>CM055116.1:637182286-638382286 GCA_029206835.1 Rana muscosa
AATGCCAAGATGGCACAAACCCCCCCAAATGACCCCATTTTGGAAAGTAGACACCCCAAGCTATTTGCTGAGAGGCATGTTGACCCCATTGAATAATTTTTTTTTTTTTTTGTCCCAAATGATTGAATAATGACAAAAAGAAAAAAAAATTTTACAAAAAGTTGTCACTAAATGATATATTGCTCATACATGCCATGGTTATATGTGGAATTGCACACCAAAATACATTCTGCTGCTTTTCCTGAGTACGGGGGATACCACATGTGTGGGACTTTTTGGGAGCCAAGCTGCGTACAGGGCCCCAAAAACCAAGCACTGCGAACGCTGCAGTTATGTGTGTTGTGTTTGGTAAGTGACAGTGATCGATCGATACTGCACTTGGGTGGGCTGGACGGAGGGGCAAAACGCAGGCGCTAGCAGTTATCTGGGCTGATCCCGCTAACCACTGCGTTTTTGGGAACCCTAAACCGCTGGGGATGCTAGTATAGATCTGATCAGATACTATACCACTAAGGGGGGTGTATGCTTTGCGCGTGGGTGTTAGCGTTACTGTCACTAACCTAACACTGCCTGGGGCGACGCAGACCCTCTCTGGCGCTAAAACCTAATTGATCTCACCCGCCGGGCGATCAGGGGGGGTTAAACCTTTATTGGGTTATATACGGCGGGTGCCCTGATGCTATAAAAAGCAAACTAATCAACCAGCGTCACCCGTAACCTTTATATGGTGATCACTGGTGAAAGGGTTAACTAGGGGCAATCAGGGGGTTAAAACCTTTATTAGGTTAAATATGGGGGTACCTGACACTATATAAAAACCTGACGGGTAACCTAAATAACTTACTGGCTAACCAGTGACACCAGTGACGCTTATACGGCGATCACTGGTGAAAGGGTTAACTCTAGGGGCAATCAGGGGGTTAAAATAATATATGGGGGTACCTGACACTAATAAAAACCTGCGGCGAACCTAAAAAAAAATAACTGCCTATCTAAAACACCAGCGACACGAATACAGCGATCGGAAAAACAATCGCTTAGTGACGCTGAAGTTAGGGGGTGAAAGGGTTACCTGGGGGGTGATCAAGGGGTTAAACCTTTATTAGGGGGGGTTAGGGGGCTACCCTGGACCTAAAGGGGCCTAATCCTAACTGCCCTGCAACTTTTTACAATCACAGATGACACTAAATGCAGTGATCAGTAAAATAAATGATCACTGCAATCAGTGACACTGTGATTGGGGGCTTTGGGGTGACCTGGGGGGTGATTTGTGTGCCTATGTGTACCTACGTGTCAGTGGACTGTTGGTGCACTAACCTGCTTCTTCTCTGCTCGGCGCCGGGAACGAAAAGACCGCGGCGAGGGAGATGACATCACTTCCTCCAGCCTTGTTTACATCACATGGCGGAGGAAGCATTTTCATTGGCCGGGAGCGATCGCGAGGGGGGGGCGGAATCGAGCGCCCCCCCCTCATGCCTGATCGCTCCCGAACACTTAACGGCCGCTCACTGCAGTGAAGGGGGGTCCGGATGGACCCCCCAACTGCACAAAGGCGATCACGTAGATCTACGTGATTCTGCCCGTCGGTGCCATTCTGCCGACGTAAATCGGCGGTGGGCGGTCGTTAAGTGGTTATCTAAGCCAGGGTCTTATTTATTTCCCAAGAAAATATAAATGCTAACATAAAAACACTAATGCCCCGTATACACGACCGGGTTTTCTGATGGGAAAAACTGCGAGGAGAGCTTTTGGCCTGGAATCCCGGCCGTGTGTATGCTCCCTCGCAGTTTTTCCGACTGGAAAACTGCCGGAATCTGCCGGCAAAAAAAGAGAACAGCTCTCTTTTTTCTCGTCGGAAATCCCGAGCGTCTGTACGGGGCATAAGGCTGGGTTTACACGTGCGGTGCGAATTTGAGCTCTGTTTTCACAGCTAATTGACAAAGTAGTTGTTCAGCGTTTCATGTCAGTTTTTGATCAGGATCAGGTCAGGATTGCATCAGTATCAAGTCAGGATTTTATACTGTTCACAACTGAATGACATGTGCGGTTCAGAAGCGTTCCCATAGAAGTCAATGGCCCTGAATTCGCACCTGAGCTGGACTGCACCTAGAAAGCGCACACGTTATTAGGGCAATGCAGATTGCGAATGCACCGAAGATATGTGAACCAGCCTCATTCAAATGAATGGTGTAAGCCGCATCCAATTTTTATGGGTGTGAACCCAGCCTAAAGGAAAATATTACAGAGCATAATGAAATTCAAAACATCAATGATACGTTACTTAAGGTCATCCTTGAGATGTTGTCTCGTCAGCTGGGCTTGCTGGCATGAGAGCCATGGGGCAAGAGAATTTTTCCTGCTAGTCACCACCCATACACCACACCCATCTAGCGTCCTGTCCAATGGAAAAAAAGATAACCATATCTGTCCATCCTCCAGGAAGCATGCTGTATTGTCCACTAGGGGCAGCGTGTGTCCATGAATCGAAGATATCTGACCCTGGTCAAATCTTCAATGACATCTGGTCTTTGATCTTGGTAGCTCAACCCATCAGTCAACTTGGCAGCAGTGGCTTATTTTGAAGCTTTGTTTTCAGACGTGTTAATCAAACACTTCAATCTTTATTACACCAGGTGGTTTGGAGCCAAGCTCTACTCCAGTGTTTCTCAACTCCAGTCCTCAAGGCGCCCCAACAGGTCATGTTTTCAGGGTTTCCATTATTTTGCACAGGTGATTTGATCAGTTTCACTGCCTTAGTAATCACCACAGCTGTTTCATCTGAGGGAAAACCTGAAAACATGACCTGTTGGGGCGCCTTGAGGACTGGAGTTGAGAAACACTGCTCTACTCCCCTGCCAGGGGACATGAATCAACACCCTGCTGGGTCAACTTGCAACTTCCAACTGGGGCCACCGGGCTGTATCATCCAGGAAGTGAAACTCCAGAAATATATTAAACCATGTTGCCTTCCAACATATGCTGCTTTGCGCCTGCATATCACCCTTCTTCAGAAACAGCTGCTATGGAACAGTCTATGACTGTCTTAACGTGTTGCGCTTTCCAACATGTGCTTATGGAACAGTCTTAATGTGTTGTGCTTCCCAACATGTGCCGCTTGCCCTTGAGTGACACTCCACCATCATTCTTCAGCGACAGCTTCTGTGGCACCATTCTGTGTCTTCTCCTTTTTGGTATCTTCACGATGGGGTGCAATTCAGGTAAGGGGTTGCCTTTCACTCACCATTCACCAGCACACACTCAGAGCCACATATTAACCAGCTTTCAGATACAGAATCTCGAGGAGGGACGTGCTCACCCATATTACTAACCTAAAATACACATATGTCAAATTATACCATCACACAAATCAACCCTTTATCTTAATATAAATATATATATATTCGACCCACCAAATTAAGCATCCCATCCCCAACCTCCTATAACCCTTCATTGTATCTACGGGTTGGGAGTAAGCAGGCTTGCTCAATATGGCTTCTTCCAATTTTGGCATGTAAACGGTACTTCAGGACTCGGAATCAGCAGAAAAGCCTTTAACCAGCATAGATAAATGTGAAACATTCCGATATAAATGTTGAGTCCAACAATATAACAACTTGAATCAATGCCAAAACTACAAATTTTCATCCCTGTGCCTGGATTTCAGAGACCATGCACATCTATCTATTGTTAGGTTCAAGGAACCCCCTAGTTCCATGACTAACGTTACATCGGTATCCTTTAGGACAAAGAAACAAACTCGTCTATGTCCCAAATAATACCCAGGTGCTTCCTTCCCAGCAATGAGCCACCCTCTGTGCTTCTGTGGGCTCCGTGAGTGTATCCATATGTCTATGGTGACTCAGTGACCATTAGTGTGACCTTATAGTTGCTGCCATTTGTATTGTTTTTCCAATTTCCCTAGTTTGGCCACTAGAGGGAGCGACGCCTCAATATATGTGCGTGCGCTTGGAGAATACATTGACATTAATGGAGGAGAAGAGCGGAAGTGACGCTTTTTGACGGGCCGGAAGTGGCGGGTGGAACGCAAACACACCCGCACTTCCGGGCCGCACGCCTTGTATGTCTGGCTCCATTCAGGTGCGTGCACAGGGGCGGAAATGACGTCGCGGGTGCCCGGAAGTGCGGGTTGGAACGCAGTAAACACCCGCACTTCCGGGCTACAGGATGGCGTGCGTTCCAACGGGTGCATCAGGAGTGCTAAGGGGACATTATCAACACAAAACTGATGACAGCGCTTGCCCGACACTCCATTTAGGGGAGAAAAATAATATTATACTATATAAAGAATATAAAAATACTAAATATAGAATAAACCAAAGATTAAGAATTGTCAATAAAAGCGTTCAGATCAGTTTCTACGTTTAACCCAAAAGGGGTGTAACACTTTATCTTGTGGATCCAGGCCATCTCTAGCCTGGAAATACTACGTACTAAGGAATCACCCCTCCATTGTGGAGCATACTTGTCAATACCAAGAAATATAGTCTTGGCAGGATTTTTATCATGGGTGTTTGGGAAACCCAGTCAGAATATTAAAGTGTTAATTTAATCTCACACGAAGAGGCCGCTTAGTCCTGCCCACATATTGTAACCCGCAAGGGCACTGCAGAAGATAAACGACCCCTTCGGTGGAACACATAACAAAAGTCTTGATCTCAAATTCTAGTAGAGTACTAGTCGATGTGAATTTGTGAGTGCGTCTATGCGAGCACCCACTCAGAGAGCACACCTGCATTTTCTACATTGATAAAAAACATATATACTGGAAAAAACCTCTCCTAATTGGAGGAGGGTCTAAAATGTTGGGAGCCACCCTACCTCTAAGAGATGGGGCACACACACTCCAGATAGTGCATTAAACGTTAAAAATATTTATTATAATAAAAAGTATTGCACTTACAATTATGCAGTATTAGTAATGCCTTTTAAAGTCTGGTGTGCCGGCCGCTGCACATACATCAGACACCCGTCCTTCTGTGAAGCGTTCGAGGTGACATCAGCGCGTCGCTCCGCCCTATGTCCGTTTCGTAAAAAACTTACTTCTTCCAGGGGCACGGGCGGCGCACTGCGTCACATCTATTTATAGTACAAAAGGGCCAAGCCTCGCTTTGGGTCAAAACCATCCATCGGACATGCGCAGCATCACCCAGTGTGTCACTCCAACAAAACACTAGCCGCACTGACTACTCTGATTCGCCGGCATGCTAGAGGACTAATGGTCAATCTTGGGGCTCTATTTGTTTGTTAATGAATCAAGTTTATTAACAATACTAAAGTTAAAAATGTGTCTATTTCAAGCTCAGTTCACATCTCATTGTATCTAAGCCGGAAGTACACTTATTGCAAACGTAGCCAGCGGCTGAAGTGACACCTACTGGGCAAAAAAGAGATCGCTTACCATAATGCACAGACGAGACATACTTGTACAAGCCTGAGCATCAATCCACCGTGATTCACTCCCACTTAAAGGCTAGTTATCACAATAGATTAGATGTGAATGCTATATATTCATTTGTTTTAAAATTATTTAAATGTTAAAACCTTTCTATATATTTAAAACCTAAATGTGGTCCCTTGCTTGAGAAGGCTGCACACTAAGGGCTATATCAAAAGTGGAGAGTCCACCCCCCTAACATGTCACACTAATTGTGTATGACATGCCAGCGGGGGACTCAGTTTTAAAGTGCAATTCCAGCACCCATGGGCAATGTGTGTGTTATATTAAAGACACTTCATATAGGTACATTAATATGTTGCTATTCATGTACTAGACCCCACATAGTGATGTCTCTATTGACATAAAACAACCCACCCATTTCAACGATAAAGAGGGGGGAGGGGAGGGACACAAGGCGAAAAATTGGGGAAATTAGTGTCAGGGACTAACCAGTCACCTTCCCAAAGCCTAGGTTATTAATACAATATTCCCTAGACATCTGACCAAGGCACCACTGTGATGCATCTTCCTATTGGTTAGTTCGTATGATATCAAATTAAGACGCATGCGTTTGGGCAATTATTGTAGCCAATATTTCTTTAACGTTATAAGGCCCATCTCACTGGGCTTATAAAACCCATTTGGCCTGTAAAAGCCAATATATACCAATACCTGTGAAACCCATTATGCTTAATAGATGAATCATTAGCTAAATGCCGGCGAATCAGAGTAGTCAGTGCGGCTAGTGTTTTGTTGGAGTGACACACTGGGTGATGCTGCGCATGTCCGATGGATGGTTTTGACCCAAAGCGAGGCTTGGCTCTTTTGTACTATAAATAGAGGTGACGCAGTGCGCCGCCCGTGCCCCTGGAAGAAGTAAGTATTTTACCAAACGGACATAGGGCGGAGCGACGCGCTGACGTCACCTCGAACGCTTCACAGAAAGACGGGTGTCTGATGTATGTGCAGCGGCCGGCACACCAGACTTTAAAAGGCATTACTAATACTGCATAATTGTAAGTGCAATACGTTTTATTAACACCTTCCTTACTGGGCACATATACCCCCTTCCTGCCCAGGCGAAATTTCAGCTTTCGGCACTGCGTCGCTTTATCTGACAATTGCGCGGTCGTTGGACGTGGCTCCCAAACAAAATTGACGTCCTTTTTTTCCCACAAATAGAGCTTTCTTTTAGTGGTATTTGATCACTTCTGCGGTTTTTATTTTTTGCGCTATAAACCAAAAAAGAGCGACAATTTTGAAAAAAAACACAATATTTTTTGATTTTTGCTATAATAAATATCCCAATTTAAAAAAAAAAAAATTTTTTCTCAGTTTAGGCCGATACGTATTCTTCTACATATTTTTGGTTAAAAAAAATCGCAATAAGCGTATAGTGATTGGTTTGCGCAAAAGTTATAGCGCCTACAAAATAGGGGATAGAATTCTGACATTTTTTTTATTATTATTTTTTTTTACTAGTAATGGCGGCGATCAGCGATTTTTATCGTGACTGCGATATTGCGGCGGACACATCGGACACTTTTGACACATTTTTGGGACCATTCACATTTATACAGCGATTAGTGCTATAAAAATGCAGTGATTACTGTATAAATGTGACTGGCAGGGAAGGGGTTAACACTAGGGGGCGAGGAAGGGGTTAAATGTATGCCCTATGAGTGATTGCTACTGTGGGGGGAGGGGACTGACTGGGGGAGGTGACCGATCTGTGTCCCTATGTACAAGGGACACAGCATCGGTCTCCTCTCCCTGACAGGACATGGATCTGTGTGTTTACACACACAGATCCATGTCCTTGTCTGTGTACAGGCCGATCGCGGGTGCCTGGCGGACATCGCGGCCGCCAGGCACGCGCATCGGCATCTCAGTGATGCGCCGGGCGCGCGCGCACGCCCCCCAGTGGCCGAAGGAGTGGAGGCCGTATAATGACGGCCTCCCGGCATTTAAGAACCACTTTGCGGCCGTCATTAGTCGTATGACGGGCGCAAAGTGGTTATAATAAATATTTTTAACGTTTAATGCACTATCTGGAGTGTGTGTTATCTCTTCCATATTACGTGCATCCATTGATGACTGTTGGAAGCTGGTGTCTTAAGAAAACCAATGTGTTTGTGCTGATTTGCGGAGAGAGCTGCCTGATTAATGCATTCATTGATCCTCTGTCATGGGGGATCATGACTAGCTGGTAAGGAGGAATTCCTGCTGATTGGTGGTGGAACTTCACAACTTGTTTGGATGCAACTTTCACTTTTTGGAACTTTTTGATTTACACAGAGCACCGGTGTTATTTAATGGACACTATTTAGGAAACTTATACATGGACTATATGATTTTTTCACACCACTCTATACGCTTGTTGTGTTTTATGATTGATGTGTCTTATACACTTTATTAATTGTATTTATTGATTGAGTCACATTGTTAATATATAATTTAATTTATTCAATTCACACCATCACCTATCAGTGTATGGTTATGGGTTAGCGCGATTTTTTATTTTTTCCAATTTATTATCTTGTATTGTTGTTTACATTGTAATCGCGGCTCCCAACCACCAATTGAGATATCGGCAAGATATCCGGTTCTTTATTTTCAGCAATTTAGCGCAGTTTCTTTCCACATTTTACATACCCTTATTAATAACCCGTGGTTTATCAGGGATCGTAGATCTAAGAACCAAATCATTAGTCAGGATGTGACAATGTTTACCAATAGGGTTCTTCACACGCCTATTCTGTATGGAGTAAGTGGTGATGAAAGGAATCGAGGGTGACCTGCCTCCTTTAGGTGATTTGTCTCTCAACAATTCGTTTCTATCTAGCAAGGCAACTTCATCCAGAGTTTCCTAAAGAGAGGCACTCAGATAACCCTTCTCTAGAAAACGTTTAGTCAGGACCTCAGCTTGAGACAGGAACTCTATTGTCTGAGCAGTTCCTCTTCAAGCGTAAGTACTGACTCTTGGGTACTGACTTAAGCCATTTTTCATGATAGCAACTCCCGACAGGAATATAAGAATTCCTGTCAGTACTCTGGAAAAATGTTGAAGTGGTAAATCGGTTGTCCTTAATACCAATTCGTAAATCTAAGGAATTGATTTCTGTCTGGCTTGCTTCAAAATTAAAAAAAATCTGGTATTCTGATTTAACTCCTCGATGAAAACATCCAAATCGCATCGGTCGCCATCCTATAGGAGGAGGATGTCGTCTGTATATCTAGCCCACAGCACCATCTGAGGTCGCCGTTGGGCATAGACGTCATCCTCCCATAGGGCCATAAAAAGATTGGCCAAACTGGGGGCATACTTAGCCCCCATAGCGACCCCTCTATCTTGTCTATAGAACTGTTGGTCAAACCAGAAATAACTATGCGAAGCTGCAAAGGAGAGGAGTTCCATAATAAATACGGTTTGTTCGTCGAACAGTCCAGAGTCACGTCTAAAGAAATATTCTTTTTTTTTTTTTTTACAATCAGGTTGTGTTTATTGAGCAGTTATACATACATGAACATATAAACAGAGCTCGGCCAACATAGCCGAGGAATATGACATTACAACTTGTGACATACAAATCAGTGTATTCAGCAGGCGTCTAAAGAAATATTCAACCGCAAAAAGGCCTAGGTCATGTGGAATGACTGTATATAGTGATGTGACGTCCGCTGTCACTAGCCACATGCCAGGCTTGGGGGTATGCTTGGCTAATAAAATAATCACCTGACGTGAGTCTTTTATATGTGATGGCATTTTAACCACTAAAGGTTGTAAATAAAAATCTACATACCTGCCCACCCGGGACATGACAGAATCAATGCCACTGATTATAGGGCGTCCCGAGGGGCAGGTGGGATGTTTGTGGATTTTTGGGAGGTAATAAATTACCGGGGTATGAGGTGCCAAGGGAACCAAATACACCCTCTCTTTGTGATTGAGAATCCCTTGTTCAAAACCCCTCTGAACTAAACTCTCCAGAGCTAAACAGTATTTTGCTTTAGGGTCTGAAGGGAGTGGGGTGTAGGTGTCCCGATCCCCCAGGATCCTGCTCATCTCGATCAGATAGTCTTTCTTTCTCTAAAATGATGATCCCACCTCCTTTATCAGCTGGCCTTATCACTATCTCTTTGTTTTTACATAGGGAATTGAGGCCTTTGACCATATCACGATCGGATCTAGTTCTTTTACTAGGAAAACGGTCCAAATCATGCAATACCACATCCATAAAGGTTTTGATAGATGGTGCTAATGCCCACGGTGGATTGAATAATGAAGCGTTATGAAAGCCTGAGCGACTAAATCCATCCGGGATCCCAGATTCAGTCTGAATTGGGTTCAGCAACATGTGTTGTTTAATACTCAACCTGCGTACGAATTTATGAATGTCGATGTAGGTTTGGAATTTATTCAACCCACGAGGAGGCAAAGTAGTCCCTTGGTTAAAGCCATGGGAAGGAGGGGGACCTCCATAATAGATATTGGCTGATTGGCCATGACTATAAATAGGCCTGCTCTGATTGAAGCCAGAATTCTGATAACTCGTACCTCTACCACGACCTCCTTCGGGGGTATGGTTAGACCCTCAGGGGAGTCGTTGTGGTAAGGGGGGATAATTGGGTGGGGCACCAGGTCTACCACCCTTACCGCCACCTTGCCTAAGTGGCGACAGATAAGACCCCCGTCTCGGTTTAGAGGGGAGTGGTCCTCCAGAAGGATTCTTAATTGGTAGAGACTCTGATGGGGGAAGGACTCTATCACCATCTACTGGTACCGATATTTCCATTTCATTATTGGCTGGATTTGATTGCTCAGCCAATAGCTTTTTCTGCCATTCAAATACCACCCCCCCCCCTTGGTAATCTGTCAAATCCCTATTATACTTCTTCTTTTTCTTAAACTTTTGTTCTCTGTCTTCTTTTTCTAAGATCTTTAAAAGGGATTGTGATTTCTCCTTATAATCAATACGTTTTCTAAATAGGTTCCTTTAAGCTAGTGCATTGTTGGTTCACTTACCTTTTCCTTCAATTTCCCTTCTAAATGTTTTTTTTCTTTGTCTGAATTTCTCACTTCCTGTTTCTCCTCAGTAAACTTCACACCATCATCTGAGCGGTGTTTAGTCAGCCAGAACAGCTTACTGAGGAGGAACAGGAAGTGAGAAATTCAGACGAAGAAAACAAAGAAAAAAACATTTAGAAGGGAAATGGAAGGAAAGGGCAAGTGAACCAACAATGCACTAGCTTAAAGGAACCTATTTAGAAAATAAAAACAAACCTTTACAACCCCTTTATTGACGTTGATTTCTTCATCCAATCGTAAAAGTTTAGCATTCCTTCCTATCTAATAAAA
Source organism: Rana muscosa (assembly GCA_029206835.1). Lineage (NCBI taxonomy): Eukaryota > Metazoa > Chordata > Amphibia > Anura > Ranidae > Rana > Rana muscosa. Next base: position 637,193,104 of record CM055116.1, read on the forward strand.
ACTGAAGGAAATTGACACCTGCAGTATTAAAATATTTGGACCAATCGTCCAATTGGACATCTCCTTTTTGGGGACTGACTTTCCATCTGAGACTTCTAGGAACCATCCCATTTTTTACATAAGTCTCAAGGTAGGCAATATCCCACTGTGTATGTGTCTCAGATATGGTAAGGTTCTTGAGTCTCATGAATAAACCACTCAAATCCCCTCATAATTTTTGTATATTTCAAACACACCATCGGTATTGACCACCCTGGCAGCTCTATATTCAAAAATATCCATAACTCCAAAAAGATGTGAAAGTGATAAACAACAAAATATATATATATATAACCAAAAAAAGCAGCAGTATAGAAAGTCAAAAAATGCAATGTATAAAGATGGAATATACTGCGCTACCTAAACACGTGAATAACAATATGCAGCAGCTCACAATGTGAGACCACACATTCAAATAGGAACACTAAAGGGGAGGAGCTGCGCAAACAATTGACTAAATGTGAAATAATGTGAATCGAACATATATTAAATAAAAAACTCTCATAAATCAATATGTGGAATTCTCATAGAAAACATGCTCCAATCATGGAAAATAAATTAATGAAAGAAATGTGAAAAAAATGCGTATGTGCACCATAAATAAAATCATAAAAAAGTGTCCAACCAATATTGAATAGGTAAACCAGTCCAATGATTAATAATACAGTGCAAACACAATGGGTAGAAGTCTTGTGTAGAAGGAAGAAAGGGGTGAACCTCAGTATTACACCGATGAACACACGTGCACCACCACCTTAAGGATTATTCGCTTACCAGAGGCAAGCTGTAACAAGCCCAAAAATATGGTCCCACTCCTGGTCTGTGGCAATCTCCAATACACGAAAGGCAAGCAGTCAGACTAGATGAACTCGATAAGCCCAGCGGCCACGGAGATCAGCATCAATGACCCAAGAATAGAGAAACACTCACATAGTGTGTACCGCTTAAGTAAAGAAGTTTATTGTCCAAAAAGTGGTAACTTACACAAATCGTAGCATAAAAACATCCGTAAAAACAATGGAGAGCCGGCCGGCATGCAGTCTCCCGTCCAAAGCGATGACATCAGCGCGTCTGCCTCCCGACGTACGCTTCGCTAAGAGATAGCGTCGTCTGGGGAACAGGACTGAAAACCAACTAGAAAATTTTACATGCAAACAAGCAAGAGGAAATAAAATGAATAAAAATGGACGCCTAACTAATAAGACAGAGAACTAAACTTATATAAGATATAAAGTTGAAACTAATATATCTTATAACAATGAGGACATGGCACAACACCACCCAGTGGTTGAAAAATATATTGCCAATGTCAAAAAAGCTATCATATAAACATGTCTCATATATTGATTCGGAAAACTTTTCCAATGATCGTTTAAAATCGTATGAAATAATCAACTATATGATGAAAATTATATTATAAAAAATATATTTTGAATATTAATATATAAATAAAAACATCAAAATAAATGTAACCACTTCGCGCCCGGGCCATTGGCAAAAGACGCCCGCATTGCGGCGCTCAATTGCCGAGAGGATGTCCATGGACGTCCTCCTGTTTATTTCCGCGATGCGCGCCGCCGCGCATCGGGGAAAATCTGTGCCTGCTGTGTCATGCGGGTGCCGATGTGCTTGCCTGGTGGCCGCGATGTTCGCCAAGTACACGCGATTGGCTGTCACAGAGCAGGGACGTGGATCTCTGTGTGTAAACACAATGATTCATGTCCTGTCAGGGAGAGAGGAGACCGATGCTGTGTCCCTTGTACTTAGGGACACAGAACGGTCTCCTCCCCCAGTCAGTCCCCTCCCCCCACAGTAACAATCACCTAGCAGGGTACACATTTAACCCCTTCCCGCCCCCTAGTGTTAACCCCTTCCCTGCCAGCCACATTTATACAGTAATCAGTGCATATTTATAGCACTGTTCGCTGTATAAATGTGAATGGTTCCAAAAATGTGTCAAAAGTGTCCGATGTGTCCGCCATAATGTCGCAGTCACAATAAAAATCGCAGATCGCCGCCATTACCAGTAAAAAAAAATAATACAAAAAAAAAATCATAATTCTATCCCCTATTTTGTAGGCGCTATATCTTTTGCGCAAACCAATCACTATACGCTTATTGCGTTTTTTTTTTTACCTAAAATACGTAGAAGAATACGTATCGGCCTAAACTGAGAAAAAAAATAGTTTTTTAAATAAAATTTGGGATATTTATTATAGCAAAAAGTAAAAAAGATTGTGATTTTTTTCAAAATTGTCGCTGTTTATAGCGCAAAAAATAAAAACCGCAGAAATTATCAAATACCACCAAAAGAAAGCTCTATTTGTGGGAAAAAAAGGACATCAATTTTGTTTGGGAGCCACGTCGCACGACTGCGCAATTGTCATTTAAAGCGTGACAGTGCCGAAAGCTGAAATTTCGTCTGGGCAGCAAGGGGGTTATGTGCCCAGTAAGCAAGTGGTTAATTAGATTGAAAATCAATTGTATTAATAAAAGAATCCCGGTATGTATCTGGAAGTCCCACCCACTGGAGCACTTGTTGTGCTGCCAAGGAGTCACATCAAGTGTACAGTAAATACAAATATAGCACAAGATACCTATTGAAATATCTAATATATAAAAATATCTAATATATAAAAATACCTTGCAAATACTCCATTTAGGGGAGAAAAATAGTATTATACTATATAAAGAAAAAAAATACTAAATATAGAATAAACTAAAGATTAAGAATTGTCAATAAAAGCGTCCAGATCAGTTTCTACGTTTAACCCAAAAGGGGTGTAGCACTTAATCTTGTGGATCCAGGCCATTTCTAGCCTTGAAATAATAAGGAATCACCCCTCCATTGTGGAACATATATGTCAATACCAAGAAATATAGTCTTGGCAGGATTTTTATCATGAACTTTCAAGTAATGACGGGAAACTGGGTGTTTGGGAAACCCAGTCAGAATATTCGTTATGTATACATTTAATCTCACACGAAGAGGCCGCTTAGTCCTGCCCACATATTGTAACCCGCAAGGGCACTGCAGAAGATAAACGACCCCTTCGGTGAAACACGTAACAAAAATCTTGATCTCAAATTCTAGTAGGGTACTAGTCGATGTGAATTTGTGAGTGCGTCTATGCGAGCACCCACTCAGAGAGCACACCCTGCATTTTCTACATTGATAAAAAAACAGTCATATACTGGAAAAAAGAAACCTCTCCTAATTGGAGGAGGGTCTAAAATGTTGGGAGCCACCCTACCTCTAAGAGATGGGGCACCATTATAAATAACTTGTGGTCTATCAGGGATCGTAGATCTAAGAACCAAATCATTAGTCAGGATGTGCCAATGTTTACCAATAAGGTTCTACACACTCCTATGCTGTATGGAGTAAGTGGTGATGAAAAGAATAGAGGGTGACCTGCCTCCTTTAGGTGATTTGTCTCTTAACAATTCCTTTCTATCTAGCAAGGCAACTTCATCCAGAGTTTCCTGAAGAGAGGCACTCAGATAACCCTTCTCTATAAAATGTAAGTCAGGACCTCAGCTTGAGACAGGAACTCTCTATTGTCTGAGCAGTTCCTCTTCAAGCGTAAGTACTGACTCTTGGGTACTGACTTAAGCCATGTTTCATGATGGCAACTCCCGACAGGAATATAAGAATTCTTGTCAGTGCTCTTGAAAAATGTTGAAGTGGTAAATTGGTTGTCCTTAATACCAATCCGTAAATCTAAGAAATTGATTTCTGTCTGGCTTGCTTCAAAATTCAAAAAATCCCTCTGGTATTCTGATTTAACTCCTTGATGAAAATATCCAAATCGCATTGGTCGCCATCCCATAAGAGGAGGATGTCATCTATATATCTAGCCCACAGCACCACCTGAGGTCGCCGTTGGGCAGAGACGACATCCTCCTCCCATAGGGCCATAAAAAGATTGGCCAAACTGGGGGCATACTTAGCCCCCATAGCGACCCCTCTATCTTGTCTATAGAACTGTTGGTCAAACCAGAAATAACTATGCAAACCTGCAAAGGAGAGGAGTTCCATAATAATTACGTTTTGTTCGTCGAACAGTCCAGAGTCACGTCTCAAGAAATATTGAACCGCAAAATGGCCTAACTCATGTGGAATGACCGTATATAGTGATGTGACGTCCTCTGTCACTAGCCACATGCCAGGCTTGGGGGTATGCTCGGCTAATAAATTAATCACCTGACGTGAGTCTTTTATATGTGATGGCATTTTAACCACTAAAGGTTGTAAATAAAAATCTATATACCTGCCCACCCGGGACATGACAGAATCAATGCCACTGATTATAGGGCGTCCCGGGGGGCAGGTGGGATGTTTGTGGATTTTTGGGAGGTAATAAATTACCGGGGTATGAGGTGCCAAGAGAACCAAATACACCCTCTCTTTGTGATTGAGAATCCCTTGTTCAAAACCCCTCTGAACTAAACTCTCCAGAGCTAAACGGTATTTTGCTTTAGGGCCTGAAGGGAGTGGGGTGTAGGTGTGCCGATCCCCCAGGATCCTGCTCATCTCGATCAGATAGTCTTTCTTATCTAAAATGATGATCGCACCCCCTTTATCAGCTGGCCTTATCACTATCTCTTTGCTTTCACATAGGGAATTGAGGCCTTTGACCATATCACGATTGGATCTAGTTCTTTTACTAGGCAAAAGGTCCAAATCACGCAATATTACATCCTTAAAGGTTTTGATAGATGGTGCTAATGCCCCCGGTGGATTGAATAATGAAGCGTTATGAAGGCCTGAGTGACTAAATCCATCCGGGATACCAGATTCAGTCTGAATTTGGTTCAGCAACATGTGTCGTTTAATACTCAACCTGCGTACGAATTTATGAATATCGATGTAGGTTTGGAATTTATTCAACCCACGAGGAGGCGCATATTTCAGGCCCCTATCTAAAACTAGTTTCTCGGGGTCAGTTAGAACAACTGTACTCAGGTTGAATATACCAGATCCTATTAAAGCTTTTTTCTTTTTAGATCGTACCCGTTTGCCCCCTCTTGTTCCTCTCTTGGGCCTCCCGAACGTTTGGTGCCATGATTCGGTTTTTGAAAACCCCAATGTTGGCCATTTTTATTGGATGGCCCAGGACTATCACTAGTAGAGTGTTGGGGTGGGTTGAATGAACTCACTGCTCCTCTAGGGTCACAATCATCTAAAGGCCTCTCTCTCTCATATAATGGAAAGAAATTGTAAGAAGTGCTGATGTTATATTCAAACTCATTCCTATGATCGAATGAATTAGGAGGCTCAAAGTGCTGTGGTTCAAAACCCAATTGCTCAAATTGGCTAGGCCTTGGTCCATGCTGTGGGCCATAATTATAGCCCAGAGTAGTCTCTTGGTTATAGCCATGGGAAGGAGGGGGACCTCCATAATAGCTATAGGCCATGACTATAAATAGGTCTGCTCTGAATGAAGCCAAAATTCTGATAACTCGTACCTCTACCACGACCTCCTTCGGGGGTATGGTTAGACCCTCAGGGGCGTCATTGTGGTAAGGGGGGACAATTGGGTGGGGCACCAGGTCTACCACGCTTTCCATCACCTTGCCTAAGTGGCGACAGACATATCCGTAGCCCTTGCCAGAGAGAGAGAAAAAAAGAGGGTGTGCCTCATTGATTCTAGTGCAATACGGGTTGGGTCACTAACACTCCTATGGGCAGTGTTGTTCATCTTGCGTTAAAAAAGTAATTAGTTACAGTTACAAATTACTTCTTCCAAAAAGTAATGGAGTTACTCACTCAGTTACTACATTGAAAAAGTAATTAGTTACTCAGCAAAGTAACTATATTGGTTATATTATATATACACGGGGGCGGGGGCGGGGCGGTAGAAGGATAATATACATGTAATTTTTTCAGTGTATAAAAATAATAGGAGGGATAATAATAAATAATATTGGTACTGTGCCCATGCCTCCCTCTGCCCATGCCTCACTGTGCCTATGCCTCACTGTGCTTCACTGTGCCCAATGCCTCACTGTGCCCGTTCGTGTCTCACTGTGCCCAATGCCTCACTGTGCCCATGCCTCACTGTGCCCAATGCCTCACTTTGTCCAATGCCTCACTGTGTCCAATGCCTCACTGTGCCCAGTGCCTCACTGTGCCCGTGCCTCACTCTGCCCAATGCCTCACTGTGCCCAATGCCTCACTGTGCCCAATGCCTCACTGTGCCCGTGCCTCACTGTGCCCAATGCCTCACTGTGCCCAATGCCTCACTGTGTGTGCCCAATGCCTCACTGTGCCTGTGCTTCACTGCGCCCTTTTGTCTGACTGTGCCCGTGTATGGTACCTCAGATCGGCAGCATCCCGACTCCCGGCGGCCATTCCATCATTCAAAAGCCGCGCCTCCTCCAGTCCTCCTCGTCTGTGATAGGCGGAACACTCAATTTCCCAGCATTCAGTGTTCCGCCAATCACGGACATCCGCTCATCCTCATAACACAGACGAGGATGAGAGGATGTCTGTGATAGGCGGAACACTGCCTGCTGTGAAATTGAGTGTTCCACCTATCACAGATGACAAGGACTCGGGAGGCGCGGCTTTTGAAAACTGCAATGGGCGCCGTCTGTCTGCATGACACGCTGTTCAGGTAGGCAGACGGCGGCTTGCAGTTAGTTAAATGTTACATTACATCTACTCGTGGCGGCTGCGGCGAGTAGATGTAATTAGGGTAACGCCGCCCAAGTAATGGGAACGGCGGTGCCACGAGGGTAAGAGTAATCAGTTAGATTTCTCGTTACCCCAAAAAGTGGCTACGTTACCTAACGCCATTTATTTAAACGGCGTTAGTTACAACACTGCCTATGGGCTACAATAGATTGCTTGATGGCAACCCTCTATTGGGATGTGAACGTGGTAGTTCCGGCCCTCTGGGTGTAGCAAGCTCATATAGATGGGCGGGGCCTGATTGATGGTCACCTGGGGCATAGACATGTGGATATATATATATGGGGGCACACAGGAGAGAGGAACCACTAACCGCCTAGGCTCTGAAGAAAGGGGTGCGCCCGGAAACGCGTCAGCCGTTTGGGGTACCATCTGATCCTCCAGTCATCGGGTCCTGCTTGCAGGTGCCAAGAGATGCAGTTCGATTGATAAGAAAAGCCTTTGCATATGCTCGTTTGTGAGTAGTACCATTGCTTTTATTCAATTTTTTATAAAACTTTTATATCGGTAATGCACTAGGTAGGTGCGCCCTGCTTCTTTTCTTTTTCTTTTTAGTTGTATGAATACCCATTGTTCTGAGGAGGGCTGCAAGACTATAGACTTTGCCTTAATCCAAAGAGTGGATCACACAATCCATGTCTAGCGAAATACCGGAGCGCAGGAGATTATTGTTTTGTAGTAAGTCACTGGTACAATGACTGCACTTGATTCAGTGTATACTCAGCACATATAGGGTAATAGGTTTTTATGAACCACTGTGAGATGTTGAAGCGCCACGTGGTGAAGGCATACTGTACCCTGGTAGCCAGCATTGCTTCCCCTTTCTCTAACGGAGCATGCTTCTGTGTGTAGTCACTGGCATTACCTGTGCAAAGTTCCAACCTCTTAGGTAAGACATAAACCACACTCACACTAATGCCAATACATGATTTCCTTCTTTCAATTCCTCCCTCCAAAATAAACATATTTTACATTTCTTGTTCTGAAAGATTGGATAGGTTATATTCCTTCCCCAACCTCCAACCCATTGCACTTGTATTCACAGTACCTTTGCATTCATAAATGACAGGAGAGACTCCGGCAAAATGTTTTACAAGTCTTGTTAATGGCCACAGTTTTTCAGATTCAGCATTAGCAAAAATTGTCCATAAGAAAAAGAAACCTTACATTGCAAGTATTAATCTGAATCTTTTTATTTATCCCTTCTCCCCTGAATGTTTGTCAGAACCAATTTGTGGTGTGGTATGGCACAGACAAACTGCCAACCAGATGAACATCTTTCATCTCTGCTCCAGAGACCTCTCCAATCTCGCTCCATCAGGACTCTGGAAGTGAAAAAGAAGAGCAGAATCAATATCTGCTTGCTTGCTATGTTTACTTATAGTTCCCTCCTTGGAACCTAGGAACTTAGTATTCCTGGCTTCTGCAACTCTGAACAAAATATCAAAACAACCATGATTTTTAGGATGAACCCACTCTAAAATGGATCCCCATGGTAAAAGCAAAAAATGAACGTGAACGTTGCTTCTCAAAAATTCTAATTTTAACAGCTAAAAAAAACAATGCATTTATCTGTACCTTAAGACCTACAGGTGAAACTCAAAAAATTGGAATATTGTGTAAAAGTTCATTTATTTCACTAATGCAACTTAAAAGGTCAAACTAATGTAGCGGGTACTTACTTTCCCGGGGGAAATTTTTAATCTTTCGGTGACACCGGTGGTGTGTTTCGGCGGTCCACTGGGTGGCGCTGTCACCATGGGCTGACGGACGGATATCGCTGTGTGCTGAGTCTCCTTTTTGGCCTCTCTCGGCAGCGGTATGGTGGGGCGGGGAACCCGCCATGCTTGCTGGGAGAGGGTATAAAGGGGCCAGCCATCTTGGTCACGGGGTCTTCGTCCCAGGCACCTTCAGCTTGCGGACGGTGGTTCGCGTTCATCCTCTAGGCGGCCTAGGCCTAGAGGACCACCGGAGATCGTGTTCCACCTCAGGCACCTTTAGTCCTGGGGTGAGGTACTTGGATGGAGGTCCGGAGCTCAGTGCCCAACACTGAGTTCCGCGAGGGAAGGATCCTAGGGCACTCCGGGGATGGATGCCTGAATCCGAGGTGGGCGTAATGGACCGGTAAGAGCTCCTCATCTGAAGACCCGGTGCAGCAGACTGCCGGTGACGGGAGAGTCTCTTGTCGGAGACCGTCCGGAAGGAGAATTTCCCTCGTGCGGAGACCATAGATCACTCTCAGGGAGGAGAGTGGATGATAGAACTTGTGTCTGGGCCTATTCGTACACACACCTCCTTTTCTGTTCTGAAGACAAGGGAGTCCATGTTATGTTCTAAATAAAGGAGTGTTGGACTTTGACGGTGTGTGGCTCAATTTCTGGCGGACAAGGTTAAAGGAGACTCTTGGAGGGAGGATCCGATGCACAGCACAGACCCGAAGGTAATAAGGGACATTGCTGAGACCACATACACAACTGTGGTGGAAGCCTGGCGTAGCTCACCCCTCTCCCTCCCCTATCATACCGCTAGACCAGAGACAGTGCGAGTTGGAAAACTTTAATAGAGGGGAGTGGGGAGAGGGTGTGCGCTACACGTGGGGGCTCGGGTCCGGTATTGTGTTGTGCATTACTGTATGGAACGTGTCTGCTGGAAGAGTTAAACGAATAGGCCAAAGTGCAGCCCTGCTTGAAGCCATGGACATGACTCCAAGAAGGGAAAGGCCCGCGCAGGAAGAGCGGTGAACGGGGGGAAGCTCAGCCGTGTGAAGTAGTACACGTGGGGGCTTCTAATTGCACTGCGCCACCAGACACAACCCTCGCCGCTTAGTTCGTGGGCGTGGCTCAACCAAGGAAAAGTGAAGAAAACCCGCGAACTGGAGCAAAGGGGAGGAGTCCAATACGTGTGAAGGGACTACACGTGGGACATTGGCGCGAAAACTCTGCAGTGTGCGATGGATCAGCAACAGGTCGCCATGTTTGGACACACCTCGTGGATTCCGGTACATCCTTCCACCACGACACTGACTGCTGCTGCTCCAATAACAGATACGGGGATTCGACTGAAGCTAAGGGGTCGATTCGCCCTATACTCATGTATGGACGTTGAGGCCCTGGGTATGATTTGTCCTGGGTGTTCGGGACTGGTGTGCCTGCTGAAGCCGTTCGGACGCTGTGAGGCCTGTGGGGAGTTCACGTTTGAGGTGGATTCGGCAGTAGAGAGGCCGAGAACCATCTACCCAGGCCGGGCTTCAGGTACTACCACTCAAAGAGGAGAAATCACCGCTGTGAGCGCACACTGCAGCGACCAGGGAAGAGGTCGTTAAAACTCTGCGGGAGAAATCCGAGGATGCTGACTCGGTCACCACTGTCTCGCAGCGTCCGCCACCGAAGAAAAGAACCAGCGTGGTAGCCCCGACCAACGGTGGTGGTGGACCGTCTCGCCCGCTTACGCCAGGCCCGGATGGATCCGTTGACGAGGGTTCCGGACATCCCGCTTCAAGGAAAGGCCGAGGTAAGCCAGGCGAAGGGACTTGGTGTGTGGGAGGAGGTGTCGGGAAGGCATGGCCTAGTAAGTCCCCGGAGTGTGGAGGCTCCGTTTCTACAAAGAGCTACATACCCGCGGAGGAGTGTGACACCTCCGACCTGGAATCGCTCTCGGACCTGGGAGATGATGCCATTATTGATGATTTGTTTGCCGAGAAAGGCTGGGACAAGGTACCGCTTGCTTCATTCCGCAGATCTCGGGATTCAACCATGTCAACAGGGGAAAGTACGCCCCGGGTGGAGGTGACAGCGCCTGGAGAAGAATCTTGTCCTCAGTTTGTCCCTACATTCCTGGCGCAACCTGCATCTGATGCTGGGGTAAAGAGACTGTTGCTGCAGGCACCAATGCCCAGATTGGAGGTGGTCAAAGCGCCTCGTCATCCAGACTCTGTAGTTATGCCTGGTGAGGGAGACAGAGCTACCATGCCTCCTTTGGCAAGACTACAACGCCTATTTGGCCAAAAAGTTGCAGAGGAGTACGGATGGGAGTATCCCTACTTATCGAAGGACTTGCTCTACGAGGTGGAGGTGTACAGAGAGCGCTGGTACAACGACTTTGTGTGGACCCACCTAAAAGTTCCGCACGCCCGCAGGTACCTGGCGTGCTCTCCTAGTGCTTCACAGCGTTTCAAAGATTGCAAGGCCGAATGGATGTTAGGAAGACACATCTATGCAGATAAAGTGCTGATCCGACGCAAAGAAGGCGAAGATGTGGAGTATCATCTGGAGACCGTGGATCAACACTTGAAGCCACTGATTTTGCCGCATCCCTGCTTTTACTTATAGGAGACAGAGACTCCGCTCTTATCATGTTGATTGAACTTTTCGGGGCAGTTGTTGTGTATGCCCAAAGGAATGAGGAACTATTCCTGTGTTTTTTCTTTCCTCTCTTCCTGCAAAGAGATCACAGACTCTGGGGTTAGATAGGGCCAAAGAGAAGAAGAAGAAGCTCCACGAGTGCAGTACCGCGAGGTTGTCACCAGGTGGCAGTCTTGTGCAACGTTTTTTTTAAACACTTTTCATGCATCCACTCTTTGGAGGAAAGGAATTTCTTCTCGGAGAAGTTTCTTTTCTTCTTACACGAATACATGTGTCAGGGTTTTTGTGTGTTGGTTTTGTTTTTTTTCTTTCCCTCTGCAGGAGAGCATCCTGTCAAGATTATGGAACCTGGGGTGGTTTTTAGTTAGGATGGGAGGGAAAGGTATAATGTTGAAATGTAAGTTCATGTTTAATGTTGTCTTTCACTCCTCTTTTGTTACAGGGGCTCAGACACAATTTCTCCGTTAGGATAGTTTCCTAAAAATTTTTGTTTTTTCAAATTGTTAGTTGGTTTCTGGATTGGGTTGTGTCAGCAGTTGAGGGCATGATTCACTCCAGACACTGGGGACCAGTGTCAAATGACAGGGGGGAGAGTGTAGCGGGTACTTACTTTCCCGGGGTAAATTTTGAATCTTTCGGTGACACCGGTGGTGTGTTTCGGCGGTCCACTGGGTGGCGCTGTCACCATGGGCTGACGGAAGGATATCACTGTGTGCTGAGTCTCCTTTTTGGCCTCTCTCGGCAGCGGTATGGTGGGGCGGGGAACCCGCCATGCTTGCTGGGAGAGGGTATAAAGGGCCGGCCATCTTGGTCACGGGGTCTACGTCCCAGGCACCTTCAGCTTGCGGACGGTGGTTCGCGTTCGTCCTCTAGGCGGCCTAGGCCTAGAGGACCACCGGAGATCGTGTTCCACCTCAGGCACCTTTAGTCCTGGGGTGAGGTACTTGGATGGAGGTCCGGAGCTCAGTGCCCAACACTGAGTTCCGCGAGGGAAGGATCCTAGGGCACTCCGGGGATGGATGCCTGAATCCGAGGTGGGTGTAATGGACCGGGAAGAGCTCCTCATCTGAAGACCCGGTGCAGCAGACTGCCGGTGACGGGTGAGTCTCTTGTCGGAGACCGTCCGGAAGGAGAATTTCCCTCGTGCGGAGACCATAGATCACTCTCAGGGAGGAGAGTGGATGATAGAACTTGTGTCTGGGCCTATTCGTACACACACCTCCTTTTCTGTTCTGAAGCCAAGGGAGTCCATGTTATGTTCTAAATAAAGGAGTGTTGGACTTTGACGGTGTGTGGCTCAATTTCTGGCGGACAAGGTTAAAGGAGACTCTTGGAGGGAGGATCCAATGCACAGCACAGACCCGAAGGTAATAAGAGACATTGCTGAGACCACATACACAACTGTGGTGGAAGCCTGGCGTAGCTCACCCCTCTCCCTCCCCTATCATACCCCTAGACCAGAGACAGTGCGAGTTGGAAAACTTTAATAGAGGGGAGTGGGGAGAGGGTGTGCGCTACACTAATATATGAGATAGACTCATTAAATGCAAAGCAAGATAGTTCAAGCCGTGATTTGTCATAATTATGATGATTATGGCTTACAGCTCATTGAAAACCCCAAACCCACAATCTCAGAAAATTAGAATATTACATGCAATCAATAAAACAATTGTACAATTGTACATAGAACAATATCGGACCTCTGAAAAGTATAAGCATGTATATGTACTCAGTACTTGGTTTGGGCCCCTTTTGCAGCAATTACTGCCTCAATGCGGCGTGGCATGGAAGCTATCAGCCGGTGGCACTGCTGAGGTGTTATGGAAGACCAGGATGCTTCAATAGCGGCCTTCAGCTCTTCTGCATTGTTCGGTCTCATGTCTCTCATCTTTCTCTTAGCAATGCCCCATAGATTCTCTACGGGGTTCAGGTCAAGCATGTTTACTGGACAATCAAGCACAGTAATCCCACGGTCATTGAACCAGGTTTTGGTGCTTTTGGCAGTGTGGGCAGGTGCCAAGTCCTGCTGGAAAATGAAGTCAGCATCCAAATAGAGCTCATCTGAGGAAGGAAGCATGAAGTGCTCCAAAATCTCCTGGTAGACGCCTGCGTTGACTCTGGACTTAATGATGACATGGCTCCCCAAATCAACACAGACTGTGGAAACCTCACACTGGACTTCAAGCATCTTGCAGTGTGTGCCTCTCCATTCTTCCTCCATACTCTGGGTCCTTGGTTTCCAAATGAGATGCAAAATTTGCTCTCATCAGAAAACAGGACTTTGGACCACTGAGCAACAGACCAGGTCTGTTTTTCTTTAGCCCAGGTAAGACGCTTCTGACGTTGTTTGTTGTTCAGGAGTGGCTTGACAAGAGGAATACGACATTTGAAGCCCATGTCCAGGATCCGTCTGTGTGTGGTGGCTCTTGATGCACTGACTCCAGCCTCAGTCCACTCCTTGTGAAAGTCCCCAACACTTTTGAATTACCTTTTCCTGACAATTCTCTCCAGGCTGTGGTCATCCCTGCTGCTTGTGCACCTTTTTCTTCCACACTTTTCCCTTCCACATAACTTTCTATTAATGTGCTTTGATACAGCACTTTGGGAACATCCAACTTCTTTTGCAATTACCTTTTGATGCTTTCCCTCCTTATGGAGGGTGTCAATGATAGTTTTCTGCGTAACTGTAAGATCAGCAGTCTTTCCCATGATTGTGATTCCTACTGAACCAGACTGAGAGACCATTTAAAGGCTCAGGAACCCTTTCCTTTGCAGGTGTTATGGCTTAATTAGCTGATTAGAGTGGGACACTTTGAGCCTAGAATATTGCACCTTTTCACAATATTCAAATTCTCTGAGATTGTGGACTTGGGGTTTTCATGAGCTGTAAGCCATAATCATCACAATTATGACAAATCAAGGCTTGAACTTTCTTGCTTTGCATGAAATGAGTCTATCTCATATATTAGTTTCACCTTTTAAGTTGCATTAGTGAAATAAATAAACTTTTGCACAATATTCAAATTTTTCGAGTTTCACCTGTATGCACTAACTCCCCTTTCAGGTGGACAAAGCCTACACATTTTGGAACTTTTTCCACCTGAATGAAAAAAAAAATAAAAAAAAAATACAATAACTCCCGTGGCTAAAATGTCTTTCTACCAACTTGTGTTACACAAAATGTATTCAGCTGCTAGTTGAGGGCATAGCCAATGACTCCCCTTTCAGGTGGACAAAACCTAAACATTTTGGAACTTTTCCACCTAAACAAAACAAAAATAAACTAAATGTATAAACAAATAACAAAAATATATACAAGAGAAAAAAATAAGAGAAAAAAAAAAAGAATAAAAGGAAAAAAAATAAAAATCCAGAGGCTTATCCTTGAAAATACTAAAAATACATCAAGGACCACTATAATATTCCAAACATGAAGGCTAAATCTCTGAAACTCATATCTAAACCTTATTCATAGCAAAGAAACATTAACCAGAAGATTCTTAACATCTATGCAGCTCACTGAGGGCTTCTAACATTGTTTCTCCCAGTGCTATATTTGAATGAACATGCGGCTACCTCCATTTTGAGTTTATGCAGCTGTTCTACATAGTGATGCCTTTCCTGCCTTAATTGACTTTTTTCAGTTTGTAGTCTCAGCATTTGGGTTTTAAAAGGGACACGGGTTTGATTACTATGGCCTCCATGCCTTGGATTGCTACCCCATCTCGCAGAATAAACTTCATAACGCCTTGGTGTTGTTTTAGGGTAGTGTGATTTCCTTTGCATATTATTATTAGCCACCAAACAATACCTTGCGATATGACCCCTTCTTTTACACAAATAGCATTTGAGAGCTGGTCTCCCTGCATAGGCCTTCTCTGAGCATATGGCGATGGAGACTTACATTTCTGCATTACATTACTATGATTGGAATCAACAGACTTTACACTTATATTATCTGATCAGTGGTCACTGGCAATAAACTCATCAGAAGTCAAAAAATTAGAATTTGTGGAGATTGTGTGTGTGTGTGTGGGGCTGCCAACATCCTAAACATATAAATGAGGAAAGACATGCAACATGTGCATGGAAGGTGCCGCCCCCTTAGACTTTACAGGCAGGAAATGAGAGTAATTTAGTAAAAAGCAACTAAGTGCCAATTTTATTAAGTACAAAAGATATATTGTGTAGAAATTGCATTAAAATGTACAAGGTATACAAAAGAACCATAGATACAAAAATAAATTTTTTAAACCCAAGGCTAATGATCCAGGTACTGCCAAAGTTAAACTGTGGTCGGTGAGCTTGCTGGAGGAGAGAGTGGCTCTCTATGCGGACGATATGCTCCTTTTCTTGAATGACGCTGGTGACTCTTTGCGGGGCGCACTTGGTATCATGGATGCCTTCTCCGCCTTCACGGGGCTGAGAGTGAACTGGCACAAGTCTCAGTTGTTTCCAGTGGATGCGGGGGCCAGGTCCTCCTCACCCTCCTCTCTCTCACTTCAATGGGTTGAACGGTTCACCTACTTAAGAATTGTTATTTCAAGAGAGAGTGGGGATTTTGTGCGACTCAATCTCGACCATGTCTTGGTAGTCATTAAAGCCAAACTAAAGGCGTGGAGTAATCTCCCCCTTTCTCTCATTGGGCGTATTAATCTGCTCAAGATGAAAGTCCTCCCTAAACTTACATACATTTTTCGGAACTCCCCTCACTGGCTGACTAAAGTTTTCTTTAATTCCCTCAGAAAACTCTTCCTCTCTTTTATTTGGGGGCCCAAACCACCTAGATTCAAATATACCACCTTGACCAGGCCTGTGGACAGTGGAGGCTTGGCTCTCCCTGATTGCTACAAGTATTACTTGGCCACCCAGCTTGTGACTGCCCATTGGTGGCTGCGGCCGGACCTGACCAACTCCGCAACGGTGTTGGAGGCAGCCATAGTGGGGTCTTTGCAGGCACTGGAGGGTCTGTTACTCAGGGGGCCTAAAACGCCTCACAATCTCACCCCTTCGATGCGTACCACTCTGCGGGCATGGAAGGCGGGTGAGGCACTGAGGACACCTCAGCCGAACTCTTGGTCTCCTCACACCCCCCTGTGGCTGAATCCTAACCTATCACACTTCAACACTATCCCGGATCCGCAGGCTTGGGCCAAATACAAAATACTGACCCTCAAACATATCATCACCAACAGAGATCTCACTCCCTTTCACACTTTATGCGCCAAATTTAATGTGCCTGAGCGGGCCCATTTTAGATATCTCCAAATTGCACATGCCTACAGGTGCCAATTTTTAGGCAGGCCAGTTGAACTGGTATACTCTGAGCTAGAATCCACCCTCCGGGTGAAAGACCTAGAGAAGCCCACGTCTCAGCTCTATGGATCCCTACTGGTTTCTGCTGTCCCTGAGCTGTCTTCCCTCCGCAGGAAATGGGTGGAGGACATACCGGGGCTGGATGAGGACGACTGGAGGGAGGTTTGGGACTTTCCCTTCTCCCCCCTGGTCTCAGCAAGGGACAAATTGGTCCAATATAAAATTGTACATAGAGCTCACTACACACCTCACAGGCTGCACCAGATGTCGCCGGAGCATTCTCCGGAGTGCTGGCGCTGCTCCTACCAACCAGGGGGTTTCTTCCACATCTTCTGGGCTTGCCCAGCTATCGTTCACTATTGGAAGGAAGTGTTACAGGTGATCACTAAGGCCACTAGGACCTGCGTCCCGTATGATCCTATATACTGTCTGCTGGGGCTAGTTGACCAATTGCCTATGATCAGAGCCAGAAAAACACTCATATCCCTGCTACTATACTATGCACGCAAAGCCATTACGATGAACTGGAAACAACCGTCTCCCCCCTCTGTCAAATTCTGGAAAAGCCTAGTTAATGCAAGTTTGCCCCTGTATAAAGCCACTTACACGACCAGAGGTTGCCTGCAAAAATTTGAGAAGGTGTGGAGTTGTTGGCTAGATGACAGAAGCACGGCAAATGATATGGTGACTAATGCCTAGACTCACAATGTATCCGTAGATTAACACTTTATTAACCCAATTTTCTTTCAGGTTGCATTCCTCTATTGATATCACTTTGAGCATGAATTATCTTGAATTGACCCTCTCCCCACGTTTGGGGTTATAGTATAAGTTAAGTTAAACTATATGTGTTATTTGTTGACCTGTGGCGGTGTAATGCCGTAACAGAGTAACTGCCCCTACGTGGGCAAATGTTAAGCCCTTGCATGGGCAATTTGTGTGTGTCCGTAAAAACTTCAATAAAAAGATTTTGGGAAAAAAGTTAAACTGTGGTCAGTCCAAAGTGATTAATAGCTTGCATCCCGACATGTTTCGGAAAATGTATTGCATATGTATTTTCCTTCATCGGGGGAGGTTGGATTTGGGTAGATTTTAGTCCTTGTCTGCAATATAAATATAATTATAAAGCATTCATATTAATAAAAAATATATACAAAGACACATATTGTTATATAGTAAATTGTAAGATTTGTTTAAACTTGTAACTGCTTACATCTGAGGTTCATAGAGAGGCTTTGAGGGTAAAATAAAAAACCCATAGTTTTGGGAAATGCCACGCTGGCTGAAACAGGCCACACAGGTGTAGATCGGCGGAGAGCAGCAATGCCCTGAATCAATCGCCCAGTTTGCAACCACAAGAGGCGCCCAGTAGAATTGCACCGTGCAGAATGTACTGTCTAAAGGGTCATATAGAAAAGGAGGATCAGTAAGGCTTATGAGGTAGGTTTACAGGCACACAACTTATGTGCCTGTAATGGCAGAGCAGGGCATAGGTTGCCGGTATCAAAAATAGTAAAGTTAGCTTGCCGATGATAGATGTGCAAAGAACGCAGGAGACACGCTCAAACTGAGACATGCCAGCTGCGTGTAAGCATGTATAAATAGGAGGTCACCTGAGGGGATAAGCCAATTCTTACAGGGGGTGTGGTGCTGGTTGTCCAGCATCATCAGCTGTATGGAGAACGCTGACGCTGGACACTGGACGTCCCTCTGACAAGGAGTAGCGTGGCGTAGCCCCGCCCCTAAGGGCGTGATGACGTCACGCGTCGGCGCGCCATGGGTGGGAAGTGGTCTCGAATGGCGTGGAGGACGCCATGTAGACCAAAGAGTGCCCCTCACAGCGCCGAAGCCCGCATGGAGACAGGGTAAAGCCTGTTAACTAGCAGACATGCGCAGTGGGAGCTTACCCGCCAGGTGGTGCAAAGGAGGCAAGAGGGCTCGGAAGCAGCATGGTGCGCCATCTAGTGGTCTCAATTCTCATTTTCTGTTTGTAAAGTCCAAGGGGCGGCACCTTCCATGCACATGTTGCATGTCTTTTCTCACTCATCAGAAGTCTCCACTGTCATCGTGTTACTATTCTTGAAAAGATCAGGCGCATTTTCCATTTCAACTCTTGAATAAATTTCAAGCGCAGTTACCAAACTTTTATTTAAATACTCCACCTTCATATCTCCAACCTTGATTTCAACCAAAGCAACATCCCTTGCAGCAACAAGAGCATTATGTTTCCCTAATTGTTGTTCTAGAGCCTCTATCTGTGCAGAGCACCGAGACTGCTCCGCCTTTGCATGTGTGGAGGATAGCTCCATTATGGCTGACTGGGCTTCATGTAATTCCCTCCTAAGCAGTATTATAATACACTCATTCTCAGCTTTTCTTTGATTCAAAGAGGCAATGCAACTTTCTCTCAATTTACTTGTTTCCTCTAATTCATTAATTTTCTGTTCCAATACACATTTCTCAGTCACCAATTGTTCAATGTGATCACAAACATTTGCATCTGCCTCTGCAGTCATTGATTATATATTATAATACATTTATAATATATTCTTACTGAGGCCGGGTTCACACTGGTAGGAAAAAACGCTCCGACATTGGGAGCTCATGTTGCATGACGTGTGAAAATCAATGTTTACCTATGGGAGCCGTCTTAACTGGTCCGACACATGTCGGTCCGACTTTGAAAATGCTCCTTGCACTACTTTCGTCCGACTTTGATCCTACTTTAGCCCATTGAATATCATTTAAGTCGGATCAAAGTCGGAACGCCGTCTTGCCTGATCCAACTTTGGCATGCGACTTGTGCTCTGATGATCTTGATGGGGAACTCCACGCCAAATTTTAATAAAAAAACCGGCATGGGTTCCCCCTCTAAGAGCATACCAGGCCCTTCGATCTGGTATGGATTTTAAGGGGAACCCCCTATGCCAAAAAAACGCCGTTTTTTTGGCATAGGGGGTTCCCCCAAAATCCATACCAGACCCTTATCCGAGCACGCAGCCCGTCCGGTCAGGAAAGGGAGTGGGGATGAGCGAGCGCCCCCCCTCCTGAACCGTACCAGGCCGCATGTCCTCAACATGGGGGGTGGGTGCTTTGGAGCGGGGGGCGCCCTGCGGCCCCCCACCCCAAAGCACCTTGTTCCCATGTTGATGAGGACAAGGGCCTCTTCCCGACAACCCTGGCCGTTGGTTGTCGGGGTCTGCGGGTGGGGGCTTATTGAAATCTGGGAGCCCCCTTTAATAAGGGGGCCCCCAGATCCCGGCCCCCCACCCTATGGGAATGAGTATGGGGTACATTGTACCCCTACCTATTCACCTGGGGGAAAAAAAGTGTCAATAAAAAAACACACTAGACAGGTTTTTAAAGTCATTTATTAGGCAGCACCGGGGGTCTCTTCCAACTTCGGAGGTCTCTTCCGACTTCTCCGCTCTCTTCGGCCTCTTCTCTGCGCTCCTGGTTCTTCTCCCGCTCTCTGGTGTCTTCTGCTGGGCTCCTTCTCTATCTTCTGCTCTTTTGCCCGCTCTTTTGCTAGCAGTGGCCCGGTCTTCTCCATCGTCTTCTTCCCTCCGGTCTTCTTCTGATGTTGACACAACGCTCTCTCCCGCTGTAATGCAGCGTGCGCAGTGCGCAACAACTTATATAGGCATGGGGCGTGGTCACCGGGTGATGTCATCCGGTGACCCTGCCCCTTATGACATCACCGCTGATGGGATGGTGATGTCATAAATAAATGTTAGGTGGGTGGGTATGGATTCCCTCTATTTATTCCATATATGTATTAACTTGTCTATTCCTATAGTTAGCTAGACTATAAACGCTCTGGTATAGTTACTGGTACAATAATAAGGTTGGCTATTGAAAATAAAACACACTGCTTATATAAACCAGGGTCTTATTTATTTCCCAAGAAAATAGGGACGCTAACATAAAAACACTAAAGGAAAATATTACAGAGCATATGAAATACAAAACATCAATGATACGTTACATAAGGTCGTCCTCGAGATGTTGTCTCATTAGCTGGGCTCGCTGGCATGAGAGCCATGAGGCAATAGAGTTTTTCCTGCCGGTCAGTACTTTTAAACTGCATTCAGACCCCCCCATACACCACACCCATCTAGCCTCCTGTCCAATGGAAAAGAGATAAGAATATCTGTTCATCCTCCAGGAAGCATGCTGTATTGTCCACTAGGGGCAGCGTGTGTCCATGAATCGCAGATATCTGACCCTGGTCAAATTTTCAATGACATCTGGTCTTTGATCTTGGTAGCCTAACCCATCAGTCAACTTGGCAGCAGTGGCTTTCTTTACAACTTAGTTTGCAGACGTGGTAATCAAACACTTCAATCTTTATTACACCAGGTGGGCATGAATCAACACCCTGCTGGGTCAACTTGCATCTTCCACTTCAGGTCACCTGGCTGTATCATCCAGGAAGTAAAACTCTAGATATATTATATTAATCCATGTTGCAAACATCTGACTTACAAATGACTCCTACTTAGAAATGGAGGGAGACAACAGGAAGTGAGAGGAAATCTACCCCTAGGAAGGGAAATTTACTACTGTATGAGTATCATGGGAAAAAGGTGTCTCCACTGAAGCTTTATCACCAATCCTTGTTTCCACAACAACCCCAAATTTTCAAAATCCAATTGTCATGGGGATAGAAAGTATGGTGAAATCTTCTGAACAGAGGCACAGACAGCAAAATAAACATTACAGGGGTATTAACCCTTCCCTATGATATCCCAAAAACGTAAAAGTATTTTTTTTTGGCTGACGCTACACTTAAAATTTTTAACTGTTCCGACTTACAAACAAATGCAACTTAAGAACAAACCTACAGACCCTATCCTGTTTGTAACCTGGGGACAGCCTGTACACATAAATATGGCAGGAGGACATGGTTACTGTCTTGAGGGGTCTGATCGAGGTAGAATTTAATAATCTTCCTCCTCAGTTCCCCTGGGATTCTCTCTTTAATCACTGATTCTCCACCTCTGAGCTGGTGAATCGGGGAGTGTGAATTCTGACACAGATAGCCGGTGAAGTGCTCAGATCGCACCTTCATAAACTGGCCGCTTCTGTGTCAGACAATGACAGCTTCTCAGTGAGCGGAGATCATTGGTAGAGAACATGTTCTGCCCCGATTATCTCTGATTCATAAACCATTTATGAGCTGAGATCAGCAGCGATCCTCAGGATCACTGCTGTTCACAATTTCAAAAACGGACACCTCAGTGTGAACCTAGGCTTAACCACTTCCTACCGGGTCATAGACATATGACGCCGGCAGGAACCCTCCCTCCCTCCGGGCGGACGTCATATGACGTCCTTTTTTCCCGGCCGTCTATGGGGCGCGCGCGCGCCACGCTCGTGACCCGGTGAGTGTGCCCGGCGGTCGCGATGTCCGCTGGGCACCCGCGATTGCCCACGATCACGGCAGAAGTGTGGATCTGTGTGTGTAAACACACAGATCCACCTCCTGTCAGAGGTGAGGAGACCGATGTGTGTTCCCAGTACAGAGGAACACAGATCGGTCTCCTCCCCTTGAGTCCCCTCCCCCTACAGTTACAATCACTCAATAGGGAACATATTAACCCCTTGATCGCCCCCTAGTGTTAACCCTTTCCCTGCCAGTCACATTTACACAGTAATTAGTGCAGTTTTATAGCACTAATCGCTGTATAAATGTGAATGGTCCCAAAAACGCGCCAATAGTGTCCGATGTGTCTGCCGCAATGTCACGGTCACAATAAAAATCGCAGATCGCCGCTATTACTAGTAAAAAAAATAAAAAAAATAAAAATGCCATAAATCTATCCCCTATTATGTAGACGCTATAACTTTTGCGCAAACCAATCAATATACGCTTATTGCAAAAAAAAATTACCAAAAATATGTAGAATACGTATCGGTCTAAACTTAGAAAAAAAATTGTTTTAAAAAAAAAAAATTGTGATATTTATTAAATCAAAAAGTAAAAAATATTGCATTTTTTTCAAATATGTCGCTCTTCTTTTGTTTATAGCACAAAAAATAAAAACCGCAGAGGTGATCAAATACCACCAAAAGAAAGCTCTATTTGTGGGGGAAAAAGGACGTCAATTTTGGTTAGGTTCAACGTCGCACGACCGCGCAATTGTCAGTTAAAGCGACGCAGTGCTGCATCGCAAAAAGTGCTCTGGTCAGGAAGGGGGTAAATTCTTCCAGGGCTGAAGTGGTTAAAGGGGTTGTAAAGGTTTGTTTTTTATTTTCTAAATAGGTTCCTTTAAGCTAGTGCATTGTTGGTTCACTTACTTTTTCCTTTGATTTCCCTTCTAAATGTTTTTTTTCTTTGTCTGAATTTCTCACTTCCTGTTTCTCCTCAGTAAACTTCACACCATCATCTGAGTGGTGTTTAGTCAGCCAGAACAGATTACTGAACAGCTTACTGAGGAGGAACAGGAAGTGAGAAATTCAGAAAAAGAAAACAAAGAAAAAAAATATTTAGAAGGGAAATCTAAGGAAAAGGTAAGTGAACCAACAATGCACTAGCTTAAAGGAACCTATTTAGAAAATAAAAAACAAACCTTTACAACCCCTTTAAAGCATGTTCACTGACCTGAGATACAAGTTCATTAACAATTTAGCTACAAAGAAACAGGCAAAATTGCAACAGAGAGTGAAGTAACACATTCTAGCCAGCATTAGGTTTCTAAAGTTCTCTTTTGAGTGTGATCTCATTTCTGACTATGTCCTGGTACCTATCTTAATAAATCAGTATGAGAAGAAAGATTTTAAGTACATGTACACAGCTGCATTTGTTTACCTGGTGATACTTGCAGTCCTGACATAACTACTCAAGTGGAGAATTTCCAGAACAACACAAAGGAATTCCAGCTCTGGCACTTAATATATACTATCTTTTGTTTCTATAATTAGTACAGCACACAACTGGATCAGCTCAACTGTGAAGACAGTATGAGAACAGAAATACACTAGTTTGATATACCACTTGGAAAGGGTATTTTATGATTCAAAATAAGTGCATGTTGTACAACTACTAAATCATGCATTAAATAAGACATCCAGATGACATTCATCTAACAAAAGTATACTTATAAACCTGTAAAGCTGGACACAGAACAAAAGATGTAAGATGTATCCTTGTGAACCAATGGTTAAGAGAATATAAAGCTGACTATCATTAAAGGAGAAGTCCAGCCTGAGCTTGTTTGGCTGGGCTTCTCCTATGGGTCACAGGAGTGCAATTAGTTTTGCACTCCTGTGACCCTTTTTCAGCGGAGAGCGGTCTGAAGTCCGCTCTCTGCTGACGTCACTGCAATCAGTTCAGGCGCCACTTAGGAAGTCTGGATCCGCCAGGTGCCTGGACTGATTGCAGTCTCAGCCTCTTAGCGAGCCGCTGAGACAACTGGTCCCCGCCCCTCCACAGCTCAGCGCTCCACTGAGCGTGGAACAGCAGAGCAGGAGAGCTGCTGATTGACAGTCAGCAGCTCTCCGCTCGGGGAGGTGAGAGAACCGAGCCATCGACGATGTTCTGTGGCTCGGTTCTCAGTGAAAAGGCAGCGGGGGACAGATGCAGCATCGGTCTGATGCTGCATTCACCAAGGTAAGTATGAATAGGCAAAAACAAACAAACCTATACTTCTCTTTTAAGTAAAAGGGGAAATATTTTTCATAAAAAGAACACCCAGCTGATTTCCAGCTTGAAGTGCTTAGTAAAGAGCTGGTACTGCAGGTGGTAATAAATGAGAAAATGAAGCATTCATATTTATCCAGTAGAATTTATTAAAAGTGAACTAATTCATTAGGCTGGTACATCAAAATATGTGTGTAGAAATGGCTGATAAAAGTCTATTTGTATATAGCACAATAAGAAAAGAAAAGAAGAGATGGATCTGGTTATTCAATTAATTTTGGATTCGGTAGGACAACATAGAAACAATGGTAATGCTCTCCTTCATCCAGCTGATATAACTTGCTGGTCAGCTGTTGAGAAAGCATCTAAAGTTTTATTGGTCAAAGCATTCACCTTGCTGTCTCAATAGCCAGATAAGGCAGAGAGAGATAAAAGGTGTACAGCTAATGGTGGATTGGGTGTTTGCTGGTGCCTTGCAGTTGGTGCCATGGGCGTCCGCTCCATAGGGCAAGGTGGGTCAATTGCCCCCCCCTGGAACCGTAAGAGTGTTGAAGTCAGAGTGAAGACACTTACCTCCTGTGTTGCAATAACCCCAGCTAGCGGTCAAAAACAGGGTTAGATGCAACTGTGTATCACCGCTGCCGAAGCGCTTTGCAGGCGCTTCGGCAGCGGTGCCCATTTATTTCAATGGCCGGTGGAGAAGTGGTGTATACAGCGCTGCTCCACTGCCCCAAAGAAGCATGGATGACCTTAAAATGATGCCCCCCCCCCTGAAAAAAGTTCAGCGGATGCCCATGGTTGGTGCTAAACCAGCCATAAACTTTAGAGAATGGTTGGACATGTACAATATGTATGGTGTGACCACCTCAAGCAGGCTTCTGGACAGGAACACTGAAGTCACAAAAATACCTTTGTGTTTAGGCTAAGTTTACACAGCTCTGATCTGATTTTGATCCAATTTTCAGTGTTTTTATGTAGTGCACCTTTGATGCAACTTGGATGTGGTTTGTATATTCTGTGGGACCAAAATTGTGCTGTAATCGCATCGGAGTAGTACAGAAACCATTTCCAAAATCTGCACCGTGCTGAGTTGCATTGATTTGAACAGACACCCTTGAAAGCAATGTGATTTCCATTGTCATGCAAATTCTGTGTGACTCAAGTCATATCTCAAATGGCATGGAACTTTAAAGTGAGGTAAATAGAAAAAAAAGAAAAACAAATATTTTATACACACCTGCTCTGTGGAATGATTTTGCACAGAGCAGCTTGATCCTCCTCTTCTCTAGTCCCTTAACAGTGCTCTGGGCTCCTCCTATTCTCTGAGTGCACCCACAGCAAGCCGCTTACTATAGGGGCATCTTGTGCATGCTCGCTCCCGAGCCCTGCTTTGTGTATTCATAAGACGCACAGAACAAGGCTCAGCCCAACCCCCCCGCTCTCTTCCCACTGGCTGTGATTGCATGAAGGGAAAAAAATACTTTCAACCTTTAGAACCATTTTAAAGTAATGGAGATAGGGGAAACAAGCACTCCACCCTGGTGCTGTGAAAAACAAAAGTAAAAGCGCAAGGTTTTCCAACTTCGTAATTGATTTGTCTGATTGGGTAGTTGCCTAATCCAGCACTTTTAGGCCCCTTTCACACTGGGGCGTTTTTCATGCAGTTTAGCGCTAATATTAGCGCTATTATACCGCATGAAAAATTTGTGCCCTGTATTCTTCAATGTGAAAGCCCGAAGGCTTTCACACTGAAGCGGTGCGCTAGCAGGACCGCTCCAAAAGTCCTGCTAGCCGCTTCTTTACAGCGGTGAAGGAGCGGTGTGTTCACCGCTCCTTTACCGCGGCTGCCCATTGAAATCAATGGGACAGCGCGGAAATACCACCCGCAAACCGCGGCAATAGCCGCGGTTTGCGGGCGTATTAACCCTTTTTCGGCCGCTAGCGGGGGTTAAATTCACCCCCCTAGCGGCCGCATACCGCGGTAAGAACGACGGTATAGCGGCGCTGAAAATCGCGCTGCTATACCGCCACCGCTCCTGCCCGCCCCAGTGTGAAAGGGGCCTTACAGTTGTGGGGTGCCTATAAATGGGAGCAGCACCTGCCGATTGTGCTGGAATGGAGGCATGTTAGTCAATAGTTGGGGGATGTCTACAGTCTGCCTTGAAGAGTGTTGTAATTATTGTTGTGTTTTATATGAGACCCCTTTTCAACCACTCAACTACCTCTACACCACCAGACTAAAAGAAACTTCTAAGGAGACCCCTGAAGAGGGATATCCCTAGTAACTGCGAGAAAAGCTTTAATCTGCAGCAGATTTGATTCAAGGATTATACAGATTTTTCAGCCAGCTATGACAGAAGAGGTTACAGGTCATGGATAAATAATTAAAGCACTTGGTAAAATTGAGATAATGCTTGCATACAGTATATTTTCACCCCTTTTTACTTAGTCTATAGCAGTGGTCATCGGTTGATGACCACTGGTCTATAGTGTTGGGCGATTGAGAAAATGTATATACTATTGTTTACCAAATTGTATACAAATTAAAAACTGAAGAATCTTGTTGGCATAAGTCAGGCATGTCCAAAGTCCGGCCCGCGGGCCAATCGCGGCCCTTGGCCCGGTTTTGAACGGCCCGCCTGGTTATCTACACATATATATCTTTTGTGGCCCCCAGCGCCGGAGCCACAAAAGATATACCGTATTTATCAGCGTATAACACGCACTTTTGTGCGTGTTATACGCCTATCCCTGCTGCCTGAGGTGAAGAGGAGCGAGTGCCGCCGAAATAGCCCGAGCCGAGTGTACTGTGTGCTCTGCTAGGCTTGGCTCCGCTCGCAGTCACGCCCAGTCCCGCCATTGGACGTGTGTTATGTCCATCATAGAAGCCGGGCCAAGGGGCGGGACTGCAAGAGGAGCCGAGTACAGCTGAATACACAGGACATCTGGCTCTATCTCGGCTGCAAAATTTAAAACGAATAAAGCTTAATTTTTGGGCACGGCTGGCTGCAGATGGACACTTGGGCACGGCTGGCTGCAGATGGACACTTGGGCACGGCTTTGCTGCAGATGGACACTGATCATTCCTGGCAATGGTGAGTGCATTCCTGGCAATGATAGGTGCTGCATTCCTGGCAATGATAGGTGCTGCATTCCTGGCAATGGTGAGTGCATTCCCAGCAATGATAGGTGCTGCATTCCTGGCAATGATAGGTGCTGCATTCCTGGCAATGGTGAGTGCATTCCCAGCAATGATAGGTGCTGCATTCCTGGCAATGATGAGTGCATTCCCGGCAATGAGAGGTGCTGCATTCCTGGCAATGGTGAGTGCATTCCCGGCAATGATAGGTGCTGCATTCCCGGCAATGGTGAGTGCATTCCCGGCAATGGTGAGTGCATTCCTGGCAATGATGGGTGCTGCATTCCTGGCAATGGTGGGTTCTGCATTTCTGGCAATGGTGGGTGCTGCATTCCTGGCAATGGTGAGTGCATTCCTGGTAATAGTGGGTGCATTCCTAGCAATCGTGTGTGCTGCATTCCTAGAAATCGTGGGTGCTGCATTCCTAGCAATCGTGTGTGCTGCATTCCTAGCAATCGTGGGTGCTGCATTCCTGGCAATTGGGGGTCTGCAGATGGGCACTGACCCTTATTTTGCTTCACAGTTTTTTTATTTAAAAATGTAAGTTTTTTTTCCTGAAACTTCCCTCTTAAAGTGAAGGTGTGTGTTATACGCTAATAAATACGGTATATCCAAATAATACGCCTCAGTTTATCTCTTCACCACACACAGCCACAAAGGCAAGATAATTCTTGTTGGGCAGTGTATTAGTGCTCGAACGAACACACTTAGACCGAATTTTAATGGTTCAAAGAATGTCAGGCAAAATGGTCAGCCCTCGAGCATGTTCACTTCATCAAATCTGGCCCTCTTTGAAAAAAGTTTGGACACCCCTGGTATAAGTAGTCACCCTCTTCTTGGTGCAGTTAGGTGCCTTTAGAATTCATATACTGTAATTAGTTGAATGGAGTGCTTCAACGATATGAAAATATATTGGACTGTTCTTCAAGGCCCCAGAGGTTGTTAGAGGACATACTGTATGTAACCAAACAGCATTGCAGTATTAAAACAAGTTAATATAATCTTCTGGAAAAGAAACAATCAGGGTTGCAACACAAAAATATTTAAAACATTTTTAACATCCTCTAGTACACTGTTGACTCATTCTCTCCTATACAGTATAATATATGATTTTGGATATAACTCCTGCTTTTAGTAGAAGAGTATTCAGATTTTAAGTGTTACAGCCGCACTAATCCAGTTCTACTAAAAGTGAACTTACAGTCAAAGCGGAGTTCCACCCAAAAATGGAACATCCGTTTTAGGTGCTGGTGAGCCCCTGACATGCCACATTTGGCATGTCATTTTTTGGGGGGGGGGTGGGTGGGAGAGAGAGCGGGTATCCAGTGTTTACAGGCACCCAGCTCCCACTTCCTACCCTGGCGCCGCGGCACTGGAAGGAAGTTTACCTCTCCCCCTCCCTCCCTGCAATCTTCTGGGACATATCACAGGTCCCAGAAGTTTGCCCGGCCATTCACAGTGTGCAGCATGGCTCGCAGCCGGGCACCCACAGTTAGAATGCCGGTGCCGTGGAGGGGGAGAGGAGCAAGGCTTCGTGTGCCCGCATCGCTGGACCGTGGGACAGGTGAGTGTCTGATTATTAAAAGTCAGCAGCTAGACTTTTTGTAGCTTCTGACTTTTAAATGGGTGGAACTCCGCTTTAACTACCCCACTGCTAACCTCTTTCTGGCCTCTGGCTCCTCTTTATACCCTGGGGAAATATATACCCCCCCCCTTTATAAAGGGGCTTTCAGATTACTTTGAGATCCCCCACAAATACACATGTGGGGAAAAGTCCCTTGTCCCTCACCAATGGGAAAGGGTTCTTTGAAGGGGCTGGGGCTGTTTTCTGCCCACCCTGCAAGGTACTCTCCTCAGTACTGAAAGTCATGTGGCCTGGTAGGGTACAGGAAGAGGGGAGCGTACACTCACAGCCCTCCCTTTCCTGGCTATCCAAGTTGCATGCCTTGATAAGGGTCTGGTTTAAATATTAAGGGGGAACCCCATGCTGAACCTGAATCTCATCCTTAATACTGAAGAGGTATCCCTAAAGCCCTGTACACACAATCTGATTTCCGATGGAATAAAATCTGATGGATTTTTCCATCGGATTTCCGATGAAGCTGACTTTCATCAGTCTTGCCTACACACCATCAGTCGAAAATCCAACCGTCCCAAACGCCGTGACGTAAAACACTCCGACGAGCCAAGAAAAATTACGTTCAATGCTTCTGAGCATGCGTCGACTTGATTCTGAGCATGCGTGGGTTTTTTCTCCGATGGAGTTCCCCACAGACGATCGGAATTTGCTATAGTTTTTTTTTCCATCGGATAAATTTAAAACATCTTCTATTTTTCATCACTGATGGAAAAAAGACAGATGGGGACCATACACGATTGGTTTGTCCGATGAAAAAGTCCATCGGACTGTTTTCATCTGTAAAACCGATCGTGTGTACAGGGCTTTATACTTTTCCCTAATACTTTTACATACTGTAGTTGAAATCTTTATTCATTTTATTTATTTCTCTTATTCCAGGATTGTACAATGAAAAAAATGCCTAAAACTAAGTAAAAAAATTGCAAAAAAACAAAAAACAACTAATTCTACACTGTTTTAACAATTTTTTTAATTCATCAATTTTATTAATATTTTCAGTAGAATGCAGAAAAAAAAAGCAAAATTATTAGTCATAAACATTACCATATACAGAAAAAAACTAAAATGTACATAATTATATATTTAAAAACAGGGAGAACACTTACATTGCTTTTTCTATAAGAACTATTCATCAGCAATGCTATCCTATCCATTTTTTACTTGAAATAAACTCAATTGAAAACCATCCTACGTCCGGAAATGGGAGGCAGACCTGGAGTGAACACTTGACACTACAGATTGGAATCTGATCTGGTCGATGACTAAATCATCCTCCCCCAATATTCTTGCAGTGGAAGCTAATTATAAAGAGTTGACACGATGGTACCTCGTACAAGCCAGAATTGCTAAGTATGTGCCTACCTATTCTGTTTCCATGGCTGTTCGGATTTGGGTACACTCCTACACATTTGGTGGACATGCCCAATAGCCCAAGCCTTTTGGAGGGGAGTTTTTAAACTCGCTTCCAAAATGTTTGATATGAAAGTGCAGCCCGACCCTGCTACTGCTGTACTTAATCTGAAACCGGAATACTTAACGCACATTCAATTCAAACTATTTGTTCAACTCCTTACGGCTGCAAAACAATCTCTGGCGAAAGCATGGAAATCCCTGTCATTGGTTATGGCTGAGACGTTGAATAGGATGAATAATACCATGCTTCAAGGCAAAATGGTGGCTATAGAAAATAATCTGGTCCCCAAATTTGAAAAATTATGGCATCCTTGGGTAACGCACTGTTTGCCGTCTTCCTTCAATGAAAATGTTCTATTGCTATGGTAGCTGAGTTATGACGACTTAAGACGATTTAAAATGACCATACTGAATCTCATGATGGCTCTTGAATCAACCTTGTGGACTCCTTTTTCTTCTCTGTCTCTTTCTCTTCTACCTTGCTTTTCCCCCCTATACCTATTTATGATTTTGAAGGTCTCATCCTTACAGGATACAATCCTCTTTCTTCAACTCTAACATAGCAATTATCGCAGTTGGTATATTTGATAATTCTAGACTCAACTATAGTCCCATACAACTTTTCATTATCCCCCTAGATTATGTCTAATTATCTCTTTTGCACTCTGTATTGGTTTTAGCAGATGTAATATAGAGCTTCATTCTCTTTATCATAATATGTTCATTCAACATACTTGTTATGTCTTTTCTTGTAAACTCAATACATTTTTTTGACAAGGAATGAACTCAATTGAAAACGAATCAAATTAGGTCAGAAGCTTAATTCCATGTGTCCATATATGAAACCCACTGGCTCCATTTGACCCTAAACTCCTCATGTCCATCCTGTTGTTGGGCAGTCATTTCCTCCATCCTCTTCAAATAACACACCCCCACTATCTATTCTCCCACCTCCGTACACACGGTCGGACTTTTGGCCAACAAACTTCATTTTGAGCAAGTTGGACCAACAATCCGACCGTGTGTACGCTCCATCGGACAAACTTTTTTCGTTTGGTTTTGGATTTCATCGGACAAAAGTTGGGTCTGCAAACGGACAAACTTTTGCCCAACAAAAGTCAGATGGAGCAAAGTCCGACCGTGTGTACAGGAAACCATCGGACTTTTGTCCGATGGACTAAACAACTAATGTTAAAATCAACCAACAATAGCAGAGGTTGACCAAAGGGTGGCGGTAAAGAGCAGAAAAGAGCAGAAAAACCACATGATGTTGCAAAAAGTTTTGGGAAAGTTTGCAGAAAAGTCAGAGCGTGTGTATGCTATGGGTGTGCCCGACCAACTTCGTTTGGACAAAAAACCACGGAAAAGTCCGATGGAAGTCCGACCATGTGTACGAGGCTTAAATCTACTCGCAGCCACATTCTAAAGGCCCGTACACACGATCAGACATTTTGACAACAAACCTCCGACTGACCTGTTTTTGCAGACAATCCGACCGTGTGTACGCTCCATCGGACAAACTTTTTCTCTTTTTCATTGGACAAATGTTCGCTGTGAAGCCCCATACACACGATCGGATTTCAAAAAACTTTTCCGTGGATTTTTGTTTGAAGGGCGTTGGCCGTGAACTTGGTATGCATACACACGGCAGGACTTTTTCAGCACCCTTTGGTCTATTGTTGGTTGATTTTAACATTGGTTCTGAGCGTTGTGACAGAATGCAGGTAAAATCACCAGGTTGCATCCAGGATGGAAGGTATATATGTCCTAGATTCAGGCTTTATGCCGATTTATACCACTAGGGGGAGTGCGGGGAGTCTTGCAGGGGAAGAGTTAATGAGCCCAGCTGAAGTAAGTGGGCTCGTTAGGGCCTCTACAAGAACTCCCAGCATGCTAAGAGAGATGCTCAAACCTGGAACCAGATCTGTGTGAATAGTCTGGGGCAGGGGTCTCAAACTGGCGGCCCTCCAGCTGTTGCAAAACTACAAGTCCCATCATGCCTCTGCCTGTGGGAGTCGTTCTTGTAAATGTCAGGCTTGCAACGCCTCATGGGACTTGTAGTTTTGCAACAGCTGGAGGGCCGCAAGTTTGAGACCCCTGGTCTGGGGAGTGTGTGGTTACTGTAAGAACTTCAAAAAGCAGGGAGCTAGGGACTGGGACAGCACAAGGCTGTACCCAGTTGTTAGTCAGGGACACCAAAGTGTGTAGTAAGCGGTCAAGTTGACCAGGATTTCTTTTCATGTTTCTGTTTGTTTTGTTGTTTTTCCCTTGTAAATAGTTTGAATAAACCGCACCTTTCGTTTTTTGCAACTACAAACCCTGTCTGCTGTGCCTGTTTTGTGTGGTGAACCCATCCAGGGGGTCACACACACCCGCTGCTGAGCTAACCCTCTCACAGTTGGTGGAGAACCAGTGGCAGTTTTTTTTTAAAGGCCAGCATGGAGGAGATACTGAAACAGCTGGCTCTAGCAAATGCCAATCAGCAGCAGACAAATGCAGGTTTGCAAAAGAGCCTTGCCGCTCAACAACAGACAAATGCAAATTTGCAAGAGAGCCTGGCAGCCCAGCAGCAAGCTCATCAACAGAGTCTGGCAGCTCAGCAACAAGCCCAGCAGCAATCTGAGGCCCGCTTCATAGACCTGTTGCAGAAGCAAGAACAGAGACTACAGCAACAAATGGAGACATTAATGCAGCAACGTCCGCAGACCAGTGAGGCAAGTAGTTCCACTAATACTGCATCCTTTGGGGTGAGTCGTTTACTGACAAAAATGACTGGAGAGGATGATCCAGAGGTGTTTTTGACCACATTTGAAAGGACTGCTGAAAGGGAAAAGTGGCCTAAGAAGAAGTGGGCTGGACTGGTGGCCCCTCTGTTAACTGGTGAATCTCAGAAAGCTTACTATGACCTAGAGCCTGACCAAGCAAAAGACTATGTGATGCTAAAAAATGAAATATTGGCACGGCTGGGTGTCACCCTGGCCGTCCGGGCTCAGCGTGTGCATAACTGGACTTTCCGGCTTGGGAAACCCCCCAGGTCTCAAATGTATGATCTCATTCACCTGAGCAGGAAGTGGCTACAGCCAGAGACTTTGTCTGCACCAAAGATTGTGGAACGTGTTGTGATGGATCGTTTCCTGAGAGCTCTTCCTACTGCCATCCAAAAGTGGGTAAGCCATGGAGACCCAGAAACGGCCGATAATCTTGTGGATCGCGTGGAGAAGTACTTGGCTACCGAGAACCTGACTGCCTCTTCCAGAGACTCACAGACTTTCCACCCTAAGACCAGACCATTCCCAGTGGCGGGTAAGATGATTCCAAGGGGTGAGGGTGGAGAGAGTGAGAGGGTGGGAGTTCTACCCAAGGTTTGGCGAGAACAGCCTGGGAAGTCAGGGGCTCAAGAGGCAGCAAGAAGGATTGTTTGTTACCGCTGCCGACAAGAGGGACATATTGCAGCAAATTGCCCGGTTGTGGATGAACCCATGCAATGTGACTTCCTAAGGGACAGACGTCAGTCGCTGTTTGCGACAATCGCATGCACTGCCATTCGGGGAACTGAGAAACATTTATGCAAAATGTGTATTAATGGTAAAAATGTTGTTGTGTTGCTGGATTCAGGTAGCCTAGTGACACTGATAAAAGCTGAATTAGTCACTACAGAGGTCTTAGGGAATAACAAGGTAGCTGTTATTTGTGTGCATGGGGACACCCAAGAGTATCCTGTGACTACAGTGTGTTTTGAGACCTCCAAAGGTAACCTCTCTCATCAGGTGGGGTTAGTGTCTCAGTTACCACATGATGCCATTGTGGGAAGGGATTTTCCAAAGTTTTGGGAACTCTGGGATCGTCCTGAGCCCCCCCGCTGGTGCCCCTATATACCAGGAATGTGATAGCCAGAATTCCTCTGAGAGTGGTGAGGACTCTCCAGAATTTCCCTTGTCGGTATTGGCAGGGGAGACTCGAGAAACTGGGGAGGAGCCAACATCCTCAGACGAAAACGTGCCGTCTGTGGAGTTTTCTGATCTTGAGGTTCACAAGGAAAATTTGCCACAGAACCGTTAAAAGACCCCACCCTAATAAAGGCACGGGAAAACGTAGTGAAAATAGATGGCGAGTTAGTGAACCCAGATGAGTCCTGCACTTACCCGTACTTCATCATGGAAAAGGACCTACTGTATCGGGTGGCTAAAAGAGCAGAAGAAACCATTGAGCAGCTTGTGGTCCCCAAACCGTACAGGAAGTTGGTGTTAGAGTTGGCCCATGGGCACATTCTTGGAGGTCATCTAGGGACAGAGAAAACCCGAGAGAGAGAGTATTGCAAAGATTCTATTGGCCTGGGGTCATGAAGGAAACAGAAAATTATTGTTCCTCCTGCCCTGTGTGTCAGATGTCGGCACCGATGCCACATTTCCGTAACCCGCTGGTACCTCTTCCCATCATTGAGGTCCCCTTTGAGAGGATCGCAATGGATTTGGTAGGTCCGATAATGAAGTCCGCTAGGGGGCATCAGTACATTTTGGTTATATTGGACTATGCCACCCGTTATCCGGAAGCGATTCCTCTCCGAAATACCTCGGCCAAAACCATAGCCAAAGAGCTATCTCTTGTTTTTAGCCGTGTGGGTATTTGTAAGGAACTGCTTACAGACCAAGGTACACCCTTTATGTCCCGGGTTATGAAAGAGCTGTGCAAGTTGTTCAAAGTAACACAATTGCGTACATCTGTGTATCACCCCCAAACAGATGGGTTGGTGGAAAGATTCAACAAAACCCTAAAACAAATGTTAAAGAAGGTGGTGGATAGAGATGGAAAGGATTGGGACTGTCTAATTCCCTATTTAATGTTTGCCATTAGGGAGGTACCCCAATCCTCTACGGGTTTCTCACCCTTTGAGTTACTCTATGGGAGACACCCAAGAGGGCTGTTGGATATCGCCAAGGAATTTTGGGAGAGTGAGAGTTCTCCCCACAGGAGTGTGATTGAGCATGTCGCCCTGATGCAAGATAGAATTGCACAGGTAATGCCAATCGTAAAGGAACATTTGGCCCAAGCGCAGTTGGCACAACAGAGAGTGTACAACTGTGGGGCCAAGACCTGTACCTTTTTTCCCGGGGGATAGGGTATTGGTACTTGTCCCTACGGTTGAAACCAAATTCCTCGCCAAATGGCAAGGCCCCTACGAGATAATGGAAAAAGTGAGCAAAGTGAATTACAAGGTCAGACAACCAGGAAGGCGAAAGCCTGAACAGATCTATCACATTAATCTGTTGAAAGCCTGGAGGGATAGGGAATCCCTAGTCACAGAAACTTTGTCACTAGCTCAGTCTGATTGCGTGATTCCTGAGGTTGGAATAGCAGTCACCTTGTCAAACCCCCAACAACAGGAGGTTAAGGAGTTTGTGCTTCGCAACAAGGAGGTTTTCTCTGAGCTGCCGGGACAAACGTCTGGGGTAGAGCATGATATTATTACCCCGCCCGGTGAAAGGGTGAAGCTAAAACCCTATCAGATCCCAGAGGCCCGACGGGAGGCAATACGTGAGGAAGTACAGAAAATGCTTAAGTTGGGGGTGATAGAGGAATCCCAAAGTGATTGGTCCAGTCCCATAGTGTTAGTGCCTAAACCGGATGGGAGCTGGTGATTTTGTAACGATTTTCGACAACTGAACAAAGTTACAAAATTTGACACCTACCCCATGCCACGTATAGATGAGTTGATCGACCGGCTGGGAACAGCCCGATACATGACAACTCTTGATCTCACAAAAGGGTATTGGCAAATTCCCCTGGCCAAATCGGCCAAGGAGAAAACTGCGTTTGTAACCCCAGACGGGGGGTTCCAACATTAAAAAAAATGCCGTTCGGATTACAGAATGCACCGGCAACATTCCAGCGGAAAATGGACCAGATACTGAGGCCCCATCAGAAGTATGCCGCGGCTTACCTGGATGATGTAATTATCTATAGCACAGATTGGGCCTCACATCTGCCAAAAGTGCAAGCAGTCCTAGACTCTATCCGGGAAGCTGGGTTTACGGCCAACCCCAAGAAGTGTACCATTGGACAGGAGGAGGCCAAATATCTTGGGTACAACATTGGGAGAGGAGTAATAAAACCCCAGGTCAATAAAGTCGAGGCCATACAGAATTGGCCACGTCCCAACAGCAAGAAGCAGGTACGAGCCTTTCTGGGAATCGCTGGTTATTATCGGCGATTCATTCCCCACTTTGCTTCTAAGGCTGTGCCCCTAACCAACCTGACAAAAGGGAAAGAGTCGGTCATGGTTAAATGGACCCCAGAGGCTGAGGCAGCATTCCAATTCTTAAAAAAAGACTTATGTAGCCAGCCAGTGTTGTACTCACTAGACTTCTCTAGGGACTTTGTCGTACAAAGTGATGCATCAGACGTTGGGTTAGGAGCAGTTTTGTCCCAGGTCTGGAATGGGGAAGAGCACCCAGTAATTTACCTCAGCAGGAAATTGAAGTCCCATGAGGTAAATTACGCCACAATTGAGAAGGAGTGTTTAGCGGTGAAGTGGGCTCTAGATTCCCTTCGGTACTATCTGCTAGGTAGGCACTTTGACATGATTACTGATCATGCTCCTTTAAAGTGGATGGCTCAGAACAAAGAGACAAATAGAAGAGTAAATAGGTGGTTCCTGGCCCTACAGGAATTCAACTTTACGGTAAAGCATCGCCCTGGCGTTCAAATGGGGAATGTGGATGCTTTGTCTCGAGTACATGCATGCCTGATTGCTTGTGTTCCAACCCCAAGGTTAAAACAAGAGGGGGGGTATGTGACAGAATGCAGGTAAAATCACCAGGTTGCATCCAGGATGGAAGGTATATATGTCCTAGATTCAGGCTTTATGCCGATTTATACCACTAGGGGGAGTGCGGGGAGTCTTGCAGGGGAAGAGTTAATGAGCCCAGCTGAAGTAAGTGGGCTCATTAGGGCCTCTACAAGAACTCCCAGCATGCTAAGGGAGATGCTCCAACCTGGAACCAGATCTGTGTGGATAGTCTGGGGAGTGTGATCTCTGTGCAGTGAGCCAAAGCCTGTGTGGTTACTGTAAGAACTTCAAAAAGCAGGGAGCTAGGGACTGGGACAGCACAAGGCTGTACCCAGTTGTTAGTCAGGGACACCAACGTGTGTAGTAAGCGGTCAAGTTGACCAGGATTTCTTTTCATGTTTCTGTTTGTATTGTTGTTTTTCCCTTGTAAATAGTTTGAATAAACCGCACCTTTCGTTTTTTGCAACTACAAACCCTGTCTGCTGTGCCTGTTTTGTGTGGTGAACCCATCCAGGGGGTCACACACACCCGCTGCTGAGCTAACCCCCTCACAGCGTGCATGTTTGTACTTTGGATTAAAGTCCGATGGACTTCCGTACACACGATAGGATTTTGCACCGTAGGACTTTTGTTGCCGAAAAGTATGTTCGTTTGCTGAGCGAACATTTGTCCGATGAAAACCGAAAAAGTTTGTCCGATGGAGCGTACACACGGTCGGATTTTTTTGAAAACCTGGGAATTTAAAAGTTTGTTGTCAAAAAGTCCGACCGTGTGTACAGGGCTTTAGAACGGACAAACTTTCCGGCAACTTACCGGCAACAAATGTCCGATGGAGAAAATCCTATAGTGTGTACATAAGTCCATCTGACTAAAGTCCAAAGAAAAAAACACTCATGCTTAGAACCAATGGTAAAGATCAGCCAACAATAGCAGAAGTTGCCCACAGGGTGGCAGTAAAGAGCTGAAAAACCACGTGATTTGGTGAAAGTTTGCTGAAAAAGTCCTGCCGTGTGTATGCAGAACAAGTTCACGGGCAACGCCCTTCGGAGCAAAATCCACAGAAAAGTCCGTTGGAAGTCCGATCGTGTGTATGAGGCTTTAGACTAACCTATCTAGCCTGGTAAAGAAGAACTTGCTATACATAAAAGCAAAAAAAAATCAGAGGGCACCTCTATCTGAGTGTAGAGTGTGCAAACCAGCAAATGGTATAAATAAATGAAATAATGAACTCACATGGTAGTGGAAGAGTCAGCATGTCATCTAAGGTGTACTTTTCATCACTGGCAGAGATCAGCAGGCAAGCGGCTGGTGTTATGCAGAGTTCTGCCAGGAAGCTGCTGAGTTGATATGAAGGAAAGCACTGTGGCTTGAGCCTTTTTTCGCTCTTAGAACACTACCCAAATGCTCTGCTTCATGTCTACGACACCCTCTGTGAAAGGAGATCTGGATTAGAATGTTGGCTTTGGGTAAATTGATGGATGTGTCTCCAACCCCTCTCATTCCCCTTCAATGGTTGATTTTAGGACTGCATTTAAAGTTTTCAAGGATTTACTTCTTCCTTTTGGAGGCCAGAGCCTGGATATAAGGCCTCTATCAGACTCAGCCATCTAAAGCCCCATACACACGGTAGGACTTTTTGACAACAAACTTCAAAATGAGCAAGTTTTCAAAAAAATCCTACCGTATGTACGCTCCATTGGACAAACTTTTTCGGTTTTCATCGGACAAAAGTTCGCTCTGCAAACGGACAAACTTTTCGGCAACAAAAGTCCTACGGTGCAAAGTCCTATCGTGTGTACAAAAATCCATCGGACTTTTGTCCGAAGTACAAACACGCATGCCTAGAACCAATGTTAAAATCAACCAACAATAGCAGAAGTTGACCAAAGGGTGGCGGTAAAGAGCAGAAAAGAGCAGATAAACCACGTGATGTTGGGAAAGTTTGCAGAAAAGTCCTGCCGTGTGTATGCTATGGGTATGCCCGGCCAACTCCCTTCGGACAAAAATCCACGGAAAAGTTTGTTTGAAGTCCGACCGTGTGTACGAGGCTTTAGGAAGATGGCTGAAGTAGTGGTCTTCCAAGGTGAGGGCATGGAGCCAGGAATCACCAAGCGCAATACCATCTCTGGGGTCCATTCAAGATTTGTGGTCAATACTTTATTAGAAATCCGCTCTAATGCCTCCCAAAAATGTTTAATTTATGGACAATTCCACCATACATGCAAATACAAGGCTTCCCCCACTGTACACCTCCAACATGTCTTTGGATTCAAAGCTGATATCTGAACTGCTTCAACAATTTGATTTATAAACAGATGTTTTAGGTTCATAGATTTGTAAATGCAGTATATGTATAACACCTCGTTTACATGTGGAGTGTATCAATGTATGCTCTATGTGAGGGCCATGTTTACCCACAGGTATGCACAGGTGTTCCATGCATCACCTTGCAGGCACTCCCATTGATGTCAATTGCTACAGAATGGCTGCTCAGACACAGATGCTGCTCCCAGTCTCACATCTGTGCACGTCCGGGTTCACCCATACAGATGTCAGATTGGGAGCAGCGAATGTCATTTATTTAATAGACATGGTCAGTGCTCACAGTACAGAGTTTCAATTGCAAAGCTTGGTACAGAGTTTGCATTATGAACTTCAGAGTTAGTACCTGGCAAATATTTCTGGTTGTCATTGTTCAACCCTTTATTTTTAAAAAGGAGGTCACACATGCACACATACATACAGTCGTAGGCTACCTTCCTTAATCACGTTGCTACCAACAAACATGTTAAAATGCACATTTTAAGCTGCCTGAAGATTAGTTAAATCCCCCAAACATTATATATTTTCTGAAAGCAGAGACCCTAGAGAATAAAATGGTGGGAGTTACAATTTTTATGTCACATAATATAAATTTGCATGTTTTTCAAACGGAAAATATCAGTAAACAATACACTAGAGTTATTTTAGTACACACAAACACAATATAATATCCAAGTATAATACTGCGTACACACGACCGTTTTTCATGACGAGAAAAATGCCACTTTTTAAAATGGTCATTAAAAACGATCGTGTGTGGGCTTCAGAGCTTTTTTCACGACGTGAAAAATGGCCATGAAAAATTTGGAACATGCTCTAATTTTTCTCGTTGTTTTTCACGTCGTCGTCGTCGAAAAACGGCCGTGTGTATGCTTTAACGACGTGAACAAAACGCGCATGCTCAGAAGCAAGTGATGAGACGGGAGCACTCGTTCTGGTAAAACTAGCGTTCGTAATGGAGATAGCACATTCGTCACGCTGTAACGGACTGAAGAGCACGAGGCTGAAAAGTGCGAATCGTCTCTCACCAAACTTTACTAACACGAGGATCAGCAAAAGCAGCCCAAAGGTTTGCGCAATCCGAATGGAACTTCCCCTTTATAGTGCCGTCGTACATTTCGTACGTCACCGCGCTTTGCTAGAGCATTTTTTTTCATGATAGTGTGTAGGCAAGGCAGGCTTGAGAAGAATCACGTCGAGAAAAACGTTTTTTTCAATGACATTAAAAATCTATCGTGTGTACGCGGCATAAGAGATGAGGTTTTGACAAGTAAATTATTATCTTACATGTCAAGCCTTGAATTACACACTCCAATTTTTAAAACCCTTTACAAATCATCAGTTTAGAGTTAACATAAATGGTGGCCTTAGAATTATTGCTCCCACAATGATGTATGCGGCGATATGTAACATTCTTGTGTTGTCATTTTCGTACATAGGTATACCCACCTCTTGTGTTTATTTTCTTTTGTGCGTATATATGTGGGGGGCAGGGGTCTTTAAAAAATGTTTATGTGTATTTATATGTTAATAATAAAAACGAAAAAGCTGCGCTCATGTGAAAACACTACCAATGTGAATTGGAAAACAGAATATCAAGAGTTGTATCTCTATTGCCGAAACCAACCAAGAAACTCCTGATATTATGGAGAACCAAGTCCCTTAAATTAATCAAGTCCTATGAAATGAGGAAATAATAACCCATTGGAAAACAAAATGATGTGAGTAAGAAGCTCCTTGTTGGAACACATGTGACTTCAAACATCAAACACACAATGAATAGTGCTATGTCCTTGATAGAGAGAGGTTCCACCACCACCAGTTCTTACTGCCGCTTACCAGAACCATTGATCCCTTCAGAGATCAATGAAAGCAGATGGCTGTTTACCTCTGCCAGGGTCTCTAGAGTGTTAGGTCTCCAATAGCCTCTCTTCTGGATTTCACGCCAATCCTCTCCACAAACCACGTTACCACAGTATAAAGGGAAAGAAAGCCACCATAGCGTAAATCCGGTACAAAGGGTTTATTAATAAAAGAAATGCACTTACAATTGTCGCAAGTATAAAAGCGAATGGAAAAAATAGCCGGCCGGCTAAGACAGCCCGTTCCTTCCGGGACTCGTTTGTATGTCGGTGAAGTCAGCACGCCGCTCCTCCCTACGCCGTTTCGTCACAAATGACGTCGTCCTGGGGCACTCTTGATATTCTGTTTTCCAATTCACATTGGTAGTGTTTTCACATGTGCGCAGCTTTTTCGTTTTTATTGTTCTCTTTATTGTGTGTGTCTCACATTGAAGTTGCAGCCTATTGTTCATTATTACTACACAATTTTCAATTTGAGTGGTATTTTATTATTTTATTATTTAGACAGCGCAGTATATATTCACATTTATACGTATTTATATGTTAGTCTATTGTATTTAAAGTGGTATTAAACCCAAAACAAACAAAAAAATAAAAAAAATTCAGCTTAGCTTAGATATGGTGGCTGCATTACTTTTCTATTTTAGGCATTCTGCCCTCTGTTTTCATCTGCTGATCTGGCCAATAACACACCTCCTGTATGAGAGTGCCTACACTCTGCATTAAAGCGGAACTTCGGTAATTTTTCGATTTTCCATCTATTAAATCTTCTGCCCTTGTTATTTTAACTTTGGATAGTAAAACATTTTTTTTCTGCCAGTAAATACCTTATACAGCCCACTTCCGGTTTCTTGTCTGGTAAGGAGGCTAGGCTTATGACATCATGCACAGCTCTCTCTTTCACTCTCGTGGGAGTTTGCCAGGAAGGGAAGAGGGACGAGTCATAAGAGGCCAAATGAGAGCTGCAGAGCTGGAGGTGTGCCTCTGTGTAAATCCAGGAAGTGAACAGGCAGCAGCTTCAGCTGCCCACAGTTAAAATGGTTGCAGCCAGACTCAGCGGAGGGAGATTTCTGCAGCATATTTGACAAGTACAGAATCACAGTATACAGTATCTCACAAAAGTGAGTACACCCCTTACATGTTTGTCAATATTTTATTATTTCTTTTCATGTGACAACACTGAAGAAATGACACTTTGCTGCAATGTAAAGTAGTGGGTCTACAGCTTGTATAACAGTGTAAATTTGCTGTCCCCTCAAAATAACTCAACACACAGCCATTAATGTATAAACCGCTGGCAACAAAAGTGAGTACACCCCTAAGTGAAAATGTCCAAATTGGGCCTAAAGTGTCAATATTTTGTGTGGCCACCATTATTTTTCAGCACTGCCTTAACCCCCATTGGTATGGAGTTCACCAGAGCTTCACAGGTTGCCACTGGAGTCCTCTTCCACTCCTCCATGATGACATCACTGAGCTGGTGAATGTTAGAGACTTTGCGCTCCTCCACAATCCATTTAAGTATGTCCTACAGATCATCAATAGGGTTTAGGTCTGGAGACATGCTTGGCCTGTCCATCACCTTTAACCTCAGCTTCTTTAGCAAGGCAGTGGTGGTCTTGGAGTGTTTGGGGCCCAGTCTCTGAAGGTAGGGGATCATGATCTGCTTCAATATATCACAATACATGTTGGCATTCATGGTTCCCTCAATGAACCACAAATACAGCTTTCTTTTGGTGGTATTTATTCACTCCTAGGTTTTTTATATTTTTCCCCCCAAAAAAAGACCAAACATTTTGAAAAAAAAGATGTTTTTCTTAGTTTCTGTCAGTAAATTTTGCAAATAAGTAATTTTTCTCCTTCACTGATGGGCGCTGATGAGGCGGCACTGATGGCTGGGCACTGATAGGCTGAACTGATGAATAGTGCTCCCTCATAGGTGTCAGTGGAAGGTATAGTGCCCCATAATTGGTGTCAGTGGGAGGAATAGTGCCCTATCATAGATGTCAGTGGAAGGTATAGTGCCCCATCATTGGTGTCAGAGGGAGGAATAGTGCCCTATCATAGATGTCAGTGGGAGGAATAGTGCCCCATCATTGGTGTCAGTGGAAGGTATAGTGCCCCATAATTGGTGTCAGTGGGAGAAATAGTGCCCTATCATAGATATCAGTGGAAGGTATAGTGCCTCATCATTGGTGTCAGTGGGAGAAATAGTGCCCTATCAGATGTCAGTGGAAGGTATAGTGCCCCATCATTGGTGTCAGTGGGAGAAATAGTGCCCTATCATAGATGTCAGTGGAAGGTATAGTGCCCCATCATTGGTGTCAGTGGGAGAAATAGTGCCCCATCATTGGTGTCAGTGGAAGGTATAGTGCCCCATAATTGGTGTCAGTGGGAGAAATAGTGCCCTATCAGATGTCAGTGGAAGGTATAGTGCCCCATCATTGGTGTCAGTGGGAGAAATAGTGCCCTATCATAGATGTCAGTGGAAGGTATAGTGCCCCATCATTGGTGTCAGTGGAAGGTATAGTGCCCCATAATTGGTGTCAGTGGGAGAAATAGTGCCCTATCATAGATGTCAGTGGAAGGTATAGTGCCCCATAATTGGTGTCAGTGGGAGAAATAGTGCCCTATCATAGGTGTCAGTGGAAGGTATAGTGCCCTATAATTGGTGTCAGTGGGAGAAATAGTGCCCTATCATAGATGTCAGTGGAAGGTATAGTGCCC
Organism: Rana muscosa; assembly: GCA_029206835.1. Lineage (NCBI taxonomy): Eukaryota > Metazoa > Chordata > Amphibia > Anura > Ranidae > Rana > Rana muscosa. Next base: position 637,237,054 of record CM055116.1, read on the forward strand.
CATAATTGGTGTCAGTGGGAGAAATAGTGCCCTATCATAGGTGTCAGTGGAAGGTATAGTGCCCCATAATTGGTGTCAGTGGGAGGAATAGTGCCCTATCATAGATGTCAGTGGAAGGTATAGTGCCCCATAATTGGTGTCAGTGGGAGAAATAGTGCCCTATCATAGGTGTCAGTGGAAGGTATAGTGCCCCATAATTGGTGTCAGTGGGAGGAATAGTGCCCTATCATAGATGTCAGTGGAAGGTATAGTGCCCCATAATTGATATCAGTGGAAGGTATAGTGCCCCATAATTGGTGTCAGTGGGAGAAATAGTGCCCTATCATAGGTGTCAGTGGAAGGTATAGTGCCCCATCATTGGTGTCAGTGGGAGGAATAGTGCCCTATCATAGGTGTCAGTGGAAGGTATGGTGCCCCATCATTGGTGTCAGTGGAAGGTATAGTGCCCCATCATTGGTGTCAGTGGGAGGAATAGTGCCCTATCATAGGTGTCAGTGGAAGGTATAGTGCCCCATCATTGGTGTCAGTGGAAGGTATAGTGCCCCATAATTGGTGTCAGTGGGAGAAATAGTGCCCTATCAGATGTCAGTGGAAGGTATAGTGCCCCATCATTGGTGTCAGTGGGAGAAATAGTGCCCTATCATAGATGTCAGTGGAAGGTATAGTGCCCTATCATAGGTGTCAGTGGAAGGTATAGTGCCCCATAATTGGTGTCAGTGGAAGGTATAGTGCCCCATAATTGGTGTCAGTGGGAGAAATAGTGCCCTATCAGATGTCAGTGGAAGGTATAGTGCCCCATCATTGGTGTCAGTGGAAGGTATAGTGCCCCATAATTGGTGTCAGTGGGAGAAATAGCGCCCTATCAGATGTCAGTGGAAGGTATAGTGCCCCATCATTGGTGTCAGTGGGAGAAATAGTGCCCTATCATAGATGTCAGTGGAAGGTATAGTGCCCCATCATTGGTGTCAGTGGAAGGTATAGTGCCCCATAATTGGTGTCAGTGGGAGAAATAGTGCCCTATCATAGATGTCAGTGGAAGGTATAGTGCCCCATCATTGGTGTCAGTGGAAGGTATAGTGCCCCATAATTGGTGTCAGTGGGAGAAATAGTGCCCTATCATAGATGTCAGTGGGAGGAATAGTGCCTCATCATTGGTGTCAGTGGGAGAAATAGTGCCCTATCATAGATGTCAGTGGAAGGTATAGTGCCCCATCATTGGTGTCAGTGGAAGGTATAGTGCCCCATAATTGGTGTCAGTGGGAGAAATAGTGCCCTATCATAGATGTCAGTGGAAGGTATAGTGCCCTATCATAGGTGTCAGTGGAAGGTATAGTGCCCCATAATTGGTGTCAGTGGAAGGTATAGTGCCCCATAATTGGTGTCAGTGGGAGAAATAGTGCCCTATCATAGGTGTCAGTGGAAGGTATAGTGCCCCATCATTGGTGTCAGTGGAAGGTATAGTGCCCCATAATTGGTGTCAGTGGGAGAAATAGCGCCCTATCAGATGTCAGTGGAAGGTATAGTGCCCCATAATTGGTGTCAGTGGGAGAAATAGTGCCCTATCATAGATGTCAGTGGAAGGTATAGTGCCCCATCATTGGTGTCAGTGGAAGGTATAGTGCCCCATAATTGGTGTCAGTGGGAGAAATAGTGCCCTATCATAGATGTCAGTGGAAGGTATAGTGCCCCATAATTGGTGTCAGTGGAAGGTACAGTGCCCTATACTTGGTGTCAGTGGGAGAAATAGTGCCCTATCATAGGTGTCAGTGGAAGGTATAGTGCCCCATAATTGGTGTCAGTGGAAGGTATAGTGCCCCATAATTGGTGTCAGTGGGAGGAATAGTGCCCTATCAGATGTCAGTGGAAGGTATAGTGCCCCATCATTGGTGTCAGTGGAAGGTATAGTGCCCCATAATTGGTGTCAGTGGGAGAAATAGCGCCTTATCAGATGTCAGTGGAAGGTATAGTGCCCCATCATTGGTGTCAGTGGGAGAAATAGTGCCCTATCATAGATGTCAGTGGAAGGTATAGTGCCCCATCATTGGTGTCAGTGGAAGGTATAGTGCCCCATAATTGGTGTCAGTGGGAGAAATAGTGCCCTATCATAGGTGTCAGTGGAAGGTATAGTGCCCCATAATTGGTGTCAGTGGGAGGAATAGTGCCCTATCATAGATGTCAGTGGAAGGTATAGTGCCCCATCATTGGTATCAGTGGAAGGTATAGTGCCCCATAATTGGTGTCAGTGGGAGAAATAGTGCCCTATCATAGGTGTCAGTGGAAGGTATAGTGCCCCATAATTGGTGTCAGTGGGAGGAATAGTGCCCTATCATAGATGTCAGTGGAAGGTATAGTGCCCCATCATTGGTGTCAGTGGAAGGTATAGTGCCCCATAATTGGTGTCAGTGGGAGAAATAGTGCCCTATCATATATGTCAGTGGAAGGTATAGTGCCTCATTACTGGTGTCGGTGGGAGAAATAGTGCCCTATCATAGGTGTCAGTGGAAGGTATAGTGCCCCATCATTGGTGTCAGTGGGAGGAATAGTGCCCTATCATAGGTGTCAGTGGAAGGTATAGTGCCCCATCATTGGTGTCAGTGGGAGGAATAGTGCCCTATCATAGATGTCAGTGGAAGGTATAGTGCCCCATCATTGGTGTCAGTGGAAGGTATAGTGCCCCATAATTGGTGTCAGTGGGAGAAATAGTGCCCTATCATAGGTGTCAGTGGAAGGTATAGTGCCCCATAATTGGTGTCAGTGGGAGGAATAGTGCCCTATCATAGATGTCAGTGGAAGGTATAGTGCCCCATCATTGGTATCAGTGGAAGGTATAGTGCCCCATAATTGGTGTCAGTGGGAGAAATAGTGCCCTATCATAGGTGTCAGTGGAAGGTATAGTGCCCCATCATTGGTGTCAGTGGAAGGTATAGTGCCCCATAATTGGTGTCAGTGGGAGAAATAGTGCCCTATCATAGGTGTCAGTGGAAGGTATAGTGCCTCATTACTGGTGTCGGTGGGAGAAATAGTGCCCTATCATAGGTGTCAGTGGAAGGTATAGTGCCCCATCATTGGTGTCAGTGGGAGGAATAGTGCCCTATCATAGGTGTCAGTGGAAGGTATAGTGCCCCATCATTGGTGTCAGTGGGAGGAATAGTGCCCTATCATAGATGTCAGTGGAAGGTATAGTGCCCCATCATTGGTATCAGTGGAAGGTATAGTGCCCCATAATTGGTGTCAGTGGGAGAAATAGTGCCCTATCATAGTTGTCAGTGGAAGGTATAGTGCCCCATAATTGGTGTCAGTGGGAGGAATAGTGCCCTATCATAGATGTCAGTGGAAGGTATAGTGCCCCATCATTGGTGTCAGTGGAAGGTATAGTGCCCCATAATTGGTGTCAGTGGGAGAAATAGTGCCCTATCATAGATGTCAGTGGAAGGTATAGTGCCCCATAATTGGTGTCAGTGGGAGAAATAGTGCCCTATCAGATGTCAGTGGAAGGTATAGTGCCCCATCATTGGTGTCAGTGGGAGAAATAGTGCCCTATCATAGATGTCAGTGGAAGGTATAGTGCCCCATCATTGGTGTCAGTGGAAGGTATAGTGCCCCATAATTGGTGTCAGTGGGAGAAATAGTGCCCTATCATAGATGTCAGTGGAAGGTATAGTGCCCCATAATTGGTGTCAGTGGGAGAAATAGTGCCCTATCATAGATGTCAGTGGAAGGTATAGTGCCCCATCATTGGTATCAGTGGAAGGTATAGTGCCCCATAATTGGTGTCAGTGGGAGGAATAGGGCCCTATCATAGGTGTCAGTGGAAGGTATAGTGCCGGCTTACTGCATTTGGTTGGGGATGGTGAGGTGCAGAACCGCCTGGATACAGGAGTTCTGTGACTATCTCATTCTGGAATTTTAGAAGAGACAGATCAGATCATTGGTGTCAGTGGGAGGAATAGTGCCCTATCATAGGTGTCAGTGGAAGGTATAGTGCCCCATCATTGGTGTCAGTGGGAGGAATAGTGCCCTATCATAGGTGTCAGTGGAAGGTATAGTGCCCCATCATTGGCGTCAGAGGGAGGAATAGTGCCCTATCATAGATGTCAGTGGGAGGAATAGTGCCCCATCATTGGTGTCAGTGGAAGGTATAGTGCCCCATAATTGGTGTTAGTGGGAGGAATAGTGCCATATCATAGGTGTCAGTGGGAGGAATAGTGATCCATCATTGATGTCAGTGGGAGGAATAGTGCCCCATCATTGGTGTCAGTGGAAGGTATAGTGCCCCATAATTGGTGTTAGTGGGAGGAATAGTGCCATATCATAGGTGTCAGTGGGAGGAATAGTGATCCATCATTGATGTCAGTGGGAGGAATAGTGATCCATCATTGGTGTCGGTGGGAGGAATAGTGTCCCATCGCTGGTGTCGGTGGGAAGAATAGTGCCCCGCCCATCATTGGAGCACAGGTGTGTCAGGAGGAAGGTGCCTCTGAAGCTGCTCTGTGAGAAGGGAGTGGTGGTGAAATCTCTCCCAGCTCCCTGGCCCCCTTTCTGGGGAGGCCATGGAGGGCAGCGGGGCTTCTCCTGCTGGAGGCTCCCAGCCATCTCCTGGGCCGTCAGGTGAACTGCCATCCTCTGCACAAGCCGATCTCTCTGCCCCTGGTGAGGATGAAGGCTCGGAGGCCATTCGGGAGCGAGTGGTGGCCGGGATTAAGGTCCTGAACAGGGAGAGGGACAAGCTTTACAAGTTGAGAGCGGAGTTGAAGCGCCTGCGAAGGCAACGTGAGGGCTTACATAGCCAGAAACGGGGATCCATGGATCCGGAAATCCAGCTGGCCAAGGTCCGTGTGGATCATCAGGAGACCATCGTGGCCATGATGGAAGGCAGAGATGGGCCCTTTAAAGAGAAGTTTTGCAACGACAAGAGGTTTGGAAGGGTGACAAAGATGGAGGAGGAGGAGACCCCCAGTTCTGACCCCCTGCCCCCCCAGGGAGAGGTAAGAAGCCCCAGGCCTTCCCAGGAATCTGGTGGTATGCTGAGGGCCATCCAGGTAATGGAGTCTCCTATGCGGGGGGATCAGATGGTGTTTAATGAGGAAGACATTACTGATGATGTACCTGATAAAGTGAAGCCTGCTAAATCCAATGTTGTGGATAAGACTGTTTTTGTTCCTTTTAACACTGTGACTGACAATGTGCCTAATGACAATCAGGCTGCTAGTCCTGTGTGCAGCAATGTTGTGCCTGCTGAGGCTGCAATGCAGCAAGAGATATGTTTAAAAAATGTCATTTCTGTGGATGGACTGCAAGTGTCAGAACAGCCCATTAACCCTTCTTTGGCTGAGTCCAAAGCTGTTTGCCCCACTGCTGCTGAGGACTCTACAGTGCAGCATCAGGAGACAGCTGGTATTGCAGCAACTGTGACTATTCCTGATGGGAATTTGAATAGTTCTGTGACTGATAACAATCACCCCAGTACCAGTGTGATGAACAATCCTGCTACAGATCCTGCCATTTCAGTTCATACAGTTGATGATGATAATAATACTAATATACAGACTAATGTGACTTCAGTGTCGGCCCTTGGCCTTGATAAACCTACTTTTGCACAGGTGGCACACTCTGCTCCTGGTAGTCCCGCTCCCAAACGGGGTTTTCCACTGCAAGCTGCCACTTTGAGCACCCCAAGATCTGGTCTTGGGTCTCTGGCTTCTGCTGGGGGTCCCAGGCGGAATGTAGTTATTCTGAAATGGGAAGGTGGTGCCATCCCTCCAGCACGGCGTGCAGTGGTGGACTTGATATTGGAGATGGGTTTTGGTGCAAATGACCTGTATGCCTTTATACATGTAGCTGGGACAAGGGACTATACGGTTAGCTTCACCAGGCCAGAGGGTCTTGACCTGTTCTGGGAGCGATATGAGGCTCGGTGCAGGTCAAGACCTGAATGGGAAGGTCTGGTCCCAGTTGCGGTGTCTCAGAGGTCAACAGTAAAAAAAATAACCATTATCCTGACTAATGAGAGTGTTCCTGCTCGGGATCTAGAGGTCAGGTTAAGGAACTATGGGGAGGTTTTGACCAAACCTAATAAAATCCATGATGAGCGTAACATCTGGACTGGGGGATGGTCGGTAACAGTCAGGTTGGCCAGGGATGGGAATGTTGTCCGTCACTTGCCCTCCTCAGCTTTCATAGGGAGGGATAGGATGACTGTTTTCTACCCTGGTCAGCCGAAGCTGTGTCACCGCTGTGGAGAAAAGGGGCACTTGAGCGCCTCCTGTTCAGCCTTGATGTGTTCAGTGTGTCGGGGTCAGGGTCATATGGCTAAGGATTGTACCAGGAAGATCAGGTGCAACCTGTGCCTGCGCCTTGGCCACCCCTACAGCAGATGTCCTGAAGCCTGGCACAATATGGAGAAGGAGGTAGTAGAGGACATGTCAAGGCTGGACGGGATGGAGGGTGAGACCCCTGGTGTACCATCCTCCTCTGCGGTGACCGCCTCCCCCGGTCCTGCTCAGGATCCCTCTCCAGTTCCTGTGGCCACCCCTCCTGTGTCTGTAAGTACTCCTTCTGTTTCTGTCTCTGTGTCCCCCCAGCCTACTGTACCCTCTCCTCTTGTGTCAGAACCTTCAAAGTCTGTGCCCCCCAAGTCATTTACCCCCCAGGAGTCTACCCCTCCTGAGTCTGACTTAAAGGGATCACCCCCCCCACCAGCGTGTACTAAAAAGGGCGCCCCTTCCTCTGTAAAGAAGTCTTGTGGAAAAACTTTAAAGAAAAAAGTAAGAGATGAGGGCATCTCTGAGGCTGACCTGCGGTACCTGGAGGAGAGAAGGAAGGTTGGGAGGCGGAAGAGGCAGGCGGTGAGGACGGAACGGGGACGGGAAGCTCCGGTTCCTGTCTCCAGCCGTCATAGGTCCTCCAAGTGGGATATTTCTTCATCCGGAGCTTCTTCGGAGAGAAGTTCTGATTCTGAAATGGACTTTGAGGCGGCCTCTAGAAAGAGAGAGGCTTCTGGTGATGAGCAGCAGAGGGGAGCTAAGAAGCAATCCACCCAATAACCCAAATGGCGGTTCCCCCTCCGTTAAAAGTGGTGACAATTAATGTCGCCAGCATTAAGTCAGTAAGAGCTCGTTCTATGGCCTTCTTTTTGTTCAGCCAATTAGATGCTGAAATTTTATTTTTGCAAGAGACTAGGCTCACCTCCTTGGCAGATATTCATATGGCCAAGAGAGAGTGGAGGTATGGTCCATCTTACTGGTCTCTTGCGGCCGAGCCTTACGGCGGTGTGGCGGTGTTGTTTAAAACCGGCATGGTAACTGTCCGGCGGGTTATTGAGGTGGAGATTGGGAGATGTATGGTCTTAGACGTCCTTGTGGGAGGGCAGGACCTGCGCCTAATCAATGTTTATGGGCCGCACACAAAGTGGGACAGGAAATGCCTTTTTACAAGGATCAAGCCATTTCTTTTTACATCCCGGCAAGTGGTCTTTGGAGGTGACTTTAATACAGTAACTAGGCCCAAGGACAGGAAGGACTTCAAGGACAGGCTGGGATATGATAGCGTTTTTTTAAATAGTATGGTTAGGGATGCTGGTCTTGTGGATGTGCACATTAAGCACCTCCCAGATGACACCGGGTTCACTTTTCATCGTGGTAATAGTCAGAGTAGGATAGATAGGTTTTTTTTGAAGGAGGCCTCTGCTTTCTCGCCCCCAGTGGTGCAGGCAGTAGAGTTCTCTGATCACTGTATGCTATCTGTGGTACTGAATGCTTCAGACGCCCCTCAGAGGGGCAAGGGCATCTGGAGATTAAATTCGACACTACTCAAGGAAGAACATGTTAGACAATCCTTTGAGGAATTCTTTCAGGCACAGGTGACCATCCTGGACTTTTGTAGCAGCAAGGCTGAGTGGTGGGAGCTGACCAAAAAGAGGATCGCTGGATTCTTCAGGGGCCTAGCCAATAGAAATCAGTTTAATAAATACATGACCTACCAACGTTTACGGAGGAAGCTGGATATTCTTGTCTCGAGAGGAGGAGATCCTGGGGCAATCTCCGAAGTGAAACTCCTTCTCAGAAAGTGTCAATATGACCGGCATGCCTCTTTGGTTCTGGAGAGGGACTATGGGAAGTACCACTCGCCTGACCCTTACCAGAACTGCAAACAAGGTGTAGCTGTTAAAACGGTCGTTGGCCTTAAGGACAGTACAGGTTCCTTGACAAAGTCCAGGTCAGGGATTCTGGAGGTCGTGAGGTCCTTTTATGCCGACCTTCTTGGGAGGAAAGAGCTTGATCGTGACAAGATGGAAAGCTTTTTGGACTCTACTCCAGGTCTAAATGGTGGAGATGTTCCATTGATGAATTTGACAGAGGAGATCACAGTCGAAGAGGTGATGAGGGCAATTGAACAGCTTGCCATCAAAAAGTCGCCTGGACTGGATGGCTTGACGGCTGAGTTTTACAAAGCCTTTAAGTCTATTCTGGCCCCGCATTTGGTAGAGGTTTTTAACAGTTGCCTTGCTGAGGGGGTGCTTTCCCCTTCCATGAGGCACTCGGCTGTGATTCTTCTTTCAAAGGGTAAAGATCCTTCGATGATTGAGAATTGGCGCCCCATCAGCCTTCTTAATGTCGATAGAAAGATACTGGCAAAGATATTTTTCTGGCGCCTATCGTCAGTGGCAGAGTCTTTGCTTTCTCGCCATCAGCACTGTTCGGTTCAGGGTAGGAGCACCTTCACAGCGGTTTTAGCTGTCCGGGAGGCCTTGGAGCGGTGCAGGGCTGCAGGCTGGGGAAAGTATTTGCTGACATTGGATCAGGCAAAGGCTTTTGATCGTGTTAACCATGAGTACCTGTGGTTGCTCCTTAGTAAGTACGGTCTGCCGGGTGGTTTTGTCGATTGGCTGAAAGTCTTGTATAAGGGGGCAGAAAGCTTCCCTCTTGTTAATGGTTGGGTTGGACAGTCCTTTGAGGTTGGCTCCGGGGTGCGCCAGGGTTGTCCCCTGAGTCCCCTGCTCTATGTGTTTGCAATCGACCCCTTCATCAGGAGGCTAGAGAGCGGCATGTTGTGTGGGGTACCAGTGGGGCTCCCGGGTGAGCCGCCATTGAGGGTTGTTGCCTATGCGGATGATGTGTCGGTGATTGTCACTGGGACGGATGAAGCGGAGGAGGTGGTCTCTCTGACATCACGGTATTCTGAAGCATCAGGCTCCAAGATCAATCAGAAAAAGACTGAAGTTTTCTGGATGGGAAAGGAAGGTGAGGGGTTTGATCTCCCGGACACCTTTCCAGTGCCCCAGGAAAGAATTAAGATACTAGGCATTGATTTTGGACCCGGCGATTATGGCCTCAAAAACTGGGAAGGCAGACTGGAAATTGCCAATACTAAGGTGGTCAGCTGGAAGAGATGGAAGTTATCTATGAGGGAAAGGGTTGATCTGATTAAGACTTACCTGATTCCGATCTTCTTGTATGTCAGCTTTGTCTGCATCTTGCCAGTGTCTCTCTATGCTAGGGTCAGTAGTGTGTTCTTCCAGATGCTGTGGGGGAACAGACTGAACCCCATCAAGAGGAATGTCACCTACCTATCCAGGAGGGAGGGTGGCTTAGGTATGGTCAACCCAGTTCTTTTCTTTTCACTGCTATTTCTAAAGTTTAACATTGGTAATATGCTTGCAGTGGAACCTCCTGGATGGGTAGGCATATTTAGATCTTGGTTTAGGCCTTTTCTACGACTTTGGGAAGAAGGTGGCCAAGTGAAGAATCGCAGGGGTCATCGTGGTCAGCTACCAGCCTATGTCGCTCCGTGCCTGAAGTTACTGCGGCAGTGGCGATTGTCGGCTGAAGATCTCAGATCGGTTCCAAGGAAAGTCCTTATGAGTCGAGTCTTGAGCGAAGTCTTTCATGACCCACTGGCCTTAAGGGATTGCCCGGGCCCAGTTTTGAGGGCGGGGTTAAGACTGATTAATTTGGATAGTGTACCCCCTAAATTTAGGGATCTGGCCTGGTTGTGCTTCCATGGGAAGCTCTATGTTCGGGGCAATTTGAAATTCCGCAGTGGGATGGATCGTAGCTGTCCTCGGGAGGAGTGTGCAGATGAGGAGGAGACTATGGACCATTTTCTGCTTCATTGCCCTTTTAACATAGAGGTGTATAAACAGGTGGGGCGGGCCCTCGGTGTCCCTTTCCTCTCCAGGCTGGGTTATGCTGAGTGGGTGTACGGAGCATTCAATACCGGTGGAGTTTTTTGTTTGGATACACTTTTTTTAGTTAGCCTAGTAGTCCGTTATTTCACCTGGAATGCACGGTGTCAGGTCAGCATTCGGCAAAAACTCCTTCCTGTTGAGGTGGTGGTGTGTGACATTTTGCATGAGGTGGGGAAGATTCGGGAGCTTGAAAGAGACAAGCGGGGGCAGGGGGCTTGGTTGAAGGCGTGGAGGGGTTTCAAGCCTCCCTGACTGCCAGGAGTCTCTTTCCCGGGTGTGGCTGTCTGTCTCTTATCACCCTAGATTATCAGTATTTTTGATGAATTTTTGATAAATGGCTGCGTACATAGGTGATGGGTTGTGCCTCTTAGGCCCTCTCTGCTGCTTTATGTAGATAGTTTTCTAGGGATGTTTTGGTAGTGGATTATGTATATATTGTATATATTCTGAACATGGATGTGTATTCCTTTGTTTTCTGTTGAAGTTTTGTACTATGGTTTTGTTTTTTACTTTTGTATAAAAATTGGTTGCTTGATTCTTTTCAATAAAAGATCAATAGTGCCCTATCATAGGTGTCAGTGGAAGGTATAGTGCCCTATCATAGGTGTCAGTGGAAGGTATAGTGCCCCATCATTGGTGTCAGTGGGAGGAATAGTGCCCTATCATAGGTGTCAGTGGAAGGTATAGTGCCCCATCATTGGTGTCAGTGGAAGGTATAGTGCACCATAATTGGTGTTAGTGGGAGGAATAGCGCCCTATCATAAGTGTCAGTGGAAAGTATAGTGCCTCATTACTGGTGTCGGTGGGAGAAATAGTGCCCCATCATTGGTGTCAGTGGAAGGTATAGTGCCTCATAATTGGTGTTAGTGGGAGGAATAGTGCCCTATCATAGGTGTCAGTGAAAGGTATAGTGCCCCATAATTGGTGTCAGTGGGAGGAATAGGGCCCTATCATAGGTGTCAGTGGAAGGTATAGTGCCTCATAACTGGTGTCGTTGGGAGAAATAGTGCCCCATCATTGGTGTCAGTGGAAGGTATAGTGCCTCATAATTGGTGTCGGTGGGAGAAATAGTGCCATATCATAGGTGTCAGTGGAAGGTATAGTGCCCCATATTTGGTGTCAGTGGAAGGTATAGTGCCTCATAATTGGTGTCAGTGGGAGAAATAGTGCCCCATCATAGGTGTCAGTGGAAGGTATAGTGCCCCATCATTGGTGTCAGTGGAAGGTATAGTGCCCCATCATAGGTGTCAGTGGAAGGTATAGTGCCCCATCATAGGTGTCAGTGGAAGGTATAGTGCCCCATCATTGGTGTCAGTGGAAGGTATAGTGCCCCATCATAGGTGTCAGTGGAAGGTATAGTGCCCCATCATTGGCGTCAGAGGGAGGAATAGTGCCCTATCATAGATGTCAGTGGGAGGAATAGTGCCCCATCATTGATGTCAGTGGAAGGTATAGTGCCCCATAATTGGTGTCAGTGGGAGAAATAGTGCCCTATCATAGGTGTCAGTGGAAGGTATAGTGCCCCATCATTGGTGTCAGTGGGAGGAATAGTGCCCTATCATAGGTGTCAGTGGAAGGTATAGTGCCCCATAATTGGTGTCGGTGGGAGAAATAGTGCCCCATCATTGGTGTCAGTGGAAGGTATAGTGCCCTATACTTGGTGTCAGTGGGAGAAATAGTGCCCTATCATAGATGTCAGTGGGAGGAATAGTGCCCCATCATTGGTGTCAGTGGAAGGTATAGTGCCCCATCATTGGTGTCAGTGGGAGGAATAGTGCCCTATCATAGGTGTCAGTGGAAGGTATAGTGCCCCATCATTGGTGTCAGTGGGAGGTATAGTGCCCCATCATTGGCATCAGAGGGAGGAATAGTGCCCTATCATAGATGTCAGTGGGAGGAATAGTGCCCCATCATTGGTGTCAGTGGAAGGTATAGTGCCCCATAATTGGTGTTAGTGGGAGGAATAGTGCCCTATCATAGATGTCAGTGGAAGGTATAGTGCCCCATCATTGGTGTCAGTGGGAGGAATAGTGCCCTATCATAGGTGTCAGTGGAAGGTATAGTGCCCCTTCATTGGTGTCAGTGGAAGGAAAAGCGCCCCCAAGGGCCAGATGAAGGCAAGCAAATGGCCACATCTGGCCCCCGGGCAGAGGTTTGGAGACCCCTGCTCTAGAGGTAAGAAATAGAAACTAGATACAATATATGGGCAGCACAGTGGCTAAGTGGTTAGCACCTTAGCCTGGCAGCACTGTGGTTGCTGGCTTTGAATCCCAGCCATGACACTCCCGGTGCCTGTGCCCGGGGTTTCCTCCCACATTCCAAACACATGCTGGTAGGTTAAATGGCTCCAGTGTAAATTGGCTCTTGTATGTATATGTATAAATGTGAGCTAGGGACCTTAGATGGTAATCTCATTGAAGGCAGGGACTGATGTTATTCTAACATATACTGTATATGTGAAGTGCTGTGTAAATTGATGGCGCTATACAAGTTCCTGTAATAAATAAATAAAATGTATTGTTTCCCATTAGCTTGTTCTGTTGATGCGCTTCTCAGTGGCTGCCTGTAGGTGGCGCCCGCAGCCAAGCCTTCCTTTCCCAGTGCAGAGTTTGGAAGCTGCAGTTTTGTGCTGGATGGGTAGGAGGGAGAGAGTGTGTTAGTTTAGCTGCTTGTTGTGAGATCATTTCCTGCCCGGATCCGAACACTGATCACAACTACTATCTGTTGGAGAAGCAACAGGGTGCTCCTTTCCCCCCCCCCCCCCCTACATCGAGTTCTTCTCCTGCTGGACAGAACATGTCTTCAAACTCTAACATGAGCAGTATGCAGAGACTGGTGGAGCAGCTGAAGCTGGAGGCCAGTGTGGAGAGGATCAAGGTAATAGAAGTCAGCTGATGGCAGAGGGTTGGGTGGGACTGGCACTGACAAGTTGGCAGTACATGGCATCTTTATATCAGATGGGCTGACATGTGAAGATGGTGAAGTTCATCCTGTTGCATGCACTGTCCATGAAGATGGTCAGTCATGGATTTGATCAATCATCTCTACAAAGGGGCTTGAAAAGCCCTTCCATTAAAGATGGGGTGCAGGGTGTCCCCCTACTTATCGGCTCTGTGGACTGGGAAAAAAACAACTGGCTGCCATTGCTGAATACGCTAGTTTCCTGGCTGTTATGTTGATCCAATAGCCTTAACCCTATTGCTGCCAGCTGTTTTTGCATTTTTTTTTTTTTTTTTCCACATGTTTAAAAATACATTTTAGGCCTGAAGATTACATAAAACCCCCCAAAACATTATATATTTTCTGAAAGCAGACACCCCAAAGCAGGGGTCTCCAAACTTTCTAAACAAAGGGCCGGTTTACTGTCCTTCAGACTTTATGGGGGCCAGAGTGGCCAATGGAAGCAGGAAATGCCCCAGCATCAGTGAGAGTAAAAAAAATGACATAGTGCCTATAGTCAGTAGAAGGAGGAATAATACCCCATCATTGGTGTCAGTGGGAGGAATAGTGCCTCATCGCTGGTGTCAGTGGGAGGAATAGTGCCTCATCGCTGGTGTCGGTGGGAGGAATAGTGCCTCATCGCTGGTGTCGGTGGGAGGAATAGTGCCTCATCGCTGGTGTCGGTGGGAGGAATAGTGCCTCATCGCTGGTGTCGGTGGGAGGAATAGTGCCTCATCGCTGGTGTCGGTGGGAGGAATAGTGCCTCATCGCTGGTGTCGGTGGGAGGAATAGTGCCTCATCGCTGGTGTCGGTGGGAGGAATAGTGCCTCATCGCTGGTGTCGGTGGGAGGAATAGTGCCTCATCGCTGGTGTCGGTGGGAGGAATAGTGCCTCATCGCTGGTGTCGGTGGGAGGAATAGTGCCTCATCGCTGGTGTCGGTGGGAGGAATAGTGTCCCATCGCTGGTGTCGGTGGGAGGAATAGTGTCCCATCGCTGGTGTCGGTGGGAGGAATAGTGCCTCATCGCTGGTGTCGGTGGGAGGAATAGTGTCCCATCGCTGGTGTCGGTGGGAGGAATAGTGTCCCATCGCTGGTGTCGGTGGGAGGAATAGTGTCCCATCGCTGGTGTCGGTGGGAGGAATAGTGTCCCATCGCTGGTGTCGGTGGGAGGAATAGTGTCCCATCGCTGGTGTCGGTGGGAGGAATAGTGTCCCATCGCTGGTGTCGGGAGGTTACCCAACATGTCAAACCTTAGATTGCGTGCACCCATGAAATGGTGACATATTTCAGTACCCAATATACACTTATTGTGATTTTATTTTAATCAAAAATGTAGCAGAATACATATTGGCCAAAATGTATGAAGAAATTCGATTTTTTTTTAAATTCTTTTTATTTGATATGTTTTATAGCAGAAATGGAAAAAAATATATATATATATATTTTTATATTGCAAAAAATAAAAAAACTGCGGTGATCAAATACCACCAAAAGAAAGTTCTATTCGTGTAAAAAAAAAAAAAATAAAAAAAAAAAAATGATATATAAATTTTGTTTGGGTACAGCATTGCATGGCTGCCTAATTACCAGTTAAAGTAGCGCAGTGCTGAATTGCAAAAAATGGCCTGGCCATGAACGGGGTAAAATCTTCCAGGAGCTCAAGTGGTTAAGTGACAATCGGCTCTCCCATTAGGATTTGTGCATAACATTTCCAAACAGGAGCTGAAGGGCGCTTTTAAAGCTTCGAGAAAACTTCTGGAAACTTTCCAAAAACATACTAAAAGTTTCATGAAAGCTTTCCAGCTTATTCACTTCTGGAGTTGGGCTTTAGAGTGGGACTAAACCTTCAAATGCCTCCCCTCCCAGTGATGCAGTGTCGGCAGACTCCTTGAGGTTCAGGGTCTTTGGCCATCTTGATTGGCAGGAATGATGTAACTACCGCGCATGCGCACTGGAATTTTATAAAGTGTTGTAGACACTCATTAGAAATCTGTTTCCATCTGTGTAACAAATGGCACAATTTGCATTAGATAGAATTTTTTGTCTGCGTCACAAAACTCGCATGTGCGACACAATTTGTTCCAACATGGAAGAGGTCTTAATTACCTCTACTTTGCTAATCACAGATTTTGCAGTGTTTCTTAACCCCTTGTAGCCAGCGCCCCCTGGCCCTTTAAGGGGTTTAGGATGCCAGGAGGCGTTGCAGGGTTTATGATCATGTGACCGCTGTGATTGGTGGCAGGGTGGATTTTAATTAAATTAAGTCGATTTAAATAACTAATAAAAAGGCTTGATATAAATCATAATTTTTAAAGAGCAACTGTTATCTGTCCTGCAGTGGCTCCTCCTCTGCTGTTGACTCATCGACAGTCCCATTCACTTTAATGGGACAGATGTGGCAGACACACAACAGGATGAGGGACGTGGCGGCAGCAGTTGAGTGGATGCCCGCTAACAGGCGTTGCCATGATGGATCTGAAATGACAGGTGCTCTTTAAATGTATGGACTCATTCTTGCTGGTAGTTAGAATTTTTAATATTTGCAAACAAAACAAAGGTTTCCTATTTAGAATAATAAGCTGTCAGGTTAGTAACAGCGATATCAGAACCGATTCAATCATTCAGTTTGTAGTGTACATAGATTTGTAAAACAATGGGATAAAGGAATATTCCTGAACTTTGTTTTTTATCTCATGGTTACTGTGAAATTGTGTGAATGCAGTGCATGTTAACTCAGCTCGCAGAACTTGGATTCATTTAATGAGTTTAACAAAAATGTAAATATTGCAGAATATACAGCCCCATGCTACATAACTAAGCTCCATTTTATGCCGAACAAACAAAATTATTAATTTAGCTTTAAATAGAAAACTATCTTTAGATAGACCTTTACTCCAGAAGCATTTTATTAAAATGAATTTGATAAAAATATAAAAAAATCCATTTAAAGCAAAAAATATGATTTTTTTTATATCGATTTACTGTATATACTCGAGTATAAGCCGACCCGAATATAAGCCGAGGCACCTAATTTTACCACAAAAAACTGGGAAAGCTTATTGACTCGAGTATAAGCCTAGGGTGTCCATCTGCATGTCTCACTGTGCCTCGCTTTGCCTCACTGTGCCCATGCCTCACTGTGCCCATGCCCCACTGTGCCTAATCTCCCTACCTGACCTCCGGCGCTGTGTGACTAGACTGACGTTTAACATGGGAGTCTATGGAAGGGGTGCCCGGCTTTGAAAATTGGTGCTCCCCGGCCGTAGGTCCCCTGGACAACAAACTTTGCACACTTGTAGAGGAAGAGGGGGGCTACATGTGTGCTAAGTTTGGGGTCCAGGGGACCTACGGCTGGCCGGGATCAGGCGCACAAATTTGAAGATGGACACAGACTCGAGTATAAGCCCAGGGGGGCATTTTCAACACATAAAAATGTGCTGAAAAACTCGGCTTATACTCGAGTATATACAGTATATTCACCCTAATTGGCAGTCAAATGATCAGAAAGCTCCCGATCACAAGCGGCAATTGTGAGTTTTCCATTAGCCTCTGGTAACTGTGCCAGGAGCGCGGTCCTCCACCGGCTCTCCTGGCCCCTCACTCCTGCCAAGTGCCCCCAGAGCAAGCAACTTGCAATGGGGGCACCCAAACACGTTCGCTCCTCTCCCTTCACTGATTTGGCTCAGTGGCAGTGTTTGACAGCAGCTGGGGCCAATGGCTCCTGCTGCTGCCTCAGCCAATGAGAAGTGAGAGTCCCCGGAGAGCCGAGGCTCCCGTGCACATCGCTAGATTGAGATTGGGCTCAGGTAAGTATTAGGGGGGGCGCTGCACACAGAAGTTTTTTTTTTTTTTTTTACCTTCATGCATTGAATGTACAAAGGTAAAAAACCTTGAGCCTTTAGAACCACTTTAATGAATTTGGCACAACCATAGCAGCAGATTGTAAAAGTGTAGCAGATAAAAACTAGGTGAAACTCCCATTAGAGTGTTGAAATTGGTTTAATGATTCTCCCCTATAGTGGAGTTGATTTACTAAAGGGATTAGACTGTTCACCTGGTAAGGTGAATTTCCACTTTGCAAAGAAAATTTCCCTTCGCTTAGCGAATGAGGTGAAGTTGTGCTGACTTCTATCATACAATTATGTGCAAGCAAAAATACTTTTTTAACCACATTCACGAAGGTAAGTGAACATCCACTTTGCAAATGAAAAAATGTTCTTCTGCAATACAAATCCTCCTGGTTTCTGCAGTAAAAATCCTTGTTGTGACACGGGCACCATGTTACATCTGTGGTGGTCCTGCCCACTTCTGGTGTTATTTTGGGACGCTAACTTCCAGCTTAGGCGTGACTTCCCTGCGACACCTGAATTGGCCTTACTATCAGTGTTTCCAGGTTTACCACAAGTGGCCAGAAAAGGTTTATTCTGCTTCCTACTCACCGCGGCCCGGTTTATTACACCCACGCACTGAAATTCCTCTACTCTTATGTGTGACTGTACTGAATCACATGGCGAGTATTCGTGAAAAACACTCTAAATTCACAACAACATGGTAACGCCTGGATTGAGTTTTCAAATTGTGACATTCTGAGATGGTTCCTGTGGACCATTTTTCATAACCCTGATAGCTGTGTTGTGGAGATGCTGGCATGCCCGGTCAGACTAGATCACCTTCTGTCTTCTTTTTTTTCCCTGACTTCTCTCTTCCCATTGCATCTACCTGTTTAGTAGTTTTTTGTTTAAGGAATACATTGGTTCCGCACATAATCTTACCCAAGCGAAGCTAAAAGTCTTCCTTTGTGCCTACTGTTCGGATTTGTACTGCATTATGAAATTGTGCACGTTTCTACATCCTTTTATTTCCTGAACAGAATTTCTGCAGGTCCTTCCATTTGTATCCCATGGAAAATATTTAATAAAAATCTTATTCTGCTTTTTTTTTTTTTTGTAAAATCTTTTTATTGAAGTTTTATAAAACATACACACATTTTGCCCACACGTAGGCACAACATCTGCCCACGTAGGGGCCATTACCCTGTTTCGGCAGCAGACCGCCACAGGGCAACAAATAACATATACACTTAACCTATACTATAACCCCAAGCTTGGGGAGAGGGTTCATTCAAGATAAGTCCTGCTCAAAGTGATATTGATAGAGGAAGGCAACCTGGAAAAAGTATTTGGGTTAATAGAGTGATATTCCAACGATACATTGTGAGTCTAGGCAGTGGTCACTGTATCACTTGCCGTGCTTCTGTCATCTAGCCAACAACTCCACACCTTTTCAAATTTGTGCATACAACCTCTGGGCTAGTACGTGGCTCTATACAGGGGCAAACTGGCATTAACTAAGCTTTTCCAGAATTTAACAGAGGGGGGAGACGTTTGTTTCCAGTTCATTGTAATGGCTTTGCGCGCATAGTACAATAGCAGGGATATGAGTGTTTTTCTGGCTCTGAGCATTGGCAGTTGGTCAACCAGTCCTAGCAAACAGTATATGGGCTCACATGGGACGCAAGTCCCAGTGGCCTTAGTGATCACCCGTAGCACTTCACTCCAATACTGTACAATTGCTGGGCTAGCCCAGAAAATATGGAAGAAACCCCCTGGCCGGTAGGAGCAGCGCCAGCACTCCGGAGAATGCTCCGGTGACATCTGGTGCAGCCTATGAGGTGTGTAGTGAGCTCTGTGCACAATTTTATATTGGACTAATTTATCCCTCGCTGAGATCAGGGGGGAGAAGGGAAAGTCCCAAACCTCCCTCCAGTCGTCCGCGTCCAGCCCCGGTATGTCCTCCACCCATTTCCTGTCTTATTCTGCTTTTAAAGTGTTACTAAACTCACAACAGTAAAATCAGTCTGTATAGGCAGTAAAGCATGCTTGTTATGTTCACTGTGGAACCTAAAAGGTTAATCCTCCACATTTGTTAAAAAAAAAAAAAAAAAAAAAAAGAATCTTGTTTGATCCTGTGTTCTCTGATCCTCCCCTTCTTTTACAGTCCCCAAACCATCTCCCGATAGTACAGAGCCTTTGGGGCACTCTGCACATGCTCAGTTTGGTGTGAATTGCTGGAGAGTTGTTGTTTTTTTGGGGAGGGTGAATGTGATCAGCACAGGGCCAATCGGCTCTGCCCAGAGTGTCAAGAGTCATGCAGCCTCATAGGACAGTCAGAGGAGAATGAAATCTCCTCCTACAAGCTTTAAAGGGGAGATCCCCTTGTCTGCCTCCCCCCCCCCTTCCACTGCCACATTTGGCCCCTTTTTTGGGGGGAGCGGGTACCGGGTTTGACAGGTCCCCGCTCCCACTTCCAGCTACGTTCGCCGTGGCAAAGTCAGCCTGCAGTTAGGCCCCTCCTCCTGCAGCTGGACCATTCAGAGCATAGCGCGATTCGCCCATGCACAGTAGGAAACTGCAGCAAGGCTTCACTGCCAGTTTCTCTTAGTCGAGATGACGGCGCCAGCACTCGAGAGCCAATTCAAGAATCGGAGGAAGGTGAGGACACTACTGAATGCCTGGACAGGTAAGTGCCCTAATTAGAGGTGCACCGAAATTTCGGCCGCCGAAAACTGTGTTTTCGGTATCGGCCGATAGCAAAAATCAGGCGATACCGAAAGGGGGCGGGGGTCCGCCCCGGGTGCCCCCCATTGCGTGAGTCTACTCCGCTCCCTCCTCCTCGACCTACGTGTGTGAGATCTCATAATTGACTGCTCCCTCCCTTCTCCTCGCCACGATCCTCCCTCTTCCTCCCTACTTGTCACAGCAGAAGACCAGTAGGGAGGAGGAGGGAGGATCGTGGCGAGGAGGAGTGTGAAATGTTATGCCGCGCTGTAACAAAAGTCCCGCCCTCCTCCTAGACCAGCTCGTGTGATAGACAGAACACTGTGTCTATCACACGAGCTGGTCTAGGAGGAGGGGGGACTTTTTTCACAGCGCGGCATAACATTTCGCACAGAGCTCCGTGACACAGCCGGAGATGCTGCAACGATGGTGAGGCTGCAATGAGGAAACAGTAAGGCTGCAATGATGGGCACTGGTGAGGCGGCATTGATGGGCACTGGTGAGGCGGCATTGTTGGGCACTGGTGAGGCGGCATTGTTGGGCACTGGTGAGGCGGCATTGATGGGCACTGGTGAGGCGGCATTGATGGGCACTGGTGAGGGGGCATTGATGGGCACTGGTGAGGGGGCATTGATGGGCACTGGTGAGGCGGCATTGATGGGCACTGGTGAGGCGGCATTGATGGGCACTGGTGAGGCGGCATTGATGGGCACTGGTGAGGCGGCATTGATGGGCACTGGTGAGGCGGCATTTGATGGGCACTGGTGAGGCGGCATTTGATGGGCACTGGTGAGGCGGCATTTGATGGGCACTGGTGAGGCTGCATTTGATGGGCACTGGTGAGGCTGCATTTAATGGGCACTGGTGAGGCTGCATTTAATGGGCACTGGTGAGGCTGCATTGATCTCCTGTATCATGTCTGCACTCTCTGACCACCTCCTGTACCATGTCCCCAGTCTCTGACCACCTCCTGTACCATGTCCCCAGTCTCTGACCATCTCCTGTATAAAAATATTTTTTAAGAACAGTCATTTTCGGTTTCGGTGCTGTTTCGGTATCGGTTTTCGGGATCTTATATTTTTCATTTTCGGTATCGGTTTTGGCACCAAAAAAACCCATTCGGTGCATCCCTAGCCCTAATAGTAGCTGCTGACTTCAAAATTTTGGAAGGGGGGGGGTTGGGATCGGAACTCCGCTTTAACCAGGCACTGGTAGAAGTCATAAGACTGCTATATACTGCTGATGAGAAAAAGTATTTACCAGTTTGTATTTACTAAAATAGCTGCATTTTCATGTTCTGCGTACTGTGTGAGACCAGATATAGTGAATGCAGGGTCCTGGGTTTAGTGACACTTTAATGCCTCATACACACGACCGGTTTTCCTGCCAGGAAAACTGTCATGACAGCTTTTCGGCAGGAAAAACAGCTGTCTGTATGCTCCATGGTAGTTTTCCTGGCAGGAAAAATAATGTGAACTTGTTCTCTATTTTCCTGTCAGGAAAAATATCGGCCGAGAAAAACGGTCGTCTATGTGGTTTCCTGAGGGGGAAAAATACTGGTGTGTCAGGACATCAGGGAATGATTGGCTTGTCCCGCTGATCGTTCGTCTGTATTATCCACCGCCCGATCGTCCTCACACAGAGGTCCCAAAGATGATGCTTCAGGTAGCTGCTTTTGGTAAAAATCATCCCTAAAGGAGATTTTGTTTACCAAAAGCAGCTACCTGAAGCATCATCTTCGGGACCGCTGTGTCAGGGACTTCTTATGGCTTTCTTCTTGCCACTTTTCCATAAAGACCAGATTTCTGGAGTGCACGACTAATAGTTGTCCTGTGGACAGATTCTCCCACCCGAGCTGTGCATCTCTGCAGCTCCTCCAGAGTTACCATGGGCCTCTTGGCGGCTTCTCTGATTATAGCTCTCCTTAACCGGCCTGTCAGTTTAGGTGGACGGCCATGTCTTGGTAGGTTTTCAGTTGTGCCATACTCTTTTCATTTTCGGATGTTGGACTGAACAGTGCTCCGTGAGATGTTCAAAGCCTGGGATATTTTTTTTATTGCCTAACCGTGCTTTAAACCTTTCCACAACTTTATCCCTGACTTGTCTGGTCTGTTCCTTGGCCTTCATGATGCTGTTTGTGCACTAATGTTCTCTAACAAACCTCTGAGGGCTTCACAGAACAGCTGTATTTATACTGAGATTAAATTACACAGAGGTAGACTTTATTTACAAATTAGGTGACTTCTAAGGGCAATTGGTTCCACTAGATTTTACTTAGGGGTATCAGAGTAAAGGGGGCTGAATACAAATGCATGCCACACTTTTCAGCTATTTATTTGTAAAACATTTTGAAACCATTTATCATTCTCCTTCCACTTCACAATTATGTGCCACTTTGTGTTGGTCTATCGCATAAAATCCCAATAAAATAAATAAAAATTTTTGGTTGTAACGTGACAATATGTTGAAAATTTCAAGGGGTATGAATACTTTTTTAAGGCACTGTATATCTGTGTGGGACCTGTGCGCTGATAAGAAAGCAGTCTGCTTCATGCACCAAACCCACCTGGCTCCATGGGCAGTGTAGACAAGGAAAGGGGAAAGAACTTAAATGTACCTGCAAGCTAATTTTTTTTTTTTTTTTAACATGCAGCTTGTGAGGTAAAAACAGCCTTGAGTGAGCAAGTAAAGTAAGCTAGCCATACACAGCTCAGTGGTAGTGTTGATGGACGAAGCTAGCTATTGTAGTCCATAGCTGTGACACCTGTGATTGATTGGCTTGCAGGCTCGAATTTGTAGCCATCCACGGCCAGACTTATGATGGCCATACACGTTTCGATAAATATTCAATTTAATTTTTTTCTCTCCCCATAGGAATAATTGATCTACTGTATAGTCAACAACTGAAGGAAAGTCTTCTTGGAAGACACAATTGTAGGTTATTTCAATTGAAATATGATTAAATTCATTACCATAGCATCTTAGTGCTGCAGATTGATGAAAAACTATCAGCTCAGCTTGATTGAATTCAATCTAAAAGGCTATGTTTACAAGGCAGTATAGCAGCAGCAAGGGGCGGCCACTGGCAAGAATCAATTTGATTTTTTTTTTTCCAGTGGTTGTAAGCAATGCCGACGCATTCTGTGTGCAAACAGCTGTGGCTGTCAGATTTGTACTCTGTACAAATCAATGGCTGGCGCTGCTGCTGTTCGCTTATCTGAGCTGGTATATGTAAATAGAACCTCCAACCCTGACCTAACTGATACTAATGTAGCGGGGTCTCAGGACTACGTTACCCAGAACCCCATTTGGCACCCAGGGTGCATTGGGCTGCCGCAGAGACTCATGGGTGGGGTATAAAAGGGGAGAGCGAGGCTAAGCCTGGCCTCTTTGGACACCGCACGGCTGGCAAGAGGACTTCCTGTGCGGACCTGCTGCGAGTGCAAGGCCCGAGGCCTGGGCTTTGCGCACTTCCAGAGAGCCTTCCATCTCGCTGTGGAGCCTGTGCAGCTGCAGACGTCTACCTGCTTCGCGGACGTCCGTGGACCGGAGATCAGGCGGTGGCAGATCCTGTGTGTGTGGACACAGCGATGGGAGTCCCGGACTGGGATCGAGTCCGGAGGGGTGAGAGAGCACCTGCTCACAACTATAACCGAGTACTTTATTAGGCCTATTGACTGCCTTGGCCTATCGGGTTACACTTTCCCTTTTCTCCTGTCAGGAGACTAGTTGGAGGACTGAGTTGCATAGTCTCCGGGGAGTTGTTTCATTACCTTAGACCTTGTTGGATTACAAATATTGTTCCTGTATGTGCACCACCGATCATCTGGCATGCAAAGATTGCTTCTCTAGAGACTGAGCTTTAACGGAGTCAGGCCTGACTGGGAGTTGATAGTACTGTTGGGCGCCATATTGCTAACGGGGACTCAAGCTATATGTTGGTGTGTGTTAGAACTAATTGCGCACTATAATTAACTAGTGTTAGTATCACTGCAGGGCTGGCTCTGCATGCATGTGTTATATGTGATATTGATTGTTCACCCCTTTTATCTACAAGTAAACCTTTTTACATTTTATCAAACTGGTATTGTAGTCCATATATATACTACACACTGAGCCTGTAAGCCTGAGGAAGAGCAGGGATGCTCGGAACTGTACAGTGGCTATGCTATGCTATGATCTTTTGAAGTAAAGGAAATCGTTTAAATTGCTACTGGAGTCATTGTCCCTTTGTTTTGAATATATATATATATATATATATATATATATATATATATATATATAATCTCTCTCTCGTATCACTAGAAGAAAGGTATTGTGCATAAACTGGTATAGAGCTATATAGAAATACCACCCCTAGACTAGCTGTGCCAGAGAAGGGCTGAGTAGATTGCCGGGGGTTGGCTGTGCTGTGTACAGGGCCCAAAAGCAAACCAGCGGCTCCCTTAGTCTGGGGGTATTGCTACACTAACTCTGGCACTTAGGCTACATTCACACTTCCGTGGTTTGTCATGAGATAAGCCACACACGCGGCCAAACTTGCGTTTCTAACGCGACATTCTACAGTTAAAGCTACTGCCATTTTTTTTTTTTTACGTCCAGTGTGCATGAGGCCTTAGAAGTGGTCAGTTTCTACGCAGCTGTATGGGGGGGGGGGGGGGGGTCTTCACTGACCTGATCCAGACCCCATGAAAAGAAAAAAAAAACGTCCCAACCATGATGTCTGATGATTTGGATGACACTTGCATTCATTGCCCAAACAACAAATGAGTGAACGTAATGTAATGTAATTTGATTTTTCAGGGGTGGCAAAACTGTGAAGTCATAATTTTGAGTTTCTGATCTGGAAAATGAATGCAGATCACGATCCATTTCATTTTTTTTTGTTAGTGGATCAGAATAATAGCCAGGCAACGGGCATTTTCATAAGGAAGACCGCAGTACAAACCCCCATATTTCTGTCATGGAAGATTTGCTTTCATCTCTTCTTGCATCTTAAAGCCTTATGTTCCTGTATTTAGAAGTACATGTACTTATTGATCTGTAATAGCTATCAAGGGCTAACTTATTTTTTCAGGGGCGGCCCACAGGAAAGCCCATCACTTTTTTTGTTTGTTGTGCTCATCTTTTAAAACATTTATTATATTTGATTATTTATTTTTTTCTCACTGCTTTGTATCCCTCTGTTCATTGATGTTCAGTTTACCTCTTCTAAACATCCCTTAATTTTTGAGGGCCTCATATTGTAGTTTACAAATTTGGTCTGCATGGTCATGTCTAGTATTATCCACTTAACGACCGCTCACTGTATATATACGTCGGCAGAATGGCACCGACAGGCACAATCACGTAGAGCATACGTGATTGCCTTTGTATAGTTGGGGGGTCCAATCGGACCCCCCTTCTGTACAGTGAGTGGTGGCTAAGTGTCCGGGAGCGTTCCGGGATGAGGGGGCAGCCATTCGTTTCTGGCCACCCCCTCGCGATCGCTCCCGGCGAATGGAAATGCCCCCTCTGTCTGTGTCAGACAGAGGGAGCAGGAGGAAGTGATGTCATCTCTGGTGCGGCGCTCACATATACCGAGCGCCGTACAAGAGAAGACATCAGGTTAGTACACACAACACTACACTGACACCAGGACACATAGGGACATAAATCGCCCCCCCCAGACACCCCAGATCACCCCCCAGATCACGCCCCCAGTCACAGTGTCACTGATTGCTGTGACCATTTATTTAGTGATCACTGCAATCAGTGACATTTGTGACTGTAAAAGTGTCACCAAAGTTTAGTCTTAGGTCCAGTGTAGCCCTCTAACCCCCCCTAATAAAGGTTTAACCCCCTGATCACCCCCCAGATAACCCTTTCACTGCCTATCACCACTGTCGCTTAGCGATCATTTTTCTGATCGCTGTCTTAGCGTCAGTGATGCCGATCGGCAGCCAGTAATTTTTTTTAGGTTCGCCGCAGGTTTTTATAGCGTCAGGTACCCCAATATATTATCTAATAAAGGTTTAACCCCCTTGATCGCCCCCCAAGTAACCCTTTCACCCCCTATCACCACTGTCACTAAGCGATCGTTTTTCTAAACGCTGTCTTAGTGTCTGTGATGCAGATCGGTAGCCGGTAATTTTTTTTTAGGTTCGCCGCAGGTTTTTATAGCGTCAGGTACCCCAATATATTATCTAATAAAGGTTTAACCCCCTTGATCGCCCCCCAGGTAACCCTTTCACCCCCATCACCACTGTCGCTAAGCGATCGTTTTTCTAAACGCTGTCTTAGTGTCTGTGATGCAGATGGGTAGCTGGTAATTTTTTTTAGGTTCGCCGCAGGTTTTTATAGCGTCAGGTACCCCCATATATTATCTAATAAAGGTTTTAACCCCCTGATTGCCCCTAGTTAACCCTTTCACCAGTGATCACCATATAAGTGTTACGGGTGACGCTGGTTAGTTTGCTTTTTATAGTGTCAGGGCACCTGCCGTGTATATAACCCAATAAAGGTTTAACCCCCTGATCGCCCGGCGGGTGATATCAATTAGGTTTTAGCGTCAGAGAGGGTCTGAGTCACACCCCAGGCAGCGTCAGGTTAGTGCCAGTAACGCTAACACCCACGCGTGAAGCATACACCCCCCTTAGTGGTATAGTATCTGATCAGCTCAATATCTGATCAGATCTATACTAGCGTCCCCAGCAGTTTAGGGTTCCCAAAAACGCAGTGTTAGCGGGATCAGCCCAGATACCTGCTGGCACCTGCGTTTTGCCCCTCCGTCCAGCCCAGGCCACCCAAGTGCAGTATCGATCGATCACTGTCACTTACAAAACAAAAACACACATAACTGCAGCGTTCGCAGAGACAGGCCTGATCCCTGCGACTCCAGTGCTGTAGGAGGTGATTTCACCACCACAGTAAAAAAAAAAAAAAAGCAAATATGCCGAAGCATTGGGGCAGCAGGGGCTGAGGAGCGATTTTGCTCCTAATGCCGCGTACATACGGTCGAAATTCCGACGGAGGCTTGCCCGTGGAAAAGTCCGACCATGTGTGTGCGGCATAACTTTTTTGCGGGAGGATGCCCCCATGCTTCGGCATATATAAATGGTGCGTGTATGCCCATCATTGGAAGTGGGTGGATGGAGGGCGGTATTCTAATGGTGGGCATACCCACCGATCAATCTCTTTTTTCGTTCAGCCAACTGGCTGCATGAAATTAAAAGATTACAATACATGTCCAACAAGGACCAGCAACGTACTGGTATGTTGCTGGACTTTGAATGTTTATACCAGAATGATGCCTGCGGGTTTAGGTATCATCTTGGTATCATTCTTTTCAGCCAGCGGCCGGCTTTCATGTAAAAGCAATCCTAGTGGCTAATTAGCCTCTGGACTGCTTTTACAAGCAGTGGGAGGGAATGTCCCCCCCCCGGATATAAAAAGCGCCATTGGGAAATTGGGAAAGCATTTTATCACACCGATCTTGGTGTGGTCAGATGCTTTGAGGGCAGAGGAAAAATCTAGGGTCCAATAGACCCCAGTTTTTTCAAAAAAGAGTACCTGTCATTACCTATTGCTATCATAGGGGATATTTACATTCCCTGAGATAACAATAAAAATGATAAAAAAAAAAAAAATACTTGGAAGGAACAATTTAAAAATAAAATAAAAAAGCAAAATTAATAATAAAAAAAAAAGAAAAAAAAAAAAGCACCCCTGTCCTGCCCTGCTCTTGCCCAATGGCGAACGCAAGCGTCGGTCTGGCGTCATATGTAAACAGCAATTGCACCATGCATGTGAGGTATCACCGCGAAGGTCAGATCGAGGGCAATCATTTTAGCAGTAGACCTCCTCTGTAAATCTACTGGGGTAACCTGTAAAGGCTTTTAAAAATGTATGTAGTTTGTCGCCAATGCGCGTTTGTGCGAAATTTTAAAGCATGTCGTGTTTGGTATCTATGTACTCGGCCTAAGATCATCTTTTTTATTTCATCAAACATTTGGGCAATATAGTGTGTTTTAGTGCATTAAAATTAAAAAAAGTGTATTTTTTAACCCAAAAAATGGGTTGAAAAATCGCTGCGCAAATACTGTGTAGAAAAAAAAATGCAACAACCACCATTTTAATCTGTAGGGCCTTTGCTTTAAAAATATATATAATGTTTGGGGGTTCAACATAATTTTCTTGCAAAAAAAAAAATGTTTTCATGTAAACAAAGTGTCAAAAAGGGCTTTGTCTTCAAGTGGTTAGAAGAGTGGATGTAAGCTTCCTAATGTTGTGTATAAAATGCCAGAACAGTTCAAAACCCCCCCCCAAATGACCCCATTTTGGAAAGTAGACACCCCAAGCTATATACTGAGAGGCATGTCGAGTCCATGGAATATTTTATATGTTGACACAAGTTGCGGAAAAACGACAATTTTTTTTTTTTTTTTTTTTTTGCACAAAGTTGTCACTAAATGATATATTGCTCAAACATGCCATGGGCATATGTGGAATTACACCCCAAAATACATTCTGTTGCTTCTCCTGAGTACGGGGATACCACATGTGTGAGACTTTTTGGGAGCCTAGCCGCGTACGGGACCCCAAAAACCAATCACCGCCTTCAGGCTTTCTAAGGGTGTAAATTTTTGATTTCACTTCTCACTGCCTATCACAGTTTCAGAGGCCATGTAATGCCCAGATAGCACAAAACCCCCCCAAATGACCCCATTTTGGAAAGTAGACACCCCAAGCTATTTGCTGAGAGGTATTGTGAGTATTTTGCAGATCTCGCTTTTTGTCACAAAGTTTTGAAAATTGAAAAAAAATAAAATATATATATATATATATATATTTTCTTTCTTCATTTTCAAAAACAAATGAGCTGTAAAATACTCGCCATTCCTCTCAGCAAATAGCTTGGGGTGTCTATATTCCAAAATGGGGTCATTTGGGGGGGTTTTGTGCGATTTTGGCATTTTATGGCCTTCGAAACTGTGATAGGTAGTGAGGAGTGAAATCAAAAATTTGCGCCCTTAGAAATCCTGAAGGCGGTGCTTGGTTTCCGGGGTCCCGTACGCGGCTAGGCTCCCAAAAAGTCCCACACATGTGGTATCCCCGTACTCAGGAGAAGCAGCAAAATGTATTTTGGGGTGAAATTCCACATATAACCATGGCATGTGTGAGCAATATATCATTTAGTGACAACTTTTTGTATTTTTTATTTTTTTTTTGTCATTATTCAATCACTTGGGACAAAAAAATAAAAAATTCAATGGGCTCAACATGCCTCTCAGCAATTTCCTTGGGGTGTCTACTTTCCAAAATGGGGTCATTTGGGGGGGTTTTGTACTGCCCTGTCATTTTAGCACCTCAAGAAATGAGATAGGCAGTCATAAATTTAAAGCTGTGTAAATTCCAGAAAATGTACCCTAGTTTGTAGACGCTATAACTTTTGCGCAAACCAATAAATATACGCTTATTGACATTTTTTTTACTAAAAACGTGGCTGAATACATTTTGGCCTAAATGTATGACTACAATTGAGTTTATTCGATTTTTCTTATAACAAAAAGTAGAAAATATCATTTTTTTTTTCAAAATTTTCGCTCTTTTTCCGTTTATATCGCAAAAAATAAAAATCGCAGAGGCAATCAAATACCATTAAAAGAAAGCTCTATTTGTGGGAAGAAAAGGACGCAAATTTCGTTTGGGTACAACATTGCATGTCCGCACAATTTACAGTTAAAGCAGCGCAGTGCAAAATTCTGAATTCACCTCTGGTCCTCTAGCTACCAAATAGTCCGGGGCTTAAGTGGTTATGGTTCCATATAATGTTATCTGAAATGTGTATAGTTTTTAGTAGGGCTGTGGAAATTAACTATTAATTCCTCGATTAATCGATTAATGTTTTTGATCGATCAAAATTCTTTTGATCGGTACTCACCTCTCCGGCCGTCTTCCGGGTCTTCAGGGAGTTCCGTCGGAGATCTGGTGACGTCACGGACACCGGCGGGGCTTGCCGTGTCCATCTGAAGGGCTCCTTTGCTGTGCCTTCATATCTGCATGCTGGCGGGACCTTACTAACTGCCACATGCAAGGGCTGTTACACTTCCCTCCATCACTTCCCTCTATCAACCTGGGATTCTACAGCCATCCACTGGGAGTTGTGATAGTTCCCTTCACGGGACATCTACATGCCGACGGACTGATGTTAGCCCCTCCTCATCTGGATTCAGCAGTGGTATCGTTGTACACATTTTTATACCAGTATCATACTTGGCTACATGTTTTTATGACTGCTTTTGCTACAATCAGGTATTCCTTGCTTTTTTTAGATTTTTTTTTAGATTTTATCTCCAGTGCAATATTTATTTTGTTACCTACTTGAAGACTATAACATTTTTAAATGTATCCTGCTATCCATTTTTCCAGTGGTTGGTAGCTGCACTGGGAATCAGCCTGCAAGGAGATCAGCTAAAAGTAGTTGGATCTGTATGTGCGTTTATAATTAATCGAAATTAGTCGATTAATCGATAAAAAAAAAAAAGATTAATCGAACACAATTTTTAATCAGTAACAGCCCTAGTTTTTAGTAACAAGTCCCGGGATATTACGTATGAAGTGAAGAGGGAGCTAAAGATATGGATAGGTACAAAAGCAGTGGCGATGCGTCCATACGGGCGCCGCCCCCTCTCTTCTGCCACCCCCTCTATCACCATAGCTAGATTCAGGCATTGCCTGAATCTATCTATCTATGGTTGCTGCTGCCACCCCCTATTCAGGCGCCGGCCTTTTTTCGGGCGCTGGGAGCCTGAATTACAGCGGCAGGGTATTTTTTGGAAGCACCTGATTATAGCCATAGGCTCTAATAGACGTCCAAAAAGGTGAACAGCGGGCGTCATGCTGGGCGCTCCCAGTTCACACAGCATTGTGTTAGGAAAGCAAATGAATATTCGCTTTCCAAACACTGAACTGCCTTTCAGCCAATCAGGTGCTCGGGTCTGTTACCTGTCCACCTGGTTGGCTGAAATGACAGGCGCTGTGATTGGATGCCTATCAGGCATCCAATCATAGCAGAGGACGGGAGAAGACATGGAGGACACCGCCGCTGTGACCCGCTGCTCCACCGAGACAGGTAAGTGCCAGGCAGGCAGGGGATGAACACTGGCAGCGTTTGATGGGCACAGTAGCTGCAATGGACACACTGGCAGCAATTGATGAACACACTGGCAGAATCTGATGGGCACAGTAGCGGCAATTGATGGGCACACTGGCGGCGTTTGATGGGCATAGTGGCTGCGTTTGATGGACACAGTGGCTGCAATTGATGGCGTTTTTTTTTCAGTTTGTTTGCGCCACCCCCACCCCCCCAAAAAAAAATTTGAGCACCAGCCGCCACTGTACAAAAGTATTGGTATAGTTTAAAAAGGGATATCCCCTTTTAATTTAGTGATTACAAGTGTTTTAATGCATTTTGTGCTATCCATAGAATGGTATTACATTTTTGTTTTCATGTGGATGGGTTAATATCACATTATGCCAATTCTAATACTGGGACTGTAAATCACTAATGCATATCAATATAAAATGAGCTCCACATGTAGATTACAGGGAAAGGAGCTCCATGTGGTGGGTGCTTCCCTCCATGTGCACTGTATCTCTGTCTCGTGACACACTTCAGTAATTGTGTGCAGTGTCCAGCCTGCAGGCAGAGGGTGTGTTAAATAATGCATGCCTCTCTTTACTGAATATTTTTCTCCTTTTTTGTTTTTACAGCTGTTGATTCTGTTTGCTTTATAGAAGGATCTGACTCTCAGCTAGATCAACCACTTGGTGATTGAAAATGTAAGAGATTTTCAATTTCACAGATATAATCTCCAAATGTTCATTGTTGGCTTGCACTACATAGAATTTTTGAAAGGACACTGTGGGAATTAATGTATGTGTGATTATTCAGGGCTCGATAAATCCTAGAAATTGCGTCCTTGCGCCTGGGCTTTTGTTAGTACATTCACTTCTATGTGCCCTGACCCCTGAGTGTGCTGTGTGTTCAGTCTTCACTCCCCTCCTCTCCTCTTTGCATCTGGCTCCGTCCTCACCTCCACCTGGCTGTATCCCCCCCCTCTCCTGTCCACCTGGCTCATTCCTCCACCTGGCTGCATCCCCTCCTCTCCTCTGTGCATCTGGCTCCGTCCTCACCTCCACCTGGCTGTATCCCCCCCTCTCCTGTCCACCTGGCTCATTCCTCCACCTGGCTGCATCCCCTCCTCTCCTCTGTGCATCTGGCTCCGTCCTCACCTCCACCTGGCTGTATCCCCCCCCCTCTCCTGTCCACCTGGCTCATTCCTCCACCTGGCTGCATCCCCTCCTCTCCTCTGTGCATATGGCTCCATCCTCGCCTCCACCTGGCTGTATCTCCCCCCTCTCCTGTCCACCTGGCTTATTCCTCCACCTGGCTGCATCCCCTCCTCTCCTCTGTGCATCTGGCTCCATCCTCCCCTCCACCTGGCTGTATCCCCCCCTCTCCTGTCCACCTGGCTCATTCCTCCACCTGGCTGCATCCCCTCCTCTCTGTGCATCTGGCTCCATCCTCCCCTCCAAAACATCAACAACAGAGGGGCGCACCGACCTAGCACATTACCACAATACATTTTATTTCAACATACAATAACAATTGTTATACTCACAAACACATAATTAAAGTGCACGTCTTTACAAGTGGAACCAATCGCCTTCAGAACTGCTGCGTTCTACCAGTGGAGGAAGAACAGAAGGCGTCTGTGGTGTGGCTGACGTGTTTCAAGGGTGAACCCTCTTTAGAGCCAAGATAGTAAATGACCCCCCTTAATCTCAGTGCACGCTTTGCATTCTATAAGGATACCCATTGTCCTGAGGGGGCAGCATGGTCGCAGGCGTCAAGGAAGAGTTTTGAGCTATTTGAGCGCAGGAGAATGACGTTTGTGTATATTGACTTTCCATCTTCCCTTTCACCAGGCTGCATCCCCTCCTCTCTTCTGTTCACCTGGCTCCGTCCTCCCCTCCAGCTGGCTGCATGCCCTGGGCGCTGAAAACCTGCGCTACTTCAGGTGTGAGCTATTTCTATTGCCCGACGCCCTGGACATGCAGTTACGGGCACCTGGCCTGGCTCCTAACTTTTTTTAGCTAGCTCCTAGATTCAAAGCAAATTTGTAAAGCCCTGGATTTTATTTTTATATATATATATATATATATATATATATATATATATATATATATATATAATATATTAGTGTCACCTAGGTTTCTCACATGCAAAAGAGGAGCTCCAGGGCTTGTGGCTAATGTGCAGAATGTGTTCTCTCAGATCTAAGTGCTGTTATGAATCCCACGAGCCTGGAGGCCTTGTAGAGCTTTGAGTGGGGAAAAGCCTCCAGTTCTAGATCCACATTATATGTGTTAGCCAAACCTCATTGGTAGTATCCGCTGTCCACAGGCCTTCATATATTTGAGCTGACTGATTCATAGGGCACTACTTTGCTCTCTCTACTGTGGTAGCCTGCTGCTGGGTGAAAAGGCTGAGTGTTCAAAGTGTAGAACTATATGGTATACATGCTGCCTGTTTTGGGTAACTCTCTGTTCCCCTTCCTGGTAGACTTACTTTCACTTTGCCACGAATAGGGAACTGTACCACCTTTGGCTTTAATAAAGGCTTTTTGGTTGAGATTGTTCCAAAAAGACCATCTCTGATAAGACTTCCCTGGACTGTAGATGGGTATACCAGGATCCCAGTGTTGAACTGATAACCTTACTAGTCTTTTTCTGGTTAGAAACAGAAGTATGCTTGATGTATACATACTCAAATTTGCTGCAGTTTCCATGGCTGATCAGTGCATTGCCAGTTCTCAGCCTTGCCAGTTTATACTTCTCAGAGCTTGGAAAGCACATCTGGAAAAACCCGAATGCTAAAATTTTTGGTTAAGAGAGATCTTGCTGATGCAAGATGACCACCTTGCTTCTTGCTGCTATGCTGACTTTTGCCCTGACATAAGCTACCACATCTGATACATTGTAACTGTTTGCATGTTATTATCTACCACCAATTTTTTTAACTTCCAATTTAATCTTGAGCGGACACTGCAGTTTTTCCTGTGCATAGAAGCCCTAAGCAGTGTTTCCAGCCCTGCCTGCGGCATTTTCTGATGGCCCACAACCGTGTAGGCTTTGGTTTTTAAAGAGTTTTTTCACCTTTGCAGCGAAAAAAGTAAAGGTGATCTAACACCTGACACCCTCCCCACCCCCTGGTCCTGTATTTACCTCCGAGGTTGCCGAGCTCTGAGCCATTTTGCTGCCTCTCCAGTGGTTGGGGATTGGAAATACCTACTCTTCACCCTCTTCTCCATCAGCGCTTTTGGGACAGACCAGATGGATTCTGATTGGTCAGCCCCATCAAATCCCCGAACTGCTGGAGCTGCTGCGGGACTGCTGAGAGTTTAGCAACCCCGTAGGTTATCAGGGATTGGGAGAACATGGGGGGGTTGGGATGCTTTCCAGTGTTAGATTGTCTTTACATTTTTTCTTTAAAGGTAAACTAGCACGCTTCGCATTAACAAAAAAAAAAACACAGGTTGTCACCCTTGGAAACGCTTCTCAATTTCGATGAAGCTCATCTAGAAGTAGGTGGGTGCACTTGTATATTTATGAAATATTTGAGAGTGGCAAAGATTTCGTCTGGACCTCCTAAGATTTGCTTTTCATGTCTAAGCAGCCTAAACAGCAGATATATATGTAGGTTTGTAATGGAGTGTTTCTAGGTGAGGATAAAAGTGTCTTTCAGCTTTTAGTGTAAGCCTTTTGTGCTCTGCACCCACACACCTCTTTGCAATGTATAGCTTTGGGCAATTTGAAACCAGTTAATTGCCTGTGTAGAAAATATTCTAAAAATTGTATTGTTAAGAAAGAAATAAGAACTGCAATTCCCTTTTGGTCATGATAATTTTTCCTGTTTGTGAATAGAATGATTTATTAAAAGCATTGAGCGTCAAAAGAAGAATGAGGTTTGGTTATCCATAATACACAGAAATCTTTTATGTCGGACAAGATCTTTAGCTCTAATTAAAACTTGTAAGTGGGTTGAAATAGCTAGATAGGTGCTGTTCCAGCTGGGAGGATAGGAGTTAATTGCCTTTCCTGGTTCTTTGGCGGGTTCTGCTCTGGGTCCAGCCCACTAATCCCGTGGACAATAATAATGGGACAGTGGTCCAGTACAAGGGTTCCGCCACCACCGTTAGGGGGACAAAGAGTTCAGGGATTTCCCCCCCCCGTGGGAAAGCCTAGGAGAGTGAGAGAAGGGTGTATCCGAGACCCGTAAGGGAGAGAGACGGAGAATAATACCCACGAGGAGCAGAAGAAGATTTTTTTATCACCATCGGATTATAAAGTCACCGGAACCTCGGGTTCACCCCAAAGACATCAACACTGGACTATCCCTCTGAAGGACTTACACCTACATAAAAGTGCCTCTGGAGGACTAATTTCTTGGACTTGCAGGTATGCCTGGGCAGCACAAGCCTGTAGTTAGGGTTTGGGACATAGGTAAAACCCTGTTATTGTATGTTGGACTTTGAGATGTTTTTTTGCACTTTTCTAAGTAAAATATTGAAATATTATTCTTGCCTGGTTTGAAGTTACTAAACAGGTGTATTGCAAGTAACCGACATGCACATAGTTCACCAAGTGGATCTTAACACATTGGGATATGAAGACACCAATATGAAGACATGTGATTACCTAGGGTAACAGAAGTTAACAAGCAGCCGGTCGATAGCATGTACCTGTTATAGATGGAGTGGCCTTTTAGCAGCTGGGGAAATGTTGGCACTCCTACCAGCTGTCTGTCTCCCAGAGCAACAGGAGTGGATTTGCACCACAGAGATCCCCATCCTGTACAGTGTCGCAGAGGTTCAAGAGTTAAGTGCACGTGTGAAGCCCGCGCAAAAGAGTGCATGGCTGGGCCCACTCCGCTACTGGGGAGTAGTATTGGAAAATGGTGGACAGGTGCCCGTGGTCAGAGATCAGCATGTCCCTCCTAGAGTTACCTGGAGAACAGTTGCAGTGCCAATGTACATGGTGTATGTTCATCTCTAGGAAATAAAGGTCTGCCTTTTAAGGTTGAGTATTTCACCACGGCAGCCTCAGCCTTGTCCCAGGGCTTTGATGAACATGGCACAGAAGTAAAGGTACCCTGTGTGTAGCTAAGGGAACCTGTGTAAGGTGCCTAGCGTAGCCCAGAAGTTTTTTTTTTTTTTTTCCTTTCAATAAAAATAACAAACATGTTATACCTACCTCCTCTGTGCAGTGGATTTGCACAGAGCAGCCTGGATCCTCCTTTTCCTGGGTCCCTCTTCTGTGCTACTGAGAGATGCCCCTCCCACCGCTTCCCGGTGGTTTCCGAGCTTACTGGAGCTGTCGGGGGCAAGATAGCCCTCACTCGGCTCTATGCCATTGGAGGACCAGAGAGAACTCCAAAGTCACTTCCGGTCCTCGGCATATTCCGGTCTTTTTGACCCCAGATATCTCAATAAAGAGGACCTGTCATGCTTATTTCTATTACAAGCAATGTTTACATTCTTTGTAATAGGAAAAAATGTGATAATAAAAAATATATATATATATGAAAGGGACAATGTACAAATAAAAAGATGATTTGATTTAAAAAAAAAACAAAAAAAAAAAACGTCCCATCCCTCCGAGCTCACGCGCTGATGTGAACGCATACGTAAGTCGCGCCCTCATATGTAAACGGTGTTCAAACCACACATGTGAAGTATCGCGATAGTTCTACCACAAGACCTCCTCTGTAACTCTAAACAGGAAACCTATAAAAATGTTTAAAGCTATGCCTATTGAGATTAAGTACCATAGTTTGTCGCCATTCTACAAGCATGCACAATTTTATAGCATGACATGTTAGGTATCTATTTACTCTAAGTAACATCATATTTTACATTATACAAAAAAATTGGGCTAACTTTTACTGTTGTGTGTGGTTTTTTTTTTTTTTTTTTTATTTTTTATAATTCATTAAAGTGTGTTTTTTCCAAAATTTTCTCCACACTAAAAAAATATATAATGTTTGGGGAAGGGGGGGGGGGGGGGGAGTGGTATAAGTAAATTTCGAGCAAAAAATACAGATTTTCACTTGTAAACAACAAACGTCAGAAAAGGCCTGGTCTTCAAGTGGTTAAAACAATCTACTAAACTGCCCAGAACCACCTCTGGAGGGAGTCTATTCTGCGTTTTTACGGCTCTTACTGTGAAGAAGCCTTTCCGTATTTGAAGATTAAATCTCTTTTCCTTCAGACGTAAAGCATGCCCCCTTGTCCTCTGTGATGCCCTTAAAGCGGATGTAAACCCGATTCATGAAATTTGGGCTGGGCACATATTTCTGTTTTGCGTTTTCTTATCTCTCTTTAAAGCACTATGTCCCATAGCTTTCTCCTGCTCAGTAGCTCTGTTATCAGCCTGATAACTTTTGACAAGTTCTCGAGGACGGCAGCCTGGAGTGTGTGTCGGTGGAAGGTTACTATCAATAGATTAGCAGTCGGCTTACATTTCAGAGCACAGCTCTGCACATTCCTTCCTTTGCCAATGTGGAGTGGGGGTGTGTGCCTTTCCACCAATACGCTGTCTTGGCTGTATGCCAATAAACCACTTCCAGTGGTGACAAGGCAGAGAAAATCTCTAACACAAAGAGCACTTTCTAAAGGTTATATACAGCTAAAGACAGCAGATATACATGTAAAACGTATGTAGGGAGGTTTGTTCTATCCCTATGTATCATCTGAGGCTGTTCACTTCACTGGGTATATGTGAGGGTTTACATCCACTTTAAAATAAATAACTCTACACTTAGTTCACCATATGGACCACTTATGTATTTATATGGTGAGAGAAAAATTAATTGATCCCCTGCTGATTTTGTACGTTTGCCCACTGACAAAAATGATCAGTCTATAATTTTAATAGTATGTTTATTTTAACAGTGAGAGACAGAATAACAACAAAAATATCCAGAAAAACGCATTTCAAAAAAGTTATAAATTGATTGGAGTTTTAATGAGTGAAATAAGTATTTGACCCCCTCGCAAAACAAGACTTAGTACTTTTTTTTTTTTTTATCTCCAAACAAATGTTTTATTGAAGAACAAAGTACTTTACATCCATTATTGGCATCAGAGCATCATAATACATTAGACCTGAACCACTCTTGGTTTCAGATAGTACAGCACATTACTCACAAACGTGTACATTATTTGCATCTTCCCATTCAAGAAAATAAACAATACCCCGGGACAATTGTGCATCCAATCAACTGGGTCCCTGCTGCCAATGCAATAGCACTGAGAAACTCACAACATCCTATCCAGTACTAATTCCACCGGAGCCAACCCTGGTACACTCAACCATGGATCCCATAATTTGGAAAACTTTTCTGTACAGCCTCTATGTTGGTAAATAAGTTTTTCTAACTTCAAGGTGTTACCCATTTTGTTTTATCCACTCCTTCACAGTGGGGGGTTCCGTTGACTTCCAGTGCCGTAGAATCAGCATTCGGGCCTGAAAGAGGGCCCTAGCAATCGCCTGTCTGGGCATCTCCTCCAGCGTGTCACCTTCAATAATACCCAACACGCAGGGTTTGGGCTCTTTAGCAATTTGAACCTGAAAGGTTTGGTTAAGGACCTCCACCACCCCCGTCCAGTAAGCATGAAGTTTGGGGCAACGCCATAGCAGGTGTATTAAGTCCCCGTGATCCCGCATACATCGTGTGCAGGCTGGATCATCACGCACCCCCATTCTAGCCAGTCTGGCGGGCGTATAATGGACTCGGAGAAGTATATACAACTGCGATAGACGCTGAGCTACATTCAGCGAACACTGAGAGACTGCCAAAAGTGCTTCCTCCCACTGTTCCTCTTCAAAGGGCCCGACATCTCCCTCCCACTGGGCTATCACCTTACGGGTCAGGTCGGGCAGAAACATGTTAAGAAGCATAGAATAGGTACTGGATATGAAGCCTTTATACTATTCCACCTCCGCCATGTAGTTAAAGATAGGAGCTTTAGTCTGGACCCAGACTTCCACTCCCCTCTCGGCCCTCACCGCATGCTGAAGCTGAACATAGTAAAATAGCATGGAACCAGGGAGCCCGAATTCCTCTTGGAGAGCGGCAAAGGGACGCAGCTCTCCATTTCTGAATATTTGATACAGGTAGTTAACACCGTACTTCTGCCATTGTTTACTGTATTGTAGTTTTCCTATCTCCATGTACCGTTCATTGTGCCATATAGGGCTGAATTTAGTAAACCCCGTGACCTGCTGTAGTGACCTGACTTTATTCCAGATTTTTTGCATTAGGTTATAAGTGGGGTACCGTTTATTAGATTTACCCATCCGCAAAGCCTCCAACCCCTCCGCTACTCCCTGTTTAATCGTAAATTTAATGAGTGAGGTGGTGGAGTCCACCAAGTTCAACTCTGGGTCGGGGGCCGGGTTCAATGATCTAGCTATGTGTTGCAATTGGGCAGCCAAGTAGTACAGCCAGGGATTTGGCAGTGCTAGTCCACCTGCCTCTTTAGGACGCTGAAGCTGTTCCAATCTCACCCTAGCTGAAGAAGAATGCCAGATAAGGGAGCGGAACATAGAGTTAATGATTCGGAATTGTTTTAGAGGGATTACAAGAGGCGAGTTATGCAACACATAAAGAAGTTGTGGCATAAGAATCATTTTTATCAGATTGATCCTACCCACTGGTGACAGTTTTAGCCTGGACAACACCTTGATCCTATCACGACTGCGATTCAACCAAGGGGTAAGATTCAGCCCAACATACTCCAAGGGATCAGGGGTGACGTGTATTCCTAAGTATTTAATTTTCCTGGACACTGGGATATCAAGAATCGTTGGTAGCCGCTGGCCCGAACCCTCGTCAAGAAACATGAGCGAGGATTTAGTCCAGTTCACCACCAGCCCTGAATAAAATCCGAAGGTCTCAACCACCCTCATAGCTTTACTCAGTGAACCCCCGGTATCTCCCAGAAACAGCATAGTGTCATCCGCATACATCATTAACTTTTCCTGTAGGTCCCCGTACTGAAAGCCTCGGATAGCATTGTTGGAGCGGATGAGGGCCGCCAGTGGCTCAACAGCCAGGGCAAATAGAAGTGGCGACAGGGGACACCCCTGTCTAGTGCCCCTGTACAGCCGAAAGTCTGGTGACACTCTGCCTGCCTCCCTGATGGCAGCCCTTGGGGTGTGATATAGCAACTGTACCCATGAAATAAATTCCTCCCCAAACCCAAACTTCCTCAAAGTAGCCCACAGGAATGACCATTCAATACTGTCGAACGCCTTGTGGGCGTCCAAAGACAGTAGCGCCCTATCCCCCCCATTATCCGCCACCGACTGCATATTAAGATAAAGTCTACGTAAATTTATTGCCGTGGATTTCTGGGGCATGAACCCCGCCTGATCAGAGTGTATAACAGTGGATATTACCCCATTTAAACGCACTGCCAGAACTTTTGCTAGAATCTTGACATCATTCTGTAAGAGGGAAATCGGTCTATAGGACCCTGGATCCAAGGGATCCTTGCCCGGTTTCAGAAGCAATACGATAATAGCTTTGGTCATAGACAGTGGGAGGCAGCCTGTTGCCTTGGCAACCTCGAACACATTAAGTAGTTTGGGCAACATACCCCCGCATATTGCTTGTACACTTCAATCGGTATACCATCCTCCCCCGGAGCTTTAGAGTTAGGGAACATCCCGACCGCCGACTGGAGCTCCTCCAATGTAAGAGGAGCATCCAATTGCCGCCTAGCAGCTTCAGATATTTTGGGCAGATCTACCGTTTCTAGGTATGTGAGTAGGGAACTCTCAGGCCTCGTACACACGACCGATTTTCTCGTCGTAAAAAACACGTCGTTTTTTTCGACGAGATTCTTGTTAAGCTTGTCGATTTTCTCGTCAAGCTTTCTATGCGTACACACTGTCATTTCCCAATTTCCTCGTGGTTCTCTGCGCTCACGTCCAGCACGTACGACGGCACTATAAAGGGGAAGATCTTTCTTCTTGGCGCCACCCCTTGGGCTGCTTTTGCTGATCTCGTGTTACCGCGTGTGAAGTAAAAGTTTGGGAAGAGACGATTCGCGCTTTTCAGTCTTCGTACTTTTCAGATCGTTTTCTGCCGTTCAGTTTGTGCTTGTGGGTTCGTATCTTGACTTTCAGGGCGTCTAGGCAGGTCGTATCTGTTTTACAGTGCGTTCTTGCCTGTTCGTTTCTGATTTTCAGTTCGTTATTCATAGGCCTTGCTGTTCTAAAGTGCGTTCTGTTCTGTACGTTCTGATTAGACGACCGTTTCCTAGCCATGTCGCCTGGACGTTCTCGTCGTCGAGTTCGTGCTGTGCGTGCGCTTGGTGTTGGTCTGCTTGTTTTGGACCAAGACCAGTCCATGAATGGTGTGAGGAGGAGTTCATGGACCAAGAATTGGTTGCTCCAGCGGGACCAATTCTGCCACATGCCTCTGCTGCGGGAGATCGTCGAGAATAATCCTGAGGACTACAGGAATTTTCTGAGGATGTCTGACCCCGTTTTTCAGGAACTGTTGGCTTTGGTGTCCCCCTATATTACCAGGAAGGACACCGTTATGCGGGAAGCCATCAGTGCTGAGCAGAGGCTCATCGCCACGTTGCGTTACCTGGCGACAGGGAGAAGTCTTCAGGACTTGAAGTTCACCACAGGCATCTCCCCCCAGGCTCTGGGCCTCATAATCCCAGACACCTGTTCTGCTATTATACAAGTCCTGCAGGAGGACTATATTAGGGTAAGTTTTCTCCCTTCACATCACATTTTATGTATTACATGTATGCTAATGTATTGTATTTCTTTCATCCTTTCCTAATTACCATGATTGTAATATGCTGAGAATGTCCCCTTTGTCCCCATGCATGCTGGAAGTTTTTAAATGCCCCTTTTTTATCCTCCCTAAATATTTCCCCTCACTAACTTTTCCAGCAGGGGCGCCTGTTGCTCCAAATGTTGGGGGGTTACAACCCCAATTTCGGAAATAAACTTCCTCCTTTTTTGCTCTGTTGCCTAATAAACGCCCCCAGTTGTCCCCTCCAATGCAGCCATTTAGTCCCCTCTATTGCAGCCAGTTTCCCCCCAGCCCTGCACTTACCTTCTTGTGGTCAGCGCCATCCTTCTTCTGTCCTTGATGTCTTCTCCTTCCCTTCATGTTGCATCAGCCAATCATGTTACCATTAAACAGACTTGGTGAACATGATTGCCAGAGCTGCCTGTCAGTGTTTACACAAGGAATGCCCCCTCCTTGCGTCCCCGATTTTTCTTTGAGGAAGCCAATTACATCCCTCAGGTTGTAATTTGCAAGACTTTTTTAATACCTGTTTCTGCTC
This sequence comes from Rana muscosa, assembly GCA_029206835.1. Taxonomy (NCBI): domain Eukaryota; kingdom Metazoa; phylum Chordata; class Amphibia; order Anura; family Ranidae; genus Rana; species Rana muscosa. The sequence continues at coordinate 637,279,167 of CM055116.1, forward strand.
TGCAATTTTAACCCCCTAAATGACGCAATTAATCATATGTCGGTCGCTTTACAAGAGGCCATCCACCTGAATAGTGTGCGGCATAGACAATACATAGGTTCATGCAACGCATGAACCTATGTATTGTTCTGAGTGATGGGCACAGGAGAGAGGGGACAGTGCTCCAGCGCCCACTCTGGACGCACCGCCACTGCAATGCTATCCTGTGGCCAAACACATCTCCCCCCCCCCAAAATAATTTAGTAATGGCCCATCAGAGGGGGTGATGAATATGATAAATGAGCCTTCCATTATACTTTTTTTACACACCTTAATAAACGTATAATTAGACTGATGTTGGTCTCTAATTTTTTGGTCTTGAATTTGCTTGTAATGTATGCCTTTGTTTTTCTAATATTATTTCATCTTGTTTCACTCCACAGCTTCCTTCAACGCCACAGGAATGGCAGACTGTGGCATCGGAGTTTGCCACGCGGTGGGACTTCCCCAACTGCGGTGGTGCCATAGACGGGAAGCACGTCCGCATCGTGCCGCCACCCCGTTCTGGATCCTACTACTACAACTACAAGGGGTTTCATAGCATTGTGCTGATGGCGGTGGTGTCAGCACGGTATGAATTCCTCTATGTTGATGTAGGGAAGAATGGCCGGATGTCCGATGGGGGATCCTTCATCCAGACGGAGTTTGCCCTCCGTCTCCAGAGTGACGACCTTGCATTGCCACCGGATGCAGGGAATATTGAAGGACTCCCCTTTGTTTTCTTGGCTGATGAAGCCTTCGGACTCGGACGGCATCTTATGAGGCCATTTCCACAGAGGACCCTGACCCCAGAGAACAGTGTGTTCAATTACCGGCTGGCCAGGGCCCGAAGAGTCGTTGAAAATGCCTTCGGCATAATGGCCAGCCGGTTCCGCCTTTTTATGACTTCCATCCACTTGGCGGACTACAAAATAAACTATGTAGTGTTATGCTGCTGTGTGCTACACAATTTTCTTTGCCGCAAAGCGAATTCATATATGGCCTCAGTTTTGCCAGAGGCTGGACTTTCCCCTGCAAATCCCCTTCCGGGCCTGGAATCTGCCCGTCTTGGCTTGCCCCCCCAAAATGCCCGTGTGGTTCGGGACAAATACATGGAGTATTTCACGGGTAGGGGGGCAATTCCTATGCCAGCCTATGTCTAAGTATCCCAATAAAAATCTTGTTTAAATCTTTAATTATTTGTTCTTTCCTGTCTCCTAGTTTGTCTTTGTGCATTTGTAGTGGCAAGTGTATTTTACTTTAGTAAATAACAACCAATTTCACTATGTTACCTTACAAAAGAACCAAATAAGCTTAGAGTGTATTATAAAAAGAAGCTACACGTTGTTTGTGGTCAAATATTTTACTCTCTGCACATTTTTTTTTGTTTTACTTTGGGGTTGGCCTGACCACAACCCGTCAAATTTTGGCTTATGAAAATACAAAAATACCACTTGCATTTCTAAAATGACAACATTGGATACCTCTGAGCAATCTGAGACATTCAGTTACACAAACTATGTCTCTATGTGCCCGTCCTAATATGGGGTCCTGCCACCCCTTGCCCAGCCAAAAATTCAATATGCACACATTTTTACTTTTTTGCAAATAGGAAGTTTACAATCCTGATCCCTATTGTCAACATGTGCTATCTGCCATCAGGGGTGATCAATGGATGTGTTTTGGGGGTGCATCCCCTTCCTCAGTTCACCGACTTTTGATACGAGGAAGGGGTTGCACCCACAAAAGACGTACATGGATATCCCCTGATGGCAGATAGCACATGTTCACACACTGTGTGCATATTTAATTTTTGGCTGCTTTGTTACTCAAAAAATTAGTAAAAATATAAAAACAAACATGTAAAAACAAATGTGTTTGGATGGCTTATTGAATTCTCCCCAAAACATCGAGAATGTCTTTAAATGTTTGTTCCATCACATGGATTCTTTGTTTAATTAGGTCCAGTTCCGTGCTACATTCCATCACTTGCTGGATGAGGCGGAGGGCACTGTCAGCAGAGAACGGTGTGCTATCCTTCACAACATTTCCATCCCCTAAAAACCATAAAAAAAAATTAATAAAACTCTGCAGGCCTACCTCGCTTACCTTAAGCTGTGGTGTCAGATACTGACCTGTTGTGGTGACCAGATCCACAACGTCATCCACCTCTCCTTCCTGCACTTCTCCTTCCTCCACCTCAACTTCGTGCACATCTTTCGGTTGTGGATCTTTGGGAGTTTGGGGTTGCTTGGAAGTTGTGGGGTGCATGTGCTCCCTGGAGTGTCCTCCTCCCAGTCTTCTCTCCCCTATGAGAATAAAACCAAAGGTCTATTTATCACACTGTAAAAATCTCATTTTTAAACTTAAAACAGGCTAAATTGTTTGGAAGTGGGGTACAAGTGTGTGTGTGTGCGGAATTTAAAGAAAAATGCATTCTTTATGACCCCAAATATGTTTATTATTCACATTTGGATGTAATTTTTTGGACATGGAGGCACCACAAATAAACTCTGATGCACCTGTGTGGGACACCCAAAAAAGGCGGGTCTGGTGGCCCACACTATAGTGCTCCAAAGTACAGATGTGGAAGCAGCTGCTGAGTGTCCTCTCCTTTACACTGATTAAAGTTTGCATTTCATTCTCCTTACAAACACATCATCTAGACTTAAAAATTATCCACAATACTTGATCAAAAATGGCAGATGTCTAATTACTTTTGGGGGTCTTAAATAAGCCAAAACCACGGATAGTGGCCGAACGAAGTGTCGGTAACGTAACGAACGATTACTGTGCCCAACCTAGTTCAAAATAATACATTTTGGAAGGGAGTCCAATATGCTTTAAAAAAAAAAAAAAAACGTTTCTAAAAAGATTAATAGCAGAAAGGTCGTCATTTTACTTACTTTTAGCGAGCATCCTCTTTATGCTCCTCAACTGGTCTGGCTCCCTCAGTTTGAGGTCTGACCACCTCTTTCTGAGCTGCTCATTTGAGCGTTTCACCCCGAACTTCGCCCTCAGACTCTTCACAACTTTAGTGAGGATTTTGGCCTTCCTTCTATTTGGTTTGCTATACGGCCCATGCTTGGCATCATAATCAGCCTTGACCAAGATGTCCACCATCTCCGCCATCTCCGCCAAAGACATATTCGATGCCTTGAATCTCCTCCTTGATCGTGACGTGTCCTCGGTCTCCGGGCTTGTCTCCTCGCTAGTTGCGGAATTATCAGACACCTGCTGTAACTCCGCCATATCTGTCTGCGCGCCGAAAGAGAAGGGGCGGGGAAAAGATGTTAGTTAGAACGTCATGGGCGGGCGACGTGTGCGGAGCGACGTGTTCGAATTTGGACGCATGCGTGGTGTGTATATAGCAAACACACATGTGACTATAGTACGTTCGGTGTGCGGAGAGAGGAGTTCAAGTGACGGACGTGCGAACGAAGGTATGTGATTTTGTGAGACTTGTTAAAATTGTTGGCCTATACTGTCTTGAGATTGTTGGAGGATATATATGGTGACTAGGATGTGAAGGAGGTTAGACTGTTTGCCTCACATTATTTAAATATAATTTATTTTACTTGCAGATACAATATGAATGTATTTATTAGCGACAAAGAGTTCCTGGCGGAATTTATTGACCGGGTAAGGGAGCTGCCGGCTCTGTGGGAGACCAAAAACCCCATCCATAAAAAAAAAGGGGTGAGAAAAGCAGCGCTGGAGAAGCTGCTCCCATTTGTGCATACCAAGGTGCCCACAGCCACAGCAAAACAAGTGGACACTAAAATTGGGAGCTTGAGAGGTACCTACAGGACTGAACGCTCTAAGGTGCTGGCTTCTCAGAGGTCAGGAGCAGCAGCAGATGATGTTTATGTCCCGGTTTTGTGGTACTACAGCAGGATGTCCTTCCTGGATGACCACATTGAGCCAAGGCCATCACTCTCCACTCTTCCCCCCAGACTTCCCTGCAGCCAACCTGAGCCTTCTCTGGAGCAAGAGGAGGCAGCCATCCTGGATGATCCTGATTTGGCCATCTGGAGCCAGGTATAGTATTAACTGAAAATGTAGTGGGATAAAATTAATGTTTCCCAAATATGTCAGGATGAGAAACATACATTATTTTGTATTCAACAAGTGAAATCATGATCTGTAGACATTATTCTGCACTTAATTGTGTGGTAAATAGTCAAGCTGATGTAGTGGTAAATTTAAAGCAAGGATTTATGCATTTACATTCTAATTGCTTCCATCAGGATTACAAAGTTTGATGCAAAGATTAAACCAACATATTAAACTATGTTTCTTTTTCATACACAGGATGAAATCAGCCAGGAGGAGGGTCTGGAAACTGTCAGGCAGGAGGAGGAAGGGCCCAGTGGCAGCCAGGAGGTGGCAGGGCCCAGTGGCAGCCAGGAGGTGGCAGGGCCCAGTGGCAGCCAGGAGGTGGCAGGGCCCAGTGGCAGCCAGGAGGTGGCAGGGCCCAGTGGCAGCCAGGAGGTGGCAGGGCCCAGTGGCAGCCAGGAGGTGGCAGGGCAAAGGAGAAGCACCAGATCCCAGGTGCCTCCCATCAGGCTTCACAAAAGAGGCAGGAGGGACAGGACCACCAGTGAGGCAGCAATGGCCCTTATTAAAGAGGCCCATGCCACCCTCAAGGAGCCCACATCCCCTGAAGAGGCCATTGCCGGCCTAGTGGAGGCTAAGTTCAAGGTGATGAGCATGGAGCAACGCCTCCTATGCGAACCCCTGCTCATCACCTTGCTCAACAAGGGGGTGATGGAGCAAATTACCCCCAATACCGCCATATGTGAGGTGGCCCAACTGACCCAACCTCAACCTCCACCTCCACCTTCCTCTTCTGCCCCACCCCCTTCTGCTACCCCTCCACCTTCTGCCCCACCCCCTTCTGCTACACCTCCACCTTCTTCTTCTGCCCCACCCCCTTCTGCTACACCTCCACCTTCTGCCCCACCCCCTTCTGCTACACCTCCACCTTCTGCCCCACCCCCTTCTGCTACACCTCCACCTTCTTCTTCTGCCCCACCCCCTTCTGCTACACCTCCACCTCCTCCTCCTGACAGGAGTACCCCTCCAGTGGGCCAGCCTCCAGCTAAACGAAGAAGGAAGGCTTCAGTAAAGGCTGCAGGGAAGGTTGCCAGGAAGAAGAGGAAGTGATGGCCTTGCTTCATTGTGGTCGCACTGGTCGGACAGAAGGCAGCCTGTTGTAGTACCACACACTTGGGACATATATCTCACCTGCTGCTGTTCCTGACCTCTGGGAGGCCAGCATCAGATTGTGTTCTGAAATGTGGGCCTTCTCAAGCTCCCAATTTTAGTGTCCACACAGGGTTGCTGTGTGCTCTGGGGTCCCTGGGATGCACAAATGGCAGCAGCTTCTCCAGCGCTGCCTTCTCTTTATTTAATTTATAAACATGAATAAATGTGTTTTTTGTTTAAGTTCATACTTGACTATGTGTATTTTTAAATAAAAAAAAACAAGCTTTGGAGTAAGCAGATACATTTGACTGACAATAAAAGGCACAGATATCACCCCCCCAAAAGAATAACTAAATCTGATTAGCTCAAAAACATGGTGTGAAATTTTAAAAATATAGATTAGAAAATTAAATGGGAGATCGCTATCAAAACATTGAGAAATTATAATTAACATCATTTTGAAAAATCTAACCATTTAAATTATTCCTAAAAACTTGCACGATATAATACACATAAATCTTATAAAGAGCAGCATGAAAAAGGTTAAAAATAAGGCATAACTCTGTGTGAATATCAGCAGCAAAAGAAGGTCTCTCGTTTTGATTAATGTAACATTCTAACGAAGAATTCAATGCAGAACATTTAAACGATGAAATATTTATGAGCGTGACGAATGTGCTCTCTCCATTATGAAGGCTTGTTTTACCAGAAGATGCGCTCCCGTCTCATAGTTGCTTGTGAGCATGCGCACTTTTGGAAGAGTCGTAAAAGCATACACACGAACCATTTTCTCGTCACAAAACAGGCCGACGAGAAACACGACGAGGAAATCTGGACTCCTGACGAGAAAATAGAGAGCAGGTTCTCTATTTTCTCGTCGAGATTCTCGTCAAGTTTCTCGTCGTAAAACCATACACACGAACGTTTTTCTAGACAAAAAAACTCTCGCGGCACTTTTCTTGACTGTTTACGACGAGAAAATCGGTCGTGTGTACGAGGCCTCAGAGTAGGTCTGTTTAGACTGATATAGGGTAGAGTAGTACGATACTAGTTCAGACATGATGACATCTGGGGAATTGGTTACTGCACCAGCCCTGGTTCTAAGTGCACCAATGGAGGGTGACCTCTGTTGTGCATGGGCAATTTTGGCCAGCAGGCGACCGGTTTGCTCCCCCTCCTCATAGTAAGCCAGTTTATTAAAAAAACGTTTTCTTTCTGCTGCTGAAGTAGCACACCGACTGAGTGCCTCACTGGCAGCCAACCAGGAGTCCTTGCTTTCCACAGTAGGGTCCGATATAAACCTCGCCTCCAGATCACTCACCAGTCGCTCCAATCCCTCCCTCTGTGCACTTGTAGTTTGTTTAATCCCGTGGATCTCCCTAATAAATATACCGCGAAGGAAGGACTTAAAGGCCTCCCAAGCAGTCACCGGCCCAGTATGTTCCCCCTGATCCTGCCAGAATTCCCCAATCTGGTCCGCTATCTGAGAATGTGATGAGAACAGATTAAGCCAGAAGGCATTCAACTTCCAGGGGGCCCTGGTCATAGTCGACTGGGGTCTCACCTCTAATTTAGTAATCACTGGCGAGTGATCAGATATGCTGCGAACGGCATACGTGATCTCCGATATGAACCGGGCGGCCACTGTAGAACAAATAGTTAGATCTATGCGGGATAGAGACATATATGATTTAGAAAAGCAAGAAAAACTTTTGTTGCCCGGGTTTCTATCGCGCCAGGGATCAGTCCAGCCCACCTCCTCAATGAACTTTTTCAAAGGTGTGCGGTAAGCGCCCCGCGGCGCAGTTACCGCCGGGTGCTTATCGAATGCCGGGTCCAAAAAACAGTTAAAATCACCCATGATGTATAAGGGGACGTCCTGGTGACACAACTGATATTCCAACACTGTCCGGAGCACCTGGTGATTGTACGGAGGCGGGATGTACACAAATGCAAGAATACATTTCAGAGTAAAAATGCGACATAACAGAATTACATATCTCCCCTCTGCATCCATGACACTTTCTATCTCCTGATAGTCTAAGGAGTTATGAATCAGTACACTCACACCCCTTGAATAGGCGGTGTGAGTGGAGTGATACGACCACCCCACCCAAGACAGCTTCAAACATGAGACCGAGTCAACGGTAAGGTGAGTCTCCTGTAGTGAACAAATAGCGGGCATATACTTGCGAAGAGAGGTAAATACCATGGTACGCTTCAGGGAATCATGTATCCCCCTAACATTCCATGAGACTACGGGGATCGCAGCCATTTTGGATCCAAAAATCTATACGTTACAGTGTAAATAAAAAGCACAATGTCCCTCATCAATTTAACTGGATTTGGAAGATGCACATTTGTAACTACCAGCCCTGTGAAAATGTCTCGGAAAATAGGTGATGCTCTGAAAAAATGGAGACACAAAAACAACAATAAGAACAACAAAATTGAAAGGTGGTGTATCATCACAGTCTCACAGGAATGGGTCCGATGCACACGACCAGCAAGCTGAGCGTGCACCCCCGGCCGCCAGACACTATCCCCCAATGTGCACCGAGGGATCTCACCTACAGTACCTGTGGCAGTGCATATCACCACCGAATCAGTGGTAGGACAACAGGTCCTCCCCATCCCTGGCAACATGAGGTCCAACAGGGACCAAAGTACCATCTTGTATAAAAGTAGAAAATGGGAATAACACATTCCACTGGGAAAGGAAAAAACTTCTTGTTGACAGAAAACGCTCTCGTTGAACCAAAAAGGAAAGCATGTTCCCGTCTCCTCACTCAGACTCCCCGACGGCACTGCATATTAAATCACCCGCCGGTCCTCCCGGGAACCCGGAAACCTCCTGGGAACCTGCAGCGACTCAATCTTCTTCCTCAGCCTGCCGTCCGACCCGGGGAAATGCATTTGCATGGGCATCCAGCCAATCAGAAGCCTCCGCTGCGTTTTCAAAGAAATGCGCTTGCCCCCGAGCTATGATCCGGAGCCTGGCAGGGTATAACATAGCATATGGCGCCTGCAACTTTTGCAACCGCTTTTTGACTTCGGTGAATCGCGCCCTGCGTTTTTGCACATCCGATGAAAAGTCAGGGTAGAATGAAATCCGCACGCCATTAAACTGTATATTCTGTTTTTCCCTGGCCAGCCGCAGGATCATCTCCCTGTCCCGATAATGTAATAGCCGAGCCAGCATGGGCCTTGGAGGGTGACCCGGTGGGAGGGGCCGCAACGGGACTCTATGCGCCCTTTCAATTGCATACATGGTGGTGAAGGCCTTCTTTCCAAAAATGTCCACGAGCCATTGCTCCACAAATTGTGTAGGATCTCTCCCCTCCACCTTCTCTGGCAGACCGATGATGCGCACATTATTGCGTCTCATCCTGTTTTCGAGGTCGTCAGCACGCATATCCACCGATTTGATCAGTCTGGTGTTAGCTTGTGTTTCCCTGATCAGGGGAGGGAGCTTGTCCTCCAGGTCACTGATCCTGCTCTCCGCTGCAGTTGTTCTCTTCCTGATTTTTTGCATATCCTGTCTGATCAGGATTACTGCTTCTTCAAGCCCACCAAACCTAGCCTGTAACGCATTCACTGAAGCAGTGCATTTAGAAACTGCCCGTAGTATATCAGCCAGAGTCGGCTGTTCAGTGTCCTCAGCCTCTGGCTCTGGCTCTGACTCATCCTGCAGCTCTTCAATGGCTGCCTGCGTCTGGTCACCATCCCCCTCCTCCTGCTCCATGTCCTCTCCCTCTGTCCCTGCCTCAGCCACGGACTTATCATCCAGTGTAGGCGGCCCTGTAAGTCTCTGGGCATAATATCTCATGTCCTTGGGCTGATCGCTGGCTAGTAGTTTGGAGGACTTGGGGATTCTACTCACTGTGTCCTTCTTCTCATTGCCGCGCTGGCCACGCTGCTGAGGAGTCCCGGCGGCGCCATGTTGGATATTGGGCCGGTCCGCTCCCTCCTTGTTTTTGCGGGTCACCATCATCCCTGGAGGACTCACAACGGGTCGGGGTACCATGCGGTGGTTCCGGTACCGTTCTGTGCCGTCGGATCCAACCGAGGAAGCCGGGAACAGGATCAATTACAGGGTGACTGGTGGGAGCTCTGTGTAAAAGCGGCTGCTCACATGCCGATCCTGGCCACGCCCCCAAGACTTAGTACTTGGTGGCAAAACCCTTGTTGGCAATCAGAGGTTAGACATTTCTTGTAGATTGCCACCAGGTTTGCACACATCTCAGGAGGGAGTTTGTCCCACTCCTCTTTGCAGATCACCCTCCAAGTCATTAAGGTTTGGAGGCTGACGTTTGGTAACGCGAACCTTCAGCTCCCTCCACATATTTTCTGTGGGATTAAGGTCTGGAGACTGGCTTGGCCACTCCTGGACCTTAATGTGCTTCTTCTTGAGCCATTCCTTTGTTGCCTTGGCCGTGTGTTTTGGGTCATTGTCACCCACGACCTATTTTCAATGCCCTGGCTGAGGGAAGGAGGTTTTCGCCCAAGATTTGATGGTACATGGCCCGTTCATCATCCCTTTGATGCAGTGAAGCTGTTTTGTCCCCTTAGCAGAAAAACACCACAACGCATAATGGGGTTAATTTACTAAAGGCAAAACCACTCTGCACTACAAGTGCACTCGCTTTAGATCTGAGGGGAAGATCTGAGATGAGGGAAAGCTCTGCTGATTTTATCATCCAATCACGTGCAAGCAAGAATGCTGTTTTTTATTTTCCTTGCATGTCCCCCCTCAGATCTACAGCGACTGCACTTCAAAGTGCACTTGTAGTGCAAAGTAAATTTGCCTTGAGTAAATAACCCCCATTGTTTTCACCTCACCTGTTTGATGGTGGGGATTGTGTTCCTGGGGTCCTAGGTAGCATTCCTCCTCCTCGAAACACAGCCAGTTGAGTTGATGCCAAAGAGCTTGATTTTGGTCTCATCTGACCACTATACTTTCACCCAGTTCTCCTCTGAATCATTCAGATGTTCATTAGTAAGCTTCAGATGGGCCTGTACATGTGCTTCCTTGAGCAGAGGGACAGTGTGGGCGCTGCAGGATTTCAGTCCTTCATGGCGTTGTGTGTTACCAATTGTTTTCTTGGTGACTATGGTTCTAGCTGCCTTGAGATCATTGATGAGATTCTCCCGTGTAGTTCTGGGCCGATTCCTCACAGTTCTCATGATCTTTGAAACTCCACGAGGTGAGATCTTGCATGGAGCCCCAGACCGAGGAACATTGACAGTTATTTTGTGTTTCTTCCATTTGCGAATAATCGCATCAACTGTTTTTCACCCTCTCACCGAGCTGCTTGGCGATTTGGTCTTGTAGCCCATTCCAGCCTTATGTAGGTCTACAATCTTGGACAGCTCTTTGGTCTTGGCCATGGTGGACAAATTGAAATCTGATTGATTGCTTCTGTGGACAGGGGTCTTTTATACAGGTAACAAACTGAGATTAGGAGCACTCCCTTTAAGACCCCTTTTACACTGGGGGGCTTTTAGCACTAAAAATAGCACCTGTTAACCACTTAACGACCGCTCACTGTATATATACGTCGGCACAATGGCACCGACAGGCACAATCATGTAGAGCATACGTGATTGCCTTTGTACAGTTGGGGGGTCCGATCGGACCCCCCTTCTGTACAGTGAGCGGTCGGAATTCGTCTGGGAGCGATCTGACATGAGGGGACGGCCGTTCGATTCTGGCCACCCCCCCGCGATCGCTCCCGGCGAATGGAAATGCCCCCTCTGTCTGTCGAATGTACACACAGACAGAGGAAGCAGGAGGAAGTGATGTCATCTCCTGTGCGGCGCTCACATATACCGAGCGCCGTACAAGAGAAGACATCAAGGTTAGTGCACAAACACTACACTAACACCAGCACACATAGGCACATAAATTGCCCCCCCCCCCAGGCCCCCCCAGATCACCCCCCAGCCCCCAGTCACAGTGTCACAGATTGCAGTGACCATTTATTTACTGATCACTGCAATCAGTGACATTTGTGACTGTAAAAGTGTCACTACATTTAGTTTTAGGTCCAGTGTAGCCCCCTAACCCCCCCCTAATAAAGGTTAAACCCCCTTGATCGCCCCCCAGGTAACCCTTTCACCCCCTATCACCACTGTCGCTAAGCGATCATTTTTCTGATCGCTGTCTTAGCGTCGGTGATGCAGATCAGTAGCCAGTATTTTTTTTTTTAGGTTCGCCGCAGGTTTTTATAGCGTCAGGTACCCCCATATATTATCTAATAAAGGTTTTAACCCCCCAATTGCCCCTAGTTAACCCTTTCACCAGTGATCATCATATAAGTGTTACGGGTGACGCTGGTTAGTTAGTTTGCTTTTTATAGTGTCAGGGCACCCGCCGTATATAACCCAATAAAGGTTTAACCCCCTGATCGCCCGGCGGGTGATATCAATTAGGTTTTAGCGTCAGAGAGGGTCTGCGTCACACCCCAGGCAGCGTCAGGTTAGTGCCAGTAACGCTAACACCCAAGCGTGAAGCATACACCTCCCTTAGTGGTATAGTATCTGAACAGATCAATATCTGATCTGATCAGATCTATACTAGCGTCCCCAGCGGTTTAGGGTTCCCAAAAACGCAGTGTTAGCGGGATCAGCCCAGATACCTGCTAGCACCTGCGTTTTGCCCCTCCGTCCAGCCCAGGCCACCCAAGTGCAGTATCGATCGATCACTGTCACTTACAAAACACAACACACATAACTGCAGCGTTCGCAGAGACAGGCCTGATCCCTGCGACTCCAGTGCTGTAGGAGGTGATTTCACCACCACAGTTAAAAAAGAAAAAGCAAATATGCCGAAGCATTGGGGCAGCAGGGGCGGAGGAGTGATTTTGCTCCTAATGCCGCGTACATACGATCGAAATTCCGACGGAGGCTTGCCCGTGGAAAAGTCCGACCATGTGTGTGCGGCATAACTTTTTTGCGGGAGGATGCCCCCATGCTTCGGCATATATAAATGGTGCATGTATGCCCATCATTAGAAGTGGGTGGATGAAGGGCGGTATTCTAATGGTGGGCATACCCACCGATCAATCTCTTTTTTCGTTCAGCCACCTGGCTGCATGAAAAAAAAAAGATTACAATACATGTCCAACAAGGACCAGCAACGTACTGGTATGTTGCTGGACTTTGAATGGTTATACCAGATTGATGCCTGCGGGTTTAGGTATCATCTTGGTATCATTCTTTTCAGCCAGCGGCCGGCTTTCATGTAAAAGCAATCCTAGTGGCTAATTAGCCTCTGGACTGCTTTTACAAGCAGTGGGAGGGAATGTCCCCCCCCCCCCCCCCGGATATAAAAAGCGCCATTGGGAAAGCATTTTATCACACCGATCTTGGTGTGGTCAGATGCTTTGAGGGCAGAGGAAAGATCTAGGGTCTAGACCCCAGTTTTTTCAAAAAAAGAGTACCTGTCACTACCTATTACTATCATAGGGGATATTTACATTCCCTGAGATAACAATAAAAATGATTAAAAAAAAAAAATATGGAAGGAACAATTTAAAAATAAAATAAAAAAGCAAAATTAATAATAAAAATAAATAAATAAATAAAAAAAAAAAAAAAAAAAGCACCCCTGTCCTGCCCTGCTCTTGCCCAATGGCGAACGCAAGCGTCGGTCTAGCGTCATATGTAAACAGCAATTGCACCATGCATGTGAGGTATCACCGCGAAGGTCAGATCGAGGGCAGTCATTTTAGCAGTAGACCTCCTCTGTAAATCTAACGGGGTAACCTGTAAAGGCTTTTAAAGGCTTTTAAAAATGTATGTAGTTTGTCGCCAATGCGCGTTTGTGCGAAATTTTAAAGCATGTCGTGTTTGGTATCTATGTACTCGGCCTAAGATCATCTTTTTTATTTCATCAAACATTTGGGCAATATAGTGTGTTTTAGTGCATTAAAATTAAAAAAAGTGTATTTTTTCCCCAAAAAATGCGTTTGAGAAATCGCTGCGCAAATACTGTGTAGAAAAAAAAATGCAACACCCACCATTTTATTCTGTAGGGCCTTTGCTTTAAAAATATATATAATGTTTGGGGGTTCAACATAATTTTCTTGCAAAAAAAAATATGTTTTCATGTAAACAAAAAGTGTCAAAAAGGGCTTTGTCTTCAAGTGGTTAGAAGAGTGGATGTAAGCTTCCTAATGTTGTGTATAAAATGCCAGAACAGTTCAAAACCCCCCCCAAATGACCCCATTTTGGAAAGTAGACACCCCAAGCTATATACTGAGAGGCATGTCGAGTCCATGGAATATTTTATATGTTGACACAAGTTGCGGAAAAAAGACAATTTTTTTTTTTTTGCACAAAGTTGTCACTAAATGATATATTGCTCAAACATGCCATGGGCATATGTGGAATTACACCCCAAAATACATTCTGTTGCTTCTCCTGAGTACGGGGATACCACATGTGTGAGACTTTTTGGGAGCCTAGCCGCGTACGGGACCCCAAAAACCAATCACCGCCTTCAGGCTTTCTAAGGGTGTAAATTTTTGATTTCACTTCTCACTGCCTATCACAGTTTCAGAGGCCATGGAATGCCCAGATGGCACAAACCCCCCCAAATGACCCCATTTTGGAAAGTAGACACCCCAAGCTATTTGCTGAGAGGTATTGTGAGTATTTTGCAGATCTCGCTTTTTGTCACAAAGTTTTGAAAATGGAAAAAAAAAAATGTTCTTTCTTCATTTTCAAAAACAAATGAGAGCTGTAAAATACTCACCATGCCTCTCAGCAAATAGCTTGGGGTGTCTACTTTCCAAAATTGGGTCATTTGGGGGGGTTTTGTGCTATTTTGGCATTTTATGGCCTTCGAAACTGTGATAGGTAGTGAGGAGCCAAATCAAAAATTTGTGCCTAGAAATCCTGAAGGCGGTGCTTGGTTTTCGGGGCCCCGTACGCGGCTAGGCTCCTAAAAAGTCCCACACATGTGGTATCCCCGTACTCAGGAGAAGCAGAAAAATGTATTTTGGGGTGCAATTCAACATATAACCATGGCATGTGTGAGCAATATATCATTTAGTGACAACTTTTTGTAATTTTTTTTTTTGTCATTATTCAATCACTTGGGACATAAAAAAAAATATTCAATGGGCTCAACATGCCTCTCAGCAATTTCCTTGGGGTGTCTACTTTCTAAAATGGGGTCATTTGGGGGGGGTTTGTACTGCCCTGCCATTTTAGCACCTCAAGAAATGAGATAGGCAGTCATAAATTGAAAGCTGTGTTAATTCCAGAAAATGTACCGTAGTTTGTAAACGCTATAACTTTTGCGCAAACCAATAAATATACGCTTATTGACATTTTTTTTACTAAAGACATGTGGCTGAATACATTTTGGCCTAAATGTATGACTAAAATTGAGTTTATTCGATTTTTCTTATAACAAAAAGTAGAAAATATTTTTTTTTTTCAAAATTTTCGGACTTTTTCCGTTTATATCGCAAAAAATAAAAATCGCAGAGGCAATCAAATACCATTTAAAAGAAAGCTCTATTTGTGGGAAGAAAAGGACGCAAATTTCGTTTGGGTACAACATTGCATGTCCGCACAATTTACAGTTAAAGCAGCGCAGTGCAAAATTCTGAATTCACCTCTGGTCCTTTAGCTACCAAATGGTCCGGGGTTTAAGTGGTTAAGCGCCTGAAAAGCGCCTCTCAAGCCACCCCAGTGTAAAAGCCTGAGTGCTTTTACACTGGGGCGGTGTGCTTGCATGACAGGAGAAAAAGTCCTTCAAGCAGCATCTTTGGGGTGGTGCGGTAGCGGTGTATACACTGCTTCCAAAACGCCCTGCCCATTAAAATGAATGGGCAGCACTGCCGAAGCGCCTTAACGCCGGCGCTATTAACCCTTTCGGGGGGGTTAAAAACTAGCGGCGCAGGATATTTGGTAGTTGTGTGCTGCATATGGTGTGGTGGTGAATATAAAAGTACCAATAAACGCAGAAACTGTGTAACCTAAACCATGTGCAATAAATCTAGCTGCTGCTATCACCAGGATGTTTTTACAAAACAACAATGAATGAATATCTAAAAAATGTGATGACGCTGCTGCAATCTGACAAATAATACATAAATCCAATAATATGCAATAAACGCATGTGCTAAATAAATATACAACCCAATGGTAAATGTATAAAGTTGATTGAAACAAAAAATCTTCTTGTGTTTAATTTGAAACACATTCTATATAAGATATTTTTTGTTTTTTATCAACTTTTTTTATACCTTTTACTATTGGATTGTATATTTATTCAGCACATGCATTTATTACATATTATTGGATTTATGTATTTATCAGATTGCAGCAGTGCTTTACCGCTAGCGCCCACACAGCCCCAGTGTGAAAGGGGTTTAAGAGTGCTCCTAATCTCAGCTTGTTACCTGTATAGAAACTGGGAGCCAGAACTGATTGATAGGGGATCAAATACTTATTCATTAAAATGCAAATCGTTTTATAACTTTTTTGAAATGCGTTTTTCTTGATATTTTTGTTATTCTCACTGTTAAAATAAACCTACCATTAAAATTATGAACTGATCATTCTCTTTGTTAGTAGACAATCTCCCTCTGCTAGCTCAGCGGGAGATCACTACGTTGATCTCTGCTGAGCCGGCCGATGACAGGTCCGTCTCTGCTCACTGAGCAGGGAGGGACCTGTCAGAGCCCTGCTGTTTTTCATGGGGCGTCAGACATTATCATCAGATCCCATCCGATCCGCCAGACAGATGGTGAATGTATCGCCATACGTCTGTTTTGAGTGGATCGGATGGCATCCTCCTGCCCATAGGAGTCAATGGGTGTCCTGCTCGGATCCACCTGAAAAACGGACAGACGGGTCCGATCGGGCTTATCGTGTGAAAGGGGCCTAAGAGTCTCCTCAAGAGTGAATAAATTCAGTTTCTCATAGCTGAGCTCCTCCATGCCTCTTATGCCGCGTACACATGACCGTTTTTCATGACGATAAAAATGCAATTTTTTTATTTGGTCATTAAAAACGATCATGTGTGGGCTCCAGAGCATTTTTCACGACGTGAAAAATGGCCATTAAAAATTTGGGACATGCTCTAATTTTTCTCGTCGTTTTTCTCGTCATGAAAAACAGCCGTGTGTAGGCTTTAACGACGTGAAAAAAACGCGCATGCTCAGAAGCAAGTGATGAGACGGGAGCGCTCGTTCTGGTAAAACCAGCGTTCGTAATGGAGATAGCACATTCGTCATGCTGTAACGGACTGAAGAGCACGAGGCTGAAAAGCGCGAATCGTCTCTCACCAAACTTTACTAACACAAGGATCAGCAAAAGCAGCCCAAAGGGTGGCCCCATCCGAATGAAACTTCCCCTTTTATAGTGCCATCGTACATTTCGTACGTCACCGCGCTTTGCTCGAGTGTTTTCTCATGATAGTGTGTAGGCAAGGCAGGCTTGAGAAGAATCACGTCGAGAAAAACTTTTTTCAATGACATTAAAAACGTTTGTGTGTACGCGGCATTAGAAGTTTAATTGTCCTTCTCTTCACTTTCTCCAGTTCCCCAATATTCTTTTTGTGAACTGGTGCCAAAAAAACTGAACTGCATATCTCCTGTCTCCCGTTCGACACAGGGATCAGTCACATGTCTTCCTCAGGGGGATCATACCTACATTTCTGCAATCCCCCTGAGGAAGAGATGTGACTGATCCCTGTGTCAAACACGCGTAGGGGAGGGGACAGAGGATGGTGGAGTAGGCAGCAGGTTTAAACGCTGTGAACGGACAAGATATCTCATTTATTTTTCCCTTTATCTGCTATAGAGTGGTGTGCTGTAGCACCTTGAAGATATGAGTACCCAGATTGAAAAACGTATTTTATTTATAAAACAGCAAACGATAAAACACCATTTAGACTTTATTTTTATGTATGGACAGAGGAACTTACTGCTGGACATCTCAGGATCCCAAAGAGCTTCATTCACATAGAACCCAGGGGTGGTTCACAGGAGTGTGCTGTCAAACGCCCTGAGGTGAGCAGATTCACACAGGGGGAGCACAAGTTTGTTGTCACCTTGTCAACTTTGGAGCACCATCACAGGATTTTGCTTTAGCAGCACAATGGACATTTATTATTTTATATGTTTGATATTATCCTTTTTCCTCCTGCTGCTTGCCATGTCAATTACTGTGTCCTTTATTGACGTGAGGATCAGCAGAAGGAACCGGGAAGAGCTATGGGAACCCTGAGAGTCAGTACTCCCAGAAGTGTTGGTTTTCCTGCAGACTTTTGTGAGACATTCTCTATTAAAGAGGCAGTAAACCCTGATGGGTTTTACTTCCTCTTTTCCTACCTGAAAAGAGTACCTGCAAATAAAAAGCATAATGGGCTAGTATGCATCGCATACTAACCCATTATGTGACACTTACCTGCAAAAGAATCCAGCGATGTCCCCTGTGCAGGCTGCGTCCATCTTCTGTCTCCTCTTCCTTCTTGGCTTCGGACTCCGGCTCTGTGATTTGCCGGAGCCGTGTGATGTCACTCCCGTGCATGTACACAAGAGCTGCCATTAACGGCACAGGCTGGGGAAGAAACGGCACTTAGTTTTGTTTCTTTCCCGCGCATGCGCCGTTGAGATTTGCGGCGGACTACAAGTGAAATATCTCCTAAACGGCGTACGTTTAGGAGATATTTCCACTACCTATAGGTACAAGTAGTCAAACAGGGTTTACAACCACTTTAAACAGGGCAGTGTTCAGTGGCCCAGGACCAGGGGTAGGAAAGTTTTTAGTATATATGGTCGTATTTTACAGGTGTAGCTTTGCTGAGTACAGTTAGCATAGTAACGCTGTTGCTTCAAGGTATTTTCTTTTCCATTTTAGTGCCGTTGCTCACGTGAAAAGCATGGACATCCCAGCCTCAATCCCAAGAGACCGGTTTAACAAAACAAATATTTTGTCCAGGTTTACGTCCTGTTTAGAATAACTGGACTAGAAAAACAGCTTGTGTGTATTCAAAGTGATTTTTAGAATAAGCTGCTTAGTGTAAAAATACCATTTTCTTCCTTTCCACATTCATCAAAAACAGTTCTGTGCTATGAATAACCTTTTTGGCTCCGTACATTACAGTTAAATTGGCTAAAATCAGCTTTTTTGACAGAGTGCCTTTCCGCTGTAAAGAGAAGAAACCTTTACTGCTACAAAAACCTGATCCTATATTTGTTCTAACAATATGTAGCGCCCCTCCCAATATTTGGGGTCGCTATGTACAAATTTAGGGATAGTCTGAGCCAATAGTTGGGCTCAGACCAATTACAATTTCAATTATTTGCTTCTGCTCTGGGTGTGATGCTGCCTGGCAGTACAGTTCCCTGTGGGTGGCGCTGTCACCGCTGGCTCAGGTTGAACCACAGGGGGTATCACAGCCCCATTGGGTGTCCTTTCTCGGCAGTCGTACAGTGGGAGTGGTCGACCTGCTGTCAATGCTGGGAGAGGGTACATAAGGGGCAGACGCCATTAGGCGTGAGGTATTTCAGGGGACCCCTTGGTCCTGGAAGACATTCGGCACGTACCCCACCTCTTGTGGCCCTCATGGCCAGGGGTGCGTGCATGTGTTTCAGTCCCAGGCACCTTTAGCCGGAGGCTGCATCGCTGCTTGGTGGGTTCAGCTCGGCTGGCTAGGGCCTACACCTCACAGAAGGATTCCAGGCTACCCATTGGAAGGGGGCCCAATTTTAGGAAAGCAGTACCAGGGGAAGATCAGTCCTGGCAGAGATAGCGATGGTACTGCTGTCTCGGGGAGAGGCCTGGAGGCCTACCTAAAGAGGGATCCATCATCATTGATACAAGCCCTGCAATACCCTAATGGTTTCTCTCATTGTTGCTTGGCTGGGAGGTTTGGGACTGGATAATCCTGTGGCAGAGGATTCCCAATCGCATGCCCATTTAAAAAAGGACCGATTAATTTGTGCTCTACTCCGGCTGCTAGGACCTATCTAAAGAGGGGCTATCCGGGAGAGCAAGGCCCACTCAGGCTTGAGTGGCGACGGTACTGAGTCTTAAGTGTTGCGTGCCTGAACCTTTTTCCTACTTCGTCTATTCTCTCTCTCCAAAGTTTTACCTCAAGATAAAAGAATAAAACCTTGTTGCTTAGGTTTTACACCTGTGTGGACATTGGCCTTATTACAAAGGGACTTCCGCCTAGACAACGGAGACCAGGGATCCACTCGTGAGAGGTATTTTGCTGCAGACCCAAAGGTAATTAATCAGTGGATTTCCACACTTAACCAAGTGTGGATCCGGCGTAGCCGCAGGGGAAGAGGAGGAGAGAAAGGACAGTACCCCCTGAAGGGAACGCCACACTCACCATCCCACCCTGCCCGGGTGCTACAAATACATACTTTTAAAGTACACCCATGCCCAGTGTTAAAGTATTTACATATTGTTAAACAAGAACTTCACCCTGGTTTAACAACTTGACCCCCAGGCCAATTCTCACATTTCTCACATACATGTAAACATCTGCATATTTTTTGCTAGAAAATCACATGCTGTAGAACCCCCAAACATTATTATTTATTTATTTTTAAGCGGAGGATCTGGAGAATAAAATGGTGGGCGTTGCAATTTTTTATGTCACATGATATTTGCACAATGCTTAATTTTAAATGTGCATTTTCAGGAGAAAAAATAAATAAATGAATTTTAGTGAACCCACACAAAATAAAATACCCAACTTTTCAGTAAAATATAAAAGACAATGTTACGCCGAATAAATAGATACCAAACATGCCACCCGTAGAATATTGACAAACTATGGTTCATTAAATTATCCATGGGCGACACTTGAAAAGCCTTTACAGGTTACCTTTTTAGAGTTACACAGAAGGTCTGGTGTTAGAATTATTGCTCTCACTCTGATGTTCGTGGTGACAACTCACAGCTGGACTCAAATGAAGGTGTAGAACCATCTCAAGGATGATCAGAAGAAATGGACAGCACCTGAGTTAAATATATGAATGTCACAGCAAAGGGTCTGAATACTTAGGACCATGTGATATTTCAGTTTTTCTTTTTTAACCACTTCAATACCATGCACTTATACAGCTTCCTGCCCAAGCCAATTTTGAGCTTTCAGCGCTGTCGCAATTTGAATGACAATTGCGCGGTCATGCTACACTGTACCCAAACAAATTTTTTATCATTTTGTTCCCACAAATAGAGCTCTCTTTCGGTGGTATTTGATCGCCTCTGCAATTTTTATTTTTTGCGCAACAAATAAAAAAAGAGCGAAAATTTTAAAAAAAACTACGTTTTTCTTTGTTGCTGTTAATTTTTTTTGTAAATAAGTACCTTTTCTACTTCAATGACGGGCACTGATAAGGCGGCACTGAAGGGCACTGATAAGGCGACACTGATGGGCACCGATGAGGTGGCACCAATGAGGTGGCACTGATAGGCGGCACTGGGCACTGATATGTGGCACTGGTATGCGGCACTGATGGGCACTCATAGGCGGCACTGATTGGCACTCATAGGCGGCACTGATGGGCACTCATAGGCGGCACTGATGGGCACTCATAGGCGGCACTGATGGGCACTCATAGGCGGCACTGATGGGCACTCATAGGCGGCACTGATGGGCACTCATAGGCGGCACTGATGGGCACTTTTAGGCGGCACTGATGGGCACTCATAGGCGGCACTGATGGGCACTTTTAGGCGGCACTGATGGGCACTTTTAGGCTGCACTGATGGGCACTTTTAGGCGGCACTGATGGGCACTTTTAGGCGGCACTGATGGGCACTTTTAGGCGGCACTAATGGGCACTTTTAGGCGGCACTAATGGGCACTTATGGGTGGCACTGATAGGTGGCACGGACGGGCACTGATAGGTGGGCACTTATGGGCACAGATGGGCACTGATAGGTGGCACTGATGGACACTAGTAGGTGGCACTGGTGACACTGCTGCCTAGCAATGCCAGCCACCACACATTATTTTCTTGGCATGATTGTGCCAGTCAGTGCCCATGTGTGGGCACTGATTGGCATATTTTTTTATGGTTTTTTTTACATATTTTTTTTTTTACTACATGTGGATGGCCATGGGGGCCATCCACATGCTTAGGGCTTCCCTGGTGGTCCTTGGGGGCTTCCCTGGTGATCCAGTGTGGGTATCCGAGGGGGGGCTGCGCTGATAAACAATCAGCGCGAACCCCCCCCTGTCAGGAGAGCCGCCGATCGGCTCTCCTCTACTCGCGTCTGTCAGACGCGAGTGAGGAAGAGCCGATCAACGGCTCTTCCTGTTTACTTCCTGATCAGCCGTGATTCGACACGGCTGATCACATGGTAAAAAGCCTCAGACGGAGGCTCTTTACCGAGATCAGTGTAGCGGTGGGTCAGACTGACCCACCGCTCCACCGATCGCCGCGATGCGCGCCCCCCGGGCGCGCAGCAGCTGTTATCCCGCAGGACGTCATATGACGTCCAGTGTGGATAACAGAACCACTTCCCGGACGTCAATATGCTATTGACTGGGCGGGAAGTGGTTAATAAATCTGCAAAAATGTCAACAATTCTGTGTTTTTCTGTCAATATGGGGTGCTGTGTGTACATTAATGAGGGGAAAAAATGAACTTAAATGATTTTAGCAAATGGCTGCAATATAACAAAGAGTGAAAAATGTAAGGGGGTCTGAATACTTTCCGTACCCACTGTATGTGTAATGTGTTGCAGAAATTGACAGCGCTATATAAGTACATGTAATAAATAAAATATTTTCCAAGTTCTCGATTCCTGTTCTTTCTGATATACTCTTCTGATCACTTGACATCAGTATAGAGAACAGTCATACTGACACACTTCCATTATACAGTGTATTGGCAGTGTACACCAAGGGCGGATCCAGAGTCTTTTCTCGGGAGGGGCACTGCCAAAAAATATGTTTTTTTTTGTGGGAAATTTATCGGGGAAATGGCTGGTGTCGGCGCTTCAATCATCCTGGCACCATGGTTGGTATGGTGTCAGGATGATTGAAGCGCATTATTTCTATTATTATATTGTAATATAAAATTAAATAGTTCAATGCAGAATCAGTGGGAGCCCCGAGTGTGTCACTTGCCACCGTCGCCTGCAATTAGTGGGAACCCTGAGCGTGTCACTTGCCACACGTTGCGGATTGTCACTTGCCACGTCACCTGCCACATCTTGTGGATTGTCACTTGCCACACCTTGTGGATTGTCACTTGCCACATCACCTGCCACATCTTGCGGATTGTCACCTGCCACACCTTGCTGATTGTCACTTGCCTGCCACCAGATGCAGATTGTCCTTTGCCAAGTCGCCTGCCACACCTTGCGGATTGTCACTAACTTGCCTGCTAAGGTGTAGTTTTGGTTGTCTCTTGCTGTGTCCCAGACTCCCAGAGTCAGGTAGCAGAGAGATAATGTAATCTCTCTGCTGCCTGCACAGTAAGGGTGGAAGTCACTGCAGGAATGCAGGGCAGACATGGGCGGTGAGAGATGATCTCATATCTCTGCTCCCCCGCTCCCGGCTAGCTGATTGGCCAGCTGCCACACTGAGCCTGCTCTCTCACTCTCACCTGCGTTGCCAAAACACTGAGCAGCACGGTCTGCCCATGAACCGCGCCGCCCGCCCACAAACCGCGCCGCAAGCGGAGCCGCTCGCGTTCTTACCCGTCTGTGGAGCCACACGCTATCGCACCTGCCCGCAGAGCGGCCCGACGTGACTCACTGACGTCACTCGTTGCTAGACGCCAAGCGGCCCAGGCGTTAGCAACGAGTGCAGGGAAGAGGCTCCACCCACCTCCTCCTCCGCTCCTGGTATCGTGTCAGTGCGCCGTGTAACTACATTAGATGAGTCTCTCTCTCTGCGCCGCTGATTGGCTGATGTGAGAAACAGAGAGAGAGACTCAGAGAGGCAGCGGCAGCCGCAGAAAAGTACTGTATATACTTGAGTATAAGCCGACCCGAATATAAGCCGAGGCACCTAATTTTACCCCAAAAAACTGGGAAAACTTATTGACTCGAGTATAAGCCTAGGGTGTCCATCTGCATGCCTCACTTTGCCTCACTGTGCCCATGCCTCACTGTGCCCATGCTTCACGGTGCCCATGACTAGACTGATGTTTAACATGGGAGTCTATAGAAGGAGTACCCGGCTTTGAAATATCGGTTCTCCCCGGCCGTAGGTCTCCCAGACACCAATCTTTGCACACTTGTAGAGGAGACATGGAGCTACATGGTTGCAAAGTTTGGGGTCCAGGGGACCTACGACCGGCTGGTACCGGGTCCGCAAAATCACCGGAGAAATTACCGTTTAACATTGGAGTCTATGGAAGGGGTGCCCGGCTTTAAAAAATCAGTGCTCCCCGACCGTAGGTCCTCCAGACACCAAACTTTGCACACCTGTAGAGGAGACATGGGGCTACATGTGTGCCACGTTTGGGGTCCAGAAGACCTATGGCCGGCCGGTACCGGGTTTCCAAAGTTCGGGAGATCAGGCGCAAAAAAAAAAAAAACAGCAAGCAAGTGAGTGTGCCAGATGGTCTCGGGGGGGGGGGGCAATTGCCCTGTTGCCACTCCCCTGGATCCGCCCCTGGTGTACACATGCCTTTGCTGTTGCAAACTGTAGGTCATGTGATTAATACTGGATTCTAGAAATGGCTGATAATTTGTTTAAATTTTTTTTGTTAAATGAAAGTTTTTGTTTTATTGTTATAAATTTACTTTAGGTAGGTTGAATATAACAATGAAACTATGCTTTCTAGCACTTAATCCACTTTATGTGGGAATACCCAATTTTTTGGAATAGAAAGCAAATACAACCTTGTAGCTTTTGAATTCATTAGCTGTTTGACAAATTGCAGATGTATCGGCTCACAGATCTGCAGCTGCATGCCTAAATACCAGCAGAGCAGCTTCCTCCAAGTATACCGTTGTTCAGCAAGCAAGTCAGCAAAGGTTTCCGACACAGCATCTGTACTTAGAAATCTTGTAATAGCCAAAAAGGAACCCAAAGAAAAGCTGAACTCCTAGTGACAGGTGTACTTTAACTGCAATGGATGATATAATCCAAATCCTTGCTGTTTATTTACCTTAGGCAGTGTTTGGCACAATCCTTGTAATAGGATCTACAAAACTGCAGTGCTGGGAAATAAACTTTTAAACAGAGTATGTACACAGGGGCGTAACTAGAACCTCCAGGGCCCCGGTACAAGAAACCGAGATGGGGCCCCCCCCCTTCCAATTTGAGCTCCAGGCTTCCAAGATTTCAGGGGGTGTTCATGGACATCCTCCCAAAACCCTGCCTCCCACGTGTCCCCTGGGACATGCACCCAGCGCAATCACAGCGGCCTTTCACCATGTGATCGGCTGATTACGTGTAAACTGACTTGCTGGTTATCAGCAGCCCTTTCTTCCCACGCTGTGCCTGTGTAAGAAAAGGAGAGCTATTAACTTTCAAGAATGTCAGTAAATTGTTTACACTGATAATCTGTGCTGTCTATCTGTGCCACCTATCCATGCTCATCAATGCAGCCTATTTGAATCCATCAGTGCTACATTTCAGTGCCGCCTATCAGTGCTCATCATCAATGCTACCTATCAGTGTTGCCTACCAGCGTCCATCAGTGCCGCCTATCAGTGTTCAATGCCTATCAGTACCGCCTACCAGTGCCTATTAATTCCTCCTACCAGTGCCCATCAATTCCTCCTCTCAGTGCCACCTATCAGTTATGCCTATAAGTGAGACCTATCAGTGCCACCTATCAGTGCTCATCAATGCTGCCTATCAGTGCAGCCTATCAGTACCGCCTACCTGTGCCTATTAATTCCTCCTACCAGTGCCCATCAATTCCTCCTATCAGTGCCACCTATCAGTGCTTATTAATGCACAACAGTGCCACTTATCAGTGCTCATCAATCCTTCCTATCAGTGCCCATCAATGCTTATTAGTGCCACAGATCATTGCTCATCAATTCCACCTATCAGTGCAGCCGATCAGTGCTCATCAATACAGCCTGCCTCCTCAGCATGGTTCTGAGCAGAGATCGGATCTCTCATACAGCTCACATCTGGCAGTTCTTCCTGCTTCCTCCATCCTCCCTCGCACGGGATGAGAGAGGAGACACAGCTGATCTACTCCTTCTCCCCCACCCCTCTCCTGTGTGTGTGTATCGCAGGGAGTGTGAGCTCTTTAGCTACACACTTGATTTCCCGCAGAGCACACACAGGAGAGGGGAGGGGGAGAAGGAGCAAATCAGCTGTGTCTCCTCTCTGATCCCGTGCTAGGGAGGATGGAGGGAGCCGCGAGAACTGCCGGCTGTGAGCTGTATGAGAGATCTGCTCTCCGCTCAGAGCCCTGGGACACTAGCAACCCCGCAGGGCCCACCGACAGTGGCGGAATGCCAGGGCCCAGTCACAAGTGCGACTGCTGTGACCTTGGTAGTTCCACCACTCTATGTACAGTATAAAAGTACATCAATGGTAATGAGACTCTGCAACATAAAAGTCCTTATAAACATACACCATATTACCAAAAGTATTGGGACACCTGCCTTTACACGCACATGAACTTTAATGGCATCCCAGTCTTAATCCATAGGATTCAATATTGAGTTGGCCCACCCTTTGCAGCTGTAACAACTTCAACTCTTTTGGGAAGGCTGTCCACAAGGTTTAGGAGTGTTTATGGGAGTGTTTGACCATTCTTCCAGAAGCGCATTTGTGAGGTCAGGCACTGATGTTGGATGAGAAGGCTTAGCTCGCAGTTTATTTTTTTTTATTTTTTTTACGTTTTTAAAAATAAATCTATATTTTTTAGTGTAGATATTATGGTAATATTTTTTACAAACCTTGTAATGTTTTGTGACTTAACTGGGCTGTCACAGGATCCGCAGCACCTGCAGGAGAACACCTGTGATATGTGAACTCTGCTTCAAAGAAAACACAACCTTTTTTTTGTTTTGCTCTTTACGAACATAGACTCATGCACAACCTGATTCCACATTGAAAAACCAAAACATACAGAGAATATATGCGTGTATATGTATGATATACGATACCGCTTTAATACCCAGTAGACATAACTTTTTTATTTATGCTCTGGCTGTTTAGGTACAGTATATAAGTGACACATATAATTAAAGCAGTGCCATTACTGTCTGTTTATTCACCATACAAAAAGTGAACCTTTATGTAAGACTTCTCAGCGGTTTTCAACATTTGGAGTGTAACCTCTTGCAATTACAATCCCTGAAAAGCTAAAATGGTAGCATTTTTGCTAAAGGCATAAGGCCCCATTCACACCTGAGCATTTTGTAGCTTAACCACTTAACAACCACCTGCCGACAAATAACGTCGACAAGGTGGTTGCTTAACTCTGGGAGGACGTTATATAACGTCCTCCCAGAATCGCGCTCCCGCGCGCCCCCTGGGGCGCGCACACGGGAAACTCCGTGACCGCTGGGTCCAGAGGACCCGGCGGATCACGAATCGCGGTAAATCGCCGCTGATAGCGGCCGTTTACCACGTGATCGCTCCGTCGAATGACGGAGCAATCACTTGTAAACAGACCGGCGTCATTTGATGACGCCGGTTCCTCCCTCCCCTCTCTGTACCGATCGGTACAGTGTGAGAGGAGAGGGGGAGGGAGCGGATGGCAGCAGCAGCTCTGTGGGCTGGATCTGTGACAATTGCAGTCACAGATCCAGCCATCCATCCATCCCTGCTCAGCCATCCCTGTGCAATACTCTGCAATACACCCTGCCAATACTCTGCAATACACCCTGCCAATACTCTGCAAAATACCCTGCGCAATACTCGGCAAAATACTCTGCAATACCCTGGTGCAATACTCTGCAATACCCTGGTGCAATACTCTGCAATACCCTGGTGCAATACCCTGCAAAATACTCTGCAATACCCTGCGCAATACTCTGCAATACCCTGCGCAATACTCTGCAATACCCTGCGCAATACTCTGCAATACCCTGTGCAATACCCCCTGTGCAATACCCCGTGCAATACCCTGCCATACTCCGCAATACCCTGCCATAGTCCGCAATACTCCGCAATGCCCGGCAATACTCCGCAATGCCCGGCAATACTCTGCAATAACCACTTCCCACCCTCCGGCCGTCATATGACGTCCTTGACTTTGTGCGGGGATATCTGAATGATGGGTGCAGCTACAGGCATCATTCAGATATCAGCTTTTTCAGCCGGCGATTCCCTACACCATAAGAACAATCATAGCGGCTGTTCCGCCGCTTGATCATTCTTAGGGAGGCGAGAGGGGATGTCCCCCCCCCGCCACCCTCCGGTGCTTCTACCGACTCACCGCTATGATCAAAGCCAGGATTTATTTATTTAATATTTTTTTCAGGCTTCCCAGCCTAGAGGTGAGATGTGGGGTCTTATTGACGCCATATCTCACTGTAAAGAGGACCTGTCATGCCATATTCCTATTACAAGGGATGTTTACGTTCCTTGTAATAGGTATAAAAGTGATCAAAAAAAATTTTGGGGCGGAAAAACATGTCAAACTAAAATAAATAAAGTAAAATGAACAATAAAATTTTTTTTTTTTTTTTAAAGCGCCCCTGTCCCCGTGAGCTCGCATACAGAAGCGAACGCATACGTAAGTCCCGCCCACATATGAAAACGGTTTTCAAACCACACATGTGAGGTATCTCTGCGAACGTTAGAGCGAGAGCAATCATTTTGGCCCTAGACCTCCTCTGTAACTCAAAACATGTAACCAGTAAAAATATTTAAAGCGTCGCCTATGGGGATTTTTTAAGTAGCGAAGTTTGGCGCCATTCCACGAGTGTGTGCAATTTTTAAGGGTGACATGTTAGGTATCTATTTACTCGGCGTAACTTCATCTTTCACATTATGCAAAAACATTGGGCTAACTTTACTGTTCCTTTTTTTTTTTAAGCACAAAACATTTTTTTTCCGTAAAAAACGCGTTAAAAAAATTGCTGCGCAAATATCGTGCGAGATAAAAAGTTGCAACAACCACCATTATATTCTCTAAGGTCTTTGCTAAAAAAAAATATATAATGTTTTGGGGTTCTATGTAATTTTCTAGCAAACAAATGATGATTTTTACATGTAGGAGAGAAATGTCAGAATTGGCCTGGGTGCTCCAGAACGCCTGAAGGTGCTCCCTGCATGTCGGGCCTCTGTATGTGGCCACGCTGTGTAAAAGTCTCACACATGTGGTATCGCCATACTCGGGAGTAATAGCAGAATGTATTTTGGGGTGTAATTTGTGGAATGCATATGCTGTGTGTGAGAAATAACCTGCTAATATGACAATTTTGTGAAAAAAAAAAAAGAAAAGAAAATCTTGATTTTGCAAAGAATTGTGGGAAAAAATGACAACTTCAAAAAACTCACAATGCCTCTTTCTGAATACCTTGGAATGTCTTCTTTCCAAAAAGGGGTCATTTGGGGGGTATTTGTACTTTTCTGGCATGTTAGGGTCTCAAGAAATGAGATTGGCCGTCAGTACTTCAGGTGTGATCAATTTTCAGATATTGGCACCATAGCTTGTGGACTCTATAACTTTCACAAAGACCAAATAATATCCACCAATTTGTACTTATTTTTACCAAAGATATGTAGCAGTATAAATTTTGGCCAAAATTTATGAAGAAAAAATAGTAATTTGCAAAATTTTATAACAGAAACGAAAAAAAAATCTTTTTTTTTACAAAATTTTCAGTCTTTTTCCTCTTATAGCGCAAAAAATAAAAAACCCAACAGTGATTAAATACCACCAAAAGAAAGCTCTATTTGTGTGAAAAAAAGGACAAAAAATTCATGTGGGTACAGTGTTGTATGACTGAGTAATTGTCATTCAAAATGTGAGAGCACCGAAAGCTGAAAATTGGTCTGGTTATTAAGGGGGTTTAAGTGCCCAGTGGTCAAGTGGTTAAAGTCTGAAGCTCAAAAACGTTGGAAAGGGAAAAATTCAATTATTCTCTATGGAGATGGTTCACATCTCCACTCCAAAACGCCTGAAGCCAGAAGCTCCAAAACACCTAAAGCTCAAAAAAGTTCTGGCGCTTCTCTTTAGGCTCCTTTCACACTTGTGCGACTTGTCCTGCGACTTGGGACTGCAAAGTCGCATGACAAGTCGTACCCCATGATTTCCAATGAGTACCATTCATATCTGTGCGACTTCAAAGTAGTCTCTGCAATATTTTGGTCCAACTTTGATGTGCGTTGAGGTCCCTGAAATCGCGGCAAAATCTAAGTCGTGAAATTGCAGTAAAATCGCACGACTTTGAAGTTGCCGTAGTGTGAAAGGGGCCTTAGGCAGATTACAGGCGTTTTTTCTTCTTTTTACGTTGGTGACCATTTGACCTGTACAAAATCGCTGCAAACATGCATTACAGACATTCTGCCTGAAAACGAAATGCTCAGGTGTGAATGCAGCCTTAGTGATCCTAACATCAATGTCTAATACCATCCAAGAGTACCTGTTGTCTATTGTGCAGATTTACTATAATGCAGGAAATCTTTTACCTATTAACCATTTCAATACAGGGCACATTTACCCCCTTCCTGTCCAGGTCAATTTTCAGCTTTCAGTGCTTTTCGCACTTTAAACGGTAGTGGCTTTGGCCTTGGAACTCTCCCATGGATGCCATTTTTGCTCAGTCTCTTATTGTTGAATCACAAACACTGACCTTACCTGAGGCAAGTGAGGTCTGCAGTTATTTAGATGTTGTTCTGGGTTCTTTTATGACCTCCTGGATGAGCCGTCGTCATGCTCTTGGAGTAATTTTTGTAGGCCGACCACTCCTGTGAAGGTTCACCACTGTTCCAAGTTATCTCCATTTGTGGATAATGTCTCTTCCCGTGGTTCACTGGAGTTCCAAAGCCTTAGAGATGTGTTTTGAAACCCTTCCTAGACCGATACATGTACATTACTTTGTTTCTAATCTGTTCTTGAATTTCTTTAGATTGTGGCATGATGTGTTGCTTTTTGTGATCTTTGTCAGATCACTTCTATTTATATGATTTCTTGATTCAACAGGTCTGGCAGCAATCAGGCCTGGGTGTGGCAAGGGAAATTTAACACGCTTTCCAAAAAATTGTGGTTAATCACAGTTTGTTCATGATTTAGCATGGGAGGGGGCAATTACTTTTTCACATAGGGCCAGGTAGGTTTGAACAGCTTTTTTCCCTTAACCACTTCAGCCCCGGAAGATTTGGCTGCTCAATGACCAGGCCATTTTTTGCAATACGGCACTGCGTCACTTTAACTGACAATTGCGCGGTTGTGCGACATTGTACCCAAACAAAATAGACGTCCTTTTTTTTTTTTTATCACAAATTGAGTTTTTTTTGGTGGTATTTGATCACCTCTGCGTTTTTTTTTTTTTTTTGCGCTATAAACAAAAAAAGAGCGACAATTATGAAAAAAATACAATATTTTGGAATTGTTGCTATAATAAATATCCCCAATTTAAAAAAAACAACTAATTTTTTTTCTCAGTTTAGGCCGATATGTATGCTTCTACGTATTTTTGGTAATAATAATCGCAATAAGCGTATATTGATTGGTTTGCACAAAAGTTATAGCGTCTACAAAATGGGGGATAGATTTATGGCATTTTTATTATTTATTTATACATTATGGCGGACAGATCTGACATTTTTGACACCATTTTTGGAAACATTGACAATTATACAGCGATCAGTGCTATAAAAATGCACTGATTACTGTGTAAATGTCACTGGCAGGAAAGGGGTTAACATTACGGGCGATCAAGGGGTTAACTTTGTTCCCTAGTGTGTGTTCTAACTGTAGGGGGGATGGGAGTGACTGGAGGAAATGAGAGATCGTGGTCCCTAGCTAGTAGGAACTCACAATCTCTCTCTCTCATCTCTTCACAGAACTGCGATGTGTGTGTGTGTGTGTGTGTGTGTTTACACATACACGTCCCTGTTCTGGCTCTCGCGACCGCCGGTCACACGCATGGGCATCCCCTGCTATCCTGCTTAAAGAAGCCGACATACAGCTACGTCATTATGCGGCAAGTGGTTAATAAATGAAATAATAATTTAAAAACAGCATCTTGGATTTATTCGGGTTATTTTTTGTGTAACATAAAAATTTTTTTTGATGATCTGAATAATTTAAGTGTAAGAAATATGCAAAAAAAAGTAAAAAATCAGGAAGGGGGCAAATACTTTTTTTACAGCACTGTGTGTGTGTGTATATATGTGTAATATATATATATATATATATATATATATATATATATATATATATAATTACAGAGGGGATCAAAAGTTTGGGCACCCCAGGTAAAAATGTGTATTAATGTGCATAACGAAGCCAAGGAAAGATGGAAAAATCTCCAAATGGCATCAAATTACAGATTAGACATTCTTATATGTCAAAAAAAGTTAGATTTTATTTCCATCATTTACACTTTCAAAATTACAGAAAACAAAAAAATGGCGTCTGCAAAAGTTTGGGCACCCTGCAGAATTTATAGCATGCACTGCCCCCTTTGCAAAGCTGAGACCTGCCAGTGTCATGGATTGTTCTCAATCATCGTCTGGGAAGACCAGGTGATGTCAATCTCAAAGGTTTTAAATGGCCAGACTCATCTGACCTTGCCCCAACAATCAGCACCATGGGTTCTTCTAAGCAGTTGTCTAGAAAACTGAAACTGAAAATAGTTGACGCTCACAAAGCTGGAGAAGGCTATAAGAAGATAGCAAAGCATTTTCAGATGTCAATATCCTCTGTTCGGAATGTAATTAAGAAATGGCAGTCATCAGGAACAGTGGAAGTTAAAGCAAGATCTGGAAGACCAAGAAAAATATCAGACAGAACAGCTCGCAGGATTGTGAGAAAAGCAATTCAAAACCCACGTTTGACTGCACGATCCCTCCAGAAAGATCTGGCAGACACTGGAGTTGTGGTACAATATTCCACTATAAAGAGATACTTGTACAAATATGGTCTTCATGGAAGAGTCATGCGAAGAAAACCTCTTCTACGTCCTCACCACAAAAATCAGCGTTTGAACTTTGCAAATGAACATATAGACAAGCCTGAGGCATTTTGGAAACAAGTTCTGTGGACCGATGAGGTTAAAATAGAACTTTTTGGCCGGAATGAATAAAGGTACGTTTGGAGAAGAAAGGGCACAGAATTTAATGAAAAGAACCTCTGTCCAACTGTTAAGCATGGGGGTGGATCAGTCATGCTTTGGGGTTGTATTGCAGCCAGTGGCACAGGGAACATTTCACGAGTAGAAGGAAAAATGGATTCAATAAAATTTCAGCAAATTTTGGATGGTAACTTGATGCCATCTGTGAAAAAGCTGAAGTTAAAGAGAGGATGGCTTCTACAAATGGATAATGATCCTAAACACACCTCAAAATCCACGGGGGATTACATCAAGAGGCGTAAACTGAAGGTTTTGCCATGGCCTTCACAATCTCCTGACCTCAACATTATTGAAAACCTATGGATAGACCTTAAAAGAGCAGTGTGTGACAGACAGCCCAGAAATCTCAAAGAATTGGAAGACTTTTGTAAGGAAGAATGGGCAAAGATACCTCAAACAAGAATTGAAAGACTCTTGGCTGACTACAAAAAGCATTTACAAGCTGTGATACTTGCCAAAGGGGGCAGTACAAGATATTAACTCTGCAGGGTGCCCAAACTTTTGCAGACGCCATTTTTTTTTGTTTTCTGTAATTTTAAAAGTGTAAATGATGGAAATAAAATCTAACCTTTTTTTGACATATTATAAGAATGTCTAATCTGATGCCATTTGGAGATTTTTCCATCTTTCCTTGGCTTCGTTATGCACATTAATACACATTTTTACCTGGGGTGCCCAAACTTTCGATCCCCACTGTGTGTGTATATGTGTGTGTGTGTGTGTGTGTGTGTGTGTGTGTGTATATATATATATATATATATATATATATATATAATATATATATATATACCTGAAAATTGATCAGTCTCATTTCTTAAAGCCTGAAAATGCCAGGACAGTACACATCTCCCAAATGACCCTTTTTTGGAAAGTAGACAGTCCAAGGTATTTAGTAAGAGACATGTTGGGTTTTTTGTAGTCGTAATTTTTGGTCCCATATTTTTAGAAAAAAAAAACAATTTTCACTTTTATTTTTTTATTTTTTACATACTATCACCAGTGCAGTACAGTGTTATCGTATAACTAAAAAAATATATATTTTTTATTACTTTTTTTTCCCCCTTCTTTTTTTTTTTTAATGATTTCTTTTTTTAGCACACTGTGACCAGAACAATATAGCGTTACTATAGTAACACTACTACTCTGGGGCAGTGATCAGGTTTTTTTGTTTTTTTTTACACACACTGATTGCCTACACCAGGGATATGCAATTAGCGGACCTCCAGCTGTTGCCAAACTACAAGTCCCATCATGCCTCTGCCTCTGGGTGTCATGCTTGATGCTGTCAGAGTCTCGCTATGCCTCATGGGACTTGTAGTTTGGCAACAGCTGGAGGTCCGCTAATTGCATATCCCTGGCCTACACCAATGAATGCCATTGGTATAAGCAACCATTTTTTTTACTGAATAAAACAGATTAATTTAGTGTCTTTTGTTGTGATTAGCTGTGATTGACCAAGGCTAATCACATGGTACAGATGGGCTGTGATTGGCCCTGTCTGTACCATTTGATCACTGTGACCAATCACAGCTAGCAACACAATTGTATACAATGGATGGCATGAAAAGAAGCCATCCATTGTGTACAATTGTCATGTGTTCTGCTGTGACTGGTCACAGTGATCACATGACACTGGCAGCGGGCTGGTATAATGATCAGTCATTCCTCGGCTGTGTAATATGATGTCTACTCAGAAGGAGAGAAGTCCCGCCCGGCCGTCACTCTGCTATAGGCTGGAAGGTGTTGGATGTAAACCCCAAAAGTGTGAAAATAACAATCAAATTGTTCTCTTTGTTCCTCCTAAGACCTTCTGCTCTCTAGCTCATCTTGTCGCCACCTCCCATGCTTACCCCCCAAGACTTCTACCATGCCTCTCCCATCCTATGGAATTCCCTACCCCAATCTGTCTGATTATCTTCTACTCTGTCCACTTTTAGACAGTCCCTGAAAACCATTTTCTTCAGAGAAGCCTATCCTGCCCGTACCTAACAACTGTACTTTTATTTTCTCCGATCAGATCATCCCCCACAGCTATTGCCTTTTGTATCACCTGACCCTCCCTACTAGAGGATTTGAGGTGCCAACACTTTGACCCTGTCAACCCATTTGAATGAAACATTTTAGTTAACGCAACTTTATAAAAATAAACTTTAAAAAAAACAAAACATTATTCATGTTCATTACCTTTGCCGAACTGCAAACATAATTTTAGTGTTATTGAAAATGGGCAAATCACAGGGTACACATTTATCTACAGTGAAACTAGTTGTTTGAAACCAGGACTAGTCAAACTGTGACAGAAACTATTTTTTTTTCTTACTTTTTCTAAAAAAAAAAGTTATGTAGCACCCTCTAGATAGGTAGGTGCTAGAGTGAGTTTTTATTTTTTTGCAGTGTAGGTAAATTTAGGCAGGGCTGGCTGGCAGCTAGGCCTGTTTGTTTTGATTTGGTCTGGGCTGGGAGTGGCTCAGGGTAGCAGCTGGTGACTCACAGGCAGCATCGCTGAGACCTCCCTCTTTCTAGATCCTTCTAGAAAGAGAGGAGGAGGGGCTGAGCTGCCTGGGTGTTCTGAGGAGCCCTAACCAATCCCCATCCTGGATTGGCAGGGCAGGCCTCCTTAAAATACCCAGGATCAGCCCAGCTGGGGAGGAGTTGGAGTTGTTCGGAGCTTGGAGATGGAATGCTAGGCTGTCAGGGCCTTTGAGGGAGCCCCCTAGTCTGAGGGGGGGGGGCTTGGGCCTGGGCTTGGGTGCAGATGGAGCCCTTCAAGAAAACTTGATGGTTCTGGACAGGAGGAGCAAGAGAGGACAGCAGGAGAGGGCAAGGGCATTGCCGGGAGAAACAACTGGTCACAGCCAGGAGAGGGCTGGTGAGTGACATGCACAGTCAGGAGGACGCCTGAGAGGACTGGGAAGATGCAGTCTGATATGGGTGCAGAGCCAGCGGTGTGTACTGTGGTTTCATGGGCAGTGGAGAAGGGCAGCTGCAGCCAGGAGGGCTCCATGAACCAGTATCTATTAATTCAACTTATTCAGATGGAGTCTGTCTGCTCAGTATGCAAAAAGAAACAAGTGCGCAATCACCATGAATTAAAACAACAATCCTGCAAACAGGAAAAAATTATTTAAAACATCAAGTGAAAAATAAATATATATAGTGAAAAAAAGGGGTTAATGTAGAGAATCTTCTATTATAAGGAATCTCCAAACAATATTCATTTAACGAATGTGTATAAAAAGTGTCCCAAAAAGAAGTTGTATATTTAAATGTTTTAAATTTTAAATAATCAGCTCCACCAATCTTCATATGGGTAAGGAATTATCCGATGTAGTTCTTATTCCATATACATTCGACAGTAGGGAATAATCTTAAAGCCGCTTACCAGATCGATGGGACCTCGGATTACAGAGGTCTCAAGAGCGTGTGCATCTGCCTGCCGGCACCGAGGATATCCACCTGCTCCTTATCCCAAGGGATCTCTCCTCGCTCCACCAGCTGATCGGATGTCCAACACACAGGAATCAAGGTAAGCAGAGATGATGATTGCTCCAGGTGCACTCCTAGGAGTTTGTTCAACTCAGCAGGAAGGGATTGAATGAAAAAAACTTCATGGTGCAGTATTTCAGAAAAAAGTTTCCAAATGATTTATTGAAAAAATCACAGCAAAGACCAAAACAAGTTCACATCCAATCCACACTTCATAAAAAGATATATATAAAAACAGGAACACAAAAGAGGGGGAGAGGGTAAAAAAGGAAAAAATATCCGAAAAATCAGTCAGAGAGCAAACACTGACTGCTTCAATGACCAAATACGTGATAACGTTTTAGGGATGTATGCTCCACCCGACGCGTTTCCCCACAACTGGCATCAACTGCTCAGTAGTAGCGAGGAAAAAATGAAGAAGTCTGGATAGCCGTACTCCAATCCAACGTGGCTTTTATTGGAAAAATAAAATAAAATAAAACAGGCACTACATGTCACAGCAACGGGGTAACAGGGACAGCTAACGCGTTTCACACTTAGGAGTGCTTACTCATAGCTCAGTAGTAGCCTCACTCCAGATGGAAGACTTTCTAGCCTCTATCGATATCAAGGACGCGTATTTACATGTACCTATCTTTCAACCTCATCAGAGGTTCCTCTGATTTGCAGTAGAGGAACCTAATTTCCAGTTTGTGGCTCTGCCCCTTAGGCTTGCTACAGCATCCCGGTTGTTTACAAAGATCCTACCACCAGTACTGGGTCTTTTAAAGACCCAGGGAATCTTGGTGCTCAGGAACCTGGACGACCTCCTGCTCAGAGATCACTCACTACAGAACAGAGCATAACCTGCACAGTGTAGTATTTAGAAAGCTTGGGCTGAGTCATAAATATCGAAAGGTCAGCCTTAAGACCAGCTCAAAGTCTGAAGTATTTAGGTCTGATGCTAGATGGGGTCCAGGCAAGGGTATTTTTGTCACCCGTAAGGATCTGTGCCCTGAAGGATCAGGTGCGTCAGGTAAGGGGCACCAGACAACCCTCCATTCGGCTCTATATGAGTCTTCTAGGAAGGATTGTGTCTTCCTTCTAGGCAGTGCCCTATGCCCAGTTCAATTCCAGGCCTATACAACAAGACATCTTGTCAGTTGAGAACAGGGGAGGGCAAGCCCTGGATTATCCCATGTTCTTGGCTCCTTGGGCGCGCTTAAGCCTAAGATGGTTGCAGGATCAGAACCTGCAAAAGGGAAGATCCTTTCTCCCGGTGTCTTGGAGAGTTCTGACAACAGACGTCAGTCTCTCAGGCTGGGGAGCAACCCTAGAGGGGCTCACAGCTCAGGGGAGATGGTCAAGGGCAGAACAGAGCCTGCCTATCAACATCCTGGCGTTGCGGGCAGTATGGCTGGCCCTATGGTCCTGGATGGTGGAGCTTTAGGGCTGCCCTATCGGGGGTTCAGTCTAACCATGCCACTGCCGTGGCCTTTATAAACCACCAGGGCAATACCGGGAGTCGTTCAGGTCAGGAAGAGGTGAACCACATATTAGCCTGGGCAGAGGGACATGTGTCGGTTCTATCGGCAGTCCATATGCGGGAGTTAGAGAAATGGAAGGCAGATTATCTCAGCCACCAGCAGATCTGCCCGGGGGAATGGTCCCTACACTCAAGGGTGTTCTAGGACATTTGCCAGCGTTGGGGATGGCCAGATGTTGATCTATTGGCATCCAGGTTCAACAACAAGCTACATCAGTTTGTGTCCCGAACAAGGGATCCCCTGGCAATCGGAAGCAGATGCTCTGGTAGTTCCATGAAGCCAACCTGGTTTATGCTTTCCCCTGATCCCTCTCCTTCCACATTTGTTGCGCAGGATTCAGAGAGAGGGGGTTCCAGTCATTCTGGTGGCACCAGCTTGGCCCAGAAGGCCCTGGTTTACGAAGTTTGTGAGATTGGCAGTAGACGGGCCATGGGCGCTTCCATGCCACCCCGATTTACTGTCTCAAGGTCCTATATTCCACCCATTTACAGTCTCCAAATTTGACGGCATGGCTATTGAAGCGAGGGTGCTGAAGGATGATTGCATCTTGGGACTGGTGGTGTCTACCCTAGTGAATGCTAGGAAAGCGTTCAATAGGAAGATCTATCATAATGTCTGGAAGGCTTATATTGTTTGGTGTGAAGCCATAAAATAGCATCCTTGGAAATACGTGATTGGGAGAATTCTCTCTTTTCTACAGTCGGCTGTGGAAATCAGATTGGCTTTGAGTACAATCAGAGGTCAGATTTTGGCCCTGTCAGTATTCTTCCAAAGGCCTTTAGCCTCCCATTCACTGGTCCGAACCTTTATGCAGGGGGCAACTTGTTTGCTTCCCCCCCCACTAGGTCACCTATGTGTCCTTGGAACTTTACATTTGGTGCTGTCTGTGTTACAGAAACAACCATTTGAGCCTATCAAGGAAATTCCATTAGTCTTGCTGTCACGCAAGCTAGCCTTCCTGGTGGCCATCACCTCGGCTAGAAGGGTGTCAGAACCATACCTAATTCTTCAACACGACAAGGTGGTGTTACGTTCTATTCCATCCTTAGTGCCAAAGGTGGTGTCGGCCTTTCATTTAAATCAAGACATTGTTTTGCCTTCTTTTTTTCTCAGCCTCATTTGGCGGAAGAGACGACTGCATTCCTTGAACGTTGCAGTCAGTCAGAGTTTATTTGTCTAGATCTGCGGAGATCCGAGGATCAGACTCCTTTTTTGGGGTGGGGTGGCCAGCTTCCATTGCCAATTGAGTCTGCCAGTTGGTCATTTAGGCCTATGGTCTGAAATGTAAGGCTCCTCCCTTTTAGGGTGAGAGCTCATTCTATCAGGGGTGTAGGAACCTCCTGGGCTTCGCCATCAGGTATCTGTGGCTCAAATTTGTAAGGCTGCTACCTGGTCTTCAGTGCATACGTTCACAAGATTTTATCAGGTAGATGTTATGCCGTGTACACACGATCATTTTTCCCGTCGAGAAAAATGATCGTCTGTGGGCTTTTTGTCGTTTTTCTCGACAGGAAAAACGGCATTAATCACGACGAGAAAAATTAGAACATGCTCTAATTTTTCTCGTCGTGATTCCCGTCGTTTTTTGCCGCGGCAGTTTTCCCATAGGGAAACACTGCCGGGGAGCCCACACTGTCGTTTTTTTCGACCAAAAAAAAAATGTCATTTAAAACGGCCGTGTGTGGGGGGAACAAGCTGTTCCTCGTTTTTCACGTCGATTTTCTCGACGGTGTTTTCACCGTCGAAAAAATCGATCGTGTGTACGCGGCATTAGAGTAGCCGAAGATTCAGCTTTTGGCTGCAGTGTACTACAGGCTGTCGTTTTAAAGTCTGATGGCTATTTTTGTTTAGCAGGGTATCTCCCTCCCCTCACGGATATTGCTCTGGGACATTCCAGTAGGTAATGAATATTGGCCTAACTCTGTGTCCCATGATGTATGAAAAAGAAAATGGGATTTTTTTTCGTCATACTTTGCCTGTAAAATCCTTTTCTTTGAATACATCACGGGACACAGAGGTCCCTCCCCTCTTTTGAGGATACAGTGCTTGCTACAAAACTGAAGTATTTCCTGTATAGGTGGGGTTATATAGGGGTGGATTTCCTGTCTAAGACTTTGTCTACCATTGTCCATTCACCTAGAGACAGGGCCGGACTGGGAATAAAAACCAGCCCTGGAAATAATTTCATACCAGCCCAACATCATAACGTCATTATTTTCTTGTACATAAAAGGGAAAACCATGCATTTTAAAGCACATTTAAAGGGTGTATTATATATAGATAAGAGAGACACAGAATTTACAAACCGCACAAATGTTATAATTTACTGGCACAGACGCATTTGCAAAAAAAAGTTGCCTAAAATGGCATGTTTCAGTGCAAATATCAATATTTAAGCTATAAAAATGTAGCTAAAGCTATTAGCAATGTGTTTAAGTTAAACAAAAGTCAAAAAACATATTTCTCCATTTACATGAAGGTCAGATTAATATAACCCGGCAGCACAGAGTTCCCCCATATATCAGAGTCTGCAGGATTCCCCTTTACAGGGCAAGGGAACACTGACATAAAGGGGAACATTGCAGATCATGATCTAAGTGGGAAGGCCCCTTTCACACTGGGGCGGTGGGTGCGTCGGCGATAAAGCGGCGCTAATTTTAGCTGCGCTTTACCGTAAATTTTGCGGCGCTATTCGGCCGCTAGCTGGGCACTTTTAATCCCCGCTAACGGCCGAAAAAGGGTTAAAACCACCAGCAAAGCGCCGACAAAACGTGCTTTTCCGGCGGTATAGCCGTGGTGCCCATTCATATCAAAAGGCAGGAGCGGTGGAGGAGCGGTATACACACACCGCTCTTCCACCGCTCCAAAGATGCTGCTAGCAGGACATTTTTTAGCGTCCTGCCAGCGCACCACTCCAGTGTGAAGGCCCTCGGGCTTTCACACTGGAGTGTGCGGAGCGGCTCTTTCAGGGCGCTTTGTAGGCGCTATTTTTAGCGTTATAGCACCTGCAAAGCGCCTCAGTGTAAAAGGGGGTCAAACTGTGATATAAAGGGGGAACTGGTGACCAGAGAACCCACTTATATCAGAGTCCACTGCATTCCCCTTTACTTCATTCCCCTTTACATCAAAGTGCCCCCTTGCGCTGAAGGGTGGAATCCTGCAGACTATGATGTAAAGGGGAACTCTGGGAATGTGGGGAGAACTCTGGTGACCAGAGACCACCTTCCGCAGAAAGAAAACACTAAGGTAAGGGGGTTTACTGATATAAGGGGGAACCTTTAGATCAGTGCCCCCTTACATTATTGTATTGACTCCCCCCTCAGACTGGCCTGACGGCGCTGTCACTGACCTCCTCGCAGGTGCATGGTGCAGGGCTCAGTCAGTCGGCTCCAGCTTGGTGGCTCTGGATTTATCCCATAGTTTCCTCTCCACAGTCCATACATGTCTGACTTCTCCCATTACCCCCATCCTGGCGACACTCCCACTCTTGACTCCTCTCCAGACGTGATATAAGACCAGAGATGGTCAGAGGTTGCGGATGGTAGAGGGGAGGTCAGAGGCTGCGGATGGTAGAGGGGAGGTCAGAGGCTGCGGATGGTACAGGGGAGGTCAGAGGCTGCGGAGGGGGGGACAGGAGGCAGGAGGTCGGAGGCTGCGAGGGGGGGACAGGAGGTCGGAGGCTGCGGAGGGGGGGACAGGAGGTCGGAGGCTGCGGAGGGGGGGGACAGGAGGTCGGAGGCTGCGGAGGGGGGGACAGGAGGTCGGAGGCTGCGGAGGGGGGGACAGGAGGTCGGAGGCTGCGGAGGGGGGGGACAGGAGGTCGGAGGCTGCGGAAGGGGGGACAGGAGGTCGGAGGCTGCGGAGGGGGGGGACAGGAGGTCGAAGGCTGTGGAGGGACAGGCGGTCAGATTCTGCGGAGGGACAGGCGGTCAGATGCTGCAGGAGGTCAGAGGCTGCGGGGGGCAGGCATTCAGAGGCTGCGGGGGGACGTAGGAAGAGGCTGAGCGGCCCTGGCGCGCTACGGCTTAACTTTTAAAAATGGTGCCGCTCGGCGCCATCGTGTCACTGCGCATGCGCCCGCCTTTCCGGAATTTGCCGAGCGTGGACGGGCTTTCCCGAGCACGGCTAGTTTCGGAACTGCGCTGGCGCATTCGCATGTCGGCCGGCCCGCCGCCATTTTTTTTTCAGGCGCCGCTGCCCTCACAGCGGCCCCAGAAGCAGCCAGGCAGCCGGCCCACCGGGAGTTTTCCCGGTCTCCCGGTGGGCCAGTCCGGCCCTACCTATAGATTGCTTATAACCCAGTAGGTAATGAATATTGGCCTAACTCTGTGTCCCATGATGTATTCAAAGAAAAGGATTTTACAGGTGAGTATGCAGAAAAAAATCCTATTTTTGTAGTTTATTGTAATTGAAAAACTGCCTTTTGAGAGTTAGGACTTTGGGGACATATTTGTAAAACAATGAACATGACATTACCCAAGCTTACCCACTCACTGCAACTGAATTAATTATGGCAACCTAAAGGGTTTATTACCCCAACACTTCATATTCCTGATAGGTGCCTGCTGTACTATGTACTTGTATGAGAAAGTATTCTGTTCTCTTTGCATTGCTTCCTTTGTGTGAAGTCCCTGGTGTTCCTGCTTTCCTATTAAAAACTGACCACACTAAGCAGGACAACACACTGTGGTCAGTTCTCTAGCTATGCTGGGAACTCGGCCTGCTCTCCTCCAATGATCAGACTTGTCCTGACACGCCCCCACTGCACAGCTTTTCACTCAAGCTCAGTGTTTTCTTCTGTTTCTCCTCCCCTCAGCTCTTATGCAGCTGAGAATAGGGGGAATGTGATCACTTTAAAAAAAAAAAAGAAGAAAAAAAGGTATACAGGTGATACTCGAAAAATTAGAATATCGTGCAAAAGTTCATTTATTTCACTAATGCAACTTAAAAGGTGAAACTAATATGAGATAGACTCATTACATGCAAAGCAAGATAGTTCAAGCCGTGATTTGTCATAATTGTGATGATTATGGCTTTACAGCTCATGAAAACCCCAAATCCACAATCTCAGAAAATTAGAATATTACATGCAATCAATAAAACAAGGATTGTACATAGAACAATATTGGACCTCTGAAAATTATAAGTATGCATATGTACTCAGTACTTGGTTTGGGCCCCTTTTGCAGCAATTACTGCCTCAATGCGGCGTGGCATGGAAGCTATCAGCCTGTGGCACTGCTGAGGTGTTATGGAAGACCAGGATGCTTCAATAGCGGCCTTCAGCTCTTCTGCATTGTTCGGTCTCATGTCTCTCATCTTTCTCTTGGCAATTCCCTATAGATTCTCTATGGGGTTCAGGTCAGGCGAGTTTGCTGACCAATCAAGCACAGTAATCCTACGGTCATTGAACCAGGTTTTGGTGCTTTTGGCAGTGTAGGCAGGTGCCAAGTCCTGCTGGAAAATGAAGTCAGCATCCCCATAAAGCTCATCTGCGGAAGGAAGCATAAAGTGCTCCAAAATCTCCTGGTAGATGGCTGCGATGACCCTGAACTTGATGAGGCACAGTGGACCAACACCAGCAGATGACATGGCTCCCCAAATCAACACAGACTGTGGAAACTTCACACTGGATATCAAGCATCTTGCA
The DNA here is from genome assembly GCA_029206835.1 of Rana muscosa. Classification (NCBI taxonomy): domain Eukaryota; kingdom Metazoa; phylum Chordata; class Amphibia; order Anura; family Ranidae; genus Rana; species Rana muscosa. The sequence goes on from CM055116.1 coordinate 637,322,295, forward strand.
GTGTGTGCCTCTCCATTCTTAATCCATACTCTGGGTCCTTGGATTCCAAATGAGATGCAAAATTTGCTCTCATCAGAAAAGAGGACTTTAGACCACTGAGCAACAGACCAGATCTATTTTTCTTTAGCCCAGGTAAGACACTTCTGACATTGATTGTTGTTCAGGAGTGGCTTGACAAGAGGAATGCGACATTTGAAGCCCATGTCCAGGATCCGTCTGTGTGTGGTGGGCTCTTGATGCACAGACTCCAGCCTCAGTCCACTCCTTGTGAAAGTCCCCAAAACTTTTGAATGGCCTTTTCCTGACAATCCTCTCCAGGCTGCGGTCATCCCCGCTGCTTGAGCACCTTTTTCTTCCACACTTTTCCCTTCCACATAACTTTCTATTAATGTGCTTTGATACAGCACTTTGGGAACATCCAACTTCTTTTGCAATTACCTTTTTGAGGCTTTTCCTCCTTATGAAGGGTGTCAATGATGGTTTTCTGCACAACTGTCAGGTCAGCAGTCTTTCCCATGATTGTGATTCCTACTGAACCAGACTGAGAGACCATTAAAAGGCTCAGGAACCCTTTGCAGGTGTTATGGCTCAATTAGCTGATTAGAGTGGGACACTTTGAGCCTAGAATATTGCACCTTTTCACAATATTCAAAATTTTCTGAGATTGTGGATTTGGGGTTTTCATGAACTGTAAGCCATAATCACAATTATGACAAATCACGGCTTGAACTATCTTGCTTTGCATGTAATAAGTCTATCTCATTTATTAGTTTCACCTTTTAAGTTGCATTAGTGAAATAAATTAACTTTTGCACGATATTCTAATTTTTCGATTATCACCTGTATATGTTTTTATATCTATACAAAAATGTTTTGCCTTTCATTTCTATTTTAAACTAAATAGGTTGTTTTACAGGGTGGTCATTTACAATCACTTTAAAGCCCTATTCAGTCCTGTGGCCTGTACAGCGTGAATGCGGCAACTGTTTTTGAAGCTGAAGATGCCTATTTACTCTGTGGGGATGCAATATCTGTATGGACACAGCTGCTTGTTCTTATTGGACAGGCATGCAGGGGCAGGTGAGCGCCTCTAAACACACACTGTCTGCATTTGGGAGTGCTCTACTGCGTTTGCACACCTAGTTGCATGTTTGGTTAATTTCACAGTCACTACTTTTTAAATATAGGCCTTAGTGCCGGTTCACACTACAGCGACTTGGGATCTGACTTGTTAGATCTCAAGTCGCTTGACATAAGAAATTCCATTATAGTTAATGAGAGCCGTCTTAATGTACACTACTAAATTCGCTCCGACTTCAGAAAGGGTTCCTGTACTACTTCTTCAAGGCGACTTCTAGGCAACTTTTACCCATCGATTTCAATGGAAGTCGCCTCCAAAGTCGGATCTCTATCTTAACTGAAGCAACTTTACAGGAAAAGAAAATAGTTTACCCAGGTAAACCCCTCCCTCCCACAGAGCTGATTATTCTGTGATTGGCCACAGCCAAAGTCGCCTGTCCTGGAGGCAACTATAAGTCGCGTTGCAAGTTGCTCAAAGACGCGCTGAAGTCGCCTCCAAATCGCCTCCAAATAGCCTTGCAAAGTCGCGCTCTAAGTCGGGTTGCCCCTGTGTGAACCGGCACTTGGAAGAAAGTGAGGCAAATATAGTAACTTTCTTTAGTCCATATGAATTAAAACTATTGCTATACTTTGTTTAAACTTTGCTGAATGTAACTAATGTCATTCTTTATATTAAATGACCATCAATTCCTGCACAACAGCTGAAATGTTAAACTAGATTGACAGTGGGAGTGCATGCAACATCTGCTGAAATGAGAGTTGGATGAAGGTGAGTGATGCAATCTCCTATTTGCTGACTACATCATAAATAGTAGCTCTGGCAGTCTTGGGTATTGTGTCTGCGGTCTTTGATCTTCAACTCTGATTATACATTTCAGACATGGAACTGTTAGGGAGATATGATTACATAGCCGCATTGAAGCCCATCTCTGGCCAAAAATAAAATCCCCCTTCCCACTCCTCCCACCCCCTCCCATGGCTGCAACCTACTGATTGACCAGTTAAAAAAAAAAAACCTTGAAAGCCTAACTCCACATGTCTTGGTGTCTCTTATGCTAGTGGGGACAGTATATACAGCTCTGCAGTACATGCCCACCAATGACCAGTCACCGTGCCACATCAACACTGGAGTCTTCAGGACCTGTGAGGACCCTGTTGATAGACAGTACATGGGAATATATCATGTGGACACATGAAGGAAGCAAAGAGAAGACTCGAGATGCAATGTGGATTTAGGTGATTACTCAGACATTCAGGTTGGGTTTTATTTTTAATTGCGGCAGCAAATAACTAGCAAAGGTGGTATGGTATTGATTACGGAGGGGGGATTTCCTTGGCTGGACTTCAACTTTAAAGTGATTGTAAACCTATTTTTTGTTTTTAATAAGGAACATGTTATACTTGCCTGCTCTTGTTTTGCACACAGCAGCCTCCCCAATCCTCTTATTGTGGCACACCTGCGGGCTCAATCCTGAGCCGCGCTGCCTGTGTCTTTAGACACAGTGTGACTCTTTCCGCCCCCCTCGCTCCCTTGTCACAGGATTTGATTGACAGCAGCAGGAGCCAATGGCTCCCATTGCTATCAATCTGCCCCATGAAAAGGGAGAGAGCAGAGTGAGTTGCTGCTCTCAAGCACAGCACTGGATTGAGAACCGGCTCAGGTAAGTATAAGGGGGGGGGGAGACTGCACACAGAAGGTTTTTTACTTTAGTGCATACAATTCGTTGAGGTAAAAAAAAAAAAAACACCTACGTTTGCAACCACTTTAATTTGTGTATTCTATATCTGCTTGGAGTTCAGCCCTTGATTGTCCCAGGGCAACTGTTATTTTGTCTTATTTTCCTATTTTTCATGTGATGTCACATCTCCTTCAAGACCTAAAATGAAATGTTGTGCTGGCTTCATGCTGGCAACCACTGACCGCTCTCCAGCATTTATTCCTGCACAGTATAGCATTAAGTTGTGGGAAAACTACAGACTTTGAAAATAGGAACATTGTCATTAGAACATTCAGAAATACACTTTCCTAAAATAACTTTATAACAAAATGCTAAACCAAGAGCAGGAATTGAAATGATTGGGGATCATCTCTGTGCAGTGCATAATTTTCAACTATGACATCCTATTTTACATTTATTATTAGGTTTGTTTTGATTACATTTGTATTTATTTTTATGAGTATTTAAAGCTTTTTTTGTCATATGTTTTCTTTGGTACAAACATATAAACCATCTGCTAGACCAAGCTGATCTTTCTCCGGTGAAGTGTAGAGATCAAAAAAACATGTTTGTCTCAAAAATATGTGGATATATTGGTTGTTATTCAGAGTTATGAATTTGTGTTGGGGCAGTTTGTGACATCTTGGCATTACAATGTCTATACTGACTGGTGTAGGGCTACTTTTACACTGAGGCGCTTTGCAGGCCCTATAGCGCTAAAAAATAGCGTCTGCAAAGCGCCCTGAAAGAGCCTCTCCTCTCACTCCAATGTGAAAGCCTGAGGGCTTTCACACTGGAGCGGTGCGCTGGCAGGACGCTCCAAAAAGTCCTGCTAGCTGCATCTTTGAGGCGCTGTGGGAGCGATGTATACACCGCTCCTACAGCGCCCCTGCATATTGAAATCAATGGGAACCCCAGCCGAACCGCTGGCAAAGCGCCGCTTTGCGGGCGGTTTTAACCCTTTTCGGCCGATAGCGGGGGTTAAAAGCGCCCTGCTAGCGGCCGAATAGCGAAAGTAGCCTAACGTTAAATGAAGACAGAATCACATGCCAGACAATGCAGAGCCATAGAACCCAATGTGGAGAAGTCTATTGCTTTTTATTTTCAAGTAAATAAATTCTGCAAATGAGCATTAGTGCAACTGTCTAATAATACTAGAACACATATGCTACATGCAACCCCAATTCCCAAAAAGTTGGGACGCTGTGTAAAATCTACAAAAAAAAACAATGCAATAATTAGCAGATCTCATAAACCCATATTTTATTTACAATTGAATATAGAAAACATATCTACTGAATATTTGTAATGATGTTCATTATAAACAAATAAAAATGTATTGTTTAAAAAAGAAAATAAAAAACATATCAAATGTTTAAATTGAAAAAATATACCATTTTAAGAAAAAAATAAGGTCCTTTTGAAATTGATGGCAGCAACACATCTCAAAAAAGTTGAGACAGGGCAACAAAAAGCTGGCAAAGTAAGTGGTACTAAGAAGGAAAACCTGGAAGAACAGTTTGCAACAAATTTTGCTCAAGATTTACCCTCTTCACGACCAGGCCATTTTTTGTGATACCGCACTGCGTTACTTTAACTGACAATTGCGCGGTCATGCAACGCTTTACCCAAATGTCCTTTTTTCCCACAAATAGAGCTGTCTTTTGGTGTTATTTAATCACCACTGAGCTTTTTATTTTTTGCGCTATAAACAAAAAAAGACAGTCAATTTAAAAAAAAAAAAAAACAAAATGTTTTACTTTCTGCTATAAAACCTACACGATGAAAAAACAAAATCAAATTTATGGATTTTTTTTTTTTCATGAATTTAGGCCCATACGTATTCTGTTACATATGTTTGGTATTTTTTTCCCCCCAATAAACGTATTTTGATTGGTTTGTGCAAGTTATAGCATTTACAAACTATGGGTTATTTTTATTTATTTTACTAGTAATGACAGCAATCAGCGACTTATGGCAGGACTGCGATATTGCGGTGGACATTCTGACATTAACTGACACTTTTTGGGTACCAGTGACACCAATACATTGATCGGTGCTAAAAAATATGCACTGTCACTGTACTAATGGGAAGGGAAGGGAAGGGGTTAACTGTGTGCCTAGCCAGTGTTTTAGTACGCTCTGTGTGCTGCGTTTACTAGGGGAAGAGCTGTAATTTATTCACTGCTTTTGCTGCTGATCAGCTTCTGCGAACTGCCAGCGGTAGTATGTATATCTACGTGATCCGATGCATAGGTGCCACCCTGTAGCAGTAAAACTGCTATAGGGCAGTCTGGAAGCAGTTAAAGGATACATTTTTTATAACCAATAGTAAACATGCTATACTAACCTGTTCTGTGTAGTAATTTTGCACAGAGCAGCCCTGATCCTCCTCTTCTCAGGTCCTCCGCCGGCGCTCCTGGCCCCTCCCCCTTACTGAGTGCCCCCATAGCACTCGCTATGGGGACACTTGTGTGTGCTTGCTCCTGAGCCACCTCTGTGTGTCCATAAGACACTCGCTACCTGTGATTGACAGCAGTGGTAGCCAATGTCTCAGCCAATGAAGGTGGAGAGAGACACTTCTCTTGTGTGCATTGCTGGATCGAGATGGGGCTTAGTTAAGCATTGGAGGGGGGGGGGGGGGGATGCTGCACAGAGAAGGTTTTTGCATAGAATGCATAAAGGTTAAACCTTCAGGCTTTACAACCACTTTAATTGGCAACAGGTTAGTAACATGACTGGGTATGAAAAGTTAATCTTAGAGAGTCCGAGTGTCTCATAAGTAAAGCTAGGCAAAGGTTCACCAGAGTATATCAGAAGTAAAGCTGGGCAAAGGTTCACCAGAGTGTCTCAGAAGTAAAGATGGGGTATGGTTCAATCTGTGAAAAGCTGTGTCTAAAAATTGTCAGTTTCAGAAAAATGTTTCTCAACGTAAAATTGCAATTTTATATCATCATCTACAGTACATAATATCAAAAGATTCTGAGAACCGGGAGAAATCTCTGTGCGCAAGGAAAAAAAGCTAAAATGCAATATTGGATGCATGTGATCTTCAGGCCCTCAGAAGGCACCGCAGTAAAAACATGCATGATTCTGTGATGGACATTACTGCATGGGCTCAGGAATTCCTCCAAAAATCATTGTCTGTCAGTTTGCAGTTCCATCCAAAAATACAAGGTAGAGCTCTGTCATGCAAAGAAGAAACCAAAGCTCATTTAAAATGGTCTGTTGCAAAGTAGAAAACTGTTCTGTGGTCAAACAAATCAGAATTTGACATTCTTTATAGCAACCTTGGGCTCCGCGTTATCTTTGGACTAAAGAGGCGAGGGACCCTTCTGGCTCTCTATTCAAAAGCCTGCATCTCTGATGGTATGGGGGTACATTGATGCATATGGAATAAGCAGCTTGCACATTTGGAAGAGCACCATCCATGCTGAAAGATAGTTAGGTCCATATTTATTTGGACACAGGTACAATTTTTCAGGTATTTACCAAAACATATTTAAGCTTTAGTTATATGATGGATATAAGCTGAACGTGCACAATCTTAGTTTTAATTTGAGGGTATGTACACCCAAATCGGAGGAAGGGTTTAGGAAATGCAGCTCTTAAGAATAGCCATCCTTCCTTTTTCAGGGGGCCAAAAGTAATTGGACAATTGAATCAAAAGCTACTTCTTCGTTATTTCTTCATCAATTAAGCAGGTAAAAGGTCTGGAGTTGGTTCTAAGCCCTGGTTCACACTTATGCATTTTTTAGTGCATTTTTAGTTTTTCAGAAACACACTACAGTCCATTTAACATGGTTTCCTATTGGTCACGTTCACATCTGTGCATTTTATGGAAAGGGCCAGGGACTTTTTTCTGGTTTTTGGTTCCATAGGCTTCAACGGATCAAAAATGTTTATGGAAAAACAGAAAATGCACCTGGAATATGCAAACAGCAACCCCAACCTGCATTGGTGTAGTATGGTATTTGCATTTGGAATCTATTGCTGTGAACCTACATCATGTATTCAAAGGAGCTGTCCATGCAAGTGAAACATGACATTGTAATGCTTCAAAAACGATACAAGTCCATCAGAGGGATAGCAGCAACATTAGGAGTGGCCAAATCAACAGTTTCATACATTCTGAGGAAAGAAGAACACTCGGCAACATAAAAAGGCCTGGATGTCCACAGAAGACAACAGTGGTGGATGATCACAGGATCCTCTCTATGGCAAAGAAAAACCCATTCACAACATCCAGACAAGTGAAGGACACTCTCCAGGGGGTGGGCGTATCATTGCCAAAGTCTACAATCAAGAGAAGACTTCACAACAGCAAATACAGAGGGTTCATCACAAGGTTTAAACCATTTATAAGCCTGAAGAATAGAAAAGCCAGATTTGACTTGGCCCAAAAAAAATTAAGAAAGCCAGACCAGTTCTGGAAAAGCATTCTTTGGGCGGATGAAACTAAGATTAATCTGTACCAGAATGACAGGAAGAAAAAAGTGTGGAGAAGGCTTAGAACAGCTCATGATCTAAAGCAAACAATGTCATCTGTAAAACATGGTGGATGCAGTGTGATGGCATTGGCTTCCAGTGGCACTGGATCATTAGTGTTTATTGATGATGTGACAGAAGCAGCCGGATGAATTCTGCAGTGTTTAGAGATATACTGTTAGCCCAGATGCAGCCAAATGCAGCAAAGTTGATTGGACGGCGCTTCACAGTACAGATGGACAATGATCCGAAACACACTGCAAAAGCAACCCAGGAGCTTTTGATGGAAAATAAGTGGAATATTCTGCAATGGCCGAGTCAATCACCTGATCTCAACACAATTGAGCATGCATTTCACTTGCTTAAGGCAAAACTAAAGGCAGACCCACAAAGAACAACTGAAGACAGCTGCAGTTAGAGCCTGGCAAAGCATCAGAAAGGAGCAAACCCAGTCTTTGGTAAGGTCCATGGGTTCCAGACTTCAGGCAGTCAATGCCAGTAAAGGATTCTCAACAAAATATTAAAAATTAACATTTTATTTATGATTATATTCATTTGTCCAATTATATTTGAGCCCCTGAAAATGGGGGGACTGTGTATAAAAATGGTTGCAGTTCCTGAAATTTGTACTTGATATTTATGTGCAACTCCTTCAATTAAAGCTGAAAGTCTGCACTTCAAATCCATTTTGGATTGTGTTTGTTTTAATGTTATTCTGGTGGCATGCAGAGCCAAAAGTATGAAAATTGTGCCTCTGTCCAAACATAGGACCTAACTTTATCTAGGTTTTAGGGCCAGTTCACACCATAAATGGCACAGGAACATGCTGTGCATTCCTGTGCTATATAGCGATCAAGGTGCAGTGCAATTTTAGCCTATTCATTTGAATAGGCCAAAATCACGCTGGACCGCACCAAAAGTAGCGCATGCACTACTTTTTATAAAACACACGGCAAACGGATTGCAAAGTGCTACTGTGCAATGCGATCCAGTTCAGGGAACCACACTGCATTTGCAACATGCATTCGGGGTGTCGTTAAGTTAACACGAACACCTGTTGCAGATTGCAAGTGTAATTTGTTTTGAACAAGGTGCGGGAAATGTGCATGGAACACAAATTTCCTGCACAATGTTTTGGTGTGAACTGGCCCATAGAGCAGCATATGCTCCCATCCAGACGACATCGTTTTCAGGAAAGGCCTTGCATATTTCAGCAGGACAATTCTAAACCATATACTGCATCTATGACAACCACATGGCTTTGTAGTAGAAGAGTCTGGGTATTTAACTGGATTGTCTGCAGTCCAGACCTTTCACCAATTGAAAATATTTGGAGCATATTGTAACGCAAAATACAACAAAGAGGACCCACGACTGCTGAGCAGTTAGTATATCAGGCAAGAATGGGACATTCCTTTGCCAAAACTCCAGTAACTGCTCCCTTGGTTCAGTTAACTAGACTTGTACTGATTGTCAGGTACTACACATTCAAGTGTAGCACCCTTGTCCTAAACAGGGCTTTTTAGTTGGCAAATTTAGTTGTGCTAGGTGGTAACTAAGCCTGGATCATTTTTAGTCTTTGATCGAGTGGGTTTCTCCTAATCCTTGGGTTTAACTGTGATTTCTCTCTTTTGTCACTAGGTGGCACTGTTACCTTTGGCATTAGACTTATAGATTACAGTGAAATCAGGTTATGAGTGAATATGCTTTTCCTAGCCAATCAGCAGAAGTTTCTTTGGCTGCTGGGATAGTTAATTTATTTGGAGAGAGTCAGGTGATCAGGGTTCTTTCCACCCAGGCTGTGGCCTGGGTGGGTGTGTGTGGAGCAGCAGCAAAGGTGTAGGCCTGAAGCCTGGGGCCTAACTATGTGTGAAGGGGCTTGGCCTGAGAGGAGCCTGATCGTTGCCAGGAGGCAAGGGAGAGAAGAAAGTTGCCAGAGGGACAACCACTCTTGTTACCAGAAGCAGGTGTAAAGGGATGGAGTTCTGAAGGAGTACCAGAGCAGAAGCTTCATTAGCCGGGGGCCGTGAAGTAAGTGGGAAAGCTTCAGAAGAGAACTAATCCACGAAGTACAGCGGGTAGCTGTGAGTAAGGCCCCATGTACACGAGACGCTGTTAAACGCGCGTTCAGAGGCAGTTGGACACTTTGTTCAACTGCCCCTGAACTCATTCAATGTTATCCTATGTGACCATGTACACAGTCTCGTTTATTGCCATTTTTAGGCAGTTGCGTTTAACAGCGTTTCTTTGAAAGCAAAAAAAGAGTTCAGACGCAGAAGATTTCCAAGTTTCAACGGCAACCCGCGTTTAGCAGCGTTTTGTTTATAGGCGTTTTTCGTTTATTGCCCATTTAAAAAAATAAAAATAAAACATTTCTAAACAAACGCTGCTAAACACGGCATGTAAACGCGGCAAAATGGCCGTTTTAAACGTAGGTTACTATCTGTCAAGTTTAATAATTTAGGAGCAGTTGTAAAAACGTCCCGTGTACATGGAGCCTAAAGCTTGAATAGAAGTACAGCGGGTAGCTGTGAGTAAAACTTTAGGGATGCAGCAGGTAGCTGCGAGTCCGAGGAACCCAGCGGGTATCTGTGGGTAAAGCTTGAAGAATACAGCAGCTGTGAGTGAAGTTTGAAGAGTCCAGCAAGTGGCTATGAGCTAAGCTTGAGGATCTACAGTGGGATACTGGGAGTGAAGTTGTTGCTATAGGAGACCGCAGTTGCTACGAAATGCAGATTGCCTCGCAGCAGCAAGGTCTCCCAGAAGTTCAGCCCCCCCCTCCTTCCACCTCCCTGGGCCATTCAGAAAGCGCAACGTTCTTCATGCATGCGCAGTAGGGAACCGGCTGTGAAGCTGCAAGGCAGTACCCGAGAGCCGATTGAAAATTCGGCTGGGGTGCCGACGTTGTGGGATTCCTGGACAGGTAAGTGTCCTAATAATAAAAGTCAGCAGCTACAGTATTTGCAGCTGCTGACTTTTCATTTTTGGATGGAGCACTGCTTTAAAGTGAATTTGAGAATCAATATACTAGGTTGTATAAGTTACTATGTGGTGTTTTATCAAGGGTCAGATGTAAGATGTGACTTGCTTTGTATAAAGAATACGTGCGGTTTCAGAAAGAGAATGCTTAACCACTTCAGCCCCAGACCATTTTGGCTGGCCAAAGACCAGGCCACTTTTTGCGATTCGGCACTGCGTCGCTTTAACTGACAATTGCGGGTCGTGCGACATGGCTCCCAAACAAAATTGACGTCCTTTTTTTCCCACAAATAGAGCTTTCTTTTGGTGGTATTTGATCACCTCCTGCGTTTTTTTTTGTTTTTTTTTTGCGCTATAAACAAAAAATAAAAAATAAATTTTGAAAAAAATGAAATTTTTTACCTTTTTGCTATAATAAATATCCCCCAAAAATATATACAATTTTTTTTCCCCCTCAGTTTAGGCCGATACATATTCTTCATATTTTTGGTAAAAAAAATCGCAATAAGCGTTTGATTGGTTTGCGCAAAAGTTATAGTTGTATGGCATTTTTATGATATATTTTTTACTAGAAATGGCGGCGATCAGCAATTTTTATCGTGACTGCGACATTATGGTGGACACATCGGACACTTTTGACACATTTTTGGGACCATTTTCATAGCGATCAGTGCTATAAAAATGCACTGATTACTGTGAAAATGACACTTGCAGTGAAGGGTTTAACCTCTAGGTGGCGTTGTAGGGGTTAAGTGTGACCTAATGAGTGATTCTAACTGAAGGGGGGCGTGGCTTGGCGTGTGACGTCACTGATCGTCGTTCCCTATGACAGGGAACAGACTATCAGTGACACTGCCACTAGGAAGAACGGGGAAAGGTTTGTTTACACTTGCCTCTCCCTGTTCTTCAGCTCTGTGACCCGATCGCGGGACACCGGCGGCGACCGGGTCCCGCGGGCGCGGTCACGGAGCTTAGGACCAGGTTGGCGCGCTCGCGACCCACGTACAGGTTCCTAAAGGGGACGTACTTGTATGCCCTTGTGCCTGTCCGTGCCATTCTGTCGACGTACATCGTCGTGCTGCGGTCCTTAATTGGTTAAAGAATAAGTGCAATTTCAGACAAAGTATGCTTATTCTTTTTGCCCTTGTGCTCTGACCGAAATCATCTCCCCCTCCTCAGATCTGTATTTACTAAGATCCTTTGCATGCGGCCTTCAGGGATTGTTTATATCCTGCACTGCAAGATTCCCACTGCTGGCTGCACCTGTGCTTTACAGTCCCATAGACTTCTATGGGGTTGGGAGACGACGAGCGCAGCCAGAGGAGAGAGACTTGTGACATAGGATGTACACAATCTCTGAAGATATGCTTTGCAACAAGTCACATCTCACACCTAGACCCTTCTACTTACAGGATTGGGATGCCTGTGTCACTGTTAGTGCAATGTATTAAGGAAGCTGGAATTCCCATACACAGGCTGTAATGTTAATGTCTTTGTTCCTTTGTAGGTTTCCCAGGCAGCAGCAGAGCTCCAACAGTACTGCATGCAGAATGCCTGTAAAGATGCTTTGCTGGTTGGAATGCCAGCTGGAAGTAATCCATTCCGAGAGCCCAGATCTTGTGCCCTTCTCTGAGGATACTGCATTAAATCACTGACTGATGTAAGTAAAGTTGCTAGGAATTCCTATTGTAAATACTAAGCAAGATAAACATTTAAAGTTGAACTGGAAAACCGCTTAAAAAAACCAGTTGAAAATATATACTGTATATGAGAGCTGCTTTGCCTATCAAAGGGTTTGTAGTTCTGTACAGCTAGTCCTGGGATTTGCAAAGCCATGCCCAACGGCACACTAATGCTGGTAACCTGACTTTCCTATGCTGCAGTAAAGCAAAAAAGCTTTGGTGCGCTTCAAAACTGTGGCCTATTGCTGGACAGGGATGGAGCAGCAACAGCTCATCCCTCACTGCTTCTTCCACATGTCGGCATATTCCTTGTCAGAAAAAACAGCACATGCAGTTGGCTTCTAGTGCTGCTTCACCTTCTCCCAGTCAGAGTTCTTCTGTGTCCGCCCTTAGGCCAACTCCGGGATGGAAAAAAAACCCTACTCACACATACCCCACCCCCGCTCAAGTGGCTAAATGCTTCTTAGGTCTATTGGGAGCTGAAGAAGATGTATTACTTACGTTAACCTCCTGATTCCTCAGCAGCATCATGCACAATGCAGGGCTTTTAAACCTACATTGTAAATGGAGGAGGCACGTGTGCGACCGTGGTCATGAGCACCTTTGTGGGAGGGTTCATACATATATGGAGGGAGCTTACATATACCAGGAGTAACACCCCTTTCACACTGGGGCCACTCGTGCTTTAGCGGTAAAGCGCAGCTCGTTTTCACGGCGCTTTACTGCTGTTTAAGCAGCGATTTTCAGCCGCTAGTGGGACGTTTTTTTTACCCACGCTAGCGGCCGAAAAAGGGGTTAAAAACGCCCGTGTTGCGGCGCTTCCAAAACGCTTTTCAGGCACTTTGGCAGCACTGCCTATTCATTGCAATGGGCAGGGGCATTTTGAGAGCGCTGTATACAGCGCTCCCAAACCGCCCCAAAGACGCTGCTTGCAGGACTTTTTCTAACATCCTGCAAGCGCACTGCCCCTCTGGCTTTCACATTCGGGTGGCATGGGAGGCAGTTTTCAGGTGCTTTACAGGCGCTATTTCTAGCCTGAAAACTGCCTCAGTGTGAAAGGGGTCTTAAGCAAGTGTTACTACGTATTTCTATACCCCTAGAGATAATGAGTAGGGCCTCCCTGCAAGGGTAATTTTTTTTTTTCTTGTGCACATGATTGGACTTTGACGGAGCTAAATCTTTTTTGCCATTGCCATGACCCACTACCAAAGAACAACTTAAAATAACATTCATGTCGATACTACATTGTGCATTATCATTTGTATCTGTAGTAGGGCCACAAGACAATAGTACGCCTTATTATTATATGTCCATGCCTCACTGTGTCCATGTTCATGCCTCACTGTGTCCATGTTCATGCCTCACTGTGTCCATGTCCATGCCTCACTGTGTCCATGCCTCACTGTGTCCATGTCCATGCCTCACTGTGTCCATGTCCATGCCTCACTGTGTCCATGTTCATGCCTCACTGTGTCCATGTTCATGCCTCACTGTGTCCATGTTCATGCCTCACTGTGTCCATGTTCATGCCTCACTGTGTCCATGTTCATGCCTCACTGTGTCCATGCCTCACTGTGTCCATGCCTCACTGTGTCCATGCCTCACTGTGTCCATGTCCATGCCTCACTGTGTCCATGTTCATGCCTCACTGTGTCCATGTTCATGCCTCACTGTGTCCATGTTCATGCCTCACTGTGTCCATGTTCATGCCTCACTGTGTCCATGTTCATGCCTCACTGTGTCCATGTCCATGCCTCACTGTGTCCATGCCTCACTGTGTCCATGTCCATGCCTCACTGTGTCCATGTCCATGCCTCACTGTGTCCATGTCCATGCCTCACTGTGTCCATGTCCATGCCTCACTGTGTCCATGTCCATGCCTCACTGTGTCCATGTCCATGCCTCACTGTTTCCATGTTCATGCCTCACTGTGTCCATGTTCATGCCTCACTGTGTCCATGTTCATGCCTCACTGTGTCCATGTCCATGCCTCACTGTGTCCATGCCTCACTGTGTCCATGTCCATGCCTCACTGTGTCCATGCCTCACTGTGCCCATGCCTCACTGTGCCCATGACTAGACTGACGTTTAACCTGGGAGTCTACAGAAGGGGTGCCCGGGTTTGAAAAATCGGTGCACCCCGGCCGCAGGTCCCCCAGACAAAAAACTTTGCACACTTGTTGAGGAGAAATAGGGCTACATGTGTACCAAGTTTCGGGTCCAGAGGACCTACGACCGGCCGGTACTGGGTCCCCAAAATCACCAGAGAAATTACCGTTTAACATGGGAGTCTATAGAAGAGGGGTGCCCGGCTTTGAAAAATCGGTGCTCCCCAGCCGTAGGTCTCCCAAACAAAAAACTTTGCACACTTGTAGAGAAAGAGTAGGGCTAAATATGTGCCAAGGGGACCTACGGCCGGCCGGTACTGGGTCCCCAAAGTCTGGGAGATCAGGCGCAAAACGGTGACTCGAGTATAAGCCGACGGGGGCATCTTCAGCACAAAAAAATGTGCTGAAAAACTTGGCTTATACTTGAGTATGTACTGTAATTGCTCGGTCATGCAACACTGTACTCAAATTAAATTACATTTTTTTTTTTCACACAAATAGAGCTTACTTTTGGTGGTATTTAATTCACCACTGGGTTTTTTTTTTTTTGCTTTATAAACTAAAAAATACAAATATTAAAAAAAAAATATTTGCAAACAATAAATCATTCTTCATAAATTTAGGCCAGACTTTTTCAACCTTAGTGCCTTCTGGGTTCTTCAGGGGTGCCTTGGAAAAATGCTTAAAATGTCATCCAAATTGGCCAAAAAACAGCAGGTGGATCAAGATTGCTCCTTTTATTACACAAAGTCACAGGTTTTCATTGTGCAACATTACAACCTTGGGCAGGCCAGCCGCCAGCATCCTAACCATTCCTGATTTGATAAGGAGGATATCGGGCACATGCACAGCATCCTTGTTTGACCCATCCCCGCTCTGTCAGCACTGGGGTCACACTAGCTGTGTGGGGGGAGAGAAAATGAGGAATACTAGTCAGTACCAGTGTGCAAAAGTGTATTTGTTATGAAAGAATAAATCGCCTCTAATGCTAGGTGTCCTAAGTGTGTGGATGCTGCTGGATGTAAAACTATTTAGTTTGGTTTTTTACATTTAAAGTGGAGCTCCACCCTAAATAGCAACTTTTGCTATTTGGAACCCTCCCCCCCTCCGGTGTCACAATTGACACCTTTCAGGGGGGAGGGGGGTGAAGATACCTGTCTAAGACAGGTATTTTCACCCACATCCGGGAGTCCTGTCTCCGGGAATCTGCGGGAGTTACGTCACTTCCCGCAGACTTCCCTTGGTGTTCTGGGAGACACTCGGCTCCCAGAACACAGGAGCACCAATCAGAACGGCGCAGCGCGACTCGCGCATGCGCCGTAGGAAACCGGGCATGAAGCCGCAGGGCTTCACTTCCTGGTTCCCTCAGCGAGGATGGTGGAGGGAGCAGCAGAGCGACGAGCGGTCGCTCGTCCTCTGCTGCGGACGTCGCTGGACTCCAGGACAGGTAAGTGTCCAAATATTAAAAGCCAGCAGCTGCTGTAGCTGTAGCTGCTGGCTTTAAAAATTTTTTTTCCGGTGGAGCAACCCCTTTAAGAATGGGGTACCTTGAGACCATCCATAATTTTAATGGGTGTCTTGACTGGAAAAAAGGTTGAGAAACACTGATTAGGCCCCATGCACACGAGACGCTGTTAAACGCGTGTTCAGAGGCAGTTGGACACTTTTTTCAACTGCTCCTGAACACATTCAATGTTATCCTATGTGTCCATGCACACAGTCTCGTTTATTGACATTTTAGGCAGTTGCGTTTAACCTTGTTTTTCCAGAAGCAAAAAAATAGGTTCAGACGCAAAACGCTGATAAACGCGGTACCGGCGTTTTGCCGCGTTTTCGTTTATAAGCGTTTTTAAAGGTGACCTATTTTTTTTACATTACAAATCTCAAAAATTATGGCAAATGATGAAAAACCATAAAAAAAAAAAAAAAAAAAAAAAAAAAAAATTAATTGCTTGCATTGCACTGTAGACAATCCACAACTTGTGGCAGGTGACGTGGCAAGTGGACAATCCACAACTTGTGACAGGTAACGTGGCAGGTGATGTTGCCAGGTGACGTGGCAGGTGGAAATCCACAAATTGTGGCAGGTGACGTGGCCAGGGGACGTGGCAAGTGGACAATTCACAACTTATGGCCAGGTGACGTGGCAGGTGGACAATCCACAACTTGTGGCAGGTGACGTGGCAAGTGGACAATCCACAACTTGTGACAGGTAACGTGGCAGGTGATGTTGCCAGGTGACGTGGCAGGTGGAAATCCACAAATTGTGGCAGGTGATGTGGCCAGGGGACGTGGCAAGTGGACAATTCACAACTTATGGCCAGGTGACGTGGCAGGTGGACAATCCACAAATTGTGGCAGGTGACATGGCAGGTGGACAATCCACAAATTGTGGCCAGGTGACGTGGCAGGTGGACAATCCACAAATTGTGGCAGGTGATGTGGCAGGTGACGTGGCAGGTGGACAATCCACAAATTGTGGCAGGTGATGTGGCAAGTGGAAAATCCACAAATTGTGGCAGGTGACATGGCCAGGTGACCTGGCCAGGTGACGTGGCAGGTGGACAATCCACAACTTGTAGCAAAACGAGGGTATGTGCAGCGCATAAAAAATTCTCCTAGCGGAAAGGTCCATCGTATCTGGTAAGCTCAACATTTTTACGGTAGAGGATTACATCAGCACATTTTGGGCAGAGGATTGCATCTTCCTTCTTTTCATCACACGAGGAATCTTACCCCCTTTTTCCTGCTATACCATTCTGGGAATTTATGAGGACTTTTCTCTCTCAGTGATAGAACTGTATTTGATTTGATAGTGTTGATCACTCATTTGGTGCTGTTTTATATTTACAATTTTTTTATGCGCTGCACATACCCTCATTTTGCTATTTTACCTATAGGTTTGTGATGACCCTAATGTGTACAGCTGCTTAACATTTCATTGTCATATTTTTGTTTGTGCTGATTGCTTTATTTAATCCACAACTTGTGACAGGTAACGTGGCAGGTGATGTTGCCAGGTGACGTGGCAGGTGGAAATCCACAAATTGTGGCAGGTGACGTGGCCAGGGGACGTGGCAAGTGGACAATTCACAACTTATGGCCAGGTGACGTGGCAGGTGGACAATCCACAAATTGTGGCAGGTGACGTGGCAAGTGGACAATCCACAACTTGTGGCAGGTGACGTGGCCAGGTGATGTGGCCAGGTGGACAATCCACAAATTGTGGCAGGTGACGTGGCCAGGTGATGTGTCAGGTGACGTGGCAAGTGGACAAGCCACAAATTGTGGCAGGTGACGTGGCAGGTGACGTGGCAAGTGGAAAATGCACAAATTGTGGCAGGTGACGTGGCCAGGTGACGTGGCCAGGTGACATGGCAACAGGTGGACAATCCACAAATTGTGGCCAGGTGACGTGGCAGGTGACGTGGCAGGTGGACAATCCACAAATTGTGGCAGGTGACGTGGCCAGGTGACGTGGCAGGTGGACAATCCACAAATTGTGGCAGGTGACGTGGCAGGTGACGTGGCAGGTGGACAATCCACAAATTGTGGCAGGTGATGTGGCAAGTGGAAAATCCACAAATTGTGGCAGGTGACATGGCCAGGTGACGTGGCAGGTGGACAATCCACAAATTGTGGCCGGTGACGTGGCAGGTGGCGTGGCAAGTGGACAATCCACAACTTGTGGCAGGAGACGTGGCCAGGTGATGTGGCAAGTGGACAATGCACAACTTGTGGCAGGTGACGTGGCCAGGTGACGTGCCAGGTGACGTGGCAAGTGAACAATCCACAACTTGTGGCAGGTGACATGGCCAGGTGACGTGGCAAGTGGACAATCCACAAATTGTGGCAGGTGACGTGGCAGGTGGACAATCCACAAATTGTGGCAGGTGACGTGGCAAGTGGACAATTCACAACTTGTGGCAGGTGACGTGGCCAGGTGACGTGGCAAGTGAACAATCCACAACTTGTGGCAGGTGACGTGGCAAAGTGGACAAGTCACAACTTGTGGCAGGTGACGTGGCCAGGTGACGTATCAGGTGATGTGGCAAGTGGACAATCCACAGCTTGTGGCAGATGATGTGGGAAGTAATACGCTAAATACAAGTACACTGCTGCTCTCTCAGCTGCTGCTACTCACTCTGGTCTCACAAAATGGCTGAAATGGTTAAATAATACAGTTTTTTGAGCTTAGGGAGGGTCTTATGATGTTTCTTAACTAAACGCTAATAGACGCAAACGTGGTAAAACGCGGCTGCAATCGCGGCAAAACTGGCGTTTTTAAACGCCGGTTTCAGCCTTTAAAAACGTGTGTTCAGCAGAGTTTGCACCGACGTCTCGTGTGCATGGGGCCTTAGGCCACAATGTAGTCTGCTACCAAAGAAATGTCTTTGGTAAAAATAACCCAAACCAGTGTATAATATTTAGCCTGTGTGAAAGTTAGAGTCCCACAAACTATGGTGTATATATACTGTATTTTGAGAAATGATTAATCCCGATGTAATGCCAGGACAGTACAAATATCCCCCAAATGACCCCCTTTTGGAAAGTAGACTTTCCAGAGTATTTAGTAAGAGTCTTTTTTTGAAGTTGTAACTTTTTGTCAATTTTTTTTGGAAAATTAAGAGATTAAATACAATTTAGTTTTTTTACACATTGTCACCAGACATCATAGGACTGGTGTGGCAGTGATCAGGGATACTGACTGGTGACAGTATGTAAAAAAGAAAAAAATAAATTTTATTTTATTTTCTTATTTGTTTCATTTTTATGTATTTTTTATACAATTTTTTTTTTTTTACATACTCTCATCATGGGTGAACAATAATGTCATGAATGGATTCTATTCATGACTGTTGTTTACTAAGTGTCATGTTATCGCACAGCAAATATTTGGTATCAGGTCGCTATGAGTGGCCCAAATACCGAGCACCGTAATCTGCTCAGTGTTCAGTGGGCACAGCGGTCGAGGAGGGGGCACACCGTAGTGACTGCTCAAGCCTCCGGCCAGCAGTAAAATTACTTTTGGCCAGTCAGTAAGTGGTTAATCTAAAAAAAACAACACTAACATGGATACTGGGCCTAACATTAACACTGATACTAACACTAAAGCGGTATTAAACCCAAAACCAAAAATTTAATATATTGTAGCTTACTAATCATTAGATGTGGTGGCTGCCTTAGTTTAATTTTTTAGGCTTTTTCCCTCAGTTTTTACCTGGTGATCTGGCCTGTAACACACCTCCTGTATTAGAATGCCCCCACTCCAGATGGAGTAGCACAGGGGGCACATTTGTACAGCAGCATTGTCAGTCTGGGGGGAGGGGAGGAGAGTGTTAGGATTCATGCACACGGTGTTGGGGGAGCTGCAAAGCCAGTACCGACGTTGGGAAAAAGTGGCGGTAAAAACACGCTTTTAGAAGTGTTTTACATTGGCAGTAATGCGCATTTGGCCACATTGCAGTGTTTCTCTGCCCTCTTCTATTTTCCACTTACAAATCCAATTGCTACATCTTAAAAATGCTTGACGTGGCATAACGCTGCGCCAGTCGTTTTTACAGCTGTACCGCTGCTGCTCCAGAATGCACTGCCCTGGGCTTTTTTGCAGCTTGAAAATGCCTATGCTACTTACCGCTCCTAAAAGCCCATGTGTCCTGGCACCAGGAAAGTGGCAGGAAAAACGCCCTGTGTGCATGAGGCCTTAGTTGTACTAGCAGATTTAAATGAACTACACTAACATATTAATGTACAAACCTTGTAAGCACTTATAGTGCCCCTTAAGCTGCCAAACAATCTGGTGTCTCACAGCAATGTAAGGGTGCAGACTGTCTTGACAGTGAGTGTGTTTTTCATATACACCTTTGATGATTTTAACACCACAAAACCCTTTTTAGAGGGGTGCAGGGAGAGTTCAAGGCTGGGCCCATCCACATTATTTTCCACCTGTTGAGCTTGATGTGTGCGGAGTGTCTCGTTCACTCACACTAACAAATTGAAGCCAAACTCCAGCTAACACTTTAAAATCAGGTTTTTTTCCTTTTTTGGATAAAGATTTTACATAAAACTGATTATTGTAAGCAGCCACGCCAGTGTTGAATAGTTTGTCTGATCCCTGTAACTGATGCATCCATAAGAGAGCTTGTTCTTCTAAAAAAAACAGACTTACTGGCCAGATCACTAGATACAAATTTAAGAAAGTAAGCCTTAAAGAAAACAAATGCAGCCATCACATCAAAGAATTCATGAACTAGAATATAATGGATGTTTGCTTTTGTGTTTAATACCGCTTAAGCTATATCAAGCTATTCTGCATTTATTTTTTTACACAGACTTTCCAGCGATGCTATGTATCATTTACTCCTTGCAGAGGTGAAAAAATATGGCATAGGTTTTTTTTCACTGTGATCACATGATTAGATTCTGGTCCTCTCAGCTCCCTGATCATTCGTCTGGGATCCAGAGCTGCTGGTGACAGCTTCATCTCAGTGCTGGAGGCAATAGCAGTGGCAATACACTGGCAAAAGTGGTGGGGAAAGAAGAATACAGCTGGATGTGCTTTGTTTAGGTATTTAGAGCGCCACGTGCACTATACGCCAAAATTCTCCAACTGGTTAAATACCTCTGATAAAGTATAAAGATCTGAATGTGCAAGAGAGTATGTCAGAGCTAGAAAAATAGCAGGAGCAAGATAGCTAATGTGCCCAAACATTGCTGGCACCTAATTTTGTTTAGGCTTTTTCCAGTGTTCTCAATCTAGAACGGGTCAGCAACCTTTTTCCACTTAAGGGCCAAATTCAATGTATATGAATGCATGGAGGGCCGTATTCACCTGCTAATAGATAAAGATAATAATCTGAACCCCTTTACATTACACAGCCCCCGCACCTCTGGACCCCTTTACATTACACAGCCCCCGCACCTCTGGACCCCTCTACATTACACAGCCCCCCACACCTCTGGACCCCTTTACATTACACAGCCCCCCACACCTCTGGACCCCTTTACATTACACAGCCCCACACCTCTGGACCCCTTTACATTACACAGGCCCCCACACCTCTGGACCCCTTTACATTACACAGGCCCCCACACCTCTGGACCCCTTTACATTACACAGGCCCCCACACCTCTGGACCCCTTTACATTACACAGCCCCCGCACCTCTGGACCCCTTTACATTACACAGCCCCCCACACCTCTGGACCCCTCTACATTACACAGCCCCCACACCTTTGGACCCCTCTACATTACACAGCCCCCACACCTCTGGACCCCTTTACATTACACAGCCCCACACCTCTGGACCCCTTTACATTACACAGGCCCCCACACCTCTGGACCCCTTTACATTACACAGGCCCCCACACCTCTGGACCCTTTTACATTACACAGCCCCCGCACCTCTGGACCCCTTTACATTACACAGCCCCCCACACCTCTGGACCCCTTTACATTACACAGCCCCCCACACCTCTGGACCCCTTTACATTACACAGCCCCCCACACCTCTGGACCCCTTTACATTACACAGCCCCCCACACCTCTGGACCCCTTTACATTACGCAGCCCCCCACACCTCTGGACCCCTTTACATTACGCAGCCCCCGTACCTCTGGACCCCTTTTCATTACGCAACCCCTCCCTGCATATTACCCAGCCCTCTATGCATATTACACAGCCACCCCCCCATGTTATGCTTTAAAATTGCGCACACTCATGGAATGGTGACAAACTACGGTACTTAAAAATCTCCATAGGTGACTCTTCCAAAATTTCTACAGGTTACAAGTTTTGAGTTACAGAGGAGGTCTTATGCTAGAAGTATTGCTCTCGCTCTAACGATCGTGGCAATACCTCACATGTGTGGTTTGAACACTGTTTACATTTTCATATGTGTTTGCTTCTGCACGTAAGCACAGAGAGATGGGGCGCTTTAAATTTTATTTTATTTTTCTTATTTATTTTATTAAAATATTTTTTTTACACTGTCCCTTTTAAAAAAAATAAAATAAATTCTGATCACTTTTATTGTTGTCAGGAGTGTAAACATCCCTTATGACAGTAATAGGCAGTGACAGGTACTCTATATGGACCCCAAATCCCTCCTTTGCACTTAAAAACACCAAGAAATTTGGCGCGTTTAAGTCTTCTGTAAACCGGAAGTGATATCATGATGGTTCGGGTCTTGTTAGCCAGCCGGCTTGTTAGCCAGCCAGCCTGTTAGCCGCATCGGTTGTTATCCCAAGAAAATCAACCGCCGGCTCTAAAAAACGGTACCGGGGTGATGCCAGAAGCTGCAGGCAGCTGCCCGGTACAATCCCTAGAAAAAGAGGCCGCATATTTGCATTACGTCTGCGTGAAGGGGTTAAAAAGTCCGCTGGCCGGGTGTACGTGAATTCATCCACGGGCTGTAGGTTGCAGGCCCATGATTTACAAGGACATTTTCCATACGTCCTGAACTAGAATGACCAGCTGCAAATTCCACATAAATATATTTTTTTCCTATTATGTATATTGTATCTCTCTTTTAATGAAAGTAATTCTAAGAATTTATAATTTACTAGTTCTGTGCTTAGCAACTTGCTGCTGTCCAAGCTGCAGGGCTGCCAAGTTGATGTACTTTGAGAAGGGATGGGATGGGATGATTTACATTTTAGGTAATACACAAAAGGTTCTACTTATTAAAGCGGAGTTCCAGCCTTATTTTTTATTTTATCTTTTAAAAGACACCCGTGATGTTCTTATTAATATCTTTCAAAAAAGGTAATTATATGCAAAGTCGCTATAGTATTTCAGTATCTTTGATTCTTCCAGGATAAGGTGCTGCTGGCTATCCAGCATGCACCTCCCGATCGCACGCATGCACGGCGCACGGATTGTGTCTCGGCTTATCACCCCCTTCATTCTTGTCATTTCCTGTTTGGAAATAACGCAATGCTAACATGCGGTGATGCCCACTGACTCCTGGCAATGATGACACACATCGCACAGGAGCCAAGGCACTGCAGGGTATGACATACCTCGCCACAGCGGCTTAGACAGGAAGAAAAAAAGATTACACCATGAAAACAAGGTAAATCAAGCTAGAAAAAAAATGAAAACAGCCACTGATGTTAACTTGCTGTATTGAAGCGGATGGTGCAAAGATGCAAATGTGGGTGGAACTCCGCTTTAAGAATAATTTTGATGGATACATGTCATAGTCTGAATTAGGCTAAACTATTGCATTCTTTTTCACAATTTAAAAGTTAAAATAAACTCCAATTTAAAATGCTCTCTACTTTTCATTTTAGGTAACCACCACCTGGGGATCTAAAATATATACAGCCTGCCTTTTCCTGTGCCATTCCAAATGTGGACAAAGCCTACACCTTTTGAATATTTATTATGTTTCTTCTCCACAATTCACTTTTTTTTTTTTTTTTTGCCTTTTTATATCATTTGATTTTCTATATAAAAAGCTTGCTTTTATAGGAATGTTACAGTTTAGAAACCTACACAGACACTGAAGTATCACAGTATTTTACACTTCGGCATTGATTAGGATTCCAATTTGTGATTATTAAAATAAATAAATATTAATTATCCTTTTTTTCTATTTATGGGAAAAGTATTTTTGAACAGGTACAAATGTTTTATGAAAATAAATTGGTATAATAAGATCTAGAATACAATATATCTTCCTGTGTCCTTTTGAAATGTAGCATTTTTATCAGTTTACTAAATATAAATGGATTTATTTGTATTTGTTTCTTCTTTTTTGTATGTTGTATTCAGATATTATCAGTCATTTTTACGGGCAATTTTCCAGACTGGGCAAAAAGAAGAATCTTATTCAGTCTGTACAAAATATATATTTTAATAGTTTATTTTAATCAATTTAGAAAATGCAAAGTGAGCAAACAGCAAAAGTCTAAATCAAATCAATATTTGGTGTGACCATCCTTTGGCTTCAAACCAGCATCAATTCTTCCAGGTACACTTGCACACAGTATTTGAAGTAACTCGGCAGGTAGGTTGTTCCAAACATCTTGCAGAACTAACCACAGATCTTCTGTGGATGTAGGCTGCCTCAAATCCTTCTGTTTCTTCATGTAATCCCAGACCGACTCGATAATGTTAAGATCAGGGCTCTGTGGGGGCCAAACCATCGCTTCCAGGACTCCTTGTTCTTCTTTACACTAAAGATATAATGACATTGGCCATATGTTTGGGGTCTTTGTCCTGCTGCAGAATAAATCTGGGGCCAGTCACATGCATTTATGGTATGGTATGATGGATAAGTATCTGCCTGTATTTCTCAGCATTGAGGACGCCATTGATCGGGCAACGTTGAGGACCGTAGGTGCAGTGGTCGGCCAAGAAAATGTAATGCAGCAGATGAAAGACACATCATGCTTATTTTCCTTTGACATTGGAAGATGTCCAGCAGTGCCATCAGCACAGAACTGGCAGAAACCAGTGGGACCCAGGTACACCCTTGTACTGTCCAGGGAAACATGGCCATAAGTGGTCTTCATGGAAGAATTAAAAGCCATACCTCCAATGTGGAAACAAGGCGAAGTGACTCCACTATGCATGAAAACATAGGAACTAGGTTGCTGAAAAATGGTGTGGTGATATGTAACGTGTATTGCAATCAACGTTTTCTTTTTTTAATCACACTACTTGCGATGTGATCATGCATTAAACTATCTACTTGGACGTTTCCTTGTTGATCCATGGTGTGCTGGCAAACATTTCCCTTGAGACATATATATCACACACATGTGATGATTTTTTGGTGACAGGTTCTCTTTAATGAGACATGCAGGATCTTCTTCGTCCCCTCTATCTGGTGGCACCCACTCCGCCAGTCCCAGGCCCACAGATAAGCAAGTGGAGCCCAGGATACATGGCAGGGGGGGTGTGGAAGCATTCGGTTGGGTGGGAGCCCAGGCGCCAGGACACAATTGTCGCCATTGTGACCTGGCACCTGGGATTTGGCGAGCCGTGTGTATGTATGTATGTATGTATGTTTGTATGTATGTATATATATATATATATATATATATTGTGACAGCAGGAAGGTAAAGTCACCTGGTTGCATCCAGGGGGGTAGATATATTTCGCCCAGATTCAGGCTTTACGCCGACTTATACAACTAGGTGGAGAGTTGTATAAGCCCAGCTAAGGCTAGTGGGCTCATGGATGACTCATACCTCTAGGGAGAGTGCTGGGCGTCGTGCAGACAGGGAGTTGATGAGACCAGCTGAAGCTTGTCAGCTCATTTAGGCCTCTATAAGAACTCCCAGCTTCATTAGATGTTAGCTCATGCCTGGAACCAGACCTGTGTGGACTGTCTAGGGAGAGTGAACCCCTGTGCGGTGAGACAAAGCCTGTGTGGCTATTTGCTTGGACATTTAAAACCAGGGACTTAGGGACTAGGACAGCCCTAGGCTGATCCCAGTTGTTAGTTAGGAAACCTGTATGTTTAGTCAGAGGTCAACTTGACCAGGAATTATTTTGTTTATGTTTCTTTTGCTTTGCTGTGTTTTGTCACTGTAAATAGAAAATAAACCGCACCTTTTTGATTTTGAAAACCACAACCTCCGTTTGCTGGGCCTGTTTTGTGTGGGGAGCCCATCCCGGGGGTCACACACACCCGCTGCCGAGCTAACCCCCTCACAGTTGGTGGAGAACCAGTGGCAGTTTTTTTTAAGCCAGCATGGAGGAGATACTGAAGCAGCTGGCTCTAGCAAATGCCAATCAACAGCAGACAAATGCAGGTTTGCAAAAGAGCCTTGCAGCTCATCAACAGAGCCTTGCAGCTCAACAACAGAACTTCGCAGCCCAGCAGCAAGCTCATCAACAGAGCCTTGCAGCCCAGCAGCAGACAAACGCAACTTTGCAACAGAGTCTGGAGGCTCAGCAACGAGCCCAGCAGCAATCTGAGGCCCGCTTCATAGACCTGTTGCAGAAGCAAGAGCAGAGACTACAACAACAGATGGAAGCAGTAATGCAGCAACGTCCGCAGACCAGTGAGGAAAGCCGTCCCACTAATACCGCGTCCTTTGGGGTGAGTCGTTTATTGACAAAAATGACTGGAGAGGATGATCCAGAGGTATTTTTGACCACATTTGAAAGGACCGCTGAAAGAGAAAAGTGGCCTGAGGAGCAGTGGGCTGGACTGGTGGCTCCTCTGTTAACTGGTGAATCGCAGAAAGCTTACTATGACCTAGAGCCTAACCAAGCAAAAGACTATGTGATGCTAAAAGCTGAAATATTGGCAAGGCTGGGTGTCACCCAGGCTGTCCGGGCTCAGCGTGTGCATAACTGGACTTTCCAGCTTGGAAAACCCCCCAGGTCTCAAATGTATGATCTCATTCACCTGAGCAGAAAGTGGCTACAGCCAGAGACTTTGTCCGCACCAAAGATTGTGGAACGTGTTGTAATGGATCGGTTTTTGAGAGCTCTTCCTACTGCCATCCAAAAGTGGGTAAGCCATGGAGACCCAGAGACGGCCGATGGTCTTGTGGATCGTGTGGAGAAATACTTGGCTACAGAGAACCTGACGGCCTCTTCCAGAGACACTCGGACTTTCCACCCTAAGACCAGACCATCCCCAGGGGCGGATAAGAGGATTCCAAGGGGTGAGGGTGGAGAGAGTGAGAGGGTGGGAGCTCTACCCCAAGTTTGGCGAGAACAGCCTGGGAAATCAGCGGCTCAAGAGGCGGCAAGAAGGATCGTTTGCTACCGCTGCCGGCAAGCGGGACATATTGCAGCCAATTGCCCGGTTGTGGAGGAACCCATGCAGTGTGACTTTCTGACGGGCAGACGTCAGTCGCTGTGTGCGACAGTCGCATGCACTGCCATTCGAGGAACTGAGAAACATTTATGCAAAATGTGTGTTAATGGTAGAAATGTTGTGGTATTGCTGGATTCAGGTAGCCTTGTGACCCTGATAAAGGCTGAGTTAGTTAAAACAGAGGTCTCTGGGAATAGCAAGGTAGCTGTTATTTGTGTGCATGGGGACACCCGAGAGTATCCAGTGACTACAGTGTGTTTCGAGACCACCAAAGGTACCCTCTCTCATCCAGTGGGCTTAGTATCTCAGTTACCGCATGACGCCATTGTGGGAAGGGATTTTCCGAAGTTCTGGGAACAGTGGGATGATCCTGAGCCCCTCACTGGTGCCCCTGTGTACCAGGAATGTGATAGCCAAAACTCCCCTGAGAGTGGTGAGGACTCTCCGGAATTTCCCTTATCAGTATTGGCAGGGGAGACTCAAGAAACTGGAGAGGAGCCCACCTCCTCAGACGAAAACCTACCGTCTGTGGAGTTTTCTGATCTTGAGGTTCACAGGGAAAACTTTGCCACAGAACAGTTGAAAGACCCCGCCCTAATAAAGGCACGGGAAAACGTAGTGAAAATTGATGGCGAGTTAGTGAACCCAGATAATACCTGCACTTACCCATACTTCAGCGTAGAGAAGGACCTACTGTATCGGGTGGCAAAAAGGGCAGAAGAAACCGTTGAGCAGCTTGTGGTGCCCAAACCTTACAGGAAGTTGGTGTTGGAGTTGGCCCATGGGCACATTCTTGGAGGTCATCTGGGGACAGAGAAAACCCGAGAGAGGGTATTACAGAGATTCTATTGGCCGGGGGTGATGAAGGACGTAGAAAATTATTGTTCCTCCTGCCCTGTGTGTCAGAGGTCGGCCCCGATGCCACATTTCCGTAGCCCGCTGGTCCCTCTACCCATCATTGAGGTCCCGTTTGAGAGGATCGCCATGGATTTGGTAGGTCCTATAATCAAGTCCGCTAGGGGGCACCAGTACATATTAGTTATAATGGACTATGCCACCCGTTATCCAGAAGCGATCCCTCTCCGAAATACCTCGGCCAAAACCATAGCCAAAGAGCTATCTCTTGTGTTTAGCCGGGTGGGTATTTGTAAAGAACTGCTTACGGACCAAGGTACACCCTTTATGTCCCGGGTTATGAAGGAGCTGTGTAAATTATTCAAAGTGACGCAATTACGTACATCTGTGTATCACCCCCAAACCGATGGGCTGGTTGAAAGATTCAACAAAACCCTAAAACAAATGTTGAAGAAAGTGGTGGATAGAGATGGAAAGGATTGGGACTGTCTACTTCCTTATCTGATGTTTGCTATTAGGGAGGTGCCCCAATCCTCTACGGGATTCTCCCCCTTTGAGTTACTGTATGGGAGACACCCAAGAGGGCTGTTGGATATTGCCAAGGAAACTTGGGAAAGTGAGAGTTCTCCCCACAGGAGTGTGATTGAGCATGTCGCCCTGATGCAAGACCGAATTGCACAGGTAATGCCCATCGTGAAGGAACATTTGGCCCAAGCGCAGTTAGCACAGCAGAGAGTGTACAACCATGGAGCCAAGACCCGTACCTTTTCCCCGGGGGATAGGATACTGGTACTTGTCCCTACGGTTGAAAGTAAATTCCTTGCCAAATGGCAAGGCCCCTACGAGATAATGGAAAAAGTGAGCGAAGTGAATTACAAGGTCAGACAACCAGGAAGGCGAAAGCCCGAACAGATCTATCACGTTAATCTGTTGAAAGCCTGGAGGGATAGAGAGTCCCTAGTCGCAGACACTTGGTCACCAGCTCAAACTGGTTGCGTGATTCCTGAGGTTGGAATAGCAGCCACCTTGTCACAACCCCAACAACAGGAGGTTAAGGAGTTTGTGCTTCGCAACAAGGAGGTATTCTCTGAGCTGCCGGGACAAACATCTGGGGTAGAGCATGACATCATTACCCCGCCCGGTGAAAGGGTGAAGTTAAAACCCTATCGGATCCCAGAGGCCCGACGGGAGGCAATACGGGAGGAAGTACAGAAAATGCTGAACTTAGGGGTGATAGAGGAGTCCCAAAGTGATTGGTCTAGTCCCATTGTGTTGGTGCCTAAACCGGATGGGAGCTGGCGATTTTGTAACGATTTTCGTCAGTTGAACAAAGTTACAAAATTTGACACCTACCCCATGCCACGTATAGATGAGTTGATCGACCGGCTGGGAACAGCCCGATACATGACGACTCTTGACCTCACAAAAGGGTATTGGCAAATCCCCCTGGCCAAGTCGGCCAAAGAGAAAACCGCATTTGTAACCCCAGACGGGGCGTTCCAATATAAAAGAATGCCGTTCGGGTTACAGAATGCGCCGGCCACATTCCAGCGGAAAATGGACCAGATGCTGAGGCCCCATCGGAAGTATGCTGCGGCTTACCTGGATGACGTAATTGTCCATAGCACAGATTGGGCCTCACATCTGCCAAAAGTGCAAGCAGTCCTGGACTCTGTTCGGGAAGCGGGGTTTACGGCTAACCCCAAGAAGTGTACCATTGGGCAGGAGGAGGCCAAATATCTTGGGTACACCATTGGGAGGGGAGTAATAAAACCCCAACTCAACAAAGTCGAGGCCATCCAGAGTTGGCCACGTCCCAACAGCAAGAAGCAGGTACGAGCCTTTCTGGGAATCGCTGGGTATTATCGGCGATTCATTCCCCACTTTGCTTCTAAGGCTGTGCCCCTAACCAACCTGACGAAGGGGAAAGGATCGGTCATGATTAAATGGACCCCCGAGGCTGAGGCAGCATTCCAATTCTTGAAACAAGCCTTATGTAGCCAGCCAGTGTTGTACTCACCCGACTTCTCTAAAGACTTTGTCGTACAAAGTGATGCGTCAGATGTGGGGTTAGGAGCAGTATTGTCCCAGGTCTGGAACGGGGAAGAGCACCCAGTCATTTACCTCAGCAGGAAGTTGAAGTCCCATGAGGTAAATTACGCCACCGTTGAAAAGGAGTGTTTAGCGGTGAAGTGGGCTCTAGATTCCCTTCGGTACTACCTGCTAGGTAGGCACTTTGACATGGTTACGGATCACGCTCCGTTAAAGTGGATGGCTCAAAACAAGGAAACAAATAGAAGAGTGAATAGGTGGTTCCTGGCCCTCCAGGAATTCAACTTCACAGTAAAGCATCGCCCTGGCGTTCAAATGGGGAATGTGGATGCTTTGTCTCGAGTACATGAATGCCTGATTGCTGGTGTTCCAACCCCGAGGTTAAAACAAGAGGGGGGGGTATGTGACAGCAGGAAGGTAAAGTCACCTGGTTGCATCCAGGGGGGTAGATATATTTCGCCCAGATTCAGGCTTTACGCCGACTTATACAACTAGGTGGAGAGTTGTATAAGCCCAGCTAAGGCTAGTGGGCTCATGGATGACTCATACCTCTAGGGAGAGTGCTGGGCGTCGTGCAGACAGGGAGTTGATGAGACCAGCTGAAGCTTGTCAGCTCATTTAGGCCTCTATAAGAACTCCCAGCTTCATTAGATGTTAGCTCATGCCTGGAACCAGACCTGTGTGGACTGTCTAGGGAGAGTGAACCCCTGTGCGGTGAGACAAAGCCTGTGTGGCTATTTGCTTGGACATTTAAAACCAGGGACTTAGGGACTAGGACAGCCCTAGGCTGATCCCAGTTGTTAGTTAGGAAACCTGTATGTTTAGTCAGAGGTCAACTTGACCAGGAATTATTTTGTTTATGTTTCTTTTGCTTTGCTGTGTTTTGTCACTGTAAATAGAAAATAAACCGCACCTTTTTGATTTTGAAAACCACAACCTCCGTTTGCTGGGCCTGTTTTGTGTGGGGAGCCCATCCCGGGGGTCACACACACCCGCTGCCGAGCTAACCCCCTCACAATATATATATGTATATATATGTATGTGTATGTGTATGTATATATATATATATATATATATAGTCCGTAGAGCTTCAACTCTTCTGGAAAGGCTGTCCACAATTTTAGGAGTGTGTCTATTGGAATATTTAACCATTTTTCCAGAAGCGCATTTGTGAGGTCAGCCACTGATGTTGGACGAGAAGGCCTGGCTTGCAGTCTCCGCTCTAATTCATCCCAAAGGTGTTCTATCGGGCTGAGGGCAGACCAGTCAAGTTCCTCCACCCCAAACTTGCTCATCTATGTCTTTATGGACCTTGCTTTGTGCATTGGTGTGTAGTCATGTTGGAACAGTAAGGGGCCATCCCCAAACTGTTCCCACAAAGTTGGGAGCATGAAATGGTCCAAAATGTGTTGGTATGCTGACGCCTTAAATATCCCTTCACCGGAATGAAAGGAAACAACCCCACACCAAAAATCCCCCCCCCCACCCCCCACCAAATGATTTGGACCAGTGCACAATGCTGTCACTTTTTGTACATAGATTTTAATGTATTACAAAAAATTATATGCTGTATGCAGCAATCCAAAGGCATAATTCTTCTCTTAAGCCTATGCAAAATTAATTGCCTTAAGCTCAAGTATTGCTTTTAAAGATAAATTATACTGTTTCCGCAAGTTTTGACATGTTGAGAATTTTGGCTTGTACATTTACAGATGGCTCAACTTTACTATTTTACAAATTAAATGTATTTGGCACCATTACTACCCCAGGTGTGGTTATCCTACAAAGATTAGTGCAAAGGAGTGTTGTTCAGACAAGTTATACCTTAATAACTGATGGCATCTCTTGCACTTGATAATATCAGTTTAGTTGAGTCCTCCATGGACAAAAGAATTGAAGGGAAAAAAAACAAAGTGAATGTCTACTACAGACTTTGTAAAAGCCACCAATGTGTTTCTTAGCACTACAGGAATATGTGCTGTACACATGCACTTGTGGAGTCATTTTTGAAGTGCAAAATCTCTGTTTCACTAAAGTCACTGATCCAGAACAAACATTTGCATATCAGGTGTGCCAACAGCACAAAAAAAAATTAGGCAACAGCAACTGCTATACATCTCTTCTGACAAGTTACTTTCTAATTGTGCCTTTTATTTATCGAGAGGGCCGAAAGGGGATTGCATAATTCCATAAATAAACAGAAAATCTATTTAAATAGAAATGGAAGTAAACAACCTTGTTTTATTGTGCTGGTTTTGAAAAATATTGTTATCAGTAAGTCATTCATGGCTAACCAACTTAAGTTTGTTATTTTATATAGATGGCATATATGGTGTGATAACCTAATCATGCATTTCCTGGAACAATAAAATTGTCAAATTATCCTTGAGAGCCGGTTCACACAGGGGCAACACGACTTCCAGCGCGACTTTACAAGGCAACTTCGAGGCAACTTCAAGTTTCCTCCAGGACAGGCGACTTTGCCAGTGGCCAATCAAACAATAATCAGCTCTGTGGAAGGGAGGGGTTTGCCTGAGAAAACTATTTTCTCTTCCTGTAAAGTTGCTTCAGTTAAGACACTGATCCGACTTTGGAGGCGACTTCCATTGAAATCAATGGGTACAAGTCGCCTAGAAGTCGTTTTCAAGTAGTACAGGAACATTTTTTGAAGTCGGAGCGACTTCTGTAGTGTGCATAAAGACGGCTCCATAGACTAACATTACAGGGCGACTTGGGGCGTCTGGGGGCGACCTGAAGTCGGATCCTGAGTCGCCCTGGTGTGAACCGGCTCTCATTGTTAAAACATATTAATAGTAACAAAGCACAGAAAATTACTCTCATTTCAAATACAGTTTCATCATATGATAGTATTGCTTGGTAAAAGAAAATATAAATGTTCTTTGCTGAAATAACTTGTGTTTTATTATGGTATATTTTATTTAGGATAGATTGCTGTAGCTGAGTAAGCCTCAGTATTTTTCAACAGAAAAACAACACATTACTCCTTTATAGACCATTATGTCGCGTACACACGATCGGACATTCCGACAACAAAACCGTGGATTTTTTTCAGACGGATTTTCT
This sequence comes from Rana muscosa, assembly GCA_029206835.1. NCBI lineage: Eukaryota > Metazoa > Chordata > Amphibia > Anura > Ranidae > Rana > Rana muscosa. Next base: position 637,355,131 of record CM055116.1, read on the forward strand.
TATATTATATTCTCTTTATTAATTTTCTTGTTTATTCAAATTTACATTGTACATAACTTACTTTTCACAACAATTAGCAAAATATTATCAATGTAAGTTTCATTCCATTAACCCCTCCTCCCTCCCCCCTCCCCCTCTACTTTTCTTCATATTAGGTTTTTTTCCTATTTTCCTTTCTTCCATTTTTACACATTATTCAAAGTTTATTTTTTGTTTTCATTTATTTTCCTTATACCATTTTTTTTTCCTTACTCTCTTTCCCTCTCACTCTCCGCTTTACAGGGGTATCCCTATTTTTTCCAACCATGGGTTCCACACCTTTTCAAACTCTCTTGTGTTCCCTCTCTTAATATATACTACCCTCTCCTTCCATATTGTTGTGGTAACTGTGTTAGCCCATTCTCTCACTGAGGGGGGGTCTTCTGCCTGCCATCTTTGCGCTATTAATTTTCTAGCATGAAAAAGGCATCTAAGCACTGCTTTTGTTATACTGGTCGCTCTGCTTGTTCCCTCCTCTAGTCCCAGGACACATATTCTAGGGTCCATTTCTATTGTTATCATATATGTCCTATTTATACTATCCAGTACCTAAATAATTTCGGGCACCTCCATAGCATATGCATCAGATCCCCGGTGTCTTGACATCTGGGACATCCTGCATCTGCTCTCCACCCAAAATCAAACAGCCTTTTTGGTGTATAGTATGTCCTATGTAATAGCATTAAGAATGAAAATTTCTGGGCCGGTGAAACAGATACATGGTGTCCACTCTCTAGTACCTTTTTCCATTGCCCCCCGGATATGGGCCCCAGATCTTCCTCCCATTTCCCTCTGCTTTTGAGATGTTCAGGGGCTGTAATACTTCCTTTGCATAAGTATGGGTATATTTCGGATATACGGCCCCCAGTCTCACTCTGGTTGCCCAATCTCTGAAAAATAGGGGATTTATGCCAAGTTGGTCCCTGTCTATCAAACTGCATATCTAATGCATGTCTAATTTGCAAATATCTGTAAAATGTATGTTTAGGGACATCATATTCCTCTCTAAGTGTAGCAAAAGTTTTTAGGATTTCTCCCTCATACAGCTGGGCCAGCCTAGTTATCCCCTTCCCTTCCCATTATGATAGTATTGCTTGGTAAAAGAAAATATAAATGTTCTTTGCTGAAATAACTTGCGTTTTATTATGGTATATTTTATTTAGGATAGATTGCTGTAGCTGAGTAAGCCTCAGTATTTTTCAACAGAAAAACAACACATTACTCCTTTATAGACCATTATGTCGCGTACACACGATCGGACATTCCGACAACAAAACCGTGGATTTTTTTCAGACGGATTTTCACTCAAACTTGTCTTGCATACACACAGTCACACAAATGTTGTTGGAAATTCTGAACGTCAAGAACGTGGTGATGTACAACACTACCACGAGCCGAGAAAAAAGAAGTTCAATGACTCCGAGCATGCGTCGAATTGATTCCGAGCATGCGTAGGATTTTTGTGCGTCGGACTTGCCTACGCATGATCGGAATTTCCGACAAGAACTTTTCTTGTCGGAAAAATTGGGGACCAGCTCTCAATCATTTGTTGTCGGAAATTCACACGATGGAGCCTACACACGGTCGGAACAACAAGCTCCCATCAAACATTTGTTGTCGGAAATTCCGATCGTGTGTAGGCGGCATGAGAAGTTCTTGACTATGTCCATTTAGCAAGCTCTCTAGTTACAAATAATAGGCACATTGTTTTACATATTTTCCTCCCATAGTGCAATTTATAAATGCTCTAGTCGCAAAGTTCTTGTTAAAGGACACAAATCTATAGAAAAGATTCCACTGGATAAATTGGCAGCATACCGTAGGTGCTGACTTGGTCAATCCAGAAATCTTTAGTAAGAAACATCTCTTCTAATCGGGAGCCCCTCCAAAAACGCAGTTCACGCAAAAAACATCAGAGATTCATATGGTTTTTGATGTGCACTGCTACTGGAGTTTAATATTTAAACACTGCAAATCCTTACTGTGTTTTTTCATTTATTCTCATTATATAACAAAAAATATCTGCACCCAAAACAATAGTTTTAGGTTAAGATGTACTGAAGAGTCATGGGGGGTTATTTACTAAAGGCAAATCCACTTTGCACTACACAAGTGCACTTTCAAGTGCAGTCGCTGTAGATCTGAGGGGGACGTGCAAGGAAAATAAAAACAGCATTTTTGCTTGCACATGATTGGATGATACAATCATCAGAGCTTCCCCTAATTTCAGAGCTTACCTTTAGATCTACAGTAACTGCACTTACAAGTGACCTTGTAGTGCAGAGTGGATTTCCCTTTAGTAAATAGACCCCATGGAGTCACATGTGCGCATCTGTGTTTTTATTAAACAATTCACATCATTAGAAGGGTGGGAATAGAGTGCCAGTAAATGAAAACTTGACTTTTGCCACATAAAGGAAATTTTAAAATAATGGTGCCTGGAATCAAGGCTTTTAACACTTTTTCCTATACCGCCACTGATGTTTTGAGACTGTTATTGCTAGCTGGAAAATCTTCTGTCTCGGATGCCATTCCAGAGATTTTAAACGCCAGGTCCCTTTCTACCCTCTGTAGTTCCATCCAGGGCCGCTGATAGGCCAGTACAACTGGCCCTATTGTACTGGGCCCAGCCAGCAGGGGGGCCCGGCAACCTCCACAGAGAACTATTTAATTTAGGGGGAAAAAAAAAACACCACGGCCCTGACCTAACATCTTTAGACCCGCCTTCGGTGTTCCGTTCAGCAGGGTGGCAGCAGGAGGGGACTCTTTTTCCTATTTCGGCCGCGGAAGAATATCACTTCTCTTCCGCGCCTAATGCTGGCTCAAGTCCCGGCCAGCGTGTCCTTCCCTGGCATGGTGCCGCGGAGTGATTCCTCTCTCTCCTCACTTGGCGCTCTGCTCTGTTCTTCACGAGGCAGAGAGAAGAAGCAGAGCAAGCGGCGGCTTCGGCAGAAGAGGGCGAGGCTGACTATTTTGTGACAGTGTGTCAGACTGGACTGTGACACACCAGCTCAGCGAGTCCAGCACCAGTCTGCAGGATCAGGGAGGAAGTGACTCCTGGCTGGGGCCCGGCTAACAGGTGTGTACTTGCTTGGGGGGGATTCAAGAACTACTGCAGCAGCATCTATACATGGCATTGGCGGCATGGGTGGCACTGTCTGCAGGTAGCACATGCGTTATGGCTCATAACGCATGTACTACCTGCAGACAGTGCTGCCGCAGCCTACCCATGCTGCCAATGCCTTATTGTGCTGCAGACAGTGCCACCAATGACGCTAATGCCAGAACGCATGTGCTACCTGTCTGCAGCACAATATGGCATTGGCGGCATTGGTGGCACTGTCAGCAGCACAATATGGCATTGGCCGCATGGGTTTCACTGTCTGCAGGTAGCACATGCGTTTTGGCCCATAACGCATGTGCCTGCAGGCACAGTGCCACCCATGCTGCCAATGCCGTAATGTGCTCCAGAGACAGTGCCACCCGTGCCGCCAATGCCGTAATGTGCTGCAGACAGTGCCACCTGTGTCGCCAATAGCGTAATGTGCTGCAGACAGTGCCATCTATGCTGCCAATGCCATAATGTGCTGCAGACAGTGCCAACCATGCTGCCAATGGCAGTATGGGTGGCACTGTCTGCAGCACAATATGGCATTGGCAGCATGGCATGGGTGGCACTGTCTGCAGCACAATATGGCACTGGCGGCATGGCATGGGTAGCACTGTCTGCAGCACAATATGGCACTAATGGCATGGGTGGCACTGTCTGCAGTACATTATGGCATTGGCATGTCCCGCTGTCAAGTCGCTGATCGCCACCATTACTAGTAAAAATAAATAATAAATACATCACATAATTTGTAGATGCTATAACAAGGCGGGATCTGGGGAGGGACCAGGGGTGGGACCAGGGGAGGAGCTGAAGGGGCCCTGTCAGGTAGGCTGTACGGGGCCCCATGATTTCTATCAGCGGCCCTGGTTCCATCCACCAACCCCTCTATCACTACAGTGTATTGGCATAGGGGCAGCAGATGAAGTCACAGTGCTTAGTGGGAGAGCAGGCATCCAACGTGCCAGAAGTGTGTCAAATGCAGAAGATTCTTCAATCATCAGTATCTCTTCACAACAACGCAAATTAGGAGTCCACATAGTTGCCAACATTTCCAGCCTTTAACTACATAAGCAATCATTATGCACAGTAAAGAAACAGTAGATACATAAAAATGAGCTAACAAAGCTGTTTGAGCATATACTATATAATAGACCTGTTAGGGCACTTTCACACTGCAGTTGAGCACAGTATACCCGCGGTTTTCATGTGGATTACACGCGCTTTGCTGTAGACTTCTATTAGATCGGGCGGTTTGGGTGGGTTTTCTGGACATGCATCAAAAGTCCTGCATGCAGGATTTTTGGTGCGCTTTCAGAAAACACACCAAAACCACTTGATTTGATAGAAGTCTATGGCAAAGCAAAGGTAACCATATGACAAACATATGTACACTGCATTGGACCTGCGCTGTGAAAAAACTGCACTGCATCAGTGTGAAAGCCACCTTATACAGTGGTTTCAGAATGCTGAATATACAGTATATATTTCTATGATGCTATGATGGGAATATGCTATATCCTAATGCAAATAAGTTTCTAAGCTGGCAGTCTGCAGGATATACCTAGGGTGGCACACACACAACATTTAATAAGGCAACATACACTCACTGGCCACTTTATTAGTACAGGGTTGGGCCCCCTTTTGCCTTCAGATCTGCCTTAAAGTAGAAGTTCACCCTAAGGCCCCTTTCACACTGGGGCAGGGAGGTGCGCTGACGGTATAGCGGCGCTATTTTTAGCGCCGCTATACCGTCGTTTTTACTGCGATATCGGCCGATAGCGGGGTGATTTTAACCCCCGCTAGCGGCCGAAAAAGGGTTAATACCGCCCGCAATACGCCTCTGCTGAGCGGTATTACCCGCGGTATTACCGTGGTTTCCCATTGCTTTCAATGGGCAGCAGCGGTAAAGGAGCGGTAAACACACCGCTCCTTCACCGCTGCAAAGATGCGGCTAGCAGGACTTTTGGAGCGGTCCTGCTAGCGCACCGCTTCAGTGTGAAAGCCTTCGAGCTTTCACATTGAAGACTGCAAGGCACGATTTTTTCAGGCGGTATAGCAGCGCAATTTTTAGCGCTAAACCGCCTGAAAAACGTGTCAGTGTGAAAGGGGCCTAACACTAAAATCTGTAAATCTACTGGCATCCGTGATTTAAGACTAACCTATCTAGCACTGAAAAGAAGAAATCGCTATACATACCTTTTTTGAAGCCGCTAGAGTGCGGTCATACGCTGAGCTGCCAGCGCTTTGTTGAGGCGGGTGCAGAGGAGGCAGCCGACAACAACGGAAGCCCCATAGTAAGTCTATGGGTGACATCACTTCCTATTAAACATAAAATATGCAGCACTAGAAGTGATAAACAATATTGTGCCAAAAATATAAATCCCAAAACAGTCCAAGAAAATATTAAATGATAAATTTTTAAAAAATAATGAAAAAATTATAAAATATTAATAACATCAAAAAATATCAAGACAGTCCAATAAAGAAATGTCCGTGCAAAATTATATATGATCCAATTTCACCACGTGATCCATCACCAATGTAAGATGGACTCTTACCAGAGTTGCAGGATTCTATTACGGAGTCAAATGCGCCTAGTATGGTATCTTCATAGAACAGCACGTGTCATTCAGGAACAAATGTTTAGGTTTTCAGATGATCCGGATATATCTCAATAGAAGTGAGGAAATTAGTTTTCATCGTAGATATAAAATAAAGGAAACATCCACACAGTGTAAATGCATAAACACACTTTAATAGTAGAAAAGGGGCTACAAATACTCACAATGTAATTAAGACAATAAGCATATGAAATCGATCCATTCTAACACAAGAATATGCTTTGATCTAAACCAGGGGTCTCCAAACTTTCTAAACAAAGGGCCAGTTTTTTATCCTTCAGACTTTATAGGGGCCGGACTGTGGCCAATAAGCGTAGAAAATGTCCTGGTGTCGGTAACAATGCCCCATCGTTGGTGTCAGTGAGAGGAATGGCGCCCCATCACTGGGGTCAGTGAGAGAAATAATGCCCCATCACTGGGGTCAGTGAGAGAAATAGTGCCCCATCACTGGGGTCAGTGAGAGAAATAGTGCCCCATCACTGGGGTCAGTGAGAGAAATAGTGCCCTATCACTGGGGTCAGTGCGAGAAATAGTGCCCCATCACTGGGGTCAGTGAGAGAAATAGTGCCCTATTGGTTTCAGGGGAAGGAATTAGTACCCCAAGGGCCGGATAAAGGCAATCAAAGGGCCACATCTGGCCCCCGGGCCACAGTTTGGAGACCACTGATCTAAACCATTCCATTGTAGCTCTGGCTATGTTTAGGGTCGTTGTCTTGCTGGAAGGTGAACCTTCGCCCCAGTCTCAAGTCTTTTGCAGACTCTAACAGGTTTTCTTCTAAGTTTGCCCTGTATTTGGCTTCATCCATCTTGCCATCAATTCTGACCAGCTTCCCTGTCCCTGCTGACGAAAAGCATCCCCACAGCATGTTGCTGCCACCACCATGTTTCACAGTGGGGATGGTGTGTTCAGGGTGATGTGCAGTGTTAGTTTTCCACCATTCATAGCGTTTTGGCTTTTAGGCCGAAAAGTTCAATTCTGGTCTCATCTTACCAGAGCACCTTCTTCCACATGTTTGCTGTGCCCCCCACATGGCTTCTCGCAAACTGCAAACAGGACATCTTATGGCTTTCTTTCTACAATGGCTTTCTTCTTGCCACTCTTCCATAAAGGCCAGATTTCTGGAGTGCACGACTAATAGTTGTCCTGTGGACAGATTCTCCCACCTGAGCTGTGGATCTCTGCAGCTCCTCCAGAGTTACCATGGGCCTTTTGGCTGCTTCTCTGATGAATGCTCTCCTTGCCTGGCCTACTCAGTTTAGTTGGATGGCCATTAGGCTTGTGCAATTCGTTTCGTAACTAATCGAAATTCGTCCCAATTTAGCAACTTTCGGACATTCGGAAGCATTCGAATTTCCGAACAAAGCAATTACGAATAAAACCGAATCCGAAATAAATTATACCGCAAATAGCGAATGCCCGGATGTCTTCGGCAGAATTCGTTATGAAAAAAGTTTGAATGTACGAATCCATACGAAGCACAATAACACTCACTCTGCTCTGCTCTCTGCTTCTCCCTCACCGTGCTGAACTCCCTCTCAAAATGGTGTACAGGGGCGGAGACTATAGCCGCATGTAAAAAACAAAAGTAAAATACAAGATTTCGAATCCATTCGAAGCACAATAACACTCTGCTCTGCTCTCTGCTTCTCCCTCACCATGCTGAACTCCCTCTCAAAATGGTGTACACGGGCGGAGGCTATAGCCGCATGTAAAAAACAAAAGTAAAATACGAGATTTCGAATCCATTCGAAGCACAATAACACTCTGCTCTGCTCTCTGCTTCTCCCTCACCGTGCTGAACTCCCTCTCAAAATGGTGTACAGGGGCGGAGGCTATAGCCGCATGTAAAAAACAAAAGTAAAATACGAGTGTAGCGGCCTCACTCTCTCTCCATCTTTACCGGTTACACACCAACTCATGTCTAGGGGTTCCTGGGTTGTGAGAGTGAGATGCGCCACGGCCCATGTCCTCCCCATTGTAGTAGGGAGGTGAAGGCCACTTACTGATGTTTCCTCGGGCCGGTGTGTTCTGTGAATGCACTGAGTCTGTAATTGCAAGCTCACCAGCCTCCCCTTTGCTTCCAGTAACTGGAGTTCACACACCGGAGAAAGGTCCAACACTTGTTTATTTGACACTCCAATAAGCAAAGCACAATAAACAGTTCTTTTGCAGCAAACTGGTTGGGACCTATAACCTTGCCAACGGTAGGGCGAGCAGATCGAGGCACTTCCTAAAGTTTAAGTTCTATGCCACTGTACTATGACCAGCGGCGCCTAAGCCAATCCGGCTGTTACAGAACAGGAAAGATGGGGTCTCTTCCAGCAACCCCTATGAACAGCAATGGAGCCCTCTTCGATACGCTGTGGCCCCTATCAGGGGGATGTGTCCTCCCAAGAGAGTTCCCAGAGGCCCACTGTCACCGGGTTGGTGCTGCTCCGGGTCTCCAGTGGGTAACCTCTCTGGCCTCCTCACCTCAGATACGAGTCCCTCCGCTCAGGGACCCTCGGACAGTCCACCCTAGCGGGACCCAGTCGAAGGTACTGGGCCCCAGGCCTCCTCGATAGTACCTCACCCCAGGCTAAAGGTGCCTGGGATGGACGCCAACATGACTCCGGACCAGGCCATGGGCACCTGGACCAGACTCCTGGATCTCCAGCACCCAGGCCTAAGGGGCCTGGGTGCGGACCGCAACCCTCCTCCTCCGAGGACCTCCTTCTCCGCAAGACCTCGTGGTAAGGGCGTCTCCCCCTTTTATCTCCTCCCATCAACGGCCCGGCGGGTTCCCCGCCCCAGCCATACCATCTCCGGGAAGGGACAAAACAGGGAGCACTGCAGGAGATGATTCTACCTGAAGCCTGTGGGTACCCCGCCACCCACAGGCAAAGGAGAATACTACATCCTCCAATCCTCCACGAAACAAAAAGGGGTCTGAACCCTAACACAATTATACACCTGGGTCACACTATTCCCCAGGTGTATCCCATCAATTTGAGGACCCCGCTACACGAGATTTATAATCCATTCGAAGCACAATAACACTCTGCTCTGCTCTCTGCTTCTCCCTCACCGTGCTGAACCCTCTCAAAATGGTGTGCAGGGGCGGAGGCTATAGCCGCATGTAAAAAACTAAAGTAAAATACGAGATTTCGAATTGTTACAAATAACCGCTATGTATTTAGAAAAGTACAAATCCATTCAAAGCACATTAGGCATAATAGGCAGCGTCGTTGTGAGAGAGACACGGAAAAATTACGAATCAACGAACCCAAAAAAAGTTACGAAAGTAGGAGTTGTGTCCAGAATCAACGAAAAACAATGTACCCTACCGAAAGTACGAATTATAAATCAACTAAAAATTCAACTAAAAATGTCTCTTGCGAAAATACGAATTAGTCCGAACACGAAAAATCCCGTCTAGCAAAATTACGAATAATTACGAATTAACAGGACCGAAAAGAAACGAACCGAAACTAAAGGAAGTTTTCCATCGTGCACAAGAAACGAACCGAAACTAAACAAATTTTTCCGTTGTGCACAAGTCTAATGGCCATGTCCTTGTAGGTTCACAGTTTTGCCATACTCTTCATTTTCTGATGATGGATTAAACAGTGCTCCGTGAAATGTTCAAAGCTTGGGATATTTTTTTATTACCTAACCCTGCTTTAAACTTCTTCACAACTTTATCCCTGACCTGTCTGGTGTGTTTATTGGCCTCCATAATGCGGTTTGTTATCTAAGGTTCTCTAACAAACCTCTGATGGTGTCACAGAACAGCTGTATTTATACTGAGATTGAATTATACACAGGTGGACTGTATTTACTAATTAGGTGGCTACTGAAGGCAATCGATTTCAGTTAGGGGTATCAGAGTAAAGGGGGCTGAATACATATGCACGCCAAACTTTTCAGATATTTATTTGTAAAAAAATTGAAAAACTATTTATCATTTTCTTTCCACTTCACAATTATGTGCCAATTTGTGTTGGTCTATCACATAAAATCCATTTAGGTTTTTGGTTGTAACATGACAAATCATGGAAACTTTCAAGGGGTATAAATATTTTTTCAAGGCACCGTACTTCCACTTAAACCCATAGCTGGGACACCCTTCAATTTGTTTCACCTTCTCTTATTATATTTATTTTCCCCCTTTTTTGTTTTCGTTTTGTTTCTGTATGTTTGTATTTTCCTAGATATTTATGTAGCACTACCCCCGTAGGAGCTGCTGGTTTAAGTTTTGGGCTTGTACTCTGCCTATCAACCCCTGTAATTTGTCTGGATTCCCCCTTGGCACAACTGGACAATAATAACAATAATGTGATAGTGGACCCCTAAAGGCTATAGAGGGCCACAATGATATCACACAACAATAAATGTAATTAAATATTGTTACCTTATTGTGGTTTGCCTGCCACACAGCTGCAAAAGACAGAGTCCCACACAAGAAGTAGTTCAACCAAGAGGTAATAGGTTTACTTGGTAAAGAAATAGATATTACACATGTGACATTTGACTCAAACAGATCCCTGTGAGAGTCCACTGACATATATATACACAACAGTCCCAGGGTTTCACTTATGAACTAAGAGACCCAAATTTACCCAACTTAGGGTCAGACCTGAAGAAGTGCACGGTGGAGGAATCTCCCACTGTAATGATATCCACAGTGGGGTACTTCTCCACCAAGTCCAACCCAGCTCACTAAAACAGCTCAATGACAATAAAGTAATGCAACAGTAGATTTACACGTGCAAGTTCAACAAGCTATTTGGCTCCCCCTGGTGGGCAGCTTTACTGGTACGTGTCCCGCTGTATCGACCTAGTCAGTGAGCTGAACTGATGATTGATCCTAAAAGTCTCCAGTAATCTTCACGAGCTTTTGTTGGTGCACTTGAGTATTTGTAATCCAACAGAAAGGGTGAAGAAAGATTAAACACTTAACATGTGTGGTAAAAAGGGAAAGTGAAATGCTGATCCTTCCCAAGGAGCTAACTCACTCCTGAATGTAGCGCGTCTCTGCTTGCGGCACTGCAGTTGCCAGCAAGTGTAAGTAAAAGTAAGGAAGTCACCTTCCTGCAACACAGTTAGTTATGTTGGTGGGCAGGTGCCCTCTCACCACATGAGGCCTTGCCTCGCTGGTATTCTCCGACTGGGCCCTCTTGGTTCTCAGCCTCCAGACGAGTCGTGGTCCCTGGTCCTCCGATTAGCTGCTCACAAGGCGTCGGTGGATAGGTGACTCTGGATGCTCGGGAGCGTAGAGCGGTCCCTCTCCCTGGTCCGGTCAGCAGGGCTGCGTCAGGAATCCCTCCGTCAGGCGATCCGGCCTTCGTCACTTTAAGTCCAGGCTTCTTCAGCCTAAGCACCCTTGCTGCAGGCCTCCTGCCTCTTGCAAGATGGCGTCCCAAGAGACGGAACACAAGCCCCGCCTTGTCTTAAATAAGTTCTCCCAGCAGGCTGTGCGTGGCGCCACGCACCCTAGCAGCACAGTGGCGTTGTGGGCCTTGTAGTCTATTTCTGACCCATAGCAATAGAGTCTCTGTCTCTCCGCACCACAAGGTCCGTCATGCATTGTTCTTATCATAGCTGAACCAAACAAATTGCAGCAGTATGATACAAACGGACAACAAAAGGAATTAAGTTCTCATTAAGCACAAACCGTAGTCCATAAGCTACGTGCAAAAGTGACACCTTGCTACACACTCCCCCCACTTGAAATCTTTGGTCCCCAAAGACAGCAGCAGTTTGTGACTTGTTACATGCTTCGTTCATATACACGAGGAGAAAAAGGACCAGTTAGTGTGTGCAAGAAATAAGGCAATTCACATTTTCATAAGAACTAGGCAGAGGAACCCCTCACCAGGCTTTGGAAAGGAAAACAATAGCAAATGCAAGCGCTTGGGAAGCCTGCACAGACAAACACGATTAATCCTAAATGTGTAAAGGATATTATACAAAGGTTGAAAATCAAAAAAACAAAAAAAGTATTCCAATCAGATGGACATAAAGTTATTACTGTTACCAAGGGATGGCAGGTAGCATAAGGTTTTGAAAAACTCTATAGTAACAATTGTGGATAGGAAGTCTTTAATAAAAACTCAGTTGCCCAGGGCAGCTCTTCTCCAAGTTGAAGCCGACTCAAGGAAAATGACATGAAAGGAAAAATAGAAAAGCGCCTCTTAGCAAAACAGATTTATTATGTAGCAGACAATTTGTATCAAACACTTACATCATGGTAAGTTTCAGGTGTCATCCAGTAGGATTAATGTTTATATTGCGTCCAGGATCTCTGACGCTACTCCACGGATTTCCCAGGTCCCGGTTATGGCGGCCGCAAGTAGCCGGGATACAGGCTGGCTTGTCCGTGATAGGAGACAGCAGCGAAAGATGGCAACGGTCGGTCCGGAGAGGAGCGTCTGACGTCAACTGGATGGTGCAGGGAACCATAACGCGTTTCAGAGCATGCGCAGCTCTCGTACAGGGCATGCGCGCTCCTTTCTCAAGTGTACAAGGAGACAGGAAGGACGGATGTTTTAAAAGTAATTCTGCCCGTCAGCGCAGCAGAATTCAATAATTGCTATGACAAGTGTGTTGCATAAAACAAAACGGGAGTTTTAACCCCACTAACTTGGGATAGCTTAAATAGCAGAAAACTAATAATAGAATGTATAATAATATATTAATATATTAATATATTAAAAAATTCATAAAAAAATATATATATTAATAAAAAATATATATATATATAATAAAAGTAATAATAATAATGATAATAAAGGTAATGAATAGTGATGAAATAATATTGCTCATAATAAAATAATTAAAGAAGTAATGAAATAATATTGCTCATAATAAAATAATTATGAAGTAATTAAGGCATAACGTTTATAATAGCAAAAAATTATTATTGTATGATAAAAGCTTTTTAAGGGAATGTCTATATAGACATTTTAGTGTTAAATTTTTTTAAAAAAAAATTAATATATGACAGGGATATGATGCCTGCCAACAAAATATTTGGGTGCAAGCTCTTAAATGTTACGATAAATACAATCAAAGTGATAAAATATAATGAGTATGATATAGGCACAGTGAATAATCATCAATCACTAGTCATTATAGAGGATTGTCAGCGTAGCTGTATACAAAACAAAAGGAAATAATAAGAATAAAATATATATATATACACATATTACACAGCGCAAGCCTCCACGCATGTGTGGGCGAGCGCTAGCGTGCACTAGCATATATGTGTATGTGTGTCCCTTTATACGTGTGTGTGCACGTGGGCACACATAGGCACATAGGCACACGAGCATATATATATATATATATATTTTATTCTTATTATTTCCTTTTGTTTTGTATACAGCTACGCTGACAATCCTCTATAATGACTAGTGATTGATGATTATTCACTGTGCCTATATCATACTCATTATATTTTATCACTTTGATTGTATTTATCGTAACATTTAAGAGCTTGCACCCAAATATTTTGTTGGCAGGCATCATATCCCTGTCATATATTAATTTTTTTTTTTTAAATTTAACACTAAAATGTCTATATAGACATTCCCTTAAAAAGCTTTTATCATACAATAATAATTTTTTGCTATTATAAACGTTATGCCTTAATTACTTCATAATTATTTTATTATGAGCAATATTATTTCATTACTTCTTTAATTATTTTATTATGAGCAATATTATTTCATCACTATTCATTACCTTTATTATCATTATTATTATTACTTTTATTATATATATATATATTTTTTATTAATATATATATTTTTTTATTAATTTTTTAATATATTAATATATTAATATATTATTATACATTCTATTATTAGTTTTCTGCTATTTAAGCTATCCCAAGTTAGTGGGGTTAAAACTCCCGTTTTGTTTTATGCAACACACTTGTCATAGCAATTATTGAATTCTGCTGTGCTGACGGGCAGAATTACTTTTAAAACATCCGTCCTTCCTGTCTCCTTGTACACTTGAGAAAGGAGCGCGCATGCCCTGTACGAGAGCTGCGCATGCTCTGAAACGCGTTGTGGTTCCCTGCACCATCCAGTTGACGTCAGACGCTCCTCTCCGGACCGACCGTTGCCATCTTTCGCTGCTGTCTCCTATCACGGACAAGCCAGCCTGTATCCCGGCTACTTGCGGCCGCCATAACCGGGACCTGGGAAATCCGTGGAGTAGCGTCAGAGATCCTGGACGCAATATAAACATTAATCCTACTGGATGACACCTGAAACTTACCATGATGTAAGTGTTTGATACAAATTGTCTGCTACATAATAAATCTGTTTTGCTAAGAGGCGCTTTTCTATTTTTCCTTTCAGGCTTTGGAAAGGAGGTTGTTCTGCCTACAGGCCACCTAAACAGGAATGGCCCAAACAGATGTACCAGGGGGTGAGCTGGGGTTGTCCTCCACCAAATGTGTAGTGGAGGGACCAGGCATCTCAGTTGTTCTTTTTGAGGTGAACACAGCCTCTTCAGAGCATTCACCCAATTGATTGTAAGTCAGTCTCGTGGGTGGGTGAATGGCTCTTCTCTCTCTCTGCTCTTTAGGTGCTAAGGTCTCAAGTACACTGGACTCTTGTCCCTCCACGACTTCTCCTTGCTCGGACACATTTGACATTGTCTCTTCCACATCTTTCAGCGCTCCTTCTGTGAGGGGTGGGACCTCTTCAGGGTCTTCCAGTGTTCCTTCTGTAAGGGGTGAAACTTCTTCAGGTTCTTCCAGTCTCAGGGAGACCTGATCATCCTCCAGCTCCTCAGAAAGCATACTTTGAGGCACAAACACGGGAGCCTCTAGCCTGAGAATCCCAATGTCATACACTTCAGGTGGGGACAATGAAGAGGTTGTGGGTTCTAACAGTTGAGATGACCACAACCAGTCTGATTCCGCCTCCTCATCTTCAGTGTCTTCATCTTCCATATCTTGAGGTACCGACTGCGACCTAGTGACAGGCCTAGACCCTTGAGAGGTTGAGGGAGTCGCCTGGGAATCTGACATTGGTGCCAGGTGAACTGCCACTGAGAGGGGCAGCAGGTGATTCCGATGCCAAGTCTTTAGTGGGCCTACAGTCCCTTCGGGCCTGATCTGGTATACTGGGAGCCCTGGTAGTTGCTTGCAGATGACATAAGGCTGTGACTTCCAGCAATCAGCCAATTTGTGTTTGTCAGGGACACTCATATTTCTCAACAGTACTCTATCACCTGGCTGCAGGTCCTGCACTCGAACTTTAAGATCAAAGTTCCTTTTGTTCCTCAGTCCCCTCCTGTCCGAGGTAGCTTGGGCCTTGTCATAGGTGGCCTTTAGACTTTTCCGCAGCCGATCAACATATCCTCTGTGAGAGGTTTCTGAGGTGTGATCCAAAGATATTCCAAAGGCCAGGTCTACTGGTAATCGAGCCTCTCATCCAAATATTAACCAATAAGGAGAGTATCCTGTAGCATCATTTGCAGTATTGTTATAGGCATGAACAATGGCAGCTATATGTTTGCTCCAGTGTTGCTTCTTCTCTGAGCTTAAATTGGCAAGCATGTTAAGAAGAGTTTGGTTAAACCTTTCGGGTTGAGCGTCCCCTTGGGGGTGATAAGGAGTGGTTCTGGACTTTTTGATGCCTAATAGGTCTAAACGTCTTTTAATAAGGCTACTTTCAAAGTCTCTTCCTTGATCCGAATGGGTACGCTGGGGCAAACCATAGTGACCAAAGAACTTCTCTACCAAGACCTTGGCCACTGTTGATGCTTGCTGATCCTTCATTGGGAAAGCTTGGGCATATCTTGTAAAGTGATCAGTCACCACCAGAATGTTTCCCTGTCCACTCAGATCAGGCTCCAGGCAAAGAAAGTCAATGCACACCAGCTCCATGGGTCCTTGACTCTGAAGATGGCCCATTGGGGCAGCTCAGGAAGGCAGAGTTTTCCTTTGGATACATCTAATACAAGAGTGGCAGTAACCCTTGACTTCAGTCTGCATGCAGGGCCAGTAGAATCGATCCCTCACCAAATGGAAAGTTCTTTCGGGCCCTAAATGGCCATGGTTATCATGAATGGCCGTCAACACTGTCTCTGTGTGTTTTCTGGGTAAAAACAACTGCCATTTTTCTTCCAGACCATCAGAGGGGCCCCTTCGGTAGACCACCCCTTGATGCAACTGCAACCGATCCCATTCCCTATGTAGCAGACGAGCCTCCTTTGGGAAATCAGTGAGGAGCATGTCAGAGCACTGGCTCTCCAGAGCCTTCAATGCCAAACTTCCCAGAGGGTCTTCCAACTGGACCCTTCTCAGGTCCTTCTTTGACAGCTTGGGCAGACCTTCATCTCCCACTTGGGTCACATTGCAGTAGCATTTGGGTACTCCAGCAGCAGAGACTCCAATCTCTTCGGCCCTGGATCCTCCTCCAGCCTGACATTCAGTTCCCTGGTATAGGGCTCACACCTATTCTGGTGTCAGATGAGTCCACTCCTCTGGGGGGGTCACTGGGGCCATGAGGCCTTCTTGAGAGGGCGTCCGCGTCCCTGTTCCCAACTCCAGGATGATATTTTAGACTAAAGGTGAAACCCGAGAGGGCGTACAACCACCTATGTCCTGTGGCGTCCAGCTTGGCTGTAGTGAGGAGGTAGGTGAGTAGATTGTTGTCAGTCTTTACCACGAGCTCTGCCCCATAGAGGTAGTCTCTCAACTTATCCACTACAGACCATTTTAAGTCCAGAAACTCAAGCTTATGCGTGGGGTAGTTCCTTTCAGCTGGGACCAAACTCCTACTCACATAGGCAACGGGCCGGAAGTGACCATCATGTTCCTGGTATAGCACTCTGCCCAGCCCATCTCGACTGGCATCAACGTGCAACTCGTATGGCTTGGTGGTGTCAGCATAGGCCAAGACTGGGGCAGTGGTTAGGCTCCTTTTCAGCTGAGTGAAAGCCTCCTCACACTTTGAAGTCCACTGATCCTGGATGGATTCTTTGGGTCTTCTAGGCCCCACTGTGGGATTCACAGGTTTTAGTGGTTCTGGGACATCTTCCTCTCCTTCACTCCTTAGTAGTTCATTGAGTGGGCGGGCTATCTTAGCAAACCCTTCTACAAATCTTCTGTAGTAAGAGCAGAATCCCAGAAATGACCGAAGCTCAGTCACATTGGTAGGCCTTGGCCAAGAGGTGACGGCATCCAGCTTCTCAGGGTTGGTAGCTATCCCCTCAGCAGACATGATGTGCCATGGTAGTGGATCGAGGGCTTATAGAACTGGCACTTCTCCATGGAGAGCTTTAGGCCTTCTTCATGAAGTCTCTTCAGGACTTTCTCCAACCGCTCTTCATGCTCTTCCAGTGTTCTACCGAACACTATGATGTCATCCAGGTACACCAGCACTTCTATCAAGTTCATATCGCCCACTGTCTTCTCCATCAGCCTTTGAAAAGTGGCCGGGGCTCCTGATAACCCTTGGGGCATGCGGTCAAACTCGAAGAACCCCACTGGGGTAATGAAGGCAGTTTTCTCTTTATCCTCCAGATGCATGGGGATCTGATAGTACCCACTCTTCAGGTCCATCACACTGAACCACTTGGCTCCTGACAGACTGCAGAGCATCTTCTATCCGGGGGGCGGTGTATTGGTCAGGGATTGTTCTTCTGTTTAGTGTTCGGTAGTCAATGCACAGCCTCAATGAACCATTTTTTTTTCGTACCACCACTATTGGAGAAGCGTAGGGGCTCCTGGATTCTCTGATGATCCCCGCTCTTTTGAGTTCCGCCAGTTGTTCACGTAGGTCTTCCAAGTCCCCCAGAGGAACCCGTCGGACCCTTTCTCTGAATGGTTTGTCTTCCTGCAAGTGGATCTTGTGGGTGTCACTCTTCGCACACCCTACATCAAATTCGTTCTTGGAGAATGCAGTCTGCCATCGGGCGATCTGGGCCCTAACCCTTTCTCTCCATTCTAGTGGATGGGTGGTGTCTTCTGGGTAGAACTTCTCCACTGGGATCTCACCCTTCTCCTCCTTCTTCAAATCAGATGGCGAGACTGGGGTGGCGGTGCTTACTTGGCCCAATAGCATTCTGGCCGGTACCTTCACTGGTAAAGTGGTCATGTTGCGAACGCTCACTGAGACCTTCCCATGATTCCTCTGTAGGGCCTTCAATGGAACCACTTCAGGGATTATTTCTATCCCCCTTCCTTCCTTCCGTTGGTCCGTTTCAAGGACAATGAAGGGGCCTGGTTGCTTCCAAGTAAGCTTGACAGACGCTCTCAGACAAGTCACTTCCCCGGGCTGTAGTACTCTTTCTCCTCTATCCAAACGCCAGATCTTGCCTACCCCTTCTGTGGGAGCTTTCTGTTCTAATACTAGCCGCTGGTACGCTTGTTTCAGCAGGGGGTGCATTCCTGTAGTTGAAGTACCCCGCTCCTGGGGCAGAGGCGTTAACAGTCTCCTGACTAGGTCAGTGTTGGTTCCTATAATGAGGGAACTTTTAACAGCCCCTGGTGGGCAAGGGCAGACCACTGCCAAGGTGTCAAAAGTCTCTGTTTCTCCAGCCACTGAGGGCTTAAAGGTTAGTTTGATTGGTAAATAACCATCATAGGGGAAGTTTTGAGTTCCAATGCCCCATATCTCCAGTTCTTCCAACTTCTGCAAAGGGAAGTGTTTAAGGTGCTTGTCATAGAAGTCCCTGCACAGGAGAGCCACTTGAGCCCCAGTATCCAGGAGGGCCTTGGTGTAGATCTCTTCTACCTGGATTGAGACTACAGGGGAGGGCCCCACTAACTTGACAGGAAACTTTCTGAGTGGAGCCTGCTTGGCCGGTTCAGTGATTTGTA
Organism: Rana muscosa; assembly: GCA_029206835.1. NCBI lineage: Eukaryota > Metazoa > Chordata > Amphibia > Anura > Ranidae > Rana > Rana muscosa. Next base: position 637,373,736 of record CM055116.1, read on the forward strand.
CCCTTACTTCCTTTTTCTTGGAACTTTGGCTGGATCTCGACCCCTGTTGGGTCTGGTGTGCACTGACTCCCCGTCGCCGGGCAGGTTGGGTTAAGGAGGGGGATACATTAGCTCGCTCAGAGGCAACAGCTGGAGCCCTAGGTGAGGGTAGGGACTCCTGATGTTGTCTCCTCGCGTCGTTAAATTTCATGGAGTTAGCTGGAACTGGTGGGCACCCGGGTTGACTCCTTCACCAGGGCTCTCTGGAGTTTTCCGCCGGCTTGCGGTACTGGGCTGCAGCTTTCTCCGGGCTTGGACATACTTCCCGATAATGTCTGTCTCCTCCACAGATGAAACAGATCATCATCTTCCTTGGTTTCTGTACTTGGGCAACATTAGAACAGAGAGATAAATAAGAAATAATGTTTCCGCGCTAATTACCAACACACAAAAAGAAACAAAATACACATATAAATTATCATAAATATCACTAATATCTGAAAAAATGCATGTGGACATATATAGAAAATTATAAATTCCTTTAAATGAAGTGCTTGTGCAATTCCAAAACACGTGAAAAAAATATGTACGTAAACATAAATTAAATAAATAATTGATTCAAGTGATCCAAAGTGATGTCAATAATCCAGTGAAGGAGTGTCCATAAATAAATTAAATGAGTGTATAGTGGACAATATTATATAAAGTGAGCATATAAGCTCTTGACCAGATATCCTGGCTGCAATGCAATAGATGGATGTCTAAATGTCCCAATAGTAGAAGAGAAATAACTCCAAACTAAAGTCTCACTGGACTCTCACCTTCAAATATACAGGTGTGGGCAAATCTGTATATTTCTCTCCTGTATGTTAATCCCTCCAGCGTTTCTGTATGTTTCCTTCTCCTTCTCACCTCCTCCAATGCCGTCACCGTGGTGATCCTAAATGCGGGGGGGGGGGGGAACGGGGGTCGGTACCAATAAAGTATTGGCTCCGGGTTAAGGAAAGAGAGAGAGTCTCCAATAGTGTGATAATGTTTGAGTAAGGAATTTTATTTAATATTAAAATGCTCGTACATGTTAAAAGAACACAGCCAGCATAAAAAGCTAGAGCGGCGCAATCACCGTCTTACTACTAGTCTGAGTACTTCCGGTCTGCGGTGCCTCTCAGTCTCCCTACGGCGTTACGTCACGTACCTCGTGACTTCTTCAGGGGAACCTGATTGGCTGTTGGGGCAATGTTTTTAAATGTGAATACCGGAAGTTGTTATTCGGCCATTTTATTGTAGTCTGGTACTTATACATGGACGCCGCCATATTGCCAGTACTATAGAATGGCAGAAAATATGCAAGATAAACCTAGCTGTTTCCTTTCTTTGGATATTAATCATCACTTGTATTTAACATTAGCAGTGATAAAAGAAATTCGATATTCGATGGGACACATATAAATTGCACCATGTACCGACACCCACAGTTAGCAGACTGTATGTATAATGTATCACGGAACGATCAGATATAGCGCCATCTAGGGGACCAATCTCTATCTACACCAATAAAATTAAAATTAAAATGCATGTTAATTTACATGTTATAGATATGTTAAAAAAGAAGAATAGGTAGTAAATTCCAGTTTACTCCTACATAAAAATGGTAAAAATATATTATTAAATTAAAATAGATAAAACACAAAACATTTTAAATAAATAATGTTGTGATACTATTTAACCTGAGGGTAAAGTGATTGGGGGCTAAAAATATATTTTTTGTGTTACTGATCTCAAGGCCTCCGCACATCGAATGTACCCTAAGTTGTGACATAAGCATCCGTGTCACCTATAGCATTATAACAATGACAATAATTAGATACATTTGCAATAAAAGATTGAAAGAATTAAAAAATTAATTTTTTTTTTTTAAACCTATAACCAATATGTCACATTGGGTCACTAAAATAGGACCGTAACAATCCTTGTAATTGGGACAATATTCATATACATATATATATATTCACAACTCATAAATGATAGAGGACTGCCGTCAGTGTAATTGGGGGAGTGTCTATGCCTCTAATGGAATAACTGACTAAAAATTGCTTAAAAAACAATTTAAGTCAAATTCCACATTCATTCCCCCAGGGACTAGTGTTCTCAAGGTATGGATCCATTTAGATTCCTTTTGACTAATGGTTCTAATTTTATGACTGCCTCTCCAGTTAGCCTTATATTTATCTATCCCCCAAAATTTAGGACCCCTGTTATCTCTCTGATTTCTATCGTTATTTTGCCAATAAGGTTTTTTATATTTTTTAAAAGGTTTTTTCCATTGTTTTTTTGGTGTATGTGATTGGTGATAGCTATCATTACGTGTGTCATAATGAGGTCTGGGTGGCTGTTGGTTATCCCATCTTGGTGTAATTCTCTCGTGTGATGTGGTAGGATCATGTATTTTAACTTCTCTCACTGGTGTGGAGAAGGTGGAGGTAGGTTGTGGTATCTCTACCTTTTGTTGCCATTTGAATACATGATCTTCCTTATAATCAGCTAGGTCTCGCTGGAATTTCTTAATTTTTCGTTGTTGGACTTCTAGATCTTTGGCTATTAGGTCTTTATTTAGTTGTGCAGCGAGCTTATTAAACTCTGTTGATTCCCGATATACTTCTAGTTGGGTTTTAATTTCATCTATTTGTTGTTGTATTATTCTGGTCTTTTTTTGTTTTCTTTTTAATAGGAACTTCACCCCCTCTATGCTCCTATTGTTAAAAAACTCGAACCACTCATCAATAGATTCTTTATCGCTTAATCCATCATTGGGTGGTAGTTCCCATCTTAATCTCCTTGGGACTATATTTTCTTTTATATATTGATCGAAAGTATTAACATCCCACCATAGGCTAACCTTTTTTTCCATAAGATGTCCTAATTTCCTGGTAAGACTTTCCAAGTCTGTATTTCGTATGGAGTTTTGTGTGTTAAACACTTCCTCTATATTAACATTTCTGTTCTCCATGAACGTAAAAACGTCCATTATAGCAGCAAAAGTGGATAAGTGACTATCTGAAAGTGAATAAAATAATGTCTTTCGCGCTAATAGTGAGTAATAAAATGTCTATAAAGTGATGCTGTGCAAAAAGCTGCAGTGACTGAACGTGTTCACCTTACACGATAATAGATAAATAAGAAATAATGTTTCCACGCTAATTACTAACACACAAAAATAGAAACAAAATACACATATAAATTATCATAAATATAACTAATATCTGAAAAAATGCATGTGGACATATATAGAAAATTATAAATTCCTTTAAATGAAGTGCTTGTGCAATTCCAAAACACGTGAAAAAAATATGTACGTAAACATAAATGAAATAAATAATTGATTCGAGTGATCCAAAGTGATGTCAATAATCCAGTGAAGGAGTGTCCATAAATAAATTAAATGAGTGTATAGTGGACAATATTATATAAAATGAGCATATAGTCTCTTGACCAGATATCCTTGCTGCAATGCAATAGATGGATGTCTAAATGTCCCAATAGTAGAAGAGAAATAACTCCAAACTAAAGTCTCATTGGACTCTCACCTTCAAATATACAGGTGTGGGCAAATCTGTATATTTCTCTCTCGCCATATTGCCAGTACTATAGAATGGCAGAAAAAATGCAAGATAAACCTAGCTGTTTCCTTTCTTTGGATATTAATCATCACTTGTATTTAACATTAGCAGCGATAAAAGAAATTCGGTATTCGATGGGACACATAAATTGCACCATGTACCGACACCCACAGTTAGCAGACTGTATGTATAATGTATCACGGAACGATCAGATATAGCTCCATCTAGGGGACCAATCTCTATCTACACCAATAAAATTAAAATTAAAATGCATGTTAATTTACATGTTATAGATATGTTAAAAAAGAAGAATAGGTAATAAATTCCAGTTTACTCCTACATAAAAATGGTAAAAATATATTATTAAATTAAAATAGATAGAATTGTTTATAATGCTAGCACAAAACATTTTAAATAAATAATGTTGTGATACTATTTAACCTGAGGGTAAAGTGATTGGGGGCTAAAACATTTTTTTTGTGTTACTGATCTCAAGGCCTCCGCACATCGAATGTACCCTAAGTTGTGACATAAGCATCCGTGTCACCTATAGCATTATAACAATGACAATAATTAGATACATTTGCAATAAAAGATTGAAAAAATTTAAAAAAAATTTTTTTTTTTAAACCTATAACCAATATGTCACATTGGGTCACTAAAATAGGACCGTAACAATCCTTGTAATTGGGACAATATTCATATACATATATATATATTCACAACTCATAAATGATAGAGGACTGCCGTCAGTGTAATTGGGGGAGTGTCTATGCCTCTAATGGAATAACTGACTAAAAATTGCTTAAAAAACAATTTAAGTCAAATTCCACATTCATTCCCCCAGGGACTAGTGTTCTCAAGGTATGGATCCATTTAGATTCCTTTTGACTAATGGTCCTAATTTTATGACTGCCTCTCCAGTTAGCCTTATATTTATCTATCCCCCAAAATGGAAGTTGTGACGGATCCTGATTGTGGAACTGGGCAAAATGTCTAGAGACATTGTGTTTGGGGAACCCACTGATAATATTTTGTACATGTTCCTTTATACAGACTTTTAAGGCCCTTTTGGTTCTACCCACATACTGTAGGTTACAACCACATTGTAGTACATATACTACACCCTCGGTATGGCAGCCTATGAAATCTCTAATTTTATATTTTTGTCCTGTATTGGTTCCTGTAAATTCCATCCGTTTGCCTTGGAATTTCTTCGCATGCCGGCAAGCGTAACAATTACTGCATGGATAGAAACATATCCCATTAAAGAAAGAAAAACTTGGTTTGGGTGGAGAGACTACTACTGTTTTGGTAATCATATTTTTCAATATTGGAGCTCTTCTATAGATAATCTTCGGTCTTTCAGGTAGAATATACTTGAGATCTTTGTCGTTCTTTAGGATGTGCCAGTGTCGCTCGATCAATCTAGATACTTCTTTATATTGCACATTGTAATCCAAGATTAGACAAGGGGCATTTTGGAATGGAGATACTTTTTCCTTATTCTGTAGCATCATTCCTCTATCCATTCCACTTACAGTTTGTATCTGTTTATCTATCCAGCTACTTTCGTATCCCTTTTCAATAAATCTCTTGCCTATAAGATCGGCTTGTTGTTTGAATTCTTCTTCATTTGTGCAGTTCCTTTTAATACGTACCAGCTGACCTTTAGGGATATTATAAAGCCACGCCTTGTGGTGACAACTGGCTATTGATAAATAGCTGTTGGTATCTACCTGTTTAAAGAAGGTCTTTGTGGTAATTTTGCTACCCTCTAGCTGTAGGGTGAGATTTAAAAAATTGACTGTCTTCGTATCTATTGTCCATACTAGTTTAATATTTTTATCATTATTATTTAATGTATTGAAAAAATCTACTAGCTTTTCTTTGCTGCCGTTCCAGACGATGATTAAATCGTCTATATAGCGTTTATATAAGGCCAATTCTGGGGGGGTATTGGCGTATATCGCTTCTTCCTCCCATTGTGCCATGAAAGCAATTCAAAATACTCGAGCCTACCTTAAGGACACAAAACATATATTACAATTGATAAATAATATACCAATATTAGAAGGACGCACCCTATTAGCCACTGCAGATGTTACATCACTGTATACTATTGTCCCACATCATGAAGCCTGCCATTCCACCAAATGGCTCCTAAAAACTCATAGTGAGTTGGTCTGCAAACAAAGGAAATTTCTATTGAAGAGTCTAGATTTCTGTTTGAAATATAACTATTTCTGGCATGACCAATCCTATTATAAACAATGTACGGGTACAGCCATGGGAGCGAAGTTTGATCCAAGCGTGGCCAATGCTTTCATGGCACAATGGGAGGAAGAAGCGATATACGCCAATACCCCCCCAGAATTGGCCTTATATAAACGCTATATAGACGATTTAATCATCGTCTGGAACGGCAGCAAAGAAAAGCTAGTAGATTTTTTCAATACATTAAATAATAATGATAAAAATATTAAACTAGTATGGACAATAGATATGAAGAATTTTTTAGATCTCACCCTACAGCTAGAGGGTAGCAAAATTACCACAAAGACCTTCTTTAAACAGGTAGATACCAACAGCTATTTATCAATAGCCAGTTGTCACTGTATAGCGTTTGTTAAAAATATGATTTTTATTATATTAATCAGACATAGGATACATGGGACAATTTTGTAATAGTGAGTTGGTCAGATTACCTGTCAGCATTTGGTTTAAGTAGATTTCTCAAACAAATGACAATGGGATTAGATACCATTGTTGTATTTTAGTACATTACCTGTTTGAGATTTCTTTCAGCTCTCAAACTGAAAAGAATTACAGTTTAGATTACAGGTTTCGTTTCAGTAGACAATAGGTAGATAGCATTGTTGTATTCAATGCTATTGTTGAAATACATCTATGTTTTCTGTTTTGGTAACAATGGTAAACAGCCTGACACACATAAAAGCAGTAAGCTAGGACACACACACATCATGTTGCTGTAAGAGAGGAGAAGCCACTCATCATAAGAAGAAGATGCCTGGTCTCAACAATAAAGATCATGAACATAGCGTAATCGAAGTTAAGTAACCTTTAAATGTAATGTATTTGTACTGTAATAGACCATAGGCTGTTCTATTTTTCTAGGCATTTTGCTTGTTATAGAAATCTGTCAGTCTTGTAGTATATTCCTAATATTGTAATAGTTTTGTATGTACAGCATCTTGTATAGTAAAAGCACATTTACACACTGCAGAAGTCTCAGCTTCCTTGTTATACCACAGAGTAACCTTGCTAGATAGACGCCAGCAAAACATTTGGGGGCTCGGCCGGAATTTGTGCTATAATTCAATTGAAGCAGACTTGTTTTTCTGTAGTGTGATTTTAGCCTTAAGGGGTTGGATTTAAGTAAGAAAGAGAAGAGGACAGTGTCCACAGTGTGTTGGTACTTCCTCCATGCTCTCTATACTGAATCACATAGAAGGGAGAAGGCAGAGGCAGAAGTTAAGGTATTAAAAGACCAGCTAGCAGTTGCTTCAGAGTGTGTACGTTCAACCGCTAGTCGGGCTGATGATTTGCAAGAGCGGTGTGCAGCCCTCATGACCAAATCAATTAATGCCTTAAGGAAAAGGAAGGGGCGTAAACCTGTTAGTAAAGCCAGGGTACGTGCCATTGTCACATCCCAAAATTGGGATTGTGAGGATGTGTTCTCCTCAAATGATAGTGAGGATGAGGAGATAGAGTTTGATATTTCAGAGGATGATCTGCTAGTGGGAAAGAAAAAGTATGCCAGACCTCTCATTACTAAGCATAGGAAACGGCAACATGATAGAGAGGATATGGCAGATGGGGAGGTGCATTATCGCAACCCCAGAGGTGTTGAATTTGAAGAAGTACGGGAGTTCTCACAAACTGAACTCCATGAGCTGGCAAAACAATACAAACAAAGGTCTGGGGAGCCCCTATTGGGTTGGCTCCTACGCTTATGGGATGAAGGGGCGGACAGTGTTGTTTTGTCAGGTAAGGAAGCAGTGGCTATGGGAGTGTTAACCCATGATCCACAATTGCGTCAGGCAATGCGAAAAGCCCGAGAGTTTAGCGTGAATTTTTCACTATTAGACCTTGTGAGAGATGGAATAGTCCGAGTATACGCCAGTCCTACTGACCTGGAAAATACCTACTCCTGGAGATCAATAGGAGAGGGTATTTCCAGGGTACGTGAGATGGGCTGTATAACCGGATTAAATACATTTCCAGAATGGATAGGTCCAGATATGGAACCCTTTACGTCTGCTCTGTGCTCTAAGCTGATAAAGTCTGCGCCATTTAATCTCAGGGTTCCATTATTGTCTTTGTTGGGAGGCCTGGGATTAAACAGCAAGATTCATAAAGCCACAACCCTTTTAAGCCAGTTGGAGGAGATAGAGGAGACTAAAACAAAACCTGTCAGGGCAGTAGATAAGGTCAAGGCCAGACAGGAAGAATACAAGCAGAAAAGAACAGAGAAGAAACGGAATGGGGTAGAGAAGACAGAAGGTGAAGAGAAAACCAGGCTAGTTGTTTCTAGGAAAGAAATGTGGGTGGATCTATTAAAGGCAGGAGTACCTAGAGATGAGATAGATGGCATTCCTACTGCAGAAATGCTGAAGAGGTGGAAACATTTAGTAGGTAAAACTGTCAGGGTTAGAAACACTACTCCTAGTGAAGATAACATCAGCCTAGACTTAGAGGAAACAGAACAGACCCCTCCTGTTAGCCCCAAACCAATTCCCAAAAGTGAACATGAACCCAAACCCAAATCCCTTTATCCTGGGGAGGAGTTAGAGAGAATCAGAAAAGGGGATTGGGAGGTTCAATATCCTTTATGAAGGGAAGGTGAGTCTCCTGTAATAGCAGCAAGGGCAGTGACAGCAGGAGACCGACGCCCATATGCACCTGTCAATGTATGGTGGGGGGAAGTCATCTTCTCCTACACATGTAATGGCTTTAGTTGATAGTGGAGCTGAAGTTACACTTTTGCAAGGAAATCCTTCCCATCACAAAGGAGAATTGATTTATGTAGAAGGTTTGGGAGGGCAAACTACACCAGCAGTTAGGATACGGGTGAAATTGGCTATTGGCAAGGGATCAGGATTTATGACAAATGTTTTAATATCAGAGTTACCCGAAAATATTCTTGGGATGGATGTACTTCAAGGTCAGTCAATTCAGACTGAAAGAGGTACATTCACATTCGGGTATCCTGATAAAGCGTATCTGGTAAGGGCGGTGAAGGCTGTGGTCAGAGGTCATGCGAAATGGACCCCTGTCTACATTCCTCCACCAGAGAAGCCAGTCTGTCTCAAGCAGTACAGACTTCCTGGAGGCCACAAAGAAATTGGGGAGACTATTCAAGAACTGTTGAGAGTAGGGATCCTTAGACCTGCTGTAAGTCCTTTCTCGTCTCCGGTGTTCCCAGTAAAGAAACCTGATGGGACATATAGAATGACTGTGGATTACAGAGGTCTAAACAAAGTGGCACCTCCTTTGAAGTCAGCTGTACCAGATATGATCTCAATTGTTGAGAAAATTGCTAAAGATGCAGGAGAATATCATGCTGTGATAGACCTGGCTAATGCTTTCTTTTCAATTTTGATAGACCCAGATTGTCAAGACCAGTTTGCTATGGTGTGGGACGGCCGCCAGTACACTTTCACTGTCCTTCCGCAAGGCTATCTTCATTCTCCAACGATTTGTCATGGACTGATTGCCCGAGATTTAAGTACCCTGAATTTGAAAGTCGCTGTGTTTCACTACATTGATGACATCATGATCTCTGGGACAAAAGAAGATGTAACTGAAGCACTGCACCTGCTGATACAGCACTTGGAGAACAGAGGATGGGCTATCAACAGAGACAAAGTCCAAGGACCTGCCACAGAGGTGAAATTCCTAGGAATGATGTGGACTGGGCCACAGAGGAAGATTCCAGAGACAGTTGTGCAAACTATCCAGGCGCTGTCGCCCTCTACTACCAAAAAGGAGGCACAGAAGTTCATTGGAGTTGTAGGATTCTGGAGATCGTTCATCCCACATCTTGGACTGATATTAAGGCCTATATACAATGTTACCAGAAAAAAGACTGAGTTCTCATGGGGTTCAGAGCAGCGGACTGCATTCCTGGCTGCTAAAGAAGCTATTTTGCAGCATCAGGGATTGGGACCCGTGAGACAAGGAGTACCATTTCAGCTGGATGTAGTGGAGCAGAATGGTACCATATCTTGGAGTCTGTGGCAGCCAAATGAAAAGAAAGGACTGAGAGCAATACCTATTGGATTTTGGTCCAAACAACTGACAGGGGCACAGACGAAATACACGCCCCTAAAGAAGTACCTGTTTGGGGCCTACACAGCACTTCAACATGTAGAGACCATTACAGGAAAGGACACAGTCACCATCCATACTGCATTGCCAATAGCAGGATGGGTGAGAGATAATGGACTGACCACTAGGGCAGCTGTAGCCCAGAACCAGACACTGATGAAATGGCAGTGGTACCTTCAAGAAAGAGGGGGTATTGCAGCTGGGGATGTTAGAGACATTTCAAAACAGTTGGCAGGGCTTGTTACTTTTACCAGCACTCGGCCAGAAGAAGAAATTCTTGTGCTGCAGTCATCCCCCATTCAAGAGGCTCCATCCTTTGAGTCTCTGTCAGAAGATATGAAGGAGTCCGCATGGTTCACTGATGGTTCAGCCATAATCACCTCGTCTGGGCGTAAATGGACAGCAGCAGCCTACAACCCTAGTACAGACACAGTCCTGCAGGAGTCCGGAATCGGAGGGTCCAGTCAGTATGCAGAGTTGAAAGCTGTAGTGATGACTTTTCAGGAGGATCCTTCTTCCCATGTCACTATCTACACTGACAGCTGGGCGGTTTTTAAAGGACTGACAACTTGGATGCCCACGTGGAAGTCCAATGAATGGATGATTCATGGAAAGGTGGTGTGGGGAGGCAAGGAAGTCTGGGACTACATCTGGAAGGAAGCTCACTCCCGCACCATAAAAGTGGGGCATGTTGATGCACATGTGCCCATAGTACCAGACTTTGAGAACTATAACAGAGTTGCAGATGAAATCGCAAAAGTGAAGGCAGTTGTGCCAATTGATCCTGTTTTGATGAACTTGGCCAACTGGGCCCACAAGCAATCTGGACATTTGGGGCAGAAAGCAACATATGAATGGGCACAGCAGAGAGGATTGCCTATATCCATGGACATGATAAAGACTGTAATAGGGAACTGTACAGTGTGTGGAGAAGTGCGACAATGGCCATTGCAAAAGTACTCCACTGGGTCGATTAAGAGGGGTGAGAGGCCTGCAGAGATCTGGCAGATTGACTTCATCGGTCCCCTGCCCCGGGGAAACAATGGACTGAGATATTGTTGCACTGCAGTGGACACCTATTCAGGACTTATGCTTGTTCATCCTTGCAAACGTGCAGATCAAGCCGCAACGCTTCAACTGCTTCAGAAACTTGTCATTGCTTATGGTTGTCCCAAACAAGTCCAAAGTGATAATGGCTCACACTTCACCGGATTAACAGTACAGCAGTGGGCCAAAGATTCTGGAGTGTACTGGTTGTGCCACATCCCATACCATCCACAGGCAGCTGGTTTGATTGAAAGATACAACAGGCTATTGAAGGACCAGATACACAAAATTACACCCACACATGCACTAAGGGGGTGGGATCGGGTCCTCACACAGACAGTCATGTTGTTAAATTCTAGGCCAATAGCCAAAAGCACACCATATGAGAGGATGGTAGGGGCTGAGGCACAGATTCCACAGCTGGAGTGCAGAGTTCAGTATTTATGTAAGGTTCCTGAAAGAACAGGGTTTAACAGATACCATGTTACTGCTTCCCATGACATAGAAACCAAGAGTGACGTATCTGAAGCTGAAGCTTATCTAGGAATGAGAGGGAATCTGGCAGGAAGGTTTGAAGTTATATTTGCATTGGCAGATGAGCTTCAAGACAGTGGCTGGGACTCTGACTGGTTAGTGGATACTTCTCAGCAAGAGTGGAAAGTGAGGCTACATAACATCAAACCTTCCAAAATAAACAGCAGTGATTTTCTGGGAAATATCAGTATATTTCCTCTCCTCCCTATTGATGTTCTTTGGGAGGGTCAGAGGTGCATACAGGCAGGTGGCAAAGTATTGGTCAGATATCCAGGCAAGAAGCCATTTAGAGGAGAGATTGTAGCTGAAGGGCCAGGATCTACTGTTTATGTATTATTAGAAGGAACAGATAATCCGCTTTGTTTTCCACTCCACAGGCTGTCTCCGATTTGATCCATAGGAAGACCAGAGAAAAGTGGTTACATGATGGAAAGAATGACGGAAGATTGCAAGAGCTGTGGAGAACAAGGCCTTTTGATGTATTCCAAGCCTGGACTTGTTTCTAAAGAACTTTAGAATGGACTTTCTAATAAACTTTTATCCAAAGACTGAAACACCTTCCCAGTGACAGAAATATGGGAGGGGTTGCATTTAAGGGAAATTCATGTGTATATCGAGTTTTTAGTAATGAAGAGATTTTCTGTGTGTGGTCTGAGAGAGAAAAAATAAAAATCATAGGGCGGAATGTATAGCGTTTGTTAAAAATATGATTTTTATTATATTAATCAGACATAGGATACATGGGACAATTTTGTAATAGTGAGTTGGTCAGATTACCTGTCAGCATTTGGTTTAAGTAGATTTCTCAAACAAATGACAATGGGATTAGATACCATTGTTGTATTTTAGTACATTACCTGTTTGAGATTTCTGTCAGCTCTCAAACTGAAAAGAATTACAGTTTAGATTACAGGTTTCGTTTTGAGTAGACAATAGGTTAGATACCATTGTTGTATCCAATTTGCTAATGTCTCTATAGACATTAACTGTTTGAGATTTCTTTCAGCTCTCAAACTGAAAAGAATTACAGTTTAGATTACAGGTTTCGTTTCAGTAGACAATAGGTAGATAGCATTGTTGTATTCAATGCTATTGTTGAAATACATCTATGTTTTCTGTTTTGGTAACAATGGTAAACAGCCTGACACACATAAAAGCAGTAAGCTAGGACACACACACACACACATCATGTTGCTGTAAGAGAGGAGAAGCCACTCATCATAAGAAGAAGATGCCTGGTCTCAACAATGAAGATCATGAACATAGCGTAATCGAAGTTAAGTAACCTTTAAATGTAATGTATTTGTACTGTAATAGACCATAGGCTGTTCTATTTTTCTAGGCATTTTGCTTGTTATAGAAATCTGTCAGTCTTGTAGTATATTCCTAATATTGTAATAGTTTTGTATGTACAGCATCTTGTATAGTAAAAGCACATTTACACACTGCAGAAGTCTCAGCTTCCTTGTTATACCACAGAGTAACCTTGCTAGATAGACGCAAGCAAAACAGTCACTACAAGGCGGGGCTTTATAATATCCCTAAAGGTCAGCTGGTACGTATTAAAAGGAACTGCACAAATGAAGAAGAATTCAAACAACAAGCCGATCTTATAGGCAAGAGATTTATTGAAAAGGGATACGAAAGTAGCTGGATAGATAAACAGATACAAACTGTAAGTGGAATGGATAGAGGAATGATGCTACAGAATAAGGAAAAAGTATCTCCATTCCAAAATGCCCCTTGTCTAATCTTGGATTACAATGTGCAATATAAAGAAGTATCTAGATTGATCGAGCGACACTGGCACATCCTAAAGAACGACAAAGATCTCAAGTATATTCTACCTGAAAGACCGAAGATTATCTATAAAAGAGCTCCAATATTGAAAAATATGATTACCAAATCAGTAGTAGTCTCTCCACCCAAACCAAGTTTTTCTTTCTTTAATGGGATAGGTTTCTATCCATGCAGGAATTGTTACGCTTGCCGGCATGCGAAGAAATTCCAAGGCAAACGGATGGAATTTACAGGAACCAATACAGGACAAAAATATAAAATTAGAGATTTCATAGGCTGCCATACCGAGGGTGTAGTATATGTACTACAATGTGGTTGTAACCTACAGTATGTGGGTAGAACCAAAAGGGCCTTAAAAGTCCGTATAAAGGAACATGTACAAAATATTATCAGTGGGTTCCCCAAACACAATGTCTCTAGACATTTTGCCCAGTTCCACAATCAGGATCCGTCACAACTTCCATTTTGGGGGATAGATAAATATAAGGCTAACTGGAGAGGCAGTCATAAAATTAGGACCATTAGTCAAAAGGAATCTAAATGGATCCATACCTTGAGAACACTAGTCCCTGGGGGAATGAATGTGGAATTTGACTTAAATTGTTTTTTAAGCAATTTTTAGTCAGTTATTCCATTAGAGGCATAGACACTCCCCCAATTACACTGACGGCAGTCCTCTATCATTTATGAGTTGTGAATATATATATATGTATATGAATATTGTCCCAATTACAAGGATTGTTACGGTCCTATTTTAGTGACCCAATGTGACATATTGGTTATAGGTTTAAAAAAAAAAATTAATTTTTTAATTTTTTCAATCTTTTATTGCAAATGTATCTAATTATTGTCATTGTTATAATGCTATAGGTGACACGGATGCTTATGTCACAACTTAGGGTACATTCGATGTGCGGAGGCCTTGAGATCAGTAACACAAAAAAAAGCCCCCAATCACTTTACCCTCAGGTTAAATAGTATCACAACATTATTTATTTAAAATGTTTTGTGCTAGCATTATAAACAATTCTATCTATTTTAATTTAATAATATATTTTTACCATTTTTATGTAGGAGTAAACTGGAATTTATTACCTATTCTTCTTTTTTAACATATCTATAACATGTAAATTAACATGCATTTTAATTTTAATTTTATTGGTGTAGATAGAGATTGGTCCCCTAGATGGCGCTATATCTGATCGTTCCGTGATACATTATACATACAGTCTGCTAACTGTGGGTGTCGGTACATGGTGCAATTTATATGTGTCCCATCGAATACCAAATTTCTTTTATCGCTGCTAATGTTAAATACAAGTGATGATTAATATCCAAAGAAAGGAAACAGCTAGGTTTATCTTGCATTTTTTCTGCCATTCTATAGTACTGGCAATATGGCGACGTCCATGTATAAGTACCAGACTACAATAAAATGGCCGAATAACAACTTCCGGTATTCACATTTAAAAACATTGCCCCAACAGCCAATCAGGTTCCCCTGAAGAAGTCACGAGGTACGTGACGTAACGCCATAGGGAGATTGAGAGGCACCGCAGACCGGAAGTACTCGGACTAGTAGTAAGACGGCGATTGCGCCGCTCTAGCTTTTTATGCTGGCTGTGTTCTTTTAACATGTACGAGCATTTCAATATTAAATAAAATTCCCTTACTCAAACATTATCACACTATTGGAGACTCTCTCTCTCTCCTTAACCCGGAGCCAATACTTTATTGGTACCGACCCCCGTTCCCCCCCCGCATTTAGGATCACCACAGTGACGGCATTGGAGGAGGTGAGAAGGAGAAGGAAACATACAGAAACGCTGGAGGGATTAACATACAGGAGAGAAATATACAGATTTGCCCACACCTGTATATTTGAAGGTGAGAGTCCAGCGAGACTTTAGTTTGGAGTTATTTCTCTTCTACTATTGGGACATTTAGACATCCATCTATTGCATTGCAGCAAGGATATCTGGTCAAGAGACTATATGCTCACTTTATATAATATTGTCCACTATACACTCATTTAATTTATTTATGGACACTCCTTCACTGGATTCTTGACATCACTTTGGATCACTTGAATCAATTATTTATTTAATTTATGTTTACGTACATATTTTTTTCACGTGTTTTGGAATTGCACAAGCACTTCATTTAAAGGAATTTATAATTTTCTATATATGTCCACATGCATTTTTTCAGATATTAGTGATATTTATGATAATTTATATGTGTATTTTGTTTCTTTTTTTGTGTGTTAGTACTTAGCGCAGAAACATTATTTCTTATTTATCTATTGTCGTGTAAGGTGAACACGTTCAGTCACTGCAGCTTTTTGCACAGCATCACTTTATAGACATTTTATTACTCACTATTAGCGCGAAAGACATTATTTTATTCATTAGAACAGAGAGACTTCTTGTGCTCCTCTGGAGTGTTTCTACTGGGGAGACCAGCTGGCTTGTTGGTCAATATGGACATCATCTCTATTAATTGGGATACTTGAGTCTTTAGAAGCTCAACCTGAGGGTCACCATCATCAGCGTTGATCACTCTGACTCCGGCAGCAGATTCAGGTTTCTGACTCTTCTTCTTGCTGTCCAACATGACTTCGTCCTCCCTGACAATCCGGGACAAGTATGGATAGTTCAAGATACCACCATCCTGCCGGGTCCTCAACAGGAGTGTAATGGGGTCTAAAGGTTGAGCCCCTCTCAAAACTTGCTTTGCTCAGATCTTGTCCACATCCCGAGGGTCTAACCCCTTTTTCAACAGGATCTGATGTATGATCTTGTCCAGGCGCCTCTTGTATTCTGACAATTTCTTTCCTTCTCTTTAATAAGAGTGTTCCATTTGGTAGATGAGGTCAGCGGCTTTCTCAGTGCGACCGAATACATCCTGCAAGATGCTCAGGTAGTCTTGGGCAGTACAGTCCTTCTTGCTAAGCTTCAGGTTGCGAATGGCTTCCAGGGCAGGTCCCTTTAGACTCTCTGTGATCCTCTGTTTCTTATGAGGCTCTGGTATGTCCCATTCATCCAAAGCTTGGGTAGCCTGGTCCAGCCATTCTTCAAAACTGTCTTCCGATGAAGGTACCGGCTGCCTTCCTGAGAAGATTCTGAGCTTCCTGTAGCCCGCAACTGAGGATGCATGGGGATCCTTTTGACACTTTTTGACAAATTCCCCAAGGACAGCACAGAGTTCAGGCCCAATGGTGGCCAGAGGTGACTTGGCAGAAACTTCTGGTTTGCTAGAGTCAGCTTGACTGGATGAGGTAGGACCTTCTTTGGGTGCCTCTAGGTGTTTCACATTAAGTTCTCCTTTGTTGGCCAACTTCACACTTGGACCCTTGAAGTGTTCAGGGATTTCCTGTTTCCACTCAATCAATGCATACGTATGTGGTGTCCCTGTGTCTGTTTTTACAGCAATCACCCATGCTTTCTTGTCTGGGGACAATGTTTTCATGGCTTGACTTAACTGTTCTTCACCCCAGGACTCTCGTGGAATTTCAAGCACCACGCTGAGCTCTGAGCGGGCATTTTCTTCCTTGCACCACGCTATAGCAGCAGCAGAATCCATTGTTGGTGCCGGTAGAGGTTCTGTCTAGGGGGGGTTTAGGTTGCAGAGTCACAGGAATCCCGGACGAGCCCCCACGTATTGTTTTTGCCTATATTCTGCCTATCAACCCCTGTAATTTGGCTAGATTCCCCCATGGCACAACTGGACAATAATAACAATAATGTGATTGTGGACCCCTAAAGGCTATAGAGGGCCACAATGATATCACACAACAATAAATGTAATTAAATATTGTTACCTTATTGTGGTTTGCCTGCCACACAGCTGCAAAAGACAGAGTCCCACACAAGAAGTAGTTCAACCAAGAGGTAATAGGTTTACTTGGTAAAGAAATAGATATTACACATGTGACATTTGACTGAAACAGATACCTGTGAGAGTCCACTGACATATATATATATATATATATATATACACAACAATTCCGGGGTTTCACTTATGAACTAAGAGACCCAAATTTACCCAACTTAGGGTCAGACCTGAAGAAGTGCACGGTGGAGGAATCTTCCACTGTAATGATATCCGCAATGGGGTACTTCTCCACCAAGTCCAACCCAGCTCACTAAAACAGCTCAATGACAATAAAGTAACACACGTGCAAGTTCAACAAGATATTTGGCTCCCCCTGGTGGGCAGCTTTACTGGTACATGTCCCGCTGTATCGACCTAGTCGGTGAGCTGAACTGATGATTGATCCAAAAGTCTCCAGTAATCTTCGCTAGCTTTTGTTGGTGCACTTGAGTATTTGTAATCCAACAGAAAGGGTGAAGAAAGATTAAACACTTACCATGTGTGGTAAAAAGGGCAAGCAAAATGCTGATCCTTCCCAAGGTGCTAACTCACTCCTGAATGTAGTGCGTCTCCGCTTGCGGTACTGCAGTTGCCAGCAAGTGTAAGTAAAAGTATGGAAGTCACCTTCCTGCAACACAGTTAGTTATGTTGGTGGTTCCCTCTCCCTGGTCCGATTAGCAGGGCTGCGTCAGGAATCCCTCCGTCAGGCGATCCGGCCTCCGCCACTTTAGGCCCAGGCTTCTCCGGCCTAAGCACCCTCGCTGTAGGCCTCCTGCCTCTTGCAAGATGGCGTCCCAAGAGACGGAACACAAGCCCCGCCTTGTCTTAAATAAGTTCTCCCAGCAGGCTGTGCATGGTGCCACGCACCCTAGCAGCACAGTGGCGTGGTGGGCCTTGTAGTCTATTTCTGACCCATAGCAATAGAGTCTCTGTCTCTCCGCACCACAAGGTCCGCCATGCATTGTTCTTATCATGGCTGAACCAAACAAATTGCAGCAGTATGATACAAACGGACAACAAAAGGAATTAAGTTCTCATTAAGCACAAACTGTAGTCCATAAGCTACGTGCAAAAGTGACACCTTGCTACATTTAGATGGGACACTTTGTTTTTCTTTTTACTATGCAGCACTCAAGGTTTTTAATAAGTGATGAAAGTCCATTGAGGCTGTGTTATTTGGGAGTGATTGTGGTGCTAATTGATTGATTCTACAGGTGTGTGGAGTGCTTATAAGACACCTCTTCCCCAAAAAACCTCCAGCCTCGCTCTGAAGAAACTTGCTTGACTAGTGGAACATGTCAGCGTGACAGTATCATCACAGAGGATGTGATCCTTTGACCCAGACTATGGCCACTTGACTTGCCTTATATGCTCCAATACCAAGCAGGGACAAGCTGGCATGACAGGAGTGTGGATGCAGTGACTGATGTGCTGGAGCTAACCGGTGGATCTTTGGGTGCTATCGTGGACTGGTGAGATTTAATGCACTATCTACCTGCACCTGCTAAAACCCAACACCACCCCATCTCCCTGTGACACATTACTTCCATCCGTGGGAATCCACTACCTGTCTGCTTTGATATGTATCAGTCTGCTGCCTTCAATGTGATCTTCATAGAAATCTGGCTGAGGATCTAACCCAGTAATTTTTACCTGCTTCAGTACAGAGCAATGTCCCTTCTCTTTCGCACACACTTCTCCCAAGTTGCTGAATAACTTCATCTCCGATTCCTGGACTGGGTTATCACTATACTGACATGTTCACTGTCCTAGTGCCAAACTAAACCTGGGACTGGGTGTTAATTTTTCATCTACCAGGGATATTTACTTTATTGGATACCTGATGTGTGTTAGTGTGTGTGTGAGCATGAAGGCTTGAGCAGGGTGGTTGTAAGACTGTTACCACATTGTCAACTTTTACTCTGAAATGGTGAAGGTAATTGTGGTTTTAGGTATGTTTATGTAATTGTAGCGACCTCACCCCTCTCACCCCTTCTCATTCTCAGCTTGTCTTTCTTTGTCTAGGGGTGTTAGTGCTGGGGGGAGGGATGAGATACACCACGGCCCATGTCCTCCATAGTGAAGAGGTGAAGGCCAGAAAGATCGGGCTTTGTGTAGGTGTCCTAGAGTCAAGTCCTGTCCTTCGTCCCTGACTCCTTTGCTCCTAGTAACCAAAGTTCCACACAGTGAATAGGTCCAAAACAGTTTTATTCTTCTCAGCGAATAAACATACAGCACAGTTAAGTTGGATTCTTTTGCAACAACTTAGTCTTAATGGGAATAGGTCAAGGCACAATCCTTTCCCTTCTCTTGCCAACCACTGTGGTATCACCAGTGGCGATTAGTCACTGCCACTGACTATGTGAAATAGAACGTGAATTACCTTCGCTAGCACGGCCCCTGTCAGGGGAAGGATATCCATTCAAGGGAGATACCGGAGGCCTCTCTGTCACCAGCGATGCTGCGCCGGACTCTCCAGAGAAGTTCTGCACACCAGACCTCACAAACTCAGACACGGGCACCCAAGGAGTTAGGGCCCCCTCGGATTCCTCCACCCTCACGGAACTCAGTCGAAGGTACTGAGCCCCAGGCATCCACCATAGTACCTCACCCCAGGTTAAAGGTGCCTGAGATGGACTCCATCTCCGCTCCGACCAGGTCAAAGGCACCTGGGCCCGGAACACTGGGACGCCAGCACCCAAGCTGAAGGTGCCTGGGTGCGGCCACGTCCTCCGTCTCTGCACTCTGAACCCCATGGTAAGGGCGTCCACCCCTTTTATCTCCTCTCCCTTTGCGTCACAGCGGGTTCCCCGCCCCGCTGTACCAGCTCCAGGGGAGGACAAAAAGGCACAGTCCTGTGGTGTGAGTTCACCTCCGGCCCCCGGCAACAACGCCACCTATAGGCCCAGGGAACCTCACACCACCAGAGGACCAGAGTCCTCCAAGAACCATAAAAGGGCCTCAGATCCCCTAGCAATTAGTGCATCTGGGTTACACTACCGCCCAGATGCTTCCCCTAAATTTAAATACCCGCTACACTATAAAGAAATTTGTACTTTTTCTTAAACCCGCTTACGCCTCATTGATGAGTCTCTTGAGGAGTTTTTCCTCCTTTTAGTACATGGAGGTTTATTAACTCGTGTACACAGCAAAACAGGCGTGGTGATGGGGGGCTTACAGATTCCAATTAGCCCTCTGCCCGCCGACCCCGACAACCACATCCCGGGGTTGTCGATAACCCCCCCAGCCCCAAAGCACCCACCCCGCTATGTTGAGGGCATGTAGCCTGGTATGGTTCAGGAGGGGGGCGCACGATCGTCCCCTCCCCTTTCCTGACCTGCTGGCATGCATGCTCAGATAAGGGTCTGGTATGGATTTTGATGGCGACCCCACGCCGTCTTTTTTTTTTGGCCGGGTGTCGCCAATTGTAACCGCGAGTCATTTTAAATGGGATTTGACTTGTTTTTTCTCTTTCGAAATGTAATTTTTGCTGTAGCATTTTTTATGCATGCTACAGATGCATCACTTTACAGGCACATTAAGGGGACCCCCAGACACTATATTTAAACACATTTTTCATTTTTATTGTTGCACTTTAAGCATAATTAAAATCACTGTTCCTGAAAAAACGATTGTTTTAAAAAAAAATGTTTTTATTGATACATGTCCCCCAGGGCAGTACCCAGACCCCCATACCCCTTTTTTGGCCAATTACTTGCATATATACCTTCAAAATGGGCACATTTAATTTTTCCTGTTCGGCTCCAATAGACTTCAATGGGGTTCGCCGTTCGGGTTAGAACATTTCCCCTGTTCGGGAGTTCTGCTGCAAACCGAACAGGGGGGTGTTCGGCCCATCCCTATGTAAAACCTTTATCCAAAAGAAACAAAACTGTTGCTAAAACTGGCTAAAAAGTTTTTTCCCCAAATATGGCTTCAATTTGTTCAATGCATCTAAATCTTGTAGTGCATTTAGCTCTACCCTACTCCCAGACTGACAATGCTGCTATCCAAAGGTGTCTCTGGACAGAGGGAAAAGAACAAAAAAAAGAAAACTAATGTTAAAGGAGGGAGAGAGAGGGGGGAAAGAGGAAGGGAGTGAGAAAGAGAGAAGGCGAAGGGAGGGCGAGAGAATCAGGGGAGAGGGGAGATAGGGAGAGAGAAAGAGAGAGAGATAGGGAGGAGAGAGAGAGGGAAAAGAAGGAAAAGACTAATGCCGCGTACACACGACCGTTTTTAATGTCATTGAAAAAAACGGCGTTTTTCTCGACGTGATTCTTCTCAAGCTTGCATTGCCTACACACTATCGTGGAAAAAAATGCTCGAGCAAAGCGCGGTGACGTACAACACGTACCACAACACATACAACGGCACTATAAAGGGGAAGTTCCATTCGGATGGCGCCCCTCTTTGGGCTGCTTTTGCTGATCTCGTGTTAGTAACGTTTGGTGAGAGACGATTCGCGCTTTTCTGCCTCGTGCTTTTCAGTCCGTTACAGCGTGACGAATGTGCTATCTCCATTACGAACACTAGTTTTACCAGAACGAGCGCTCCCTTCTCATACTTGATTCTGAGCATGCGCATTTTTTTTCACGTCGTTAAAGCCTACACACGGCCGTTTTTCATGACGAGAAAAACGACGACGTGAAAAACGACGAGAAAAATTAGAGCATGTTCCAATTTTTTCATGGCCATTTTTCACGTCGTGAAAAATGCTCTGAAGCCCACACACGATCATTTTTAATGACCATTTTAAAAAATTGCATTTTTCTCGTCATTACACGGTCGTGTGTACGCGGCATCAGAGAAAGAAGGAGGGCAGGGAGAAAGAGTGAGGGAAGGGAGGAAGAGAGAGGGAAGAGAGGGAGAGAAAGGAAGGATAAAGACAAAGAGTAAGAAGGGAGGTAGAGAGAGAAATTGAAGGAATGAAAATAGAGGGAAGAGAGTGGAAGCCTTTGACAGAACAATGGGCGCCAGTCACTTTTTAGAAGATTAATTGGAACACACAAGGAGCTGAGGGTTAGGGGTCATAGATACCCTTGTAGAACGTTTACCGACTTCTCCCATGTCCAGCTTCATAGTGTCACAAACTTTAAGCTGACCTGGCAACACTGCAAATAACATTCCATCTGGTCCACAGAATTTGCTCCCTCCTGCTGGTTCCAGTGCCCTCTTCTCTAACAATCTGAAGGGGAAATTCCCCTTTATGCCCTCCCCCTTCTGTTTTTAGCTTTTTTTTTTGTGTGGCGGGGGGGAGTGGGTACATGGTTTTGACAGGTACCCACTCCCACTTTCAATCAAATCGCCATGGCTGTCGCCAAAGGCTGTGGTACCATTCACAAAGCGCAGTGTGTCTCACGCATGTGTAGTGAGCAGCCAGCTGTGAAGCCACAAGGAGTCAAATTCGGCTGCCCACAGTAAACATGCCAGCGCCGGGGACCCGAAGACTGGCAAAGAACTGGTTCGGGTGAGCAAGACGCTGAACCCCTGGCCAGGTGAGTGTCCTTTTATTAAAAGTCAGCAGCTACAGTATTTGAAGCTGCTGACTTTAAAAAAAATTCAAACAGGGAGAAAACTGCTTTAGGACATAGGCTACTTTTTGGGTATATTCAGACCGTATTTTATGCCCTAAGTTCAGCCTTGGGATTACTGACAGAAAATGTCGTGTATCTGCAGTCACATTAATAAACTGTGTATCAAGTCATTATAGACTAAGTACTGAAGGAAAAGATTCAGCATAAAAGTCAGCCACTAGCATTTTTAGAACAACATGAATGATTTTTATATATGGATATACCCTTTATTGTTCCTAGGAATTACCTACAGAGCCAATTTGATTTGCCTCCTGAGTATTGCAAGTAGAAATCAACCTGGCAGCAACACTTGCATGGATCAACCATGTAAGGCTGCTCGAATGTTTTATTTTCATTAATGTGGTAATTTAAGAGGTAGTAGAGAAACATAATTACAGGTAAAGGATAGGTTCATTTGTAAACGCAAAAAACTGCCATAAAAAACTGCCATAAATATCAACATCAACAATATTAACTTTATATTTATTTTTATTTTTATATTTAACAATAAATTTAATTAAAAAAATATATATAAAAAAAATTAAAGTCATTGTACAAATCGTTTCAACACGATCATAGTATAGTTTATAAATAATTTATTTTACCATTTTATCTGCAACACTGAGCCAGATGTAATAAATCAATTCCTAATTATGAGCCAAAATGACATTATACTGCTGTTGCTAAGCAACACACTACATGCCAGCATAGTGCTAATGTCATCCTAAAATATTGTTAAAATTGTGACTGTATAATGTTAGAAGTGTAATAAAGGTTTGGCTTCAAACTAGAATAGCGACAATACTCTATTTCATACAAGAAACTACTTCGTGAAAATAAAAGTATGTTACTGTAATTGTAGATAGCATAACAGTTAAAATAAAACAAAAGGAAGCATTTGTAGATAAATAAAAAGCCAGCCACCATACCAATCCTATTAAATCGCCCTCACTTTGAAAGCTCAATTATGTGCAAGAAAAATAATAAAATAAATTATAAAACCTTATTAACTAACAATCACTTTGCAAGTAAACATACTTTTTGAAAAGAAAACAGTCAAAACTAGCTGCTCTTTTTGATAATCAACCCCACTGCATTCGGTCTATTGAAGCGTGGTATTGTCACATTAGGGCAGGACTACAAAACACCTCCCCTTTTTATCTGAATTACAGAAATAGGCTCTGTAGTCCACATTCCAAGCAGTGTTCAGTACACAGTTCAGGGCCATTTTTTAGGGAAGGGCAAAAGGGGCAGCTGCCCTGGGCCCTGTCATTGTTGTGGGGCCCCAAGCAGCTGCCTCATACTTGCAAACTATCCCAGTTTAACCACTTAACGACCGTCCACTGTAATTATACGTCGGCAGAATGGCACCGACAGGCAGAATCACGTAGATCTACGTGATCGCCTGTATAGTTGGGGGGTCCGATCGGACCCCCCTTCTTTACAGTGAGCAGCCGTTATTTGTTCGGGAGCGATCAGGGATGAGGGGACGGCCGTTCGATTCCGGCCACCCCCTCGCGATCGCTCCCGTCGAATGAGAAAGCTTCCCTGCCTGTATAATGTAAACACAGGCAGAGGAAGTGATGTCATCTCTCCTCGTGTCGGTCTTTTCGATCCGGCGCGAGGAGAGAAGACATCACATAGTAAGTGCACCAACAGCCCACTGACACCAGTACACGTAGGCACACAAATCACCCCCCAGTCACCCCCAGATCACCCCCCAGATCACCCCCAGTACCCCCAGTCACAGTGCACCGTTTGCAGTGGTCATTTTTTTACTGATCACTGCAATCAGTGTAATTTGTGACAGTAAAAAGTTGCAGGGCAGTTAGGTTTAGGCCCCTTTAGGTCCAGGGTAGCCCCCTAACCCCCCCTAATAAAGGTTTAACCCCTTGATCGCCCCCCAGGTAACCCTTTCACCCCCTAACGCCAGCGTCACTAAGCGATCGTATTTCCGATCGCTGTATTTAGTGGCGGTGGTGCCCTAGATAGCCAGTTATTTATTTTTAGTTTTGTCGCAGGTTTTTATAGCGTCAGGTACCCCCATATATTATTTTAACCCCCTGATTGCCCCTAGAGTTAACCCTTTCACCAGTGATCACCGTATAAGTTTTACTGGTGACACTGGTTAGCCGGTTAGTTATTTAGTTATTTAGGTTACCCGTCAGGTTTTTATATAGCGTCAGGTACCCCCATATATAACCTAATAAAAGTTTTAACCCCCTGATTGCCCCTAGTTAACCCTTTCACCAGTGGTCACCATATAAAGGTTACGGGTGACGCTGGTTGGTTAGTTTGCTTTTTATAGCATCAGGGCACCCGCCGTATATAACCCAATAAAGGTTTAACCCGCTGATCGCCCGGCGGCTGATATCAATTAGGTTTTAGTGCCAGAGAGGGTCTGCGTCGCCCCAGGCAGCGTCAGGTTAGTGCCAGTAACGCTAACACCCACGCGCAAAGCATACACCTGTATAGTATCTGATCAGATCTATACTAGCGTCCCCAGCGGTTTAGGGTTCCCAAAACCGCAGTGTTAGCGGGATCAGCCCAGATACCTGCTAGCACCTGCGTTTAGCCCCTCCGCCCAGCCCAGCCCACCCAAGTGCAGTATCGATCAATCACTGTCACTTACCAAACACAACACACATAACTGCAGCGTTCGCAGAGACAGTCCTGATCCCTGCGATCGCTAACAGTTTTTTTGGTAGCGTTTGATACATTTGCTGACAGTCAGGTGCTTTTTTTACCTGTGAATCTTACTAGTGTACCCCTAAATTTAGAGCCCAAGATGGCAAGACGAAGGTACACTAGTAAAGAGGCCTACGAGATTCTGAGCATGACAGATAGTGAAGAGGAGGTCACGCATCTGTCAGATTCAGGCTCAGAATATCTTCCCGTAGAAGACAGTGACGTCAGCGGCCCCACGTCAGATAGCTCTGACGACGAAGTTGAGGTCCCTGCTAAGGTCAGGCGTACCCGATCCCGATCTTCTGAGGTTGTTGAGGAGCAAGAACCGCAGGTCTCTCGTATCATGGAGCAGAGTAGTACTAGCGCCGCTATTCCTTCTGGTGAATTGGCAAGCACCAGCGGCCTAGTACAGCCTGGGCGTACATCCAGCACTGCAGTATCACGTGGTGACGTGGCGAGTCCCATAAGTGCAGTTCAAGCTGGCGAGGTGGCAAGCACAAGTAGTGTCCCGCTGCCACCAAGAAGACAAAGGCAGGCCCGTCGTGCCCATAGTGCCCTTCCTGCAGAATTCGCCTATCCTGATTGGGTCCCCACCACTTCTGCAGAACCCGTACTTCCCCCATTCACTGCCCAACCCGGTATTCAGGTGGAAACAGCTGATTTTATGCCAATTGATTTTTATTCGCTGTTTTTCACGGAAGATCTCTATAGATCTATTGTGGACCAGAGTAATTTATATGCTGGTCAATTCATCGCCGCTAACCCCCAGTTGCCTAAAATTGCCAAAGATTGGAAACCAATTACGGTTTCCGAATTTAAGACCTTTCTGGGCCTATACCCTCAACATGGGCACACATAAATTCCCATCATTGCGTGCTTATTGGTCCACGCACCCAATTGACCACATGCCCGTGTTCTCTGCCTCCATGCCCAGGACACGATATGAGCAGATTTTGCGGTTCATGCATTTCAACGACAATGAACTTTGTCGTCCACGTGAAGACCCTGAATACGACCGGCTCTATAAAATTCGGCCCCTCATAAACCACTTCAACGAACGTTTTGCAGCCTTGTTTATTCCCGATCAAGTTGTCTGCGTTGATGAGTCCCTGATTAAATTTTCTGGCCGCTTGGCTTTCAAGCAGTACCTTCCCAGCAAGCGTGCCAGATACGGGGTCAAGCTCTATAAGTTCTGTGACAGGGCAACAGGCTATGTATTGAGCTTTACGGTTTATGAGGGAAAAGATAGACAGGTTGAGCCGGTCAACTGCCCGGATTACATAGGGAGCGCTGGCAAGATAGTGTGGAACTTGGTGTCACCCTTATTCGGAAAGGGGTACCACTTGTATGTGGACAATTATTACACGAGCGTGCCACTGTTTAGTCACTTGTTTGATCATCAGATTGGAGCATGTGGCACCGTGCGACCTAATCGCCGGGGCTTTCCCCAGCGGCTTGTAGATGCCCGTCTTAGGCTGGGGGAGAGAGCCTGCTTGAAGTGTAATAACTTGCTCGCTATGAAGTGGAGGGATAATAAGAATGTTTTCCTTCTTACCTCCCTTCATGCAGACACGACAGTCCAAATTCGTACGGCGACTGGTGTTGTGGAGAAACCCCTCTGTGTCCACGAATATAACAAAAATATGGGAGGGGTGGACCTCAACGACCAGTTGTTGGCGCCGTATCTAATTGACCGTAAGGCGAGACGCTGGTACAAAAAAGTGTCTCTATCCTTATTCCAATTGGCTTTGCTGAACGCTCATGTGCTATACAGAGCTTCAGGCGGGACGTTATCTCTTCTAAAATTCCAGAATGAGATAGTCACAGAACTCCTGTATCCAGGCGGTTCTGCACCTCACCATCCCCAACCAAATGCAGTAAGCCGGCTGCATGAGAGGCATTATCCGTATGCCCTCCCGAGTACCCCTACCCAACGAACCCCCCAAAAAAGATGTCGTGTCTGTAGCAAGCGCGGATTTAGGCGTGACACCCGTGTTTTTTGTCCACTCTGATCTGACAAACCTGGTCTTTGCCTTGGTGAATGTTTTGAACGCTACCACTCAAAAGTGAAGTTTTAGCGTAGGGTACAGCATTTCACAGACTAGGACACACTTACACAGGGTCTCCCAAGATGCCATTACATTTTGAGAGACCCGAACCATTACAGTTGTTAAAGTTACAAAACAAAAGTGTAAAAAAGAAAAAAAACGTAAAAAACAAAACACAAAAAAAATATAAAATAAAAAAACCAAAAATAGTTGTCGTTTTATTGTTCTCTCTCTCTCTCTATTTTCTCTCTATTGTTCTGCTCTTTTTTACTGTATTCTATTCTGCAATGTTTTATCATGCTTGCTTTTCAGGTATGTAATTTTTTGTTTTCAGGTGCGCCATTCAGCTGCAGCGCGGAATTATTTATCTTGACAGCAACAGCGTTTCCTCCCACGATACATAAAGCCGTGACTCCAGTGCAGTGTTGCCAACCCCCTGAAGTGAAATTTACTGGCAAGGATGCCAAAATTTCTGTACAGCACCAATTTCTTACTGGCAAAAATAATGAAGATTACTGGCAGAGCCGCATTTTTTACTGACGCTGCAAAAACAGTACCTAAAATTACTGTTTTTAGTGCTAAACAGTGCAAATATCAACATTTCAACTATAAACACACAGCTAATGCTAATATCAATGTGTTTAAGTTAAACAAAAGTAAAAAAACATATTTCTCAATTCACATGAAGGTTAGGATACTATAACCCAGCCAGCACAGAGTTCCCTCTTACATCAGAGTCTGCAGTATGCCCCCTTACAGTGCAAGGGAACTCTTATGTAAAGGGGAATGCTGCAGATCATGATGTAAGGGGGAACTCTGATGTGGAGGGGGGCTCTGGTGAATAGAGACCACCTTCCACAGAGTGAATACACTAAGATAAGGGGGGGTACTAATATAAGGGGGAAACCTTTATATCAGTGCCCCCTTACATTATTGTATTCATTCACCTTCTTACATCAGTGACCCCCCCCCCCCTCAGAATGGCCTGGCGGCACTGTCACTTACCTCCTCCCAGGTGCACAGTGTGGGGCTCAGTCAGACGGCTCCAGCTTGGTGGCTCTGATCTCCTCTCCCCAGTCCACACGTCTGTTTCTTCCTGGGCCGTAACCCCCATCCCGGCGGCACTCCCACTCTTGACTCCTTTCTAGGATCCCCTCATAGACTGTAGACATGACAAGAGATGGTCAGAGGCTGCGGACACGATACAGGAAGTAGACAGAGACTGCAGACACGATACAGGAGGTGGACAGAGGCTGCGGACATACTACAGGAGGGGGACAGAGACTGCGGACACACTACAGGAGGGGGACAGAGACTGCTGACACACTACAGGAGGGGGACAGAGACTGCGGACACACTACAGGAGGGGGACAGAGACTGCGGACACACTATAGGAGGGGGACAGAGACTGCGGACACACTACAGGAGGGGGACAGAGACTGCGGACACACTATAGGAGGGGGACAGAGACTGCGGACACACTATAGGAGGTGGACAGAGACTGCGGACACACTACAGGAGGTGGACAGAGACTGCAGACATACTACAGGGAGGAGGACATTGGACAGAGACTGCGGACATACTACAGGAGGTGGACAGAGACTGCAGACATACTACAGGGAGGTGGACAGAGACTGCAGACATACTATAGGGAGGAGGACACTGGACAGAGACTGCGGACATACTACAGGAGGTGGACAGAGACTGCGGACATACTACAGGAGGTGGACAGAGACTGCAGACATACTACAGGGAGGTGGACACTGGACAGAGACTGCGGACTTACTACAGGAGGTGGACAGAGACTGCGGACATACTACAGGGAGGTGGACACTGGAGAGACTGCGGACATACTACAGGGAGGGGGACACTGGAGAGACTGCGGACATACTACAGGAGGTGGACAGAGACTGCGGACATACTACAGGGAGGTGGACACTGGACAGAGACTGCGGACATACTACAGAAGGTGGACAGAGACTGCGGACATACTACTGGAGGTGCCGGAGACACTCTGCGGACATGATGGTGTCCTCCTCACCCCCTCACAGTAGCCTCCTCCTCTGTCCACCACCATATTATTTCTCCACATCATCAGTGTGCTGTGTCCTCCTCCTGTGCCCCTTTCACCTCTCCACAGGTCAGGGCAGCACTGTGCTGCCCTGACCTGTGGAAAGGTGCACAGGAGCCAGAGGAGGACACAGCACACTGATGATTTCGAGAAGTAATATGGTGCCGGTAGACAGAGAGCACATCAGTCTCTGTGTCCCCTGCATGGCACCATTGGCACGGCTTCACGCTCCAGGCTCACTCACTGACCCCCCCAGTTTCACTCACCTCGAGTCTGTCTCTGTCCTCCACCCTGTCAGTGCTCCGCTCGCTCCTCCACCGGCACCTATGATGATGAATGCTACTGCAGGACTGAGGACTCGAGTCGCGCGGCTCGCACCAGTCGCTGTGGTCACGCCGGTGTATTCAAAAATGGCGCCAGCGGCGCCATCACGTTACTGCGCGTGCGCCGCCCGGCCGAGCGTGAATACGTTTCCCTGCGCTCGGCCGGCTTTGGAACGGCGCATGCGCAGTTGTATGGCCGGCTCGTGGCCATCTTTTTTATGGGCGCCGGTGCCCATAGCGGACATTAACGTACACCCCAAAAAAGGGGTTAAATTCACGTACCGTACGTAAATCTACGTACGGTTGGCAACACTGCTCCAGTGCTGTAGGAGGTGATTTCACCACCACAGTTAAAAAAAAAGAGCATATATGCCGAAGCATGGGGGCAGCAGGGGCGGAGGAGCGATTTTGCTCCTAATGCCGCGTATATACGGTCGAAATTCCGACCGTGTGTACGCGGCATAACCTTTTATGCCACGTAAATACGGTCAAAATTCCGACGGAGGCTTGCCTGTGGAAAAGTCCGACCGTGTGTACGCGGCATAACTTTTTTGCAGGACGATGCCCCCATGCTTCGGCATATATATATTTTAGGCACAGGTTGCGTTAAAAAAATGTTTTATTTTTTACTAGGTTTTGTTTTGGTATTTGCGTTGCAGGTATGGTATGGTAAGGTCTTACTGTTGTACTGTAATGTTACTTTGTTTTAATGCTAACCACCATTTGCTTAGCAGGTACGCCATTTAGTTGCAGCGCGGATCTATTTATCTTGACAGCAACAGCATTTGCTCCCACGATACATAAAGCCGTGACTCCAACGCTGTAGGAGGTGATTTCACCACCACAGTTAAAAAAAAGAGCATATATGCCGAAGCATGGGGGCAGCAGGGGCGGAGGAGCGATTTTGCTCCTAATGCCGCGTATATACGATTGAAATTCCGACGGAGGCTTGCCCGTGGAAAAGTCAGACCGTGTGTACGCGGCATAACCTTTTATGCCGCGTATATACGGTCGAAATTCCGACGAAGGCTTGCCCGTGGAAAAGTCCGACCGTGTGTACGCGGCATAACTTTTTTGCGGGAGGATGCCCCCATGCTTCGGCATATATATGGTGCATGTATGCCCATCATTAGAAGTGGGTGGATGAAGGGAGGTATTCTAATGGTGGGCATAACCACCAATCAATCTCTTTTTTTCGTTCAGCCAACAGGCTGCATGAAAAAAAAGATTACAATACATGTCCAACAAGGACCAGCAACTTACTGGTATGTTGCTGGACTTTGAATGTTTATACCAGAATGATGCCTGCGGGTTTAGGTATCATCTTGGTATCATTCTTTTCAGCCAGCAGCCGGCTTTCATGTAAAAGCAATTCTAGCAGATAATTAGCCTCTAGACTGCTTTTACAAGCAGTGGGAGGGAATGTCCCCCCCCCCCGGATATAAACAGCGCCATTGGGAAATTGGGAAAGCATTTTATCACACCGATCTTGGTGTGGTCAGATGCTTTGAGGGCAGGGGAAAGATCTAGGGTCTAACCCCCCAATTTTTTTCAAAAAAAGAGTACCTGTCACTACTTATTGCTATCATAGGGGATATTTACATTCCCTGAGATAACAATAAAAATGGTAAAAAAAAAAAAATATGGAAGGAAAAGTTTAAAAATAAAATAAAAAAGCAAAATAAATAATAAAAAAAAAAAAAAAAAAAAAAAAAGCACCGCTGTCCCCCCCTGCTCTTGCGCAAAGGCGAACGCAAGCGTCGGTCTAGCGTCATATGTAAACAGCAATTGCATCATGCATGTGAGGTATCACCGCGAAGGTCAGATCGAGGGCAGTAATTTTAGCAGTAGACCTCCTCTGTAAATCTAACGTGGTAACCTGTAAAGGCTTTTAAATGCTTTTAAAAATGAATGTAGTTTGTCGCCGCTGCACGTTTGTGCGCAATTTTAAAGCATGTCGTGTTTGGTATCCATGTACTCGGCCTATGATCATCTTTTTTATTTCATCAAACATTTGGGCAATATAGTGTTTTTTAGTGCATTAAAAATAAAAAAAGTGTGTTTTTCCCCCAAAAAATGTGTTTGAAAAATCGCTGCGCAAATACTGTGTGGAAAAAAAAATGCAACACCCACTATTTTAATCTGTAGGGCCTTTGCTTTAAAAAAATATATAATGTTTGGGGGTTCAACATAATTTTCTTGCAAAAAAAATTTTTTTTTCATGTAAACAAAAAGTGTCAGAAAGGGCTTTGTCTTCAAGTGGTTAGAAGAGTGGATGATGTGTGACATAAGCTTCCTAATGTTGTGCATAAAATGCCAGGACAGTTCAAAACCCCCCCAAATGACCCCATTTTGGAAAGTAGACACCTCAAGCTATTTGCTGAGAGGCATGTTGAGCCCATTGAATATTTTTTTTTTTGTCCCAAGTGATTGAATAATGACAAAAAGAAAAAAAAATGTACAAAAAGTTGTCACTAAATTATATATTGCTCAAACATGCCATGGTTATATGTGGAATTGCACCCCAAAATACATTCTGTTTCTTCTCCTGAGTACGGGGATACCACATGTGTGAGACATTTTGAGAGCCTAGCCGCGTACAGGACCCCGAAAACCAAGCACCGCCTTCAGGATTTCTATGGGTGTAAATTTTTG
Source organism: Rana muscosa (assembly GCA_029206835.1). NCBI lineage: Eukaryota > Metazoa > Chordata > Amphibia > Anura > Ranidae > Rana > Rana muscosa. Next base: position 637,406,301 of record CM055116.1, read on the forward strand.
ATTTCACTCCTCACTGCCTATCACAGTTTCGGAGGCCATGGAATGCCCAGATGGCACAAAACCACCCCAAATGACCCCATTTTGGAAAGTAGACACCCCAAGCTATTTGCTGAGAGGTATGTTGAGTATTTTGCAGATCTCGATTTTTGTCACTAAGTTTTGAAAATTTAAAAAAGAAAAAAAAAATGTCTTTCTTCATTTTCAAAAACAAATGAGAGCTGTAAAATACTCACCATGCCTCTCAGCAAATAGCTTGGGGTGTCTACTTTCCAAAATGGGGTCATTTGTGGGAGTTTTGGGCTATCTTGGCATTTTATGGCCTTCAAAACTGTGATAGGTAGTGAGGAGTGAAATCAAAAATGTATGACTTTAGAAACCTTGAAGGCGGTGCTTGGTTTTTGGGGTCCCGTACACGGCTAGGCTCCCAAAAAGTCCCACACATGTGGTATCCCCGTACTCAGGAGAAGCAGCAGAATGTATTTTGGGGTGTAATTTCACATATGCCCATGGCATGTGTGAGCAATATATCATTTAGTGACAACTTTGTGCAAAAAAAAAAAGTTTGTCATATTCCCGCAACTTGTGGCAAAATATAAAATATTCCATGGACTGAACATGCCTCTCAGTAAATAGCTTGGGGTGTCTACTTTCCAAAATGGGGTCATTTGGGGGGGTTTTGTGCTATTTTGGCATTTTATGGCCTTCGAAACTGTGATAGGTAGTGAGGAGTGAAATCAAAAATTTGCGCCCTTAGAAATCCTGAAGGCGGTGTTTGGTTTCCAGGGTCCCGTACGTGGCTAGGCTCCTAAAAAGTCCCACACATGTGGTATCCCCGTACTCAGGAGAAGCAGTAGAATGTATTTTGGGGTGCAATTCCACATATAACCATGGCATGTGTGAGCAATATATCATTTAGTGACAACTTTTTGTAATTTTTTTTGTCATTATTCAATCACTTGGGACAAAAAAAAAATATTCAATGGGCTCAACATGCCTCTCAGCAATTTCCAAAATGGGGTCATTTGGGGGGGTTTTGTACTGCCCTGCCATTTTAGCACCTCAAGAAATGAGATAGGCAGTCATAAATTTAAAGCTGTGTAAATTCCAGAAAATGTACCCTAGTTTGTAAACGCTATAACTTTTGCGCAAACCAATAAATATACGCTTATTGACATTTTTTTTACTAAAGACATGTGGCTGAATACATTTTGGCCTAAATGTATGACTAAAATTGAGTTTATTCGATTTTTCTTATAACAAAAAGTGGAAAATATCATTTTTTTTCAAAATTTTTGGTCTTTTTCCGTTTATATCGCAAAAAATAAAAATCGCAGAGGCAATCAAATACCATTAAAAGAAAGCTCTATTTGTGGGAAGAAAAGGACGCAAATTTCGTTTGGGTACAACATTGCATGTCCGCACAATTTACAGTTAAAGCAGTGCAGTGCAAAATTCTGAAATCACCTCTGGTCCTTTAGCTACCAAATGGTCCGGGGCTTAAGTGATTAAATTCCCTCGTCCCTTGAGGCTTTAGTCCTGTGCTGTGTCCCGATATCTCTGTGAATTTCTGTTACTAATGCTGCCCAGCCCTATTGTTGTGTACAGATGACTCACCTGCAGACCCTGTGTTTACATGTAAATACCGGCATTCATATCTAAATATCGGCGGACCCGCGGCATTCATATGTAAATAGTGGCGGACTGGCGGCATTCATATGTAAATAGTGGCGGATCGGCGGCATTCATATGTGAATAGTGGCGGACCAGCAGCATTGATGTGTAAATAGAGGTGGCATTCATATGTACAGTGGGGCAAAAAAGTATTTAGTCAGCCACCAATTGTGCAAGTTCTCCCACTTAAAAAGATGAGAGAGGCCTGTCATTGTCATCATAGGTATACCTCAACTATGAGAGACAAAATGTGGAAACAAATCCAGACAATCACATTGTCTGATTTGGAAAGAATTTATTTGCAAATTATGGTGGAAAATAAGTATTTGGTCAATATCAAAAGTTCATCTCAATACTTTGTTATATATCCTTTGTTGGCAATGACAGAGGTCAAATGTTTTCTGTAAGTCTTCACAATGTTGTCACACACTGTTGCTGGTATGTTGGCCCATTCCTCCATGCAGATCTCCTCTAGAGCAGTGATGTTTTGGGGCTGTCGCTGGGAAACGCGGACTTTCAACTCCCTCCAAAGGTTTTCTATGGGGTTGAGATCTGGAGACTGGCTAGGCCACTCCAGGACCTTGAAATGCTTCTTACAAAGCCACTCTTTCGTTGCCCGGGCGGTGTGTTTGGGATCCCCTGCGTGAGATGTGGGCCTTCTATATAGGGGAAACAAGACAGGAACTGGGAAAGCGCATAGAGAAACACATGCATAGTATGAAAATAGGGAATCTATATCTCCCACTAGGTAGACACGTTGCAAGATATCATAAATATAGGATGCCGAAAGTCACCTTCTCAGTGGTGGAGAGGATTCACATCCCACGCAGGGGAGGTGATTGGAATAAGGTCCTGCTCCAGCGCGAAATGCGCTGGACAGGTACCTTAAAGCCACGACACCCTCAGGCCTCAACTAAATTGAAAGCTTTAGACCCTTCTTGGAAGGCTATAGTTCGGGTAAGACCGACTAAATGAGGTTCATATATAGCTGTGGAGGTAAATGTTCCCTCCTGGTCTGCAGCCATGGAGGGGATTATCCCTTCACAGGATGGACCCCCCATTTACCCCCTCTCTCCGGTGTTGTCCTGAGTTATATTCTACAATAGCCGAATCTGAGGATTATGGGCTGTCAGAATGCTTTCCGTTGTACATTTAATTTCCTCACCTTCACCCTTTCTGTGTGTGCTGTACACCATCTTTTACAGTCATGTGCCCATGCTTTTTGCATTTAGGGGTGGAAATCGGTGCAATTTAGAAACACAGGTTACGCTCACATTTGGATTTTTATTATATATACATTTTTTTTTCTATTTGTTTTGTTGTAAGAATCTGATTGTGACCTAGTATATTCTGTGTCCTGTGATATAGAGTATTATTAGATTCACATCAGAACTAATGTTTAACAGCATTTGCACTTCTCATGGGTCTCTGTCATGTCTGAGATCTAATGTTCTAATCCCCTATATTTGTTTTGGTTTTCTCAGTGTGTCCTCCAATTTGGTTGCCCCTTTTTCCCATCCGGTGGCAGGGGGGGCCCAGGGGGTACCAAATACAGCCCATGGTTGTTTGGCCCTGCATTCTTCCCAGGTGCATTACCTGGAAAGCGTTGGCACAGGTGGTGTTTGTCCCTGGTCCATTTACATTCCTCATGAGCAATCATGAGGGATCCTGGATCAAAACCCTGCAAGTTTTTTTTCCCCCCTATTTACCATCTTCCTTTCCCACCCTGCCCAATTATATCTGCAATGGCTCACTCAGCCCTGTAATGGGGCCCGCTGTTTTGGGGCTTTTTACATCACTTTCCCTGCTCTAATATGGCTACGTCTGCGCTTCCGGTTTTCCCGAGCTGCGGACGCCACCATTGGCTACAGCAGTGAAGCTGATTTCCGGGATTAGGAGTGCCGCGTGCTGTGTGTTGACATATGCACGCCTCCGGTGTGTGTTTTGTCATCACATGCTCAGCGCGACCAATCCCGAGGCAGTGACGTGGTCCCTAGTCCACAGCTGATGCAGCCCGCTTGGGGAGCGCATCGCGTCGCTGTGGAGATCCATGACACACCACCCTCTTGGGCTGGATGTGTCATGTGATCTGACCGAGCCAATCAGGCAGAGTGGAGGCATTTAAAAGGACGCCAGGGGTATTATATGGCGTCATTCCGTCTCCTCTACTGATGAGTGGAGGAGGTATTCACAGACCTGCTGCAGACCTTTTTGGCCTTTGAGGTGAAACTTTGTAAGTGGTCCTTGGATGTTTTGCCTCTCCCTTTTCCAAGAACATGCGCTATATGCCGTTTTGATGGTAAGTGCAACAATTCCCCCTTTTCTGTCCATGGAAATTTTTGTGATGGTCAATTATTTGGAGCTCACAAGCTCCTCCCCTTTTCATCCAGCAGATCCCTATAGGCGTCATTTGATTGGATATATTATCCTGATCCACAATGGGAGGTGGGGCAATTTTGGAGGTACACGGAGAAGCCACTCAAGGGGCATTTGTATCAGCATTGTGACATCTATGGGAACAGTATATGCTCTAATGAATGTAATGAAGTGAGTCACCCTTTATTTGCACCGGTGGGGGTGTGGGAGGGTGATTCAATACATGTTGTACTAAATGATTTTTTCTTGATTTATTGTAGACAAAGATACATACTAAATATCCCTGAGGAAGAACTATCTTGTAAACTGTTTGAAACGCATTGGATTAAGCCTTTGTTTCGATTGTCCCCAGATGTTCTGGAGGTTTTTTTGAATTTTGGCTATTGTATCATTTGTTCACCATTCAATATTTGCATGATTTTAATATTACAACATATTTATATTGTATACAATGACAATTTTGTAATACATTTATATTTTTCTATATAATTTGTTTTTGTTGCCCGCATAATCCCTACCAAAGAGGTTTTCCATATGCTTAGCTCTTATGGGATGATGGCAACTACATGTTTTGACGTATGAGCTAACCTAAAATTCTAGACATCACCCAGTGTGAAAGCCCCAGTTGCTACTAGTGAAATCCTGGCCAGAGGTACCAATTTGTTTGGGTCAGGAAAGCTGCCTGTTAATGCTCTGGTGCAAAAGTTCCCAGCTTCGTGTATACCTCCTGGACTTGGAAGCACCAGATCTTTGCCGAGACTTGCCCAGCTACAAAGGGTACTCAACAAAAAGGTAGCCACGGAGCACGGCCTTGAATTTCCCTATGTCCCCCGGGAGATCATGCAGGAAATTGAGTCCAGCAGAGAAAAATGGTACGATGAGTCTGTTTGGGACTATTTGTCCGTACCTAAACCGTTTAGGAGAACAGGCTATTTGGCTACTATGGATGATCGCTTCAATGGGTGCCTGTTACACTTGAGTTACGGTCGGCACATCCATGCTGACAAGGTGGTCACCTGCCGCCCAGGGAAGGACAATGTTGTGTATTTTATCACTACCCTGGATAAACAAGGAAAGCCACTGACTTTGCCTGACCCCCGATTTTACTGGTGATCGCTTACAGTAAATGTTCTGGTGTTAAATTTGCAGAGAGAAAAAGATGTTCTTTGTGCTGAAGGACTGTGGGGTATATAGCTAGGTAGTGCTAGGTTGACGGGAACTTCGGAGTCAAGATCCCTCTACCTGCTCCAGTACTTGCGTTCAAGGACTTTGTTATGTTATCCTTCTGCCACTAGGTGGTGGAAGTTTGCCCAGCAAAACTGGACTCTCTCTTTACACTTAGCTACCCACACAGAGAAAATATAATATATATGGGGGAAAGAAAGGCAAATTTTTCAGGAAGTGAGGCTTTGCTTCCTATTGTACAGTAATGTTGTGTTGTTGCTTGTGTGTTTGTCTTTCATGTACCCTGGATTTCTGCCAATCTACTGGAGATTGGGTGGTTTAGACAGATAGTCAGGGGTGGTAATACATGTTAATGTGATTTTATTGTGTGTGTTTTGTTTAAAAAAAAATCAGTAAATTTCCTTTTCTTACCCCTCCCTTCCCCATCCAAGTTTTATGGAATTCAGGTATCGACTCTCAGGAGTGAGAGTCATTTTTAAAGATGATGCGGACATCGTCTGTTGCGGTGGGGGAAGTGTGTAGCGCCCTGCTCCTATTGGGTAGGCGCTAGTTGTAAATTTGTTTGTCTGAGCTGTAGTTTAGCTCAGAATAATTTTGGTAATTAATGGTTTCTGTTCCAGTTCAGCTGTGTTGCGCGTTTTTCCACTTGACTGTGGGTGTCGCTGTCACCACAGGTCAAGGTTGGAAATGCAGCAGGCTGGATGTATTCGGTACCTCTTGCCCAGAAGCAGCTCAGTGGGATTGGTTCCCCCGCTGTGCATTCTGGGAGAGGGTACTTAAGGGACAGACACTGTCTTCCGGGAGCTCTGACCCGATGGCCTCCTGGCCTAAGGTGTGCCATAGCAGTTTCCTGCCTCGGGGCCGGCTGGCCCGAAGCCTCGTTACTGGAAGTAGGCCCAGGAGTTTCTGGGGACTACTAATCAGGGGTGGTCCTTGCTGTCTTGCCTGCGGGAAGAAGCCGAGCAATTGAAGAAACCAGGGGAGGACTTTTCCCAGGAGAGGACCGAGCAAAAAGGCTGGTGCCTCGGGAAGAGCCTGGAGACTCAATTGGAGGACGCATTCTTGCATATCTACCTCACGGTTTCGCCGGATTGGGTGAAAGAAACTGGTACTGTGTGACTGTGCTTAAACCATTCAAAAGTATGTGGATTCTTCAAGTCTCTGGCAGAGACTATTTGTATTCTTCAAGTCTGTGGCAGAGACTATTTGTATTCTTCAAGTCTGTGGCAGAGACTATTTGTATTCTTCAAGTCTGTGACAGAGACTTTTGGCCGAGCACCGCACCGGCTGCTAGGTCAGTGAGAGAGGCCTATCCAGTGGTTGCTATATCCGGTGTGGAAGCTGTTTGTCCTCTGGATTAGGAAGTACACGTGATCCGCAACAGCAAGGTACCTGAATCTCCCCTAAAACTCCATCCCTCGCATTGACATTTCTTCAATAAAACCATTGAAAAGAGACTATGGGGCTGATTTACTAATAACAGTGCGCTGCGCTGCTTCTAACCTTAATTGGTGCGCCTGATAACTCCTTCACTGGGCACAGGAAGCAGCGGCGCACTGTTATAGTAAATAGAAATGTCAGCGGCGCTCTATTGAAAATTAATGGTTCCCTATGGGAGCCCATTGATTTGAATAGAGGTCGCCCGGGAAGTCGGATCCGACTTGCGGGCGACTCGTGTGCCGGCTGACACAGGGACAGCACGACTTTGCGAGGCGATCTGGACACGACCTGAGCGTGCAGCAGCCGCTCAAGTCGTGTCCTAGAGGTGACTAGCCGGCCGAGAATGTGTCCAGCGCGATGTCATCGCGCTGGTCCTCGGCAGCCTCGCTGTCCCATGTTTTGGTATGAATCATGAAGGGGAACTCCAAGCCAAATTTTAATGAAAAAACCGGCATGGGTTCCCCTTCAGGAGCATACCAGGCCCTTAGGTCTGGTCTGGATTCTAAGGTGAACCCCCTAAGCCGAAGAACGGCGTGGGGGTCCCCCCCAAAATCCAAACCAGACCCTTAGGTCTGGTCTGGATTTTAAGGTGAACCCCTCAAGCCGAAAAACGGCGTGGGGGTCCCCCCAAAATCCAAACCAGACCCTTATCCGAGCACACAACCTGGCAGGCCGCAGGGGAAAAGGGGGGGATGAGAGCGGCCCCCCCTCCCTCCTGAACCGTACCAGGCCGCATGCCCTCAACATGGGGGGTTTGGTGCTTCGGGGCAGGGGGGCGACCTGCGGCCCCCCACCCCAAAGCACCCTGCCCCCATGTTGATGGGGACAAGGGCCTCTTCCCGACAACCCTGGCCGTTGGTTGTCGGGGTATGCGGGCGGGGGCTTTTCGGAATCAGGGTGACCCCTTTAAAAAGGGGGCCCCCAGATGCCGGCCCCCCGCCCTATGTGAATGAGTATGGGGTACATCGTACCCCTACCCATTCACCTGGTGGAAAAAAATTGCAATAAATAAACCACACAGCTTTTTAAAGTATTTTATTGCACAGCTCCGGGGGTCTTCTGACTTCGGGGGTCTCCGGTGTCGTCGCCGCCGATCTCCGGTTTTCTTCTGCCGGGCCACCGCTAACTTCTTTAGCTCTTTTGCTAGCGGAGGCTCCGGTCTTCTCCGTCACCTTCTCCCCTCTTCTCCTCTCCGGTTCTTCCTTTCTTCTGCCGGGCCTCCGCTAACTTCTTTTAGCTCTTTTGCTAGCAGAGGCCCGGTCTTCTCCGTCGCCTTCTTCTTCTCCCGCTATCCGGTTCTTCTCCCGGTTCTTCTCCCGCTTCTTTCTTCCGCCGGCCCCTCCACTTACTTCTTTAGCTCTTTTGCTAGTGGAGGGCCCGGTCTTCTCCGTCGCCTTCTTCTTCTCCCGCTATCCGGTTCTTCTCCCGGTTCTTCTCCCGCTTCTTTCTTCCGCCGGCCCCTCCACTAACTTCTTTAGCTCTTTTGCTCTTTTGCTAGTGGAGGGGCCGGTCTTCCCGTCGCCGTCGCCGTCTTCATCTTTGCTTTTACATGATTGTAACATCCAATCACCAGTACTTTCCCTCAGATTTTCAGCAGCTACACTTTTACTGCAGAGTGGATTTGTCTTTACTAAACCCCAAACTACCCAATGATTTGGGGTGTACACAACAAAGTGCTAGAGTGGAATTTGCTTAATGGGGACACTAGTTAGATTGATCTGTGTGTCCCCAAGAAAAGCCATTGGTAGGGTTTTACCTTCACTTCCTGTTTAGCTGTGTGACAGGAAGTGAAGCCAATGTTAAGAAAAGGAGACAAAGGCCAAACTACAAAAAAAAATAGGGGTTCTAACACTTACTTTGTTTCCCTCAAAATGCCCACAATTAGAATTGTATGGCCTTGAGCTATTTTTAAGTGCAGTGCTCTAAATCAGCACTTCTCAAGTACCCCCAACAGGCCATGTTTACAGGTTTTCCTTCATCTTGCACATGTGCTTTAAATCACAGTCAATGGTTTTGATTTTTGGACAGCAATTCTCGATAAGAAAAATTCACAAAACATGTCCTGTTGGGGGTACTTGAGGACTGAGGCTGAGAACCACTGCAGTAAAAAAGGAAAATTGAATACTTACCGCTCTGTATTTCATTTCCTGGTGACGCTCCATGGCAGCACACAATACAATCCATGCATATACTACCATGAAGGCACCAGGGTAGACAAATCACACCTGTTTTGTTTTGACATGCCAATCAGCTGTCACATTTGTTGCAAAGAAAACACAAAACAAACATCAAAACTTTACATCTAATTTTATTGTTCAACAAAACAAAAGGGAAGGCAAAATAAAAAACATGGTCACTTTGAAACAGTTACAGACTCAACATCTTGAGCAATTTTTGGCCAAAAAAATGCAGCAGACAATTAAATCAAAGTGAACAAACAACACACATTAACAACATCAGAATTATTTCAGGGGAACATATCTCCCCCACACCAAAAATATACAATCCACAAAATAAACCAAACACCTGTTTTGCAAAGACATAACAAATAAAATACATGTGTTACAAACTCGATAAGGACACCAACATGTACATTTTACCCCACACACACACTTGCCTCTTCTTAAGGCAATCGACCGAATGCTCTGTGAGCTTTATATAACATATGTTTGTGTGCTAATGAGGCAATTGAAAACACATGCACAGTCCATGAAACACCCAGAATGCAAGTTCTCCCAATGTAGAGACTGAAATTCAAAGTGGGCACACCTGTTAAGATGTCCTTCAATTTCTAACCCATAAAAACACTCTCTGAGTGAGCATGCCCAGAAATATCCAGGCGCTGTTCACACACAAAAAGCACGCCAAAAAAAAAACTAACTGGCTGGCCATGTGCAGAACAACACCAATGCAGCTAGCAAAAAATAACCCCCCCTCCCCCATCCAAAATTAAGCACATCATCCAGCATGCTACAAAATTAGAGATGGGACAATCACCCCCCCCCCCCACCAACAAATACTATTACAGTCTATGGGAACTGACTTGTTAATTTTGCTAGTCCCCACTTGGCTGGCTTATCTTCTAGTAAAGTTATTGGCCTTAAAATGGGGGCCCAGGTCCCACCCTAAGGGACATATATCAATGTCACCAATTTGGAAAACACCAAAAACAAAACAAGGAGAAGTGCCTTTAAATATGCCAAATTGCTTAAGGGCCATTTCACACCACATGCAGTCCATTGCGTTTTTTATGCATCAAAAATGCATGGAAAGTTGGTTATATGGTTCTAAATGGCAGTGTTTGTTCCAGTGCGTTCCAGTTCCACCAAAAAAGTAGAACATGCTGCATTTTACCCGCACTGGACTGTACTGGAACGCATCAAAACGCATCATAAACGCACTGGAACGCACAGGAACACACCTAAATGCACCAAAAACGCACTGGAACACACTTGTCCTTATCTATGGTTAATAAAAAAGAGGGGTGAAAACAAAGCACTGGACTGCATCAAAAACTTACCAAAAATGCACCGGAACGCATGAAAAAAGTGCATGCAGAAAAGCACCTGGAACGCATCCGGATTGTGTTTCTATGGTGTGAACTGGCCCTAGTTCACACTATAGAAACGCAGTCTGGGTGCGTTCCAGGTGCTTTTCTGCATGCGCGTTTTTGACACATTCCAGTGCATTTTTGAGGCGTTTTTGATGCAGTCCAGTGTTTTTTTCCGACCTCTTTTCACTTAGGACAAGTGTGTTGCAGTGCGTCTTTGGTGCATTTAGGTGCGTTGCGGTGCATTCCAGTGCATTTTTGGTACGTTCAGTTGTGTTTTTGATGTGTTTTACTGGGGTCCAGTACAGTTTTGTACCTAAAAAATGCAGCATGACCAATTATTTTTTGGCTTTCTGAAATGCACTGGAACGGACTGCAGTGGTGTGAACTATGCCATTGGCATTAATGTGATCAACTTTCTTTGCGTTTTTCAGGCATCAAAAAAACGCACTGCACTGCATCCGGTGTGAACTGGCCCTAAATATCATCCCCGGGGGTGTCTATAGTATGCCTGTAAAGTAGCACATGTTTTCCATGTTTATAACAGTTGGAGAGCAAAATGACATTTCTAAAGTAAAATAATAGTCATTTAAAAGTCCTTGCGGCTGTAATGAATTGCTGGTTCCTGTCAATACAGATAAAAGTAATTGAAAGTCTTTGCTAACCAAAAAAAAAAATGCGTGGGGGTTCCCCCAAATTCCATAACCAGGCCCTTCAGGTCTGGAATGGATATTAAGGGGAACCCCGCTGCAAATTAAAAAAAAAATGACGTGGGGTTTGGCAAGGGCCTCATCCCCACAACCCTTGCCGGTGGTTGTGGGGGTCTGCGGGCGGGGGGCTTATCGGAATCTGGAAGACCCCTTTAACAAAGGGGACCCCCAGATCCCGGCCCCCCCTGTGTGAAATGGTAATGGGGTACAAATGTACCCCTACCATTTCACGAAGAAAGTGTCAAAAATGTAAAAAATGACAAGAGCCGGTTTTTGACAATTCCTTTATTAATGTATTTTCTTTTCTTCCATCTTCTTCCTTCTTCTTCTTCCATCTTCTTCTTTTCTCCATTCGGGTTTCTTCCTCCATCTTCATCTTCCTCTTCATCTTTATCTTTATCTTCATCTTCCTTCTTCCTTCGGTGTTCTCGTCCAGCATCTTGCTCCGGCGTCTTCCCTTCTTCTTTCTTCTCCGGCCGCTCCGTTTGAATTGGAGGTTCCCGCTGTGCGACGCTTCAGTTCGCCTCTGGGTCCGCTTACACCCGTGACCCCGCCCCCCTCTGACGCACATGGATTTCAGGGGGACTTTCCCCGTGGTGACAGAGGGGGCGGAGCCACCGGGTGTAAGCGGACCAAGTGGAGAACTGAAGCGTCGCACAGCGGGAACCTCCAATTCAAACGGAGCGTCCGGAGAAGAAAGAAGAAAGGAAGACGCCGGAGCAAGATGCTGGACGAGAAGACCGAAGGAAGAAGGAAGATGAAGATAAAGATAAAGATGAAGAGGAAGATGAAGATGAAGATGGAGGAAGAAACCCGAATGGAGAAAAGAAGAAGATGGAAGAAGAAGAAGGAAGAAGATGGAAGAAAGGAGAAGACATTAATAAAGGAATTGTCAAAAACCGGCTCTTGTCATTTTTTACATTTTGACACTTTCCTTGTGAAATGGTAGTTACCAATTCACATAGGGGGGGGGCCGGGATCTGGGGGTCCCCTTTGTTAAAGGGGTCTTCCAGATTCCGATAAGCCCCCCGCCCGCAGACCCCCACAACCACCGGGCAAGGGTTGTGGGGATGAGGCCCTTGTCCCCATCAACATGGTGACATCCTCCCCATGTTGAAGGCATGTGGCCTGGTACGGTCCAGGAGGGAGGGGGGGCCGCTCTCTTCCCCCCCTCTTCCCCTGTGGCCGGTCAGGTTATGTGCTCGGATAAAGGGTCTGGTGTGGATTTTTAGGGGGACTCCACGCCATTTTTTTAGAAAATTTGGGGTGGAGTTCCCCTTAAAATCCATACCAGATCTAAAGGGCCTGGTTTGGATACTTGGGGGGAACCCGCACGTAATTTTTTTTTTACATTTGCAGCGGGGTTCCCCTTAATATCCATTCCAGACCTGAAGGGCCTGGTTATGGAATTTGGGGGAACCCCCACGCTTTTTTTTTTTTGGTTAGCAAAGACTTTCAAAGACTTTTCTCTATATTGCTGGGAGCCGACAATTCATTACAGCCGCGGCTGCTTTTAAATGTTTTTTTTTTCCTTTAGAAATTTCATTTTGCTGGCGCAATGGGAAGTTCAGGGCTGCGCCTGTTCAACTTATGCAAATTGACTTAGGTGACTTGACATTTACTAAGATTTTGCCGGCGCAGTGTATCGGCGCATTTAAACCATTGAAATTCCCGCGCTGAGCTCAAAAAAAACTTCCGCAGCTCGAATCGGAATTGCCGGCGCAGCGGGCTGGTTCTGAAAAACTTACTTTCCCTCTCTATTTTGGCCATGTTAGTTATTTGGCCAGGTGTCACTACACTTCCTCACATCACCCCACATCACCCCCAATATATTCTCACTTCCAGCTTCTTTATATTTAGATTTTAACATGCCCTGCGCCAGGCCCATAGTAGCGCACTGACCGCCTCCTCCCGGGCGCAGAGAACACTATAGTAAATGGGAAATAGGGCTGCGCTACAGGCGCTAATGTTTTGTAAATACCAAAACAGCCATTGCGCACGCAGATGCGCCAATACTCATGGCGCAAACGTTTGGTAAATCAGCCCCTATGTGTTTGTGCTGACATCTGTGAAAACTCTTCAATGGAACCCCTATGACGGATACAGTGGAACAGACAGGTAACGGCAAGATCCAAAAATATAACCAGCAGCTCCTACAGGGGTAGTGCTACACGCACATTAATGAAGCTCTTTAATCATGAATACATCCTTAAAGTAGAATTCCAGGCTCCATCAAACTAGTCTTAAGAATTACCTCTCTCCCCTCCTAACGGCTATGTTGACTAACCTGTGTAAAAACATGTGGATACTTACTTATTTGTAGTCTGCTCCAGTCTAGTAACATGATCCCATTGTATTAGTGAGCTCCAGCTGCAGGGGAGAGAAGAGAGCACTCGACAATGTCTGGGAATGCCTGGCAGTGGTTACATCACCCATAGACTCCCATGTCCCAGCCATTTTTGATACTCCCTCCTCTCCCCTGTAGCCGGTGCTGGATGATGCATGGGATCACATGATCAGACAAGAGCAGACCATAAATAGGTAAGTTTATACATCTTTTTTTACACAGGTTAGTCAGCATATGTATTAGAAGAGGAGACATTTTTAAGACTAGTTAGGTTGAGGCTGGAATTCTACTTTAAATGTATTTTATGCATGCAGTGTAAGTACCTGAATTTGTATCAGCCTTCGCAGTCCCTGTACAGCAGAGCTCTGGGAGTAAAAATGAGAACAAACACAAGGAGCTAATTAGATGTGCAAGGAGCCATGATGATAAGTGAGAGCAGAGTGACAGAGCTGATTCTCTTTTCACTGTCCAGTTACAGAGTTGGGGTGGAGAGGGAACCTGTAAGTAAAAGTGAAACTGCGGCAGAGAATAATGGGTCCCCTCCCCTGCCAGGCAGGGCTATGCTGTTTGGCAGAGCTTTGTAAATCTCAGGACTGGAGGGACAAATACAATACTTTTAAAAAGGTAAACCAGTTCTTATATATGTATTTAATTTGTGCATCAAGCTCTTTGCCTGGAGTTCAGCTTTAATAAAAGTAATCAGATACATCATCTTTAATGAGTTCTGTATTTCCACCTAGGGTACTACCACAGTGTCTGCCTCAGCAGTAACTTTAACTAGGCAGGACATTATAGATCTGATGGGAAATGGCAGAGAACTGTCCAAGTGAGAGCAAAGACAGAGTGGAAAATAAGTCTTCAATTTCCACTATCAGGTAGGAAGATGGGTCACTACCTCTGATTGGGACCGTCAGAGGTAGTGGTAGGGTCTCACAGAAAAGGAAGACCAGCCCTGGGATTGGGCACCCAAACAGATTTGCCAAGTTGGGTGAAGATGTGGAGGTGGCAAACTCTAAGGGGCAGCAATAGATGGCACTGATACCCCTAACAGCAGGGAAAGCAATCCATCTAGACTGGATGGTGAGGGTAGTGTAGGAAGGCCTAGACAGTTGGTGGTAACAGGGGATTCTATAATCAAAAGGACTGGTAGAATCATTTGTCGCCAGGATCGTCTTAACTGAATGATTTCAGGGTTCGACATGTGATGGACCAGGTTGATAAATTACTGGGAGGGGCTGGGCATGACCCAGCTGTCTTGGTCCATGATGGAACCAATGAAAGAACACATGGAAGGTAGAGGTTCCTTAAGAATCAATTTAAAGAACTAGGCTGCAAATTGAAGGGAAGGACCTCCAAGGTGATATTCTCTGAAATATTGCTTGTGCCATGCACAACACAGGAAAGACAGGGGGAGCTTGGAGAACTGAATGCACGGCTAAAGACCTGTGTAAGAGGGAAAGATTTGGGTTTCTAGATCGCTGGGCTGGCTTTTAATTGGGGCGCAACCTGTATGCTAAAGATGATTTTCACCCAAATGGCAGGGGGTCTGCTGTGCTGGGGGAGAGGTTTATGGGATGGCTGGAAGAGTACTTAAACTAGGATTCAGGGGGAGGGTGAAGTAGAATATAATAGCGTAGATAGGGGTCAGTTGCTCATGGTGGGTGAAAAGGGGGAAGATGGAGGAGGGCTATGGCAGGTATTAAGAAGATTCCCATGTTACAAACAACCATTGGAAATTGTCCTATTTCTGCTTCAAAAAAAGCAAAATACATGTGCAAAATGTGACAATAAATTAAAGTGTTTGTTCACCAATGCCAGGAGTCTGTCAGGCAAAATAAGTGAGTTGGAAGCTTTGGTACATGGACAGAACTGTGATTTCATTGGAATTGCTGAATATTCATATGATTGGGCTATTAATATTCCTGACTATGCTCTTTCAGAGAGACAGGGTAATACATAAAGGTGATGGTGTCTGTCTCTGTGTGAGAAGTGATCTCAAAGTGAGTGTGAAAGAGAACCTACTTGGTGAAGAGTGTGATGAGGCTGAAGAATTATGAGTGTAACTGCACATGGGTGTGTGTACTACAAAGTTACAAATAATTGGAATTTGTTATACGCCACCCAGTGTTAATGAGGAGTTGGAGATTCGGCTCATTGCACAGATAGAAGGGGCTGCAAGGGCTGGGAGAGTGATAATAATGGGGTATTTTAACTACCCTGAAATTGATTGGAGTAATGGCACTGCTGGAACAGTTAATGGGCAAAAATGTATAACCCTTACAAGAAAATTTTATGGTAAAGTTCATAGAGGCCCCAACTAGAAATTATGTTCTGCTGGACCTGGTTATATCATACCATGCAAAGCTTATGACTAATGTTCATATTAAAGAACATCTGGGTAGCAGTGATCATAACACAATTTAATTTAATGTTAGCTGTAAACAATAAACACATACTGGAAAGATAAAAATACCTAACTTTAGGAGAGCAAATTTTCCAAGGCTGAGGGCTGCTCTCTAAGACTCAAGCCTTGTACACACGGCCGGCTTTCTCAACAAGAAAACGACAAGAAAACTGCTGGTAGAGCTTTCTTGCCGAGAAAACCGGCCGTGTGTACGAGGCTTTCAGGTTTCTCGTCAAGAAAACTGGCCAGAATCTTGACGAGAAAAATAAAGAACCAGCTCTCTATTTTCTCATTGGGATTCTCGTCGGCCTGTTTCCCAACGAGAAACCTGAGAGTGTGTACACTTACCTGTCGCTGTGGAAACCCGCGCATGCTCGAAATGACTTAGACGCATGCGCGGTAGCTTCATAGGCATAGGTAGGGTGTAGTAAGTTGGTGGCGACGGCATCCAATGTGACGAGCGCACGCTCGTCGTAGTCGATGACGTCACCGCGTTCGTGCCATTAAAAAGAACGCTGGTTCTTTTGAATTGTACGTGTGTACACTCGGCCGGGATAAGATTCTTGTCAAGAATCTCGTCAGAGAAAAACAACGGGTTTTTCCCTGCCGAGATTCTCCGTCATGTGTACGAGGCCTTAGACTGGGAGGGAATATTGGCATTGATGAACACAGAACAGAAATGGGATTTCTTCAAGATGACTGTATGCGAACACACTGCAAAATACTGTATATTCCCATGGTCAATAAGTTAAAAAAAAGGACAAAAATACTACGCGGCAACCGGATGTGACATGGTAACGTTGGGTGGATGAGTGGCAAGCATAGGCGTGCGCACGGGGTGTGCCGGGTGTGCCTGGGCACACCCTAATGCCCAGGCACACCCAGGGCCGGCGCTCTCTACTGGGAGGAGAGGGCGCCTGGAGCTTGTCAATGCACCTCATCCTCTACCCGGCTGTCTAGCACCAGAAATGTGTGTGGCGGCGCGGCAGTGGGCAGCAATCAGCAGCACCCTTGGGGAGGTGTGGGCGGCTGGGCATCCATCGCTACATGGCCGTGAACAGCGAGTGGCCGGCCGAGCGCAGATAAGCCGAGAGCCCGGGACTAGGGAGAAGAGCTCCACCGCGGCACCGCCTCCTCCTTGACCTCGTCCCCTGACCCCGCCTCCCCCAGGAGGCAAGTCCAGAGCATGGGCTTCTCCAAGTTCCTCTCTGCGCTCTGATGTGAGGCCCGGAGCTGGAGGACAGACCGGCTCGCCGCTCACTGGGGGCACAGAGCTGTCACAGAGGATGGGAAGGAGGCGCAGGCTGCTGCGGGAGCCGCTGGAATTGGATGGATCGAAGCAGGAGACTGGCATCATGGTATGGAAGGTACTGTCTGTCATCATACACACCTGCAGACAGAGACTGGGACAGAGGTGGGACTGCAGGAACAGGGCTAGGGGTCTCTTATCTCCCCCCAACTCCCCCCTCCCTCTCTCCAAGCCCCCCTCTCTCCAAGCCCCCCCCCCCACTCTCAGCCACCCTCCCTTCTCTCGAAGCTCCCCTCCCTTCTCTCTAAGCCCCCTCCCTTCTCTCTCATTCCCCTCCCGTCTCTCCAAGCCCCCCTCTCTCAACCACCCTCCCTTCTCTCTCAGCCCCCCTCTCTCCAAGCCCCCCTCTCTTCTCTCTAAGCCTCCCTCTCTTCTCTCTAAGCCCTCCTCCCTTCTCTCTCAGCCTCCCGCCCTTCTCTCTCCAGCACTCCCTCCCTTCTCTCTCAGCCCCCTCCCTTCTCTCCAAGCCCCCTCCCCCTCCCCCTCTCTCAGCCACCCTTGCTTCTCTCTCAGCCCCCCTCTCTCCAAGCCCCCTCTCTTCTCTCTAAGCCCCCCTCCCTTCTATCAGCCCCCTCACTTCTCTCCAAACCTACCTCACTTCTCCCTCAGCCCACCTCTCTCCAAGCCCCCCTTCCCTGTTCTCTCAGCCCCCCTCTCTTTAAACCCCCTCCCTTCTCTCTTAGCCCTCCCTATTCTCTCATCCCCCCTCTCTCAGCCAAACCGTCTCTATCAGCCCAACCTATTCTCTCAGCCCCCCTCTCTCTAAGCCCCCTCCCTTCTCTCTCAGCCCACTCATCTCTATCAGCCCCCCTCTCTTAGCCCTCCCTCCATTCTTAGCCCTCCCTCTCTCAGCCCCCACTCTCTTAACCCCCCTCTCAGCCCTCCCTCTCTCTCAGCCCACCCTCCTACACCTCTCTCTCTCAGCCCTCCCTTCTACACCTCTCTCTAAGCCCTCCCTCCTCTCTCTCTCTCTCAGCCCTCCCTCCAACACCTGTCTCTCAACCCTCCCTCCTCTCCCTCTCTCTCTCAGCCCTCCCTCCTACACCTCTCTCTCTCTCAGCCCTCCCTCTAACCTGCAAACTGAACCAAAAAAAACTTGTGCACATGTACCAATTTATTTCTAAAAGCGCGCATGTGTGTGTGTGTGTATATGTATATGTGTATATAAATATATATCTATATACTGTATTTATTGGCGTTTAACACTCACTTTTTTACCCTGAAAATAGAGTGTAAACTGTGCCTGCGTGTTATATGCAGGGGGCTGTGGAAAGTTTTTTCCCTGAAACTTCCCTCTAAAAGTTAGGGTGCGTGTTATACGCCTGTGCATGTTATACGCCGATAAATACTATATATATATATATATATATTGTGAG
Source organism: Rana muscosa (assembly GCA_029206835.1). Classification (NCBI taxonomy): domain Eukaryota; kingdom Metazoa; phylum Chordata; class Amphibia; order Anura; family Ranidae; genus Rana; species Rana muscosa. Next base: position 637,424,669 of record CM055116.1, read on the forward strand.
GGGGTTAGCTCGGCAGCGGGTGTGTGTGACCCCCGGGATGGGCTCCCCACACAAAACAGGCCCAGCAAACGGAGGTTGTGGTTTTCAAAATCAAAAAGGTGCGGTTTATTTTCTATTTACAGTGACAAAACACAGCAAAGCAAAAGAAACATAAACAAAATAAATCCTGGTCAACTTGACCTCTGACTAAACATACAGGTTTCCTAACTAACAACTGGGATCAGCCTAGCGCTGTCCTAGTCCCTAAGTCCCTGGTTTTAAATGTCCAAGCAAATAGCCACACAGGCTTTGTCTCACCGCACAGGGGTTCACTCTCCCTAGACAGTCCACACAGGTCTGGTTCCAGGCATGAGCAAACACCTAATGAATCTGGGAGTTCTTATAGAGGCCTAAATGAGCTGACAAGCTTCAGCTGGTCTCATCAACTCCCTGTCTGCACGACGCCCCACACTCTCCCTAGAGGTATGAGTCATCCATGAGCCCACTAGCCTCAGCTGGGCTTATACAACTCTCCACCTAGTTGTATAAGTCGGCGTAAAGCCTGAATCTGGGCGAAATATATCTACCCCCCTGGATGCAACCAGGTGACTTTACCTTCCTGCTGTCACATACCCCCCCCTCTTGTTTTAACCTCGGGGTTGGAACACCAGCAATCAGGCATTCATGTACTCGAGACAAAGCATCCACATTCCCCATTTGAACGCCAGGGCGATGCTTTACTGTGAAGTTGAATTCCTGGAGGGCCAGGAACCACCTATTCACTCTTCTATTTGTTTCCTTGTTTTGAGCCATCCATTTTAACGGAGCGTGATCCGTAACCATGTCAAAGTGCCTACCTAGCAGGTAGTACCGAATAGTACCGAAGGGAATCTAGAGCCCACTTCACCGCTAAACACTCCTTTTCAACGGTGGCGTAATTTACCTCATGGGACTTCAACTTCCTGCTGAGGTAAATGACTGGGTGCTCTTCCCCGTTCCAGACCTGGGACAATACTGCTCCTAACCCCACATCTGACGCATCACTTTGTACGACAAAGTCTTTAGAGAAGTCGGGTGAGTACAACACTGGCTGGCTACATAAGGCTTGTTTCAAGAATTGGAATGCTGCCTCAGCCTCGGGGGTCCATTTAATCATGACCGACCCTTTCCCCTTCGTCAGGTTGGTTAGGGGCACAGCCTTAGAAGCAAAGTGGGGAATGAATCGCCGATAATACCCAGCGATTCCCAGAAAGGCTCGTACCTGCTTCTTGCTGTTGGGACGTGGCCAACTCTGGATGGCCTCGACTTTGTTGAGTTGGGGTTTTATTACTCCCCTCCCAATGGTGTACCCAAGATATTTGGCCTCCTCCTGCCCAATGGTACACTTCTTGGGGTTAGCCGTAAACCCCGCTTCCCGAACAGAGTCCAGGACTGCTTGCACTTTTGGCAGATGTGAGGCCCAATCTGTGCTATGGACAATTACGTCATCCAGGTAAGCCGCAGCATACTTCCGATGGGGCCTCAGCATCTGGTCCATTTTCCGCTGGAATGTGGCCGGCGCATTCTGTAACCCGAACGGCATTCTTTTATATTGGAACGCCCCGTCTGGGGTTACAAATGCGGTTTTCTCTTTGGCCGACTTGGCCAGGGGGATTTGCCAATACCCTTTTGTGAGGTCAAGAGTCGTCATGTATCGGGCTGTTCCCAGCCGGTCGATCAACTCATCTATACGTGGCATGGGGTAGGTGTCAAATTTTGTAACTTTGTTCAACTGACGAAAATCGTTACAAAATCGCCAGCTCCCATCCGGTTTAGGCACCAACACAATGGGACTAGACCAATCACTTTGGGACTCCTCTATCACCCCTAAGTTCAGCATTTTCTGTACTTCCTCCCGTATTGCCTCCCGTCGGGCCTCTGGGATCCGATAGGGTTTTAACTTCACCCTTTCACCGGGCGGGGTAATGATGTCATGCTCTACCCCAGATGTTTGTCCCGGCAGCTCAGAGAATACCTCCTTGTTGCGAAGCACAAACTCCTTAACCTCCTGTTGTTGGGGTTGTGACAAGGTGGCTGCTATTCCAACCTCAGGAATCACGCAACCAGTTTGAGCTGGTGACCAAGTGTCTGCGACTAGGGACTCTCTATCCCTCCAGGCTTTCAACAGATTAACGTGATAGATCTGTTCGGGCTTTCGCCTTCCTGGTTGTCTGACCTTGTAATTCACTTCGCTCACTTTTTCCATTATCTCATAGGGGCCTTGCCATTTGGCAAGGAATTTACTTTCAACCGTAGGGACAAGTACCAGTATCCTATCCCCCGGGGAAAAGGTACGGGTCTTGGCTCCACGGTTGTACACTCTCTGCTGTGCTAACTGCGCTTGGGCCAAATGTTCCTTCACGATGGGCATTACCTGTGCAATTCGGTCTTGCATCAGGGCGACATGCTCAATCACACTCCTGTGGGGAGAACTCTCACTTTCCCAAGTTTCCTTGGCAATATCCAACAGCCCTCTTGGGTGTCTCCCATACAGTAACTCAAAGGGGGAGAATCCCGTAGAGGATTGGGGCACCTCCCTAATAGCAAACATCAGATAAGGAAGTAGACAGTCCCAATCCTTTCCATCTCTATCCACCACTTTCTTCAACATTTGTTTTAGGGTTTTGTTGAATCTTTCAACCAGCCCATCGGTTTGGGGGTGATACACAGATGTACGTAATTGCGTCACTTTGAACAATTTACACAGCTCCTTCATAACCCGGGACATAAAGGGTGTACCTTGGTCCGTAAGCAGTTCTTTACAAATACCCACCCGGCTAAACACAAGAGATAGCTCTTTGGCTATGGTTTTGGCCGAGGTATTTCGGAGAGGGATCGCTTCTGGATAACGGGTGGCATAGTCCATTATAACTAATATGTACTGGTGCCCCCTAGCGGACTTGATTATAGGCCCTACCAAATCCATGGCGATCCTCTCAAACGGGACCTCAATGATGGGTAGAGGGACCAGCGGGCTACGGAAATGTGGCATCGGGGCCGACCTCTGACACACAGGGCAGGAGGAACAATAATTTTCTATGTCCTTCATCACCCCCGGCCAATAGAATCTCTGTAATACCCTCTCTCGGGTTTTCTCTGTCCCCAGATGACCTCCAAGAATGTGCCCATGGGCCAACTCCAACACCAACTTCCTGTAAGGTTTGGGCACCACAAGCTGCTCAACGGTTTCTTCTGCCCTTTTTGCCACCCGATACAGTAGGTCCTTCTCTACGCTGAAGTATGGGTAAGTGCAGGTATTATCTGGGTTCACTAACTCGCCATCTATTTTCACTACGTTTTCCCGTGCCTTTATTAGGGCGGGGTCTTTCAACTGTTCTGTGGCAAAGTTTTCCCTGTGAACCTCAAGATCAGAAAACTCCACAGACGGTAGGTTTTCGTCTGAGGAGGTGGGCTCCTCTCCAGTTTCTTGAGTCTCCCCTGCCAATACTGATAAGGGAAATTCCGGAGAGTCCTCACCACTCTCAGGGGAGTTCTGGCTATCACATTCCTGGTACATAGGGGCACCAGTGGGGGGCTCAGGATCATCCCACAGTTCCCAGAACTTCGGAAAATCCCTTCCCACAATGGCGTCATGCGGTAACTGAGATACTAAGCCCACTGGATGAGAGAGGGTACCTTTGGGGGTCTCGAAACACACTGTAGTCACTGGATACTCTCGGGTGTCCCCATGCACACAAATAACAGCTACCTTGCTATTCCCAAAGACCTCTGTTTTAACTAACTCAGCCTTTATCAGGGTCACAAGGCTACCTGAATCCAGCAATACCACAACATTTCTACCATTAACACACATTTTGCATAAATGTTTCTCAGTTCCTCGAATGGCAGTGCATGCGACTGTCGCACACAGCGACTGACGTCTGCCCGTCAGAAAGTCACACTGCATGGGTTCCTCCACAACCGGGCAATTGGCTGCAATATGTCCCACTTGCCGGCAGCGGTAGCAAACGATCCTTCTTGCCGCCTCTTGAGCCGCTGATTTCCCAGGCTGTTCTCGCCAAACTTGGGGTAGAGCTCCCACCCTCTCACTCTCTCCACCCTCACCCCTTGGAATCCTCTTATCCGCCCCTGGGGATGGTCTGGTCTTAGGGTGGAAAGTCCGAGTGTCTCTGGAAGAGGCCGTCAGGTTCTCTGTAGCCAAGTATTTCTCCACACGATCCACAAGACCATCGGCCGTCTCTGGGTCTCCATGGCTTACCCACTTTTGGATGGCAGTAGGAAGAGCTCTCAAAAACCGATCCATTACAACACGTTCCACAATCTTTGGTGCGGACAAAGTCTCTGGCTGTAGCCACTTTCTGCTCAGGTGAATGAGATCATACATTTGAGACCTGGGGGGTTTTCCAAGCTGGAAAGTCCAGTTATGCACACGCTGAGCCCGGACAGCCTGGGTGACACCCAGCCTTGCCAAAATTTCAGCTTTTAGCATCACATAGTCTTTTGCTTGGTTAGGCTCTAGGTCATAGTAAGCTTTCTGCGATTCACCAGTTAACAGAGGAGCCACCAGTCCAGCCCACTGCTCCTCAGGCCACTTTTCTCTTTCAGCGGTCCTTTCAAATGTGGTCAAAAATACCTCTGGATCATCCTCTCCAGTCATTTTTGTCAATAAACGACTCACCCCAAAGGACGCGGTATTAGTGGGACGGCTTTCCTCACTGGTCTGCGGACGTTGCTGCATTACTGCTTCCATTTGTTGTAGTCTCTGCTCTTGCTTCTGTAACAGGTCTATGAAGCGGGCCTCAGATTGCTGCTGGGCTTGTTGCTGAGCTTCCAGACTCTGTTGGTGAGCTTGCTGCTGGGCTGCAAGGCTCTGTTGATGAGCTTGCTGCTGGGCTGCAAGGCTCCTTTGCAAACCTGCATTTGTCTGCTGTTGATTGGCATTTGCTAGAGCCAGCTGTTTCAGTATCTCCTCCATGCTGGCTTAAAAAAAACTGCCACTGGTTCTCCACCAACTGTGAGGGGGTTAGCTCGGCAGCGGGTGTGTGTGACCCCCGGGATGGGCTCCCCACACAAAACAGGCCCAGCAAACGGAGGTTGTGGTTTTCAAAATCAAAAAGGTGCGGTTTATTTTCTATTTACAGTGACAAAACACAGCAAAGCAAAAGAAACATAAACAAAATAAATCCTGGTCAACTTGACCTCTGACTAAACATACAGGTTTCCTAACTAACAACTGGGATCAGCCTAGTGCTGTCCTAGTCCCTAAGTCCCTGGTTTTAAATGTCCAAGCAAATAGCCACACAGGCTTTGTCTCACCGCACAGGGGTTCACTCTCCCTAGACAGTCCACACAGGTCTGGTTCCAGGCATGAGCAAACACCTAATGAATCTGGGAGTTCTTATAGAGGCCTAAATGAGCTGACAAGCTTCAGCTGGTCTCATCAACTCCCTGTCTGCACGACGCCCCACACTCTCCCTAGAGGTATGAGTCATCCATGAGCCCACTAGCCTCAGCTGGGCTTATACAACTCTCCACCTAGTTGTATAAGTCGGCGTAAAGCCTGAATCTGGGCGAAATATATCTACCCCCCTGGATGCAACCAGGTGACTTTACCTTCCTGCTGTCACAATATATATATATATATATATATATATATTGTGAAGGACTAGCATCAAAGGTAAAGCTTGAAGGACACCGCCACTCGCTGGTTCTTCTTTTTAAGGGCTTTGTTTGCCCATTTTTATTAAAAGAAGTTCAAAACAAAATCAAAGGTTTCCCTTGCAGGGGTTTCAGAACTCCTTTTCATCAACAAAATGACATTCAGCCTCCTGGCTTATACATACTGCAGTGCTGCTCAGTCCTTCTACTTCAGGCTCTCATCTGTCTCCTACAGACTCTTCCCTTGCAAAGACCATCCGTTTAGATAGCAGCCCCTCACTGCTCTGATCCTCAGACTTGGGTCTCTGGCTTCCACTGTGCTCACATGCACTCTCTGGCTTCCCCAGTGCACACTTGCACTCTCTGGCTTCCCCAGTGCACACCTGCACTCGTCGGGAGGGTGGGGGCCCAGAATGCTGGTCCTGACTCTACTATCAGGCCCACACACACCTGAACAATCAGTGTGCCGTTGAGTCTCAAAACCCGGATCCAGGACTGGGGATTTCATCCCACCCGGATCACTAAGAAATCCCCAGGCTCCAGGTCCCAAAGTGGACTTTAGTAAATCATGAGGCAACTGAAAAGCCAGTTTCCTCCCAAACAAGCAAATACCCTGGAGCCCCTCAACCTGCCTGGTTGAGAATCCTGTATTCATACACTGGTGGGGTACCACACTACCACAATATATAAAATATATATATACACACATACATGTGTGTTTGAGCTTTGGGGTGCACACCCTAATGTAATAGGCTGCTCACGCCTATGGTGGCGAGTCTACAGCGGCAATTAGAAACCAGTGTGGAGGTGATGAGATTTCTGTGGGATTGCTACTGGACTGCCTTTACATTTTAATGCTTGTCACAAGAGTTTTAAATGTGAGTGGGATTTACTTTTAATAAACAATTAATTGTTGGAAGTAATACACTATTGAGGGTCCCTCTGTTTTTATCTTTTTCTGCATAATATGCAATGAGATCTATGAGCATAAGGAGGGTGAAAAAGCATTTTGGAATAATCCCAAGTGGAGATTGAACCACAGATAAAGCGCAATTGCCTTCTCATGAAAGAGTGGTGGCAATTTTATTTGGTGAGTGTTATTCCTAAGGGAGAAAGGCCCTTTATCACTTTGGTGGTGGATTCAATGTGCTATATGATTTTTTTTTTCATGATCTCACAGTGGGGTGTGATCACTATTTGGGCATTCATTGTGCAGACTTTTATTTGCTGGATTTGTTAATCTTTGCATGGACTTCATTATCATTGTTTCATTTTTTTATTATTATTATATATTTTTTTACTATTACTTTTTATTATCATTTTGTATTAATTTTGTTAGATTTGTATGCGCTACCGTGAATTATTTATCAGTTTGGTACTGATGATACTTTCACTTCATATGGTATAATTTATTTGTTAAGTAGCAGCACAAGTGTCACTGTCATATAGTTTATATCACCTTTATAGCATGGTGGAACACATTCTTTTAATTTATCTTATAACAGACACCATCCTTTTTCTCCCTAGGCAACCAAGAATTATCAATAAATAAGTCCACTATGCTACCAGGGGTTTCAAAATAATTTTTCCATTAGGCTACCTTGACCTGGCACTAAACCTTTCAACAATGAAGAGAGAGACCATTTCCACTGCGCTACTAAGAATGAGCATTTGTCTTTTATACTTGAGTACCAGATACGAACATGTTAATTTTACAATAAAGTTGCCAGAGTTTGGTTGTACAGTAAACAAACACATTCATGGTGTTGCCTCTTTTGTTTGACACTTTACACATCTAGGCACAGAAATCTGCATTACCGCCAAGAATGTTAATAAAACTATGGAATGTAATGATTAAATAGCACTAATGTAAGTTTGAATATAAAATTAGATCTATCTTAAAAAACTCCTTAACTCTCACATTATTCTGTACAATGCAATCATATGTAGTTCTAGACTAAAAAGCCATTCAGGACAGAAATGTTTATGCGCTGACTTAGCTGAAGGCTTAGCACAGTGTCAGGGCCTGAATGTCTAACATGCACACAGGTTGCTGTTTACTTACTGTTATAGATAGAAGTATTTTTCCTACTTTTGGACAGAGTGGGGTAAAGTTAGAACCCCTTTTAGGTTCAGTGACTCCACTGGCAAAATTTAAATTTACTTCCTGTGAGGACAGGAAGTGACTGGAAATCTCTGCAGTCAGGACACATACTGCTATAAAGCTGCTCTTTTTCACTAAAGTGGGCGAGGATTAGGTTAAAATAAACATTCTGCCTGATATTCACAGGCACTAGAAGAAGTGAAATCACTTTTATTTTCTCCCATGTTTGTCACTCTTTCACTTTTTATGTGTTTTTTTCACTGGATGAAGGGTGTGAGTCCTCGGGCTTACCTTATGTCTAGGGGGAGGGTGGGTGGCCCTCCGGTTCCTTTTTTCCTTGCCCCGGGGGATTTCTGCCCCTATGGTCGGCTTCGGCTGACCTAGAAGAATGGGGTCTGTCAGGCCTATTGGCTAGGCAGACCATGGAAAACTTAGTGCCAGGAGCCTTGCACCCCAGGGGATCAGGGTAGAGATCCTACCCCTTCTAAACACACACCCTTAACTGCACTTTTTAGTGTGTGTTTGCACATGGATGTTTTTTGTTTATTTATGAGTTTTTTGCATTTAGGTTTTTGCACCACTGCGGACAGTAAAAAAAAAAAAAGAAGAGGTGAAATCACACTAATAGGGATAAAAACACCTAAAAAAGAAAGAAAGAAGTATCTATTCTTTTCAGATCTAGCCAAACTAAACAAGGAGGTGGGCTTTAACATAATCTCTGTGTTTTTTTATAACCCTTTCCCGCCGAGCCTACGCAGATATGCAGCCTCGGCTTTCGGGGGTTATACCAGGATGATGCCTGCAGCTGCAGGCATCATCCCGGTATCATTTTTTAGAGCCAGCGATTGGCTTTCCAAGGATAACAACCGATGCGGCTAAAAGTTGCTCGGTTGTTATCCCGGAAGAGCGGGAGGGGACATCCCCCCCCTCCCGCCACCTCCGCCGCTCTTACCGGGCCTCCCGTCCCACTGTCAGAGCTTCAGACTGATGGCTTACAGTTTGGTTCTGGACAAAGTAGGTAGCGCATCACTAAAGGTGTGCCAGCGATAGCCCAACATATGACTTTAGGCTCAATTTACAAAGTTAACGCACCAGAATAAAGATCTTTTTTCCCCAAAAATGAGACAGTTATTTACAGCTGCATCCCATTAAATTTGAAAATTAGAGTCACAAGGTTAAAATAAAGATCTTTATCCTTGTGTTAAAGTGGTTCTAAAACAACTGGACAGAGCAAGTAAGTATAACATGTTTATTAATAAAAATAAAAATAAAATATGAAGGTTTACAATCACTTTAAAGCTTTGGGAATTTAAACTATTATCAAATGACAAACCAAAAAATTGCCACATCAGCATACGAGGTACAAAACTTTATTGCTGCTCCAAAAAAATCTGCATAAATCCATTAACACACAAAAACATTTAAAACAATCAACCCAAATACAAACCATGTGGAAAAATACAATAATCACTAAATTGAATGTTCTATGCAAAAAGATTATTTAATAAGCATAATTTGGTTCGTGCTCTAATTTTATTTTTTTTGGGTTTCTTGCTTGATTGATCTGATCATGCTTCCATATGGCATAGGGCAATCCATCTTTTTTTTAAAATTTTGAATAGAGTAAGGAACGGTTATAACACCTGTGGGATTTTTTTTCCCCATATGTGTCCCATTGGGTACATTTCCCTATACTTCCTGTCAAACAGGAAGTAAGAGGAAATCCCTGCAAATTAAGGGAATTCCTTGAGAACCCCCAGGTCACCAAAACTAGTGTCCCCATTGGAAGATTTCCCCTCTATTACTTTTCTGGGGATAACCCAAAATTTGGGATTTTCTTTAACTTTCACTTTCAATTATAATGATATGCAGCAGGGCTCAAAATTTCAAGTCTTCAGCTATTAGCCAGGTCTCAAGGGTTACTCGCCACCAGTTGCCCCACCCAACCCTTACCCTGCCCCGCCCCTAATCACGCCATCATAAATTATCTCATGAAATGACACTTAAATGTTTTATGTAGAATTAAGTTACAAAAATAAATCTTAACAACAACTTTATCAGTTCCCCTCAGCACAGCCTCACCAGTGCCCATCAATGCAGCGTGACCTGTGCCCATCAATGCAGCGTGACCTGTGCCCATCATTGCAGCGTGACCTGTGCCCACCATTGCAGCCTCACCGTGCCCCACATTGCAGCCTCACCGTGCCCCAAATTTCAGCCTCACCGTGACCTAAATTGCAGCTTCACCGTATCTCCAAATTGCAGCCTCACCATGCCCCAAATTGCAGCATCACCGTGCACCAAATTGCAGCTTCACCGTGCACCAAATTGCAGCATCACCGTGCACCAAATTGCAGCATCACCGTGCCCCAAATTGCAGCATCACCATGCACCAAATTTTAGCATCACGTGCACCAAATTGCAGCATCACCGTGCACCAAATTGCAGCATCACCGTGCACCAAATTGCAGCATCACTATGCCCCAAATTGCAGCATCACTGTGCCCCAAATTGCAGCATCACTGTGCACCAAATTTCAGCATTAATGTGCACCAAATTGCAGCATCACTGTGCACCAAATTGCAGCATCACTGTGCACCAAATTGCAGCATCACTGTGCCCCAAATTGCAGCATCACCGTGCACCAAATTGCAGCATCACCGTGCACCAAATGGCAGCATCACTGTGCCCCAAATTGCAGCATCACTGTGCACCAAATTGCAGCAAATATGTACATCAAACTCAGGGGAAACCCTACAAGGGAATATAAAGAAGAGTTGTCTGAATTGATTCTCAGGGGTTCTATGAGAGATATTCTATCCAAGAGGGAAGAAAGGTATCTAGTTCCGGATGTGTGTAGGGTCCCAACTATTTATACGGTACCCAAATTACACAAGAACCTGCAAAAACTACCGGGGAGACCCATAATAAATGGAATCCAATCAATAAATTCAAGAATTGGTGAATATGTGGACAAATTCATGCAGCCATTGGTCCCTAAAACACAAGCCTATCTGAGGGATACAAAACACCTAATTCAGATTTTGGACAAACTAGAAATTAATTCACAGCATAAGTATTTGATAGCCACGGCGGATGTATCGTCATTGTATACGGTAATAGACCATGAAGATGCGATCAGGGCCTCAAAATGGGCCCTGGATAAATTTAGTAATCTCATTTCTAAACAAAAACGGTTTGTACTAAGAAGTTTGGCTTTTGGACTCCAGCATAATTATTTTTGGCATTGTTCCAATTACTATAGGCAGCTCAATGGAATCGGGATGGGGGCTAAGTATGCCCCAAGTGTGGCGAATATTTTTATGTCTGAGTGGAAGGAACTTGCCATTTATGAAAATATACCTGAACAACTAACACTATACAGGAGATTCATTGATGACTACATAATAGTCTGGGATGGGGATGAAAGTACCCTAGTCCAATTTTTTGAAAACTTGAATGAGAATGAACAAAACATTAAATTAACGTATACAATCATTAATAAAACTATACAGTTCTTGGATCTGGAGATCTCACTGGAAGAAAATACAATAACCACTAAAACGTACTTCAAACCAGTGGAAAGAAACAGCTACATTCCAGTGGACAGCTGCCACTTTGAACCATGGCTTATCAATATACCAAAGGGACAGCTGATTAGACTCCGTAGAAACTGTACGGATGAACAAGTATTCCTGGAACAAGCAAAAATGATGGGAAAGAAGTTTATCGCAAAGGGATACAATGAAGAATTTGTCAACACGAAAATACAAGAAGTTTTTGATATACCAAGGGCCACCCTTGTGCAGGATAAAGAAAAGAAAATCACATCTTTCCAAGAACTACCGATTATAATGAACTTTAATGTTCAACACAGACAGATAGAATCCATATTTAAAAAGTACTGGCCAATACTCAAAGCAGATAGACAATTACAAAGCATATTAATACCAAGTGTACCCCGGATTATATATAGGAGAGCTCCAACACTTAGAGATTTAGTGGCCAAAAATGTGCCTGACCCACCAACCAAGATGAACACATTCATTTTTTTTTCAAGGGAAAGGTTTTTTCCCTTGTAAACGGTGCTATGCTTGCAGGAAAACCAATCTGAATGGTCAAAAATGCTCTAAGTTCAAATCTAATGCTACACAACAAAATTATGAAATAAAAAATTTGATCACGTGCAGAACTGAGGGGGTGGTCTATATGTTGGAGTGCTCTTGTTCACTCCAATATATAGGACGTCCAAAAAGACCTATGTGGAAGCGAATAATGGAACACGTGCAAAATATTGAAAACGGGTTCCCTAAACATAATGTCTCACGTCATTTTGCAATATGACACCAAAAAGACCCCACAGAATTAAAATTCTGGGCCATTGAGAAATTTACACCTCATTGGAGGGGCAGTCATAAAGTGAGGGACCTCAGTAAAAGTGAGTCCAGTTGGATACACGAAATGCGTACTCTTGCGCCCAATGGCTTGAACACAGAATTCGATCTCAATTGTTTCATATCCAATTATTAATTTGTCCTCCCCATTCTTGATTTAAAATTAATGTTTTTATGTTTTTTAGTGTATTTTCTATTTTGATATTATTATTTTAATTATGGAAAGCAGCATATTTTATCTGAGTATTTTTTGGAATTTTGGTAGTGTCCAGATGATAGATGTGTGATATCTGGATATTTAATATGGTATATATTATTCATGAGTAATATGTAAGATGCAGTACCATTATACACCATTGGAGGGAGTAAGACAATCTACATACCTCTAACTAGTGAAATTATATTACATGTTTTTAATATGTTTTTAATCTATTTTTACTATTGTTTTGGGTCTTAGTAATAGACGATTAAAGTTGTTCATGTTCTTTGTATATTTTAAATTCAGAAGCTGTAAATGCATAGCGCCTGCCAGCGATGATGGTCTAATGATCCCCGTTGCCGTTACGGCAACCAGCATGCCACTTTTTGTGTATAAATACACTGTTTCTTCCTGTCACATGGCTACCCATGATTAAGTCACGTGACGTGTGACGCACCGCTTAGGGGGAGGAGCTTAGTCACGCTAACAGCGGTATTCTGAGGACTCAGAAGCCGGGGCAGTGAGGAAGATCTCTCAACTGAGCTGAATTGTGGCTATCTATGCATTAACTTTTATCGCGGTCACGTGAGTGGAAGCACCAATGAAATATCATTGCCTGTAGTTCATACAGTGTTGCACAATGATCTTTTCTCCTTTCTGTTTATGTTTTGCCTACTTGAAATGAGCTCACCGCTTAGACTGCCTGTGTCCGACAACTGATACCCGTCCCAGCCTCTGATCAGCTGGATGAGAGGGACATATTAAGGAACACCAAGTTGGTCTCTATCTAGGACTGAGAACTGCCTGTGTGTGTTTTTTCACATAGCTACCGAGGAGCATTGACTTTGTTAGTGTCCGTCCATAGGCTGCTTGTATTGCACAGGATTGCACATATATGTATGCAGGGTCCTTTATTAGCACTTTGGTCATTTTTTGCACTGTTGTAATATTTGCACATGTTTTGCAGTTTGCACATGGTTTGCAGTTTGCACCTTTGTTTTTCTACATATTTATTTATATTTATATATTTATGTATTGGTTTATCTGTAGTATCCACATAGGGTTGATTTTATAGCGCATCATTATGTATTTATTAATCACTGTGCCCCAAATTGCAGCATCACTGTGCACCAAATTGCAGCATCACTATGGCCCAAATTGCAGCATCACTATGGCCCAAATTGCAGCATCACTGTGCACCAAATTGCAGCATCACTATGGCCCAAATTGCAGCATCACTATGGCCCAAATTGCAGCATCACTGTGCACCAAATTGCAGCATCACTATGGCTCAAATTGCAGCATCACCGTGCACCAAATTGCAGCATCACTGTGCCCCCAATGCAGCCTTGCCAGGGTGGAGGAAGTGAGAAGGGTGGCCGGATCATGACTGGGGTTAGAGGAGAGCCGCGGGATCACTGAGCAGTAAAACACGCCATAACAGCATTACATTGAGACTGTCTCTGCTCTGCTCACTGATCTCACACAGCCCCGCCTCCTCCTAACCCCTGCGCCCGTGATAGACAGAACGCATCCCAGCATTGGACACGCGTTCTGTCTATCACAGGCGCAGGGTTAGGAGGAGGGGCTGTGTGAGATCAGTAAGCAGAGCAGAGACAGTTTCAATGTGATGCTGTTGCGGCGTGTTTTACCGCTCGGTGATCCCGCGGCTCTCCTCTAACTCCATGCACTCTTCCCCAGGGAGAACGGCTCCCGATCAAACCCGCCCGTCGGCGGTGCTCGCCCCCCCACTCCCAGGCAGCCCAGCTCCTCGCCAACCCTCATTTTCCACTCGCAAAATGCGAGTGGAAAATTTGAGGGCTGATATACAGGACAATTAGAGAGGATGAATCTCCTTAATGGGGGCACAGACAGCAATAAAAAGCTAATAGGTGTTCTAAAACATCTCCGCTCCATCCAAAACAAAAAGAAAAGTTTTGCCTTTAGTTATACTTTGAGCATCTAATCATGTGCAGAAGTTCTATATTTTTTATTTCTCCTGCACATAATTGGACGTTTTTAAATTTTAAAATATCCTCTGTAAATCCGCAATGTTGTCAGTTAACCACTTAAGGACCGGACCAATAAGGACCATAATGACCAGAGGTGATTTCACAATTTGGCACTGCGCTGCTTTAACTGGAAATTGTGCGGACATGCAATGTTGTACCCAAACCAAATTTGCGTCCTTTTCTTCCCACAAATAGAGCTTTCTTTTAATGGTATTTATTTTTTTGCGATATAAACGGAAAAAGACCGATTTAAAAAAAAAAAAATGATATTTTCTAATTTTTGTTATAAGAAGGTTCGAATAAACTCAATTTTAGTCATACATTTAGGCCAAAATGTATTCAGCCACATGTCTTTAGTAAAAAAAATGTCAATAAGCGTATATTTATTGGTTTGCGCAAAAGTTATAGCGTCTACAAACTAGGGTACATTTTCTGGAATTTACACCGCTTTTAATTTATGATCTCATTTCTTGAGGTGCTAAAATGGCAGGGCAGTACAACCCCCCCCCCCAAATGACCCCATTTTGGAAAGTGGACACCACAAGGAAATTGCTGTTGAGCCCATTGAATATTTTTTTTTTTGTCCCAAGTGATTGAATAATGACAAAAAAAAAAAAAAAATTACAAAGTTGTCACTAAATGATATATTGCTTACACATGCCATGGTTATATGTGGAATTGCACCCCAAAATACATTTTGCTGCTTCTCCTGAGTACGGGGATACCACATGTGTGGGACTTTTTAGGAGCCTAGCCGCGTACGGGACCCCGAAAACCAATCACCGCCTTCAGGATTTCTAAGGGCGCAAATTTTTGATTTCACTCCTCACTACCTATCACAGTTTCGAAGGCCATAAAATGCCAAAATAGCACAAAACCCCCCCAAATGACCCAATTTTGGAAAGTAGACACCCCAAGCTATTTGCTGAGAGGCATTGTGAGTATTTTACA
This sequence comes from Rana muscosa, assembly GCA_029206835.1. NCBI lineage: Eukaryota > Metazoa > Chordata > Amphibia > Anura > Ranidae > Rana > Rana muscosa. The sequence goes on from CM055116.1 coordinate 637,439,966, forward strand.
GCTCTCATTTGTTTTTGAAAATGAAGAAAGAAAATCATTTTTTTTTTTTTTTTTAATTTTCAAAACTTTGTGACAAAAAGCGAGATCTGCAAAATACTCACCATACCTCTCAGCAAATAGCTTGGGGAGTCTACTTTCCAAAATGGGGTCATTTGGGGGGGGTTTGTGCCATCTGGGAATTCCATGGCCTCCGAAACTGTGATAGGCAGTGAGGAGTGAAATCAAATATTTACACCCTTAGAAAGCCTGAAGGCGGAGCTTGGATTTTGGGGTCCTGTACGCGGCTAGGCTCCCAAAAAGTCTCACACATGTGGTATCCCCGTACTCAGGAGAAGCAACAGAATGTATTTTGGGGTGTAATTCCACATATGCCCATGGCATGTTTAAGCAATATATCATTTAGTGACAACTTTGTGCAAAAAAAATTAAAATAAAAAATTATTTTTTCCGCAACTTGTGTCAACATATAAAATATTCCATGGACTCGACATGCCTCTCAGTATATAGCTTGGGGTGTCTACTTTCCAAAATGGGGTCATTTGGGGGGGTTTTGAACTGTTCTGGCATTTTATACACAACATTAGGAAGCTTATGTCACACATCATCCACTCTTCTAACCACTTGAAGTCTAAACCCTTTCTGACACTTTTTGTTTACATGAAAACATATTTTTTTTTGCACACACAGTATTTGCGCAGCGATTTTTAAAATGCATTTTTTTGGGAAAAAATACACTTTTTTAAATTTTAATGCACTAAAACACACTATATTGCCCAAATGTTTGATGAAATAAAAAATATGATCTTAGGCCGAGTACATGGATACCAAACACGACATGCTTTAAAATTTCGCACAAACGCGCAGTGGTGACAAACTACATACATTTTTAAAAGCCTTTAAAAGCCTTTACAGGTTACCACATTAGATTTACAGAGGGGGTCTACTGCTAAAATTACTGCCCTCGATCTGACCTTCGCGGTGATACCTCACATGCATGATGAAATTGCTGCTTACATATGACGACAGACCAACGCGGAACAGGGGTGCTTTTTTTTTTTATTATTAATTTTGCTTTTTTATTTTTAAACTGTTCCTTCCATATTTTTTTTTTATCATTTTTATTGTTATCTCAGGGAATGTTAATATCCCCTATGATAGCAATAGGTAGTGACAGGTACTCTTTTTTTTGAAAAAAATGGGATCTTTCCTCTGCCCTCAAAGCATCTGACCACACCAAGATCGGTGTGATAAAATGCTTTCCCAATTTCCCAATGGCGCTTTTTATATCCGGGGGGGGGGGACATTCCCTCCCACTGCTTGTAAAAGCAGTCCAGAGACTAATTAGCTGCTAGGATTGCTTTTACATGAAAGCCGGCCGCTGGCTGAAAAGAATGATACCAAGATGATACCTAAAGCTGCAGGCATCATTCTGGTATAACCATTCAAAGTTCAACATACAAGTACGTTGCTGGTCCTTGTTGGACATGTATTGTAATCTTTTTTTTCATGCAACCTGTTGGCTGGACGAAAAAAAGAGATTGATCGGTGGGTATGCCCACCATTAGAATACCTCCCTTCATTCACCCACTTCTAATGATGGGCATACATGCGCCATTTATATATGCCGAAGCATGGGGGCATCCTCCCGCAAAAGTTATGCCGCGTACACACGGTCAGACTTTTCCACGGGCAAGCCTCCGTCGGAATTTCGACCATATGTATGAGGCATTAGGAGCAAAATCGCTCCTCCACCCCTGCTGCCCCATGCTTCGGCATATATGCTCTTTTTTTTAACTGTGGTGGTGAAATCACCTCCTACAGCACTGGAGTCGCAGGGATCAGGCCTGTCTCTGCGAACGCTGCAGTTATGTGTGTTGTGTTTTGTAAGTGACAGTGATCGATCAATACTGCACTTGGGTGGCCTGGGCTGGACGGAGGGGCAAAACGCAGGTGCTAGCAGGTATCTGGGCTGATCCCGCTAACACTGCATTTTTGGGAACCCTAAAGTGCTGGGGACGCTAGTATAGATCTGATCAGATATTGATCTGTTCAGATACTATACCACTAAGGGAGGTGTATGCTTCACGCGTGGGTGTTAGTGCTACTGGCACTAACCTGACGCTGCCTGGGGTGTGACGCAGACCCTCTCTGAGGCTAAAACCTAATTGATATCACCCGCCGGGCGATCAGGGGGTTAAACCTTTATTGGGTTATATACGGCGGGTGCCCTGACACTATAAAAAGCAAACTAACTAATCAGCGTCACCCGTAACCTTTATTAGGTAATATATGGGGGTACCTGACGCTATTTAAAAACCTGACGGGGAACCTAAATAACAAAATAACTCCACCAGTGACACTTATACGGTGATCACTGGTGAAAGGGTTAACTCTAGGGGCAGTCAGGGGGTTAAAACCTTTATTAGATAATATATTGGGGTAACTGACGCTATAAAAACCTGGCAGCGAACCTAAAAAAATAACTGACTACCTAGCGGCACCAGCATACCTAATACAGCGATCAGAAAAACGATCGCTTAGTGACACTGGCAAAAGGGGGTGAAAGGGTTACCTGGGGGGGGCGATCAAGGGGTTAAACCTTTATTAGGTAATATATGGGGGTACCTGATGCTATAAAAACCTGGCGGCGAACCTAAAAAAATAACTGACTACCTAGCGGCATCACTGACGCTAATACAGCGATCAGAAAAACGATCGCTTAGTGACAGTGGTGCTAGGGGGTGAAAGGGTTACCTGGGGGGGTGATCAAGGGGTTAAACCTTTATTAGGGGGGGTTAGGGGGCTACCCTGGACCTAAAGGGACCTACACTAACTGCCCTGACACTTTTACAGTTACAAATGTCACTGTTTGCAGTGATCAGTAAATAAATGATCACTGCAATCAGTGACACTGTGACTGGGGGCTGGGGGTGATCTGGGGGGGCGATCGTGTTCCTATGTGTGCTGGTGTCAGTGTAGTGTTTGTGCACTAACCTGACATCTTCTCTCCACGGCGCTTCGGTATGTGTGAGCGCCGCAGGGAGAGATGACATCACTTCCTCTGCCTGTGTTTACATTACACAGGCAGAGGAAGCATCTCATTCGCCGGGAGCGATCGTGAGGGGGTGGCCAGAAACCAATGGCCGCTCCCTCATCACCGATCGCTCCTGGAGCGATACCGACCGCTCACTGTACCGGAGGGGGATCCGATCGGACCCCCCTACCCATACGAAGGCAGGCACGTCCAGGTACGTGATTGTGCCTCCAGGTGCCATTCTGCCGACGTATATGTACAGTGAGCGGTCTTTAAGTGGTTAACAAAACTGTACCCTTGTTTCCCTTTTCAGCAGCCAGTGCATACATTCCTGTTCTAAAATATAGGCTGGTATGCAGAAGTTAAAGAAAAGTTACCATATGGAAGAATCACAGGTATTACAGCAGTTTGAAAACCAGTACATTTTCAGTAAATACATATAGAGTAAGCATATTTTTAAAATATTTCCCTAAAGACTTTCTTTCTAGGCACTTAGTGAATTCATCATAGATTTAAAATACAGAGCGATTTTCAGTATACTGTAATAATGCCAAAAATATGTGGGAGTTGATGAACACACTACAGAAGATGCAAACATAGCAAACCACTAATTTTAAAGGAACACTAAAGTTTTTTTTTAATTTTTTTTTTTAAAATAATAAACATGTTATACTTACCTCCACTGTACAGCTCGTTTTGCACAGAGTGGCCCCGATCCACGTCTTCTGGGGTCCCTCGGCGGCTGTCTCGGCTTCTCCCCGCAATCACTCACCACCTTTATGCGAGCGAGCATGGTGGTGAGTGATTGCGGGCGCGCTGCAGTGATACAGCCAGCGGCTATTGCCGCTCACTGTATCACTCGGCCCCGCCCTGGCGCACCGCGTCATTGGATGTGATTGACAGCAGCGCGAGCCAATGGCTGCACTGCTTTCAATCCATCTACTGTAACCAATCAACGGCCAGGCTGAGTGGCAAAGAGGATGTCAGGGGCGAGCGCGGGGCTTTCGAGGGGTCAGGTAAGTAAAACGGGGGTGCTGGGGGGGGCCGGTATTGTCGGATGCATTAAGGGGAAAAAAACTTTTACCTTTACAACCCCTTTAACTTTGATAAATAAATTCCAATATGCAACATTTATCCTTAAAGTGCACCTGTGACCATGAAAAGCAAAACCATCTAAAGGCAGAATTGAGTACAGTATAAAAGAAACTCATTGTACACGCCCTTTTCATTGGAAAATACAATAAAACCTTGGTTTGAGATCGTTTTGCAAGAGAAGCAAAAATTTTTAATACATTTTGACTTGATATACAAGTAGCGTCATGTCACAACTGAGTATAAAAGAGAAGAGAGGCGCCTCTAAGTGTAGCAATATGGTTACATTTAATGAAGGTTCAATATTTAGCAACATATTGCTACACTTAGAGGCGGCTCTCTTCTCTTTTATACTCTGTAGCTCTGCTGGATTTTTCTTCTAATCCCCTTGTGGAGGCTTCCATTTGTGGATGGACATTTTATGATTACACAACCTATCACATTGCTATAATCTTTTTATATGGACTATAAACTGCAGGACTTATGAATAAATGGTTGTGGAACGAATCATTTGAGTTTCCATTATTTCTTATGGGGAAATTCGCTTTGATATAAGAGTGCTTTGGATTACAAGCATGTTTCTGGAATGAATTATGCTCGCAATCCAAGGTTTTACTGTAGTACCAAAGTCTGCTAACAGCAACCCACTTTCCCTGTGCAGTCAAATGCTGTGTAGTGAGTGCCTCGCATATCCACTCCTAGTAGCAGTTGTTTCCTGAAACTACCATAGGTGATTACTGTCCATTGTGGTACTATCTTGCTTTGAGAAGGGCCATAGGTGTGCGCAGCCTATTGCATTAGGGTGTGCACCCCAAAGCTCAAACACGCATGCATGTGTGTGTGAGTGTCTACATATATATGGCCTTGGCACATTGATCTCTCTGCTGCCACACACAGCGATAGTGCTAATGTGAACTAGGTGATTGGGGTATGCCTGTGTGCACACCTATGAAAAGGGCACAAACTACTGTTGTACTTAAAGTGATACTAAAGTCTTGTTTTTTTTTTTTTTTTTTCTTTATAAATAACAAACATGTTATACTTGCCTGCTCTGTGAAATGGTTTTGCACAGAGCAACCTGGACTCTCCTCTTCTCAGGTCCCTCATCGGTGCTCCTGGCTCCTCCTTCCTGTTGAGTGCCCCCACAGCAAGCAGCTTGCTATGGGGGCACCCAAGCCACAGCTTCCTGTCTACATTCAGACATGGAGCCGCGGTTGGACCCCGTCTCCTCTCTCTCCTGATTGGCTAACTGACTTTGATTGTCAGCCACGGGAGCCAATTGCGACACTGCTGTGTCTCAGCCATTTAGGAGGGAGAGTCCCAGATGCCCGAGGCACTCGTGTACATATCTGGGTGGAGATGTGCTCAGATAAGTATTAGGGGGCTGAGGGGGGCTGCTACATACAGAAGGTTTTTTATCTTAATGCATAGAACACACTAAGATAAAAAAAAAACTTCTGCCTTTACAACCACTTTAAGTGTCTGCTCTAGCCTACTTTAAGTTTGTGGTCAGAGGAGCAGTTTAAGACCTGAAATCACTTTAGCTACCAATATTGGCACAGATGTCCTACATATATTTTGCACAAGACTGAGCTTGATTTACAGATGGTATTATTACCGTATTTATCGGCGTATAACACGCACTTTTTTCCCCTTAAAATCAGGGGGAAATCGTGGGTGTGTGTTATACGCCGATACCCACCTATCCCCGTCGATCTCTGCTGACTGTGAGTGGAGCTGAGCGATCGCCACCGAGATACACATAGCCGAGTGTACTGCTTTTTTCGGCTCCGCTCACAGTCACGCCCAGTCCCGCTATTGGACCTGTTATGTCCATCATAGGGCGGGACTCAGCGTGACTGTGAGCGGAGCCGAGAAGAGCCGAGTAGAGCCGAGTACACTCGGCTATGTGTATCTCGGCTCCGCCCAGTCCCTGCGTTCCCTGCGTTCTCGGCGGCATTCGCCCCGCTCCGCCCAGTCTCGGCGGCGATCTCATCTGCGCCAATTTTAAATTCCGGCAAGGCTGCAATAAACACTGGGGGCAAGGCGAGACTGTGGCAAGGCTGCACGGCTGCACTGTGACAAGGCTGCAATGGACACTGTGGCAAGGCTGCAATGGACACTGTGGCAAGGCTGCAATGGACACTGTGGCAAGGCTGCAATGGACACTGTGGCAAGGCTGCACTGTGACAAGGCTGCAAGGCTGCAATGGACACTGTGGCAAGGCTGCACTGTGACAAGGCTGCAAATGACACTGATAAGGCTGCATTTAAATGTAAGTTATTTTTCCTTAAACTTCCCCCCTAAAAGTTTTTTTCCCTAAAATTCCCTCCTAAACTTGGGGTGCGTGTTATACGCCGGCGCGTGTTATACGCTGATAAATACGGTAATTCCTAAATGTTAGAGGTTTTTCATGTTTTATTGTGGCACATTTATGTGGGTTTCTGTACCTAGAGTATATTGATATTAGTGATGAGCCGAACAACCTCCAAAACTACTGCACCTTGTCCTGCATCCTTCCCAGCTGCCAAAAGAGTGACCCAGCTGCTTTGCCAGTACCCTGAGCCTGGGTGAGAGAGGATGAGGAGGATGAGGAGGGCTTGGTCATCCACTCTACCAAGTCTTCGGCATGATGCGGCTCAACACGTCCAGCTGCCGAAAAGAAGGAAAAGCGTGTCCCATGGCCACGTGCTGATGGCGATGCACCGCGTCCACGACCAGCACTGTTGTCTCTAGACACAGAGCCTGCTTGCCCTCTTTTTTTGGCTCCTGACTGTCTGCCTCTCCTTGTTTGCCTTCCAGACATTCAAATGGCCTGCAGGGAAATGGGAAAAGCAGCAATACAGGCTAAGTTAAGGTGTAATATGGTCAGGAGGCACACTCCGCCCGCTGTAAGTGCCGCAAAATCCTGTTTGTGTAACACACCAGGAAAAAGCAGCAATACAGGCTAAGTTAAGGTGTAATATGGTCAGGAGGCACACTCCACCCGCTGTAAGTGCCGCAAAATCCTGTTTGTGTAACACACCAGGAAAAAGCAGCAATACAGGCTAAGTTAAGGTGTAATATGGTCAGGAGGCACACTCCGCCCACTGTAAGTGCTGCAAAATCCTGTTTGTGTGACACACCAGGAAAAAGCAGCAATACAGGCTAAGTTAAGGTGTAATATGGTCAGGAGGCACACTCCGCCCGCTGTAAGTGCCGCAAAATCCTGTTTGTGTAACACACCAGGAAAAAGCAGCAATACAGGCTTAGTTCAGGTGTAATATGGTCAGGAGGCACACTCCGCCCACTGTAAGTGCCGCAAAATCCTGTTTGTGTAACACACCAGGAAAAAGCAGCAATACAGGCTAACTTCAGGTGTATAATGTGCAGGAGGCTTAGCAACAATGACACTGACACTGTACCCTGCCTATCCTTCTCTCTCCCTGCACACAAGGTTTATCAAAGTATATGATACTGACACTCTCCCTGCCTATCCTTCTCTCTCCCTGCACACAAGGTTTAGCAAAGAATATGACACTGACACTGTCCCCTGCCTATCATTCTCTCTCCCTGCACACAAGGTTTATCAAAGTATATGACACTGACACTCTCCCTGCCTATCCTTCTCTCTCCCTACACACAAGGTTTAGCAAAGAATATGACACTGACACTCTCCCTGCCTATCCTTCTCTGTCCCTACACACAAGGTTTAGCAAAGAATAGATTTGACAAGATTTGACACTGTCCCTGCCTATCCTTCACTTTCCCTGCTCCGGAACACACTACACAAGGCCGCCGCGCTGGCGGCCTTTTATAGTGTGGGGCGTGTACTAAACCCCCTGTAGCGATACCTCCAACTAAGAAGGCCGCAGCTTTAGTTGGGCCCTGAAGACAGCTCCGCCAACCCCCGGCAATATGCTCAACCCCCTACTGGCACAGCTAGTAAGGGGAGATAGGACCGCGTGACCGCAACTCTAGGTGACGCAGTCCTATGGCAAACACACACAGTGATATACTTTAAAACTTCTATTAAAGTAAGTGAAACTGACACCAATGTACTTGACCCAGATATTTTACTGAGGCTAATGGGCAAGTAATAAACAGTATAACAAGTTGCAGATCCCTGCAATAAACAGTAATAAAGATAAACAGAGTAATCAGAAATAATTAAGTATTGCTATGCAACTCTAGCGCTGCCCTTTTACAGCTACTTCCCCTCATGGGTAGACTAACACCCAGCAATGTCTACCTATGCAGTCAGGCCTGACTGATCTAAATGGAAGTTCAGTGAAACAATATTCGCTAGCAATCTTTCGTTGGTGCACTTGAAGAACAACTTTGTAATCCCAACGAATAGTAAAGATAAAGTATCTGTCTTTAAACAGCTCTCACCACCCGGACAAGTCCAAGTCCGTTTCCTCCATCGATTCGTCTAGGAACAGGAATCCACCGACATCCAAGTCTTCAATCCTTCTGGTGTACTGCAGCAAGCATGAGAAGATGTCTCTAAGGTTCTGCTAGGCTGGCAGAGGGGCTCTTTGGCAAGGAGCACAAGGCCCAGGCTTCAGGCCTTGTGCACACAGCAGTTCAGCACAGAGATCCTCTTGCTAGGAGAGGGGGTGTCCAAAGAGACCGAACAAACTCCACCTCCCCTTTATAAAGTCTGCCCCAGCAGTCTCTGTTCCGGAGCAATGTACCCTGGGTGCTGCAAGATGTACTGGGAGATGTAGTCTCTCTCTCTCCTCTGCTTTCACTTCCAGTAATGTCTCTTTACTTCCTCCCGACTCACCTCTCACCTCGAACTTCTTGTCTCTCTGTCTTAAAGGGGAATACCCCGCTACACACTCCCCCCACTTTGAATCTTTGGTCCCCAAAGACATTTTTAGATCTACAAAACATTTTAGATTCAATGCGGTTGCATAGGATTGACAGAGGAGCCTCCCACCAATCAACATAGGATGGGGAGCTGTCCTGTCTACAGGTCGCTTCAGTGGGGGCGATCTGTCTAACTGTGCCAGAGAGTGAGCTGGGGTTGCCCTCCACTAAATGGACAGTGGAAGGATCCGGACTCTCAGCATTCCTTCTAGCAGTAACTACAGTCTTCCGAACTGTTCCCCATTTGTGGGTAGGTTAGCTTCTTAGGAGGCCGGATGACTCTTCGAGCCCTTTGCTCTCTTGGGATTTCTGGCTCTGGCGCCTCAGGCTCCTCTTCCTCTGAACAACCATCCTGGGCATCTTCCCAGTATTCTGCTGAAGGACTAGAAGGGATGAACTCTGTGGCTTCTGGGTTCAGTGTTCCATCTTGAGTGTCTTCAGTGGCTGGAAGATCAATATTAGAAGTTTCTGGAGTTGGGGAAGGCCACAGCCAATCAAGTTCTCCTTCTTCATTTTCACTAAGTTGAGAGGCCTCTCCCTCTTCAGCTCGGGAGGTCTGCGACCGAGTGTTCGGCCTAGGAGTATCCAGGATAGAGGCCGGTTCAGGGGAGTCTCCCGCAGGAGGTATTCTAACTGCCTCCGCAAGTGGGAGCAGGTGATTCCGATGCCACGTCTTCAGTGGGCCTACCTTTCCTTCTGGTTTCAACTTATAGACAGGTAGGCCCGGCAACTTCCTACAGATGACATAAGGTTCAGATCTCCATCTGTCTGCAAGTTTGTGCTTCCTAGGGATCCCCAGGTTGCGTAACAGCACTCGATCCCCAGGCTGTAGGTCTTGCACCCGGACTATCAAGTCGAAGTTTCTCTTATTTCTAGCCCCCCTTTGGTCGGAAGCTGCTTGAGCTTGCTCATAAGCTACTTTCAGGCTTTGTCTGAGCCTGTCCACGTACCCTTTGTGGGATGTGACTGAGGAATGGTCCAGAGAGGTGCCAAAGGCCAGGTCCACAGGTAGTCTCGCCTCTCTCCCAAACATGAGTCGATATGGGGAGTAGCCTGTAGCATCACTGATGGTGCAGTTGTAAGCATGTACTGTGGCTGCTATGTGTTTGCTCCAATGTTGCTTTTTCTCACTTTCCAGAGTCCCCAACATGTTGAGCAAGGTTCGGTTGAACCTTTCCGGCTGAGCATCTCCCTGTGGATGGTAAGGTGTAGTTCAAGTCTTCTTGATTCCCAAAGAATCCAGGAGCTTCCGGATCAGTTTACTCTCGAAGTCCCTCCCTTGATCTGAATGGAGTCGCTGTGGCAGCCCATAATGGACAAAGTACTTCTCCATAAGTACCTTGGCTACGGTGGAGGCCTTCTGGTCTTTGGTCGGGAAAGCCTGGGCATACCGGGTGAAATGGTTGGTTATCACCAGAACATTTCCTAGTCCACTCAGGTCGGGTTCGAGGCAGAGAAAATCAATGCATACCAGATCCATTGGGCCTTGACTTTGTAGATGGCCCATTGGGGCAGCTTGATGGGGCAAAGTCTTCCTCTGGATGCATCGGGCACATGAGTGGCAGTACTCTTCTACCTCTGCCCTCATGCAGGGCCAATAGAACCGACTTCTGACAAGTTGAAAGGTCCTTTCAGCCCCTAGGTGGCCATGATTGTCATGCAGGGCAATCAGAACAGTCTCCCGATGTTTCTCTGGGAGGAATAGCTGCCACTTATCTTCTTAGTCATGAGAGGGGCCCCTTCGGTAGACCACTCCCTGATGTAACTGCAACCTATCCCACTCCTTCCTCAGCAGGCGAGCTTCTTTTGAAGGTTGACGCATGAGTCTGTTTGGATCCTGATTCTCCAAGGCCTCCAGGACCAATCTCCCCATGGGGTCTTCCAATTGGTCACACCTCAATTCCTTCTTGGACAGTCTTGGTAGGTTGTCCTCTTCCAATTGAGCTACTCCACAGTAGTGTTTGGGGACTCCCACCGTGGTAACTCCTATTTCCTCTGCTCTGGAGCCTCCTCAGGCTTGGAATTCAGCTCCTTGACAAAGGGCCCGCACCCCGTCCGGTGCCACTTGGGCCCAATCTTCTATTTCAATGGTGGGGGAATGAGATCTCCTGGACAGAGCGTCTGCGTCTCGATTCCCCACTCCTGGTCTATACTTAAGGCTGAAGTTGAATCCAGACAGTGAGGCCAGCCACCTGTGTCCAGTGGCGTCCAGCTTGGCCGTGGTGAACAGGTAGGTAAGGGGGTTGTTGTCGGTCTTCACAGTGAACTCCGCTCCATACAGGTAGTCTTTGAGCTTGTCTACTACTGCCCACTTGAGGGCCAGGAACTCCAACTTGTGAGTGGGGTAGTTCTTCTCAGAGGGGGTCAGGCTCCTACTCACGTAGGCAACAGGCCGCAGTTGCCCTTCGTGTTCTTGGTAAAGTACTCCTCCCAGACCGTCATGACTAGCATCCACGTGCAGTTCATAGGGTTTGGTTGGGTCTGCGTAGGCCAAGACCGGGGCAGTGGTTAGGCTCTCCTTTAATGCCTGGAAGGCCTCTTCACACTTCTGGTTCCACTGATCTCTGACTGACTCTCCCGGCTTCCTGGGCCCTGAGTCGTCCTCTTCCCCCTCGGTCTTGAGTAGTTCATTCAATGGTCTAGCAATTCGGGCGAATCCTTCCACAAACCTCCTGTAATAGGAGCAGAACCCCAAGAAGGATCTGAGTTCTGTTACTGTGGTGGGTCGTGGCCAGGAGGTAACTGCCTCCAATTTCTCAGGGTCCGTGGCCACCCCCTCTTCAGACACTATGTGCCCCAGATAGTTCACAGAAGACTGGTAGAACCGACACTTCTCAGGCGAAAGCTTGAGTCCTTCCTCACTTAGTCTTCTCAACACTTTTTCCAGCCTCTCCATGTTCTTCCAAGGTTCTCCCAAAGACAATGACATCGTCCAGGTATACAAGGACTTCAATAAGGTTCATGTCTCCTACAGTCTTCTCCATGAGACGTTGGAAAGTAGCTGGGGCTCCAGACAGACCTTGGGGCATCCGATTGAATTCAAAGAACCCCACTGGGGTTATGAAAGCTGTCTTCTCCTTGTCTTCTGGATGCATAGGGATCTGATAGTACCCGCTCTTGAGGTCCATAACGCTGAACCATTTGGCTCCAGACAAGCTCTGTAGGGCATCCTCTATCCTCGGAGTGGCGTATTGGTCGAGGATGATTTTCCTGTTGAGAGTCCTGTAGTCTATACAGAGCCTCAATGACCCATTCTTCTTTCTGACCACCACTATGGGAGAGGCATAGGGGCTCCTGGACTCCCGTATCACACCAGTCCTCTTGAGTTCTGCAAGTTGTTCCCTTAAATCCTCCAGATCTGCTAGGGGGACCCGCCTGACTCTCTCTCGGAAGGGCTTGTCTTCCTGGAGGCGGATCCAATGGGTGGCACTCCTTGCACACCCCACATCGAACTCATCTCTGGAGAATATCTTCTCCCATCTAGTCAACTGGGCCTTGGCTCTCTCTTTCCAAACCCTGGATAGATTCAAGTTCTCCATGGACAGCTTCTCCCAAAGATCTCCTCTTTGACCCGTCCCCTTTACTTCTGACAGGGTAACCGGGGCAGCAGGGCTCACCTGGCCCAGCAGCATTCTGGCAGAGATTTCCATGGGGCCTCTGGTAGTGTTTCTAACACTCACTGGAACTCTACAATGGGCCTTCTTCAGAACCTTCAGCGGAATCACTTCTGGTATCACTTCCAGACCTGAGGACTCTCCTTTTGGGTCGGACTCCAGCACGACAAAGGGTCCAGGTTGCTCCCAAGTAAGCTTCACAGTGGCTCTGAGACAGGTTACTTCGCCAGGCTGCAACACTACCCCTCCTCTTCCAAGACTCCACACCTTCCCTATCCCCTCCACCGGGGTCTTCTGCTCTAGGACCAGCCTTTGGTAAGCCGTCCTCAGCATGGGATGGATCTTGGTGGCTGCTTGCCCCTTTACTTCTACTAAAGGGGTCAGGAGTCTTCGGACCAGGTCCGTGTTCGTCCCTATTATAAGGGAGCTCTTGTTGGCTCCTGGCGGCCGAGGGCACACAACTGCCAGGGTGTCAAACACTTCGGCCTTCCCAGCCACAGATGGGTCAAAGGTCATCCGGATGGGCAGATAGCCATCATAGGGGAAGCTCTGGGTCCCAATTCCCCATATTTCCAGCTCCTCTATGTTCTGGATGGGCAGATGACTCAAGTGCTTATCGTAGAAATCCCGGTATAGTAGGGTCACTTGTGCCCCAGTATCCAAGATGGCTCTGGTGTAGACTCCCTCCACTTGAATGGGCACTACAGGAGATGGGCCTACCAGCTTCTCCGGATATGGCCTGGCAGGAGTCGCCTTCTTCTGGTCCTTTTCCCTTCGGACTCTCTCTCGTCCATCTCTCTTTTGACTTTAGTCTTTCTTGGGCCTGGTATGCATCGCTTTCCCTCCTTTTAATGGGCGTACAGACCTGCTGAGGGATATTATAGTTTTTCTTAGGTGTGCATTCCCTTTGGGGAATGCTGTGCCTCTTCTGAGGGGTCTGGCCCTCTCTCTTTGGGGTGTACCCCTGCTGAGGGATACTATAGTTCCTCTGAGGAGTTTTGTCTTTTCTCTTCCTTAGCTTCTCATTCAGTTTGGAACTCACTGAAAATGATGGGCACCCGGTCGGCTCCTTCACCGGGGCCCGCTGAAGTTTCCCGCCAGCTGTTTGGACTTTTCCTCAACTACCAGGCTTGGGCATACTCGCCTGAGATGTCCTTTTCCTCCACATTTGAAGCAGGCTCTCTGTATTGGTTTCATAGAGCGGTTAGTGGTAGGGGTCTTTGGTGCCATGAGTGGTGAGACCTCTTCTGTCTGGGGTTTCACCAGACGAGTCATCAACATCGTCATCATCTCTAGTATTTCTTTCTGGGTCTGGAACAGCTCCTCCAGATCTGTCTGACTTGTGGGGAAGTGGTGAATAGGTGAAGACCATGATCCCTGTTCCGTGCTTGCTGCCAGTACACTAAGCTCCCGAGTGTCTGAAGGGACATCTATCTGTTGTACTTTGGCACTTGTGGTGCTAGGAGATTGAAGTTTCCTCTGTTTTTGGTCCTTCTCAATCTCCATCTTATCTGCTTCATTCATTTTCTCAATGAGGACCTCATCCGGAGTTGAGGGATCTTCCAAATGCTGCTTCAGCTGTAGCTTGATGTAGTCACTCCTCAATCCCGTAGTCACAGATCTCCGGAATTTCTTTTGGACTAGCTCGACTCCAAAATGCTCCCCATTTCCTTCTTCCTTTGATGTGGACAACAGGCGGTCCTTGAGCTCAATGGCCCGGAATAGGAAGTTCTGAGGAGTCTCTCTACTCTCCTGGGTCATATTTATCAGTCGATGAAATAACTCAGCAGCATCTTCCTCCTCATAGTAGCTTTTCAGTATCCTCTTTAGCTGGTTCAGGGTCAATCCACCCTTCCTCTCTAACATGCCCCTGACACTTGAACCTGGGCTGATGGCATGGATTACAGCCTCTCTAATTTCAGATTCCTGATATCCTTTCTGTAACCCCAACTCTATTTGGTGTAGGAGGTTGGTGTAGGACAGTTTGTCCTTCTGCCCTCTTTCTCCTATCTGGCCATCAATGCGGAAATCCTTCCGGATGGTTACTTCCTGCAGGCGACCCTGAGCTCGTTTCTTCGGTACCTTCCCAGGTTTGGGCTTTATCTGACCATCTTTCTGATCCTCAGGAGCGACACGTAACTCCTTAATGCGTTCAATTATCATACTGGAAGTCTCCTGAAACCTCTCTTGTATGTCACGGTACTGTCGTTTCAGATCAATCAGCTGTTGCTCTGCCTGCGATTTAACAGCAGCCCCTGCTATGTTGTCCAAGGGTTCTAACTGCTTCTGACTGGGATGTGTCAGGTGGAACTCAGTCTTTTCGGACAATTTTATACTGGCACCGTGGAAGTTTTCAGGGACATCCTGTCCCCACTCTATCAGTGCATAGGTGCAGTTGGTCCTTGAGTCTGGTCTCATTGCGACCACGTAAGCCTTTCTATCCGGGGACAATATTTGTACCACCTCTTTAATTTGTTTCTCTCTCCAGTCACTCCCTGGAAGTTCAATGGCCACGCTCGCTTCTGAGCGTGTCCCTTCTGCTTCGCACCATTGGACTACTTTGATGGGGTCCATGCCGGCACTTCTGGCGTTCACCTGCTGTATCAGGATCCCGGACGAGCACCCCCACGTGTAGCGATACCTCCAACTAAGAAGGCCGCAGCTTTAGTTGGGCCCTGAAGACAGCTCCGCCAACCCCCGGCAATATGCTCAACCCCCTACTGGCACAGCTAGTAAGGGGAGATAGGACCGCGTGACCGCAACTCTAGGTGACGCAGTCCTATGGCAAACACACACAGTAATATACTTTAAAACTTCTATTAAAGTAAGTGAAACTGACACCAATGTACTTGACCCAGATATTTTACTGAGGCTAATGGGCAAGTAATAAACAACAGTATAACAAGTTGCAGATCCCTGCAATAAACAGTAATAAAGATAAACGGAGTAATCAGAAATAATTAAGTATTGCTATGCAACTCTAGCGCTGCCCTTTTACAGCTACTTCCCCTCATGGGTAGACTAACACCCAGCAATGTCTACCTATGCAGTCAGGCCTGACTGATCTAAATGGAAGTTCAGTGAAACAATATTCGCTAGCAATCTTTCGGTGGTGCACTTGAAGAACAACTTTGTAATCCCAACGAATAGTAAAGATAAAGTATCTGTCTTTAAACAGCTCTCACCACCCGGACAAGTCCAAGTCCGGTTCCTCCATCGATTCGTCTAGGAACAGGAATCCACCGACATCCAAGTCTTCAATCCTTCTGGTGTACTGCAGCAAGCATGAGAAGATGTCTCTAAGGTTCTGCTAGGCTGGCAGAGGGGCTCTTTGGAAAGGAGCACAAGGCCCAGGCTTCAGGCCTTGTGCACACAGCAGTTCAGCACAGAGATCCTCTTGCTAGGAGAGGGGGTGTCCAAAGAGACCGAACAAACTCCGCCTCCCCTTTATAAAGTCTGCCCCAGCAGTCTCTGTTCCGGAGCAATGTACCCTGGGTGCTGCAAGATGTACTGGGAGATGTAGTCTCTCTCTCTCCTCTGCTTTCACTTCCAGTAATGTCTCTTTACTTCCTCCCGACTCACCTCTCACCTCGAACTTCTTGTCTCTCTGTCTTAAAGGGGAATACCCCGCTACACCCCTCTGCTATAATTGGCCACAGGCATCCTGCCTGTGGCCAATCATTGCTCTCCTCGCTGCCGGCGCTGTGATTGGCCAAGCATGCAGGGTCACAGTGCATGCTTGGCCAATCACAGCGCCGGGATTACACTGCGATGGCGCAGTGTATTGTGGGCCGTTCGCGTCACTCGAATTTGGCGCGAACGGCCCGAATCGTTCGTTGTTCGCCGAACGCTGCGAACAGCCGATGTTCGAGTCGAACCTATGTTCGACTCGAACACCGAGCTCATCCCTAATTGATATACTCTTACATGTCAATTGCTGTTACAGATGATAAAATAAGCAGATGAAATGATAAGAAATTAGAGGCAATCTTTCAAATTATATTATTACAGGAGGATTGTACACAACACTGATAGCTGGAAACTGTTATTTTTACACACAAAACAATTCACACCAGTAATATAATTAAATTGGAGTCAAATATTGCATTCCAGTGGGTTTTAAGGCAAACTGTAATATGGATGGAAAAAACAGTAATTACAGTATTGCATGGAAAGTAGAAATGTGTCATCAATCAGCCAGATACACATTTTCCATCTATCCTGACAGTTTGAAATTGAATTTTCCTGTGAACTTATACTGAAAAATATTTAAATATATAGTCACTTTATGAAAAAAATAAAAAATAAATAAATATATATTCTGGTATCAGCTTCAATTTCCGAGAGGCAGCACTAAAAATGCTGTACAGTTATTGGGACTAAAATGCAGCCATAAACAGGTCTGTTACATTCAGCAGTATTCAGACATCACACTTTGGGCTCATAGGAAAGATAGCTGTCATGGTATCCAGCATGCACATACTTGTCTTATGTCTGGATAAGGATGACAGCCCAGGAGCTTGCACCTACAGTAAGGCCCCATGCACACGAGACACTGTTATTTGCTGTTGAACGCGCGTTCAGAGGCAGTTGGACGCTTTTTTCAACTGCTCCTGAACCCATTCAATGTTATCCTATGTGTCCATGCACACACTCTCGTTTTTTGGCGTTTACAAGCAGTTGCGTTTAACCTCGTTTTTCCAGAAGCAAAAAAATGGGTTCAGACGCAAAAGTTTTCACGTTTCAGACGCTAAACGCTGCTAAACGCGGCTAAACGCGGTACCGGCGTTTTGCCGCGTTTGCGTTTATAAGCGTTTTTAAAGGTGACCTATTTTTTAACATTAGAAATCTCAAAAATGATGGCAAATGATGAAAAACTATTAAAAAATATAAAAGAAAACTGTAATTGCTTGCATCGCATTGTGGACAATCCACAACTTGTGTCAGGTAAAGTGGCAAGTGGACAATCAACAACTTGTGTCAGGTGATGTGGCCAGGTGACGTGGCCAGGTGACGTGGCAAGTGGACAATCCACAGCTTGTGGCAGGTGACGTGGCAGGTGACGTGGCCAGGTAACGTGGCCAGGTGACGTGGCCAGGTGACGTGGCAAGTGGACAATCCACAACTTGTGGCAGGTGACGTGGCCAGGTGACGTGGCAGGTGACGTGGCAAGTGGACAATTCACAACTTGTGGCAGGTGATGTGGCACGTGATGTGGCCAGGTGACGTGGAAAGTGGACAATCCACAACTTGTGGCAGGTGACGTGGCTAGATGACGTGGCAGGTAATGTGGGCAGGTAACATGGCTAGGTGACGTGGCCAGGTGATGTGGCAAGTGGACAATCCACAACTTGTGGCAGGTGACGTGGCCAGGTGACGTGGCAAGTGGACAATCCACAACTTGTGGCAGGTGACGTGGCTAGATGACGTGGCAGGTAATGTGGGCAGATAACATGGCTAGGTGACGTGGCCAGGTGACGTGGCAAGTGGACAATCCACAACTTGTGGCAGGTGACGTGGCCAGGTGATGTGGCAAGTGGACAATCCACAACTTGTGGCAGGTGACGTGGCCAGGTGACGTGGCAGGTGACGTGGCAAGTGGACAATTCACAACTTGTGGCAGGTGAAGTGGCCAGGTGACGTGGCACGTGATGTGGCCAGGTGACATGGCAAGTGGACAATCCACAACTTGTGGCAGGTGACGTGGCCAGGTGACGTGGCAGGTGATGTGGCAAGTGGACAATCCACAACTTGTGGCAGGTGACGTGGCCAGCTGACGTGGCAGGTAACGTGGCCAGGTGACGTGGCAGGTAACATGGCCAGGTAACGTGGCAAGTGGACAATCCACAACTTGTGGCAGGTGACGTGGCACGTGATGTGGCAAGGTGACGTGGCAAGTGGATAATCCACAACTTGTGGCAGGTGACGTGGCCAGGTGACGTGGCCAGGTGATGTGGCCAGGTGACGTGGCAGGTGACGTGGCAAGTGGACAATCCACAACTTGTGGCAGATGATGTGGCAAGTGATACGCTAAATACAAGTACACTGCTGCTCTCTCAGCTGCTGCTACTCACTCTGGTCTCACAAACTGGCTGAAATGGTTAAAATTTACTGTTTTTTGAGCTTAGGGAGGGTCTATGATGAAACGCTTATAAACGCAAACGCGGTTAAACGCCGCTAAATGCGGCCGCAAACGCGGCAAAACGCGCGTTTATAAACGCCGGTTTCAGCGTTTAAAAACGTGTGTTCAGCAGAGTTTGCACCTGCGTCTCGTGTGCATGGGGCCTAACAAGTCAGCAATGGCTGCTTTCATTTTGCTAGCCTGTCACTTTTTTACCTAAAATCTAACTCTGGCTTTCTTGAAATAATCCAACAGGCAGTGGGACTATTCAGTCTGGTACTGTCCTCTGCAGTACCTCTTTTTTTGACACTAGGGGTTGATTTACTAAAGGCAAATCGGCTGTTCACTTTACAAGGGAAGCTGTACTTCTTAGTGAAGCTTAGTGAATGACGTGAAGCTCTGCTCACTTCCATCATCCAATCATGTGCAAGCAAAAGTGCTGTTTTTTTTTCCTTGCACATGATTGAGTACTCTTTGCAAAGTGAAATCTCAATACATTTACTAAGTACTGAGACCAATTTTTTATTTTATTTTTGCAAAGTGCAACTTCAATTGCAAAACGAACAGCCTGAAACCCAATGTAAGAAATACATTAACCCCAACATGTCCTCAGTCTTCCAGAGTCGAATAACGCTCAGCATCACTCACACTGGATGATTGAGCACATATTGTGGGTGCAGGATGTTATGGCCCTACTTGCTGAGTGATTGGCGCCAAAAAGCTCATTCATTCATAGAGTACTTGCTTAGAGACTATGGCTGAAGACATTGTTATGGATAATATGTTTCTTTAAATGCAACTCTATGGTGCATCTCTGTTGTACTTCTGTTGTACTTCTTCCTGTGTTGTGTTTCCTGTTCCTGCTGGGTTATTTCAGTAAACATGGCTTATGTACAGTAATGGTTTGTGCTGTCTCTCTACATATATCACGACAAACATGGTGTCAGAAGATTTGGATTCATACTCTTTCTACACATTTGATGCTGAGAGCCTGCCAGCCTTCATGTGAGTGTTCTTGGAACTGATTGTGCCTCCTGGCAATTGCAGTAGTGGTAGGTGTTCAAAACCACCTATGAGACTTAACCTGTAGAATGTGTTATTGCTCTGTCTCTTTTGAATTTCACAATGCTCATTTATCAACACTAAAAGGGGGAGATGTTATGGATGATATGTTTCTTTAAATGCAACTCTATGGTGCATCTCTGTTGTACTTATTCCTGTGTTGTGTTTCCTGTTCCTGCTGGGTTCTTTCAGTAAACATGGCTTATGTACAGTAATGGTTTGTGCTGTCTCTCTACATATATCACGACAAACAGACATCATGTCAGTGTTAATCTCTTCATAAGTGAGGACCGCCCAGTCTGGAGAGGAAACAACAGCAAAGGGGCCCTACTGCTTCATGTGACTGGCTTTATGACATCAGAGAGAGAGAATGTAAAAAAAACTAAAATACGTCCAGTAAGGGCCACAAGACGATGGGGCAATTTTCAGGGGCAGGACAGAACCTGGAGTTAGGCTTTAACCACTTAAGCCCCGGACCATTTGGTAGCTAAAGGACCAGAGGTGAATTCAGAATTTTGCACTGCGCTGCTTTAACTGTAAATTGTGCGGACATGCAATGTTGTACCCAAACGAAATTTGCGTCCTTTTCTTCCCACAAATAGAGCTTTCTTTTAATGGTATTTGATTGCCACTGCGATTTTTATTTTTTGCGATATAAACAGAAAAAGACCGAAATTTTTTAAAAATAATGATATTTTCTACTTTTTGTTATAAGAAAAATCGAATAAACTCAATTTTAGTCATACATTTAGGCCAAAATGTATTCAGCCACATGTCTTTAGTAAAAAAAATGTCAATAAGCGTATATTTATTGGTTTGCGCAAAAGTTATAGCGTTTACAAACTAGGGTACATTTTCTGGAATTTACACAGCTTTTAATTTATGACTGCCTATCTCATTTCTTGAGGTGCTAAAATGGCAGGGCAGTACAAAACCCCCTCAAATGACCCCATTTTAGAAAGTAGACACCCCAAGGAAATTGCTGAGAGGCATGTTGAGCCCATTGAATTTTTTTTTTTTTTTGTCCCAAGTGATTGAATAATGACAAAAAAAAAAAAAAAATACAAAAAGTTGTCACTAAATGATATATTGCTCACACATGCCATGGTTATATGTGGAATTGCCCCCCAAAATAAATTTTGCTGCTTCTCCTGAGTACGGGGATACCACATGTGTGGGACTTTTTAGGAGCCTAGCCGCGTACGGGACCCCGAAAACCAATCACCGCCTTCAGGATTTCTAGGCACAAATTTTTGATTTGACTCCTCACTACCTATCACAGTTTCGAAGGCCATAAAATGCCAAAATAGCACAAAACCCCCCCAAATGACCCCATTTTGGAAAGTAGACACCCCAAGCTGTTTGCTGAGAGGCATGGTGAGTATTTTACAGCTCTCATTTGTTTTTGAAAATGAAGAAAGAACATTTTTTTTTTTTTTTTTTCAATTTTCAAAACTTTGTGACAAAAAGCGAGATCTGCAAAATACTCACAATACCTCTCAGCAAATAGCTTGGGGTGTCTACTTTCCAAAATGGGGTCATTTGGGGGGGTTTTGTGCCATCTGGGCATTCCATGGCCTCTGAAACTGTGATAGGCAGTGAGAAGTAAAATCAAAAATTTACACCCTT
Source organism: Rana muscosa (assembly GCA_029206835.1). Classification (NCBI taxonomy): domain Eukaryota; kingdom Metazoa; phylum Chordata; class Amphibia; order Anura; family Ranidae; genus Rana; species Rana muscosa. The sequence goes on from CM055116.1 coordinate 637,461,375, forward strand.
AGAAAGCCTGAAGGCGGTGATTGGTTTTTGGGGTCCCGTACGCGGCTAGGCTCCCAAAAAGTCTCACATGTGGTATCCCCGTACTCAGGAGAAGCAACAGAATGTATTTTGGGGTGTAATTCCACATATGCCCATGGCATGTTTGAGCAATATATCATTTAGTGACAACTTTGTGCAAAAAAAAAAAAAAAAATTGTCTTTTTTCCGCAACTTGTGTCAACATATAAAATATTCCATGGACTCGACATGCCTCTCAGTATATAGCTTGGGGTGTCTACTTTCCAAAATGGGGTCATTTGGGGGGGGGTTTGAACTGTTCTGGCATTTTATACACAACATTAGGAAGCTTACATCCACTCTTCTAACCACTTGAAGACAAAGCCCTTTTTGACACTTTTTGTTTACATGAAAACATTTTTTTTTTTTGCAAGAAAATTATGTTGAACCCCCAAACATTATATATATTTTTAAAGCAAAGGCCCTACAGAATAAAATGGTGGGTGTTGCATTTTTTTTTCTACACAGTATCTGCGCAGCGATTTTTCAAACGCATTTTTTGGGGACAAAATACACTTTTTTTAAATTTTAATGCACTAAAACACACTATATTGCCCAAATGTTTGATGAAATAAAAAAGATGATCTTAGGCCGAGTACATAGATACCAAACACGACATGGTTTAAAATTTCGCACAAACGCGCATTGGCGACAAACTACATAAATTTTTAAAAGCCTTTACAGATTACCCCGTTAGATTTACAGAGGAGGTCTACTGCTAAAATTACTGCCCTCGATCTGACCTTCGCGGTGATACCTCACATGCATGGTGCAATTGCTGTTTACATATGACGCCAGACCGACGCTTGCGTTCGCCATTGGGCAAGAGCAGGGCAGGACAGGGGTGCTTTTTTTTTATTATTAATTTTGCTTTTTTATTTTATTTTTAAACTGTTGCTTCCATATATTTTTTTTTTTTTTATCATTTTTATTGTTATCTCAGGGAATGTAAATATCCCCTATGATAGCAATAGGTAATGACAGGTACTCTTTTTTGAAAAAACTGGGGTCTATTGGACCCTAGATCTTTCCTCTGCCCTCAAAGCATCTGACCACACCAAGATCGGTGTGATAAAATGCTTTCCCAATGGCGCTTTTTATATCCGGGGGGGACATTCCCTCCCACTGCTTGTAAAAGCAGTCCAGAGGCTAATTAGCCACTAGGATTGCTTTTACATGAAAGCCGGCCGCTGGCTGAAAAGAATGATACCAAGATGATACCTAAACCCACAGGCATCATTCTGGTATAAACATTCAAAGTCCAGCAACATACCAGTACGTTGCTGGTCCTTGTTGGACATGTATTGTAATCTTTTTTTTTTTCATGCAGCCTGTTGGCTGAACGAAAAAAAAAGATTGATCGGTGGGTATGCCCACCATTAGAATACTGCCCTTCATCCACCCACTTCTAATGATGGGCATACATGCACCATTTATATATGCCGAAGCATGGGGGCATCTTCCCGCAAAAGTTATGCCGCGTACACATGGTCAGACTTTTCCACGGGCAAGCCTCCGTCGGAATTTCGACCGTATGTACGCGGCATTAGGAGCAAAATCGCTCCTCCGCCCCTGCTGCCCCAATGCTTCGGCATATATGCTTTTTTTTTTTTTAACTGTGGTGGTGAAATCACCTCCTACAGCACTGGAGTCGCAGGGATCAGGCCTGTCTCTGCGAACGCTGCAGTTATGTGTGTTGTGTTTTGTAAGTGACAGTGATCGATCGATACTGCACTTGGGTGGCCTGGGCTGGACGGAGGGGCAAAACGCAGGTGCTAGCAGGTATCTGGGCTGATCCCGCTAACACTGTGTTTTTGGGAACCCTAAACTGCTGGGGTCGCTAGTATAGATCTGATCAGATCAGATATTGATCTGTTCAGATACTATACCACTAAGGGGGGTGGGTGTTAGCACTACTGGCACTAACCTGACGCTGCCTGGGGTGTGACGCAGACCCTCTCTGATGCTAAAACCTAATTGATATCACCCGCCGGGCGATCAGGGGGTTAAACCTTTATTGGGTTATATACGGCGGGTGCCCTGACACTATAAAAAGCAAACTAACTAACCAGCATCACCCGTAACACTTATATGATGATCACTGGTGAAAGGGTTAACTAGGGGCAATTAGGGGGTTAAAACCTTTATTAGGTAATATATGGGGGTACCTGACGCTATATAAAAACCTGACGGCGAACCTAAAAAAAATTTACTGGCTACCTATCGGCATCACCGACACTAAGACAACGATCATAAAAACGATCGCTTAGCGACAGTGGTGATAGGGGGTGAAAGGGTTACCTGGGGGGCGATCAAGGGGGTTAAACCTTTATTAGGTAATATATTGGGGTACCTGACGCTATAAAAACCTGCGGCGAACCTAAAAAAATTTACTGGCTACCGATCTGCATCACCGGCGCTAAGACAGCGATCAGAAAAATTATCGCTTAGTGACAGTGGTGATAGGGGGTGAAAGGGTTACCTGGGGGGCGATCAAGGGGGTTAAACCTTTATTAGGTAATATATGGGGGTACCCGACGCTATAAAAACCTGCGGCGAACCTAAAAAAAATTACTGGCTACCGATCAGCATCACCGGCGCTAAGACATCGATCAGAAAAATGATCGCTTAGCGACGGCGGTGCTAGGGGGTGAAAGGGTTACCTGGGGGGTGATCAAGGGGGTTAAACCTTTATTAGGTAATATATGGGGGTACCCGACGCTATAAAAACCTGCGGCGAACCTAAAAAAAATTACTGGCTACCGATCAGCATCACCGACGCTAAGACATCGATCAGAAAAATGATCGCTTAGCGACGGCGGTGCTAGGGGGTGAAAGGGTTATCTGGGGGCTGATCAGGGGGTTAAACCTTTATTAGGGGGGTGGTTAGGGGGCTACACTGGACCTAAAACTAAATGTAGTGACACTTTTACAGTCACAAATGTCACTGATTGCAGTGATCACTAAATAAATGGTCACTGCAATGACCCTGTATCTGGGGGGTGATCTGGGGGGGCGATTTATGTGCCTGTGTCCTGGTGTCAGTGTAGTGTTGTGTGCACTAACCTGCATCTTCTCCTGTACGGCGCTCGGTATATGTGAGCGCCGCAGGAGAGATGACATCACTTCCTCCCGCCTGTGTAAACAGTACACAGGCAGGGGAAGCTCTCATTCGCCGGGAGCGTTCGAGAGGGGGGGCCGGAATCGAACGGCCGTCCCCTCATGCCGGATCGCTCCCGAAGGTAAAACGACCACCCACTGTAAAGAATGTAAATGTAAAGAATGTACGTGATTCTGCCTGTCGGTGCCATTCTGCTGACGTATATTTACAGTGGGCGGTCGTTAAGTGGTTAAGGGTCTAACTCTTTCCTACTCTGGTAGGCAGACTCTTCCTTCAGCAACCTTTCTTCTCCTTCTACATTCTTCATGACAAAGTAAAATTTAAAACACCAAGAAAATGGAGACCCCATTTTAGAAATAGTAGTAGATATATGGATCTGGGAACTTAATACAAATATCTTGCTGTAGGGGACTAGAGGAATTATAAGAAGCCTGAATGTGATTCAGCTCATCAGCTTTTAAACAAAACCTGAAAAAGCAGTTTTAGGTGGGCTGGCCTTTTAAATACATTAAACATGGATATGCAATTAGCGGACCTCCAGCTGTTGCAAAACTACAGGTCCCATCATGCCTCTGCCTCTGGGTGTCATGCTTGCTGCTGTCAGAGTCTCGCTATGCCTCATGGGACTTGTAGTTTGGCAACAGCTGGAGGTCCGCTAATTGCATATGCCTGCATTATAGTTTACTATAAATCAGAACAGGCTTTAATACTCAAATATGATTGCTGCTCTAAAAAAACACAGTATACCTGCAATATGATGACAGTGGACTCATCTACAGTGATCACAGCACAGTGGCTAGTCTTTCCAAATAGCTGCAGAGAAGGGCTGCACTATCCTTCAATAAGTGTCATATTATACCTGCAACAAATCAAATTGAGCTAATGAGATAACAACAAGAGCGGAAGTTCATGATGTACACTCATGAATTTGTTTAAACTAACAGCACACAGGAGTAAGATGGCGAATTCTATCTGCCGTTACATTTAACTGAGAATTCAATCTTTATTTCTCTTAAGTGAAAGCAGGCATTGAGAATATCTCAATAATTTTGAATAGTTTAATGCCATTTTTAAGAAAAGTAGTGATAAAGAATAGGAAAAGCAAATAGTGCAGCACTCAAAATAGTGTAAAACCCCTTTGCAGGTTTGTAACAGAAAATCACAGCGGATGCTCTGGCTCAGATTTTCCCTCTTACATTGATAAATAAGCACAATTTCAGAAGATATTATTACTATACAGGATTTATATAGCGCCAACAGTTTGTGCAGCGCTTTAAAACATGAGGGCAGACAGTACAGTTACAAACCACTTAAATACAGGAGGATTTAGAGGGCCCTGCTCGTTACAGCTTACAATCTAGAAGGGAGGGTCAAGTGAAACAAAAGGTAATAACTGTGGTGGATGAGCTGATGGAGAAAATGAACATACAGTTTTTAGGTGTGGGTAGGAAAGGCTTCTCTGAAGCTGAGGGTTTTCAGGGATCTTCTAAAAGCTATTAGAGTAGGAGATAATCGGACAGATCGGGGTAAGGAGTTCCATAGGATTGGAGAGGCTCTGGAAAAGTCCTGGATACCAACATAGGAGGAATTGAAGAGGAAGCTAGAGAGCAGAAGGTCTTGAGAGGAACGAAGAAAACAATTAAATTGGAATTTTCAGACTAGGCTATTGATGTAGCTGGGGGCTAAATTGTGGATGGCTTTTTAAGTTGTTGTTGGTATTTTGAATTAAATTTGTTGGGTGAAGCCAGTGGAGGGATTGACAGAGAGGAGTTGCAGGCACAGAGTGATTGGTAAGGTGGATGAGTCTGGCAGCAGCATTCATGATGGATTGAAGGGGGGATAGCCTATGTAGAGGTAAGCCAATGAGAAGAGAGTTGCAGTAGTCAAAGCGAGAGATGACCAGGGAGTGAATTAAGAGCTTTGTTGTGTCATTGGTTTGAAAGGGGCGTATTTTGGAGATGTTGCGGAGGTTGAGGCGGCAAGATTTGGACAGTGATTGGACGTAGGGCTTAAAGGAGAGTCCAGGACTACACCTAGGACCTTGGCATGCAGGGATGGGCTGATAGTTGTGCCATCGACTGGCACAGAGATCAGGGGAAGGGACACGTGGTGGAGGAAAAATTATAAGTTCGGTTTTGGATAGATTGAGTTTGAGGAAGTGGTGTGGCATCCAGACTGATATATCTGTTAGTAAATTAGCTATAAGTGAGGAGACTGAGGGAGTGAGCTGAGGAGTAGAGAAAAAGATTTGGGTGTCGTCAGCATAGAGTATTTGAAGCCATGGGAGGCTATCAGCTGACCCAGGGAGGAGGTGTAGATTGAAAATAGGAGAGGCCCAAGAACAGAACCTTGGGAGACCCCAACAGAGAAAGGAAGAGGAGAGGAGGAAGTAGAGTTGTAAGTAAGGCTAAAGGTGTGGTTGGATAAGTAGGAAGAGAACCAGCGAAGAGTACAGTCACAAAGACCAACAAATCCTACACCTGAAACATGCACCATCATTCAACCATGGCCAAAAGTTTCAACATGGATTTCTTAATATTTTCATGATAAAACTGAACTCAGGGCAGACATATAAGGCAATGATTAAATTCAGTCAAGGGATCCATAATAAAAATCATTATTATTATTATTATTATTATTATTATACAGGATTTATATAGCGCCAACAGTTTGCAGACAGTACAGTTACAATACAGAGCTATACAGGAGGAATCAGAGGGCCCTGCTAGTTAGATTTTACAATCTAAAAGGGAGGGTGAAGTGATACAAAAGGTAATAACTGTGGGGGATGAGCTGATGGAGAATATAAAAGTAAAGTTGTTAGGTGGAGGCAGGATAGGCGTCTCTGAAAATAAAAGTTTTCAGCGATCACCTAAAAGTAGACAGAGTAGGAGATAGTTGGACAGATTGGGGTAGGGAATTCCAAAGGATGGGAGAGGCTCAAAAGAAGTCCTGGAGGCAAGCATTGGAGGAGGTGACATAGGAACTAGAGAGCAGGAGGTCTTGGGAGGAACGAGGAGAACTATTTGGTTGGTATTTTGAGATGGTTAGTGATGTAGCTGGGGGACAAGTTGTAAATAGCTTTGTAAGTTATTGTTAGTATTTTGAATTTAATTTGTTGGGTGAGTGGCAGCCAATGGAGAAATTGGCAGAAAGGGTAGCAGACGCTATTAAATATATGTAGCGCACTCACCCCCTCTGTCACCTGCCTTTGGCTCCTCGCAGGAAGAGAGGGCACACCACGCTATATGCCCATAACCTCCTGTGTGAAGAGGTTGAGCGGTGTTATGAAACAGGTCTCCGCAGCGAGGTTCTCCAGAGAATGGTTCCCGTCTCCATGCTCAATAAAGACAAGTCTCTATTTCCCCCCCAATGACTCCAAGGTCCACACCAGCTGCAACTCCAACGTAGAGTTTATTTCTCTTAAAGCACAGTCTATAGACAGAAAGGTTGGAGGGAGAACAGGACAGCACAAGGTGTGGGAGAGAGGTCCAGACACAAACGAAATACACTTCACTGCTTGGCTTCTCAAGCAGACTCAGCCCATTTGGATAGTCCCCCTAGAGAGGGGACTAGCTGCCAGAATGGCACTCTAAACAGATATACAGTCTCTGCACAAACTGATGAACTTGGTCTCTGCCACAGACCTGGTGAACTTGGTCTCTAATCCTGACCTCTTTTAAGGAGAAGACATCCCTCCAGAGTTACCGGGCCCCTTCCTTCACCGCGACCTCTCACCAGTCCCTCGGAACGGTTTTCCCCCCGGCCTCCTCGTCTAAGATACGGGTCCCCTCGCAAGGATGCACCCTGGGATTCCTCGATCCTTGGTAGGCCAGAAAGGCACTCTAAACAGATATACAGTCTCTGCACAAACTGATGAACTTGGTCTCTGCCACAGACCTGGTGAACTTGGTCTCTAATCCTGATCTCTTTTAAGGAGAAGACATCCCTCCAGAGAGTTACCGGGCCCCTTCCTTCACCGCGACCTCTCACCAGTCCCTCGGAACGGTTTTCCCCCCGGCCTCCTCGTCTAAGATACGGGTCCCCTCGCAAGGCGGCACCCTGGGATTCCTCGATCCTTGGTAGGCCCCAGCCAAAGGCGCTGGGCCCAAGCTCTTCTGTTGCAGCCCCAGGGCTAAAGGTGCCTGGGACTGATTCACCGACCACCACCCCTGAGCTAAAGGTGCTCAGGGCGGACAGGGAGCGCCCACTCCCCCTGGGAGTAGGACCCCCCGGAAGCGAACTGGAACCCCAATCCTGGGGTGGAAACCGAACAACCCTACAGGCAGCGTCTGCCCCTTTTATATCCTCTCCTGGCATGCACAGCAGGCTAACCACTCCCACCGCACGGTCGCCGAGAGGGGTCACACAAGGCACAGCACTGTACCAGCGGTTCAACCCTGGCCCACTATGGCAGCGCCACCCGCAGGCCACAGGGAACTGTACACTGATACTCCACCTGCAGACAAAAATGGTTGATGAGTCCTAACAATTAAGGTGTTTGAGCATAAGTACCACTCAAACACTACCCCTAAATTGAGGACCCCGCTACATATATGTTTGCATACACATGGCAAAGTACCAGAATCTGCCTTGATATCTGGGAGGATCTTCAATATCAGCTCCAGATTCCCTGACAAACATAGCTGACAAAGCCCTTGTGAAAGGACATTTGCAATTATAATATTTTATTTGATAGCTAAATTTTTTATTACAGTTACTACTAAATCTGAGTTGATTGGGACGGATGTAAGTTTTGTGAAATTCATTCCCATTCAGACTCAACCTGCATTTTCAAAGCAGAAGTCTGCGGACAGGTGATGGCTTTATGGGCATCCGGATGTAAACAGACTTGTGTCCATTTACATCTGGCTAGCTCTGATCTGACCTTTAAAGTTTTTTTTTTCTGCACCTGGGCGCACTTTGAGGTAGGCAGATGTAAATGGACACAAGCTAAATGGCGCTTCCAATCAGGTCTACCTGAAATACTGACAGGCAGACCTGATCAGAAAGCCATTGTGAAAGGAACCTAATAAGTAATTTAAAAAATGTTTTGCACTGTTTTAAATACATGCTTAGCAAAGACTAATACATTCTTACAGCTTTGACTATAAACAGGGCTTTTTTGTGATGAAGCCAGACATCAAAATCAAAGAAATATGGAATGCAGACCTCAAAATAAGGCATTAAGTTTTCTCTAGAACAAAAATAAATAAATAAACACACACACACAGACACACTTTAAATTTTATAGTTGTAAAATACAAGATGCTGCTTAGTGCTCGGGCTTAAAAAAACGATTTGATTTCAGCTTTCCTTTTTACATACTGTATAGCTTACTATGCATACAGTATGTGTAATATTATAGTTTTACCTTGACTCGAGCAGATGCAGAATTCCTGTGTTATTTGTAAGTCCTTCTGATGACAGAAAAACATAAGGGTATTGAATTTGTAACAGAAGTTCATTCTCACAGTATATGTGAAGTATAATCAGGGCAAACAACCACTCTAATCTATGTGCAAATAATGAACAATATTATTGTAGCGGGGTGTTCAATTTAGGGGAGTGTCTGAGTGGTAGTTAGGCTCAGACACACTATTGTTAGGGTTAATGAACCATTTCTGTGCCATGGGAGATAGTATTGGTGCATAGTTCCCTGGGGCCTACAGGTGGCGCTGTCTCCATGGGTCCGGGTTGAACCACAATACAAGGTTGTGTCTTGTCCCCTCTTCGCAGCAGTACGGCGGGGCGGGGAACCTGCTCTGCCTGTCGGGAGAGGGTATAAAAAGGAGCGGCCATCTTCCATGGGGGTTCATCCTTCAGCCTGGGTGTGCGTGTGGGTTGTCTCCGGGTGCCCTAGGCCCGGAGACCTGGTTCCTGTTCCATCCCAGACACTTTCAGTCTGGGGTGAGGTACTATTTTGGAGGCCCAGAGCCCAGCACCTTTGGTTGGGTTCCGCCGGGGATCGAGGACTCCCAGGGTGCCGCCTTGCGAGGGGACCCAGATCTGGGACGAGGAAAGCCAGGGGGGTTACCTGTACCGAAGACCCAGCGCAGAGTCGTGGTGACGGTGAGGGCCTCTGATAACTCTCCGGAGGGATGTTTTCTCCTTGACATGGGCCAAATACTTTAAGAAGGAAGTTCACGTTCAGGTCAGTGGCAGTGACTACTCTTCAGGTCAGTGGCAGTGACCCTACTCTTCAGGTCAGTGGCAGTGACCCTACTCGTCCAAGTCAGTGGCAGTGACTTCATAGGGCAAGGCCCTATTCACCTGGTCAGTGGCAGTGACCCTACTCTCCAAGTCAGTGGCAGTGACTTTACTCACCCGGTCTGTAGCAGAGACCAACCTCACGGTCTGTGGCAGAGATCGTGCGCCAAAGCTGTTTGAGAAACCTAAACAGTCTAAAGAGTTAAGCTACATTTGTGCCTGGACCTCCTCCACACCTAAGCTGTCCTTTATCTTCGCTCCAACCTGTCTGCTCTCAAAGAGGCTGTTTATTATCCTGTGTGAAATAAATGTTGAGTTGGACTTTCAGCTAGTGTGGACATTTACATTCCTGGGGAAAATGAGGACTTGCATCTATCTAAGGTAGAGGTGAGATCATTCTTGGGAGGACTTTGACTCTGGCCGCAGACAAGGCCCAAAACTAACACCGCTCAACCTCTTTAATGCAGGTTGGGGAGAGGTGGGTGCGCTACACTAGCAACCTAGCACCAGTAACTATTATGCTGCCGATGGACTCTTTTCATCAGACAAATCGATCGTGTGTGGGTCCCATTGGTCTTTTTTCCATCGGTATAAAAAAATAGAACCTGTTTTAAATTTTACAGATGGAAAAAAAAACGATAGCAAATTACGATCGTCTGTGTGGAACTCCATCGGACAAAAACCCACGCATGCTCAGAATCAAGTCGACGCATGCTCAGCATTGAACCTAATTTTTCTCGGCTTGTCGGAGTGTTTTACGTCACGGCGTTTAGGGCGGTCGGAATTTGGACTGATGGTGTGTAGGCAAGACTGATAAAAGTTAGCTGCATCGGATTTCCGATGGAAAAATCCATTGGATTTTATTCCATCGGAAATCCGATCGTGTGTACAGGGCATTACTGTAAATTTACAGAGCAGCTCTTAAAGTGTATTTGCACATTTGCAGCCAAATTGGGATAACACCTACTTTATATATTTGTTACATGTTCCCATCAACAAAGCATAACTTAAAAATATATTTCTAAATTAAAGCTGGTCATACAGGGATTGAAAATCGGGACCGGCCGAATTTCAATCCATGTATGGGCACTGTATGTTGACTGAAGTCTGTACAACCCTGTCAAAATTTTCCCTGCTATAGCCTGCAGGATTGTGACCATGGGGTAGTCTTCCCACTGTGAGAATACAATAGCTCTCCCTGGTTTCCTATGTTTAGTCGGGAGCTGAAAAGTCATGTTTAACATAATTACCCTGTTTTACTGTGTTCACAGTTCTTCGTTATCAGCTATAACTAGTTTTGAACACTGTCTGTGTAGCGGGGTATCGCTTTAAATGAGCACAAAGACTACCACACCCAGTGTGCAGCGGGGCAGCCACAGTGCATTGCCCGGCGCAAGGTCTGCTGGGGAAGGACTTTTTAAGGAGGGACAAGCAACACGCGGGTCTCTTCGGACGCCGCCCTCCTAGCAAGTGGAACTTACGTTGGGCCTGTTGTTTGGACTAGGTCAGAGAGCCTGGGCCTAGAGCAGTGGTTCTCAACTCCTGTCCTCAGGACCCACTAACAGGCCAGATTTTAAGTATTACCTTGGTGAGATGCAGACTAGAATACTGCAATCCCTGAGCAGCAAATTATATCACCTGTGATGCATTTCAGTTATCTTGCAAACCTGGCCTGTTGGTGGGCCCTGAGGACTGGAGTTGAGAACCACTGGCCTAGAGGATCCAGAGAGCTTGCCAATCGTCACTGGAGAACCCAAAGTCGTCTCATCTATCTATCTCCCGCGGACGGTCGAGAGGATCGGAGACTACGGGTATCGTGAGACTGTCTTCCGGAACATCAGTGACTGAAGTCGGTTGTACGGACTGGTCCGGTCAGGTGAGAGAGCACTTGCTCAATATACTTTGACTACATTTTAGGCTCAGTATCCTCTGGTCAGGGCCCACCGTTACCGGAGTGTTATACTGATACTGCACCCCAGAGAAACAGCGTGTTGTGCAGCTGGAGTTAAATTGTCTTATTGCTTGTTGAGTAACTAACAGTTTAATACCATTGGATTACAAATAATCTACAAAGTGCACCACCATTGCTAGCAAAGAACCTTCTCAATGAACTAACTTTGTGTGAATTAGTCGGGCCTGACTGTCCAGCAGGGAGACATTTGTTTGGCCACCATATTGGCCACGAGGGGAAGGCTCGCGAGTGTAGTTTATTAAGAGACATTGAGTGCGCATAAGACTGTTAGAATATAATACTTGTTATTTGCTTGACTATTGATATCGCAGGGCCCTGCGTAGATAAATAGATAAATGTACCATTGTCTAACCTTATATTTCTATTCAGTAAAGTATTTGTGGTTAAGCAGACAAGTGTGTGGCGTACTGTTTATCCCAGCTGAAGCAGCCAGCTCAGGTAATTTAATATTAACTATTGTGTAAGCTTTATTGCGGAGTGGTGATTCCTATAGCCTAGTGGGTCTCACACTTCTATTTGTGCTAGCTGTGCCAAGGGAGGTTAGAGACAGTTCCTGGGGGTTGACAGCAGTGTGTTACAGGCCCAAAACTATACCTGCAGCCCTTTTAAGTGGGGGTATTGCTACATCTGTAGTAACAAAAGGTTAAAAATGTAGAAACCGTCCTCCTGCATTGTATGTTAGAGAGGTATTGCTCATTCTGTGTGGGAACATCAGCCATGACACCTTCTCCTTAGTATGCTGTATCAAACATATAGTGGGGTTTTCTCAGATTTGACTACAAAGTGGAAATACCCTTTAAACCTGCTGCTATGTATGCGAGATAGTGACCATATGTCTGCATTTTATGTGTAAATACGCAAGTGAACACATTATAACAGAATTATCCTAATCAGGCATGTTATGTTACTGATAAATTTTTATCAGCGAACATATGATGTAAATTCTGTTGACCGTTTAATAAGTGATGGAAATTTATAGTCATTCTTAGGTTACGGTTAGATAACTGGTTAATATTCTTTTAAACAAACTGAGCTATTTAGTTTTTTCCTTTTTCTTCAGAAAAAAATGATTACATAAAAAATGTATATAAAATCAAAATAAATGCCTTTTTATTTTAATGCAGCAAGCACTATGTATGCATATGTGGGAAATACTGGTAAACCAAGTGATAATACTGGTAAACAAAGTGTTGTAATTAATCTGTTTGGCAGCTAATCAATTCATCACTGCCATGGCTGGAAATGTAGTCAGCAACTAATTTAGCCTTGGCATTTATCACAAAACTGGTCACGGAAGCTACAGGTACGTTTTTTGGGGGTTTTATCAACATGCCCATTCATATAGGCATCACAGATATTTCCATAAGCCCCAAACGTGTTCTCTATAGATGCAATTTATGAATTTGAACTTGATTTACTCTAGAGGACTTATATAACGTTGTATGTAAGCAAAACAGGGAGAACTGTGCAGTTTAAGAGGATTTGTCTGGGACTTATAAAAGATAAGCACCGATAGTTGTGTCTGTAAGTTCAGCATGTACTGCTGATGTAACTATTGATAATAGATGGTTTGTATTATCAGCGGGGACCTAAGAGTGTGTAGCAGTTTTAACAGATGGTGGGATTAATAGAAGGTTGTTCAATGAAGTACAAGTATATGCACAAAGATAAAAGATCCACAATATTCATGAAAATAAAGAAGGGTCGCCATAAAGTATTCATAGACATGCCTTTTAGAAGATTAGAGTAGACAAGGGCTGTCAGTTTATTTTTTGCTGTGTCCCACTGGGAAGATTTTCATTCACATCCTGTCCAGGATCCATAAAACGAATTATGCATGCATTAAAATGTTTAACCTTTCTGTAAAGTTATGCCTACCAATATTTCAAAACAATTGTCACTTGTAGTCCATAATTAACCAAGGTCTGAAATCCCCCTACCCTGAAAAAAAGTGAAGTGATAATGGTATGATAGCCATCAAATAATAATAAACATATACTAACCTGTCTAACACATTTTCTGGATCCAAAAATGCATTTCCATCTACAGGACACAAGGCTATTCCTTTTAGACCTCTCAAAATGTCAGTTAAAAGAGAAGTATGGGAATATTTTTTTTTCTTTAACCCTTTCGCTGCCAGGCCCTGTGCTCCATTTTCAACACTCAGGTGGCCAGACCATTTTTGCAATTTTTCCATTGCTTTTTTATTTTTCACTTATAGCTTTCAAAGTTTGTAAAAGACCCCCCAAACCATATATTTTCTGAAAGCACATGATCAATAGAATAAAAAGAAGGTGCTACTGATTTCTAAGGTCCCACGATATTTGAGCAAATGTTTATCAAATCAATATTTTAGCTAAAAATCCACTAAAATCATGATTAGCAAATAAATACACAGCAAATTTTACAAAATTCCTACTAAATATAAAAGCTTAACCTGTATTGAGTTAATAAATAACAAATATTTGTAACTTTTAAATTGCGCCTTTTTTGCGAAATGGTGAAAATTGAAGAGACGCAAAAGTCTAATTATCCAAATTTCTCAAAAAATCTGAAGCTTTTAATTTTTCCCTTACAGCTTTCCGAATTTGTGAAAGACCCCCAAAACCATATATTTTCTGACCTCTAGAATAAAAAGAAGGTGCTACTGATTTTGTAGACCCAGTGGTATTTGCGCAAATGTTTATCAAACCAATATATTCGCAAAAAATACACTAAAACCAATATAAGCAGATAAAAACACAGCTAATTGTACAAAATTCCTGCTAAATCTCTACTAAATATAAAAGCTTAACCTGTATGAAGTTAATAAATAACAAATATTTGTAAATTTTTACATTGTGCCTTTTTGCAAAATGGTTAAAATTGAACGTACGCAAAAATGTAAATATACAAATTTCTCAAAAAATCTGAAGGTTTTACTCTTTTCCTTACAGTATTCAGAATTTGTGAAAGCACATGGCTAGTAGAATAAAAAGAAGGTGCTACTGATTTTTAAGGCGGTGCGATATTTGCGCAAATGTTTATCAAAACAATATTTTTGCTAAAAATACACTAAAATCATTAATAGTGCATATAAACACAACATAACTTACAAAATTCCTGCTAAATTACTACTAAAGCATAGTTCATATGTGCATACTAAAGTGTACGCCCACGGAGGGCCATGTTTACCCGCACAGGGATGCACAGGTGTTCCATGCATGCCCGTACAGGCAGTCCCATTTATGGGATACAACAGTTGCATAGTCATAGCTGCTGTTCCCAATCTGACATCCGTGTGGGTACATGACCCCGAACGCAGACAGTGTGAGCTCAGGGTCATGCATGCGGACCTACATGGATGTAAAATTGGGAGCAATGGCTGTTCGTGCAGTTGCTGCATCCCAAATGACATCAATGGGACTGTCTGCACAGAGATGCACATAACACCTGTGCATCTATATAAAGGTACGCTGTGTATGCCCTGTGTGAACAAGGCCTTAGGCCCCTTTTTACACAAGCACACCGATTGGGTCTGCCTGTTCGTTTTTTCAGGCCAGCCCAATCGGACCACCCATTGTTCTCTATACAGAGGCTGATGTAAATGGCCATATGTCTGTTTACACCTGTCTGCATCCGGTCCAGTCCAGTCTGCTAAAAACAGAGGGATGGGGAAACCCTTCCCCATCCATCTAGCAGATTTCATCCGACTGCCCATAGGGAACAGTGGGCTGTGTCCGTGTCCTCTCTGCATCAGCGGAGAGGACATGGACCTGTCATCCGCCTGCTCAGTGGGGATCAGCGGAGAAATCCCCCGCTGAGCAGGCAGATCTGCTTGACAGAGTCCGCGCCATGTGAAAGGGGTCTTACCAGGAGCGGCCGGTCCATTAGGGGCACTGGGGCCGCCCTCCTGCAGTGTGCCATACTCATACATTTGTGGTGGTAGGGTGGTGAGAGGGAATCTGTATAGAGATTTCTCATTCATTCAGAAAAAGACAGTCTGAAACATAGTAACACACGCAGTTTACTATGTATCAGCTGTCAGTGGATATAGGAGCGATTGCTGCCTATATCCACTGTACTACAGGGGGCTTGGTAAACACATGTATACCAAGTCCCCCCAAGCCCCAACACACCCCCACCCGCACCACCCCCCCTCCCCCGCCACGCTCCCCAGCCTGACAGATCATGAAGATCAGTGCAGGGAGAAGCTGCAGGTGGCGGGAGGGAAAGGAGAGATGCCGCTCAGAGCGGCCATGGATCAGGGTGCGGGGGCAGTTGGGGGGATCTGACTGGTGGGGGGGACACATCTGGATCCCCCCAAGCCCCATGCAGCACCTGAAGCCGTCGGGAGTGGAAGAGGAGGGATACCGGCTAATGATGGTAGCTTGCAGGGGATGGGGTTTGGGGGGTCGGATCGGGTGGAGGGGGGAGGTAATCAGTGCTGGGGGGGAAGAAGGGGGGTGAAGGGGATAGGAAAGAAGAGTGGGGTGGGCAGTTTAAGATGAAAGTTAGCGGCGGGGGATGGAGAGGCAGGGGGCAGGGAAGCGGCAGCATGGGTGGGGGGGCTGTCACATTAAAGGTTAATAACTCTGATCAGCGGGTTGTAATCCACTAATCAGAGTTATAGAATTGTTCAGCAGAGTCTGCTGAACACTTTTGATATAAGCTTATGGTCATTGAAGTGGCCATAAGCCTATAGGAGAGGGAGAAATTAGGTCCATATGGACTTGGCCACCTGTGGGCAATTGTTAGGTTCGTACGGCGTACAGACCTGGCAGTGAAAAGGTTAATCATACTATCCTAGGTGGATGTAGCATCGGTCTCCCGCTGGCTCTAACACTAAAGCCCTGTACACACGATCGGTTTGACTGATGAAAACCGTCCGATGGATGGTTTTCATCAGACCAACCGATCGTGTATGGTACCCATCGGTCTTTTTTCCATCGGTTTTAAAAAATAGAACTTGTTTTAAAATTTTCCGATGGATAAAAAACCGATCGAAAACTCCGATCGTCTATGGGCAAGTCCATCGGATAAAAACCCACGCATGCTCAGAATCAAGTCGACGCATGCTCAGAAGCATTGAACTTCATTTTTCTCGGCTCATCTGAGTGTTTTACGTCACCGCGTTTGGAACGGTCGGTTTTTTGACTGATGGTGTGTGGGCAAGACTGATGGAAAACAGTTTCATCGGATATCCGATGGACAAATCCATCGGACGAAAATCCATAGGTTAACCGATCGTGTGTACGGGGCTTAAGAACCGAGCGATCAAACACCGCTGATTGCTCTGTTCTCAGGGCTCCCTGATCTGGTGACTGTCAGTCAGCATCTCTGTGCTCTGCCCCCCATGCTCACTGGAGCACTGGACTGTGGAGGGGGCAGGAGCGGCCGGCTCAGCCTCTGAGCGACTCGCTGAGAGGCTGAACCGGGTACCGGTCCAGCCATGTGGATAGATCCTGACCATATGGTTGCAATCTTGCCCAAGCCTGCACCGGTTCTGTGACATAAGCCGAAGCCATAAGTAGATGTATATGAATTATTTTTGAAGATTAAGGATATCATTTATTGTCACTTTAAATCAGACTTCCTCAAACTTTTTACCCCAGAGAAACAGTTAAAATTATTTTAAGGTCTTAGGAAACCCCTGCTAAAACCAGTTCAATAATTGTCAATAGGAAAAATGCCCCTTACTATTGTGGGCAGTGGGAAGAATGCATCCTTATACCAGAATGGTCAGAATGTTCCCCCTGACAGCTAAAAAGGTTACTGGTGTCATGCAGTGGCTTTGGACCCAGAACTACACAGGCACCATCAGACAGGAAGTCAGTCAGCTACATCTCAAGGAAACCCTATGAACCTTTGAAGGAACCCTAGCATTCTACCAAACCCGGGTGGTGACTTTTCCATAAATCTGAACATACACTAGTAAAATTTTGTTCTATTTTTTTTAGGAACATTCTTTCAATGTTCTAATTGTTAGTGGGGTAAAATTGTTGTTCGTTTTAACCATAATGACGAGAAAATTCAAATGAGCACAATGAATAATTTTTCTGACGCAAATGAATTTCTAACATTGTATGTGGTGGTTGTTTAGAAAATGACATTCATTACAAAACTGATGTTAAAAGCAAACAAAACTTTGAATCACTTTATGAACAACATTCATCAAGTCATCAAATTTACTAAAAATTTTCGTAGGAATGTTTGTTTGAATATTTGAACAAACATTTGTTTGAGGAGAATCTACTAGTGTATGGCAAGGCTTTATTTCCTCAGAGGGCTTTAAAACAAGATGTCCATGCTGTGTTCTCTCTTTAGCTATCCCATAGTGCTCTAGAAACCTTGGTCATTAACCACTTACTATACCGCTCACAGTACTTTTACTGCAGATAGGCTGCCCAGCCAGGCACAATCATGTTCATGTACATCACCTGGAACTGAGTGCACTGTGGACACAGCAGTGGACACAGTGGATTGCGTCCTCCGGTACCTGGCCGCTATGTGATCAAATCATCACAATGTAAACACAACTGTTATGAATGGTTTCATTCATAACAGCTGTGCTTAGTATTGTGATGCTGTGATTGGCCCACAGATATCACATGGTACCTGGGCCAATCACAGCACCCTGTACCATGTGATTAGCTGTAGCCAATCACAGATCATAATAGTAATCACAGCTGTTATGAATGAAACCCATTCATGGCAGTTCAAAACATTGCTCTTACAGAGATCATCACTGTAACAGAAATCAAAATGTAAAAAAATAATAATCCCTAGTCACTATGGTGACACTGAACTACGCTGATAAAAGCATGTAAAACAAAATAGCAAAAAAATAAAAAAGTTTAAATAATTGAACTTTTTTTTTTAACGTACTGTCACCAGTCAGTATCCCTCTATCTCCACCACACCAGTCATATGGTGACGCTGCACTGTACTGGTGACAGTATGTAAAACAAAAATCAGAAAAAAAATAAAAATTAAATTTCTTAATTTTCCCAAAAATTGTGGCTAAAAATAACAACTTCAAAAAACTCACCATGCGAAATTAGCTCGTCTGCGCGAGAAATTAAACCTTTTATTGATGGAGAAAGCTAAAGCTACAATAACTCAGTGTAGACAAGCTTTTTATGAATATGGTAATAAACCGAGCAGGATGCTAGCTAATGCACTCAGAGAGACGAGGACACAAAATTATATTGAACGTATTAAAACTCAGGGAGATGTCTTAATTTGCTTGTTACAGGCAATCGCAAAGGCATTCAGAGACTACTATGTAGGCCTATATCAGATGGGGGACCAACAACGGGCCCCAAAGGTACTCAATGAAGAGGAGGCGAAGGAGTACATAGTGGCCTCGGGAATGCCCAGATTGCCGGACGAAGGAGCGGAAGACATAGATGGCCCAATTACCACCGAAGAATTTCTAGGTGCCCTTAAAACATTAAAGCCAGGCAAGGCCCCCGGCCCGGATGTGTTTACTTTGTTATATTACAAGACCTTTGCTGAAAAATTGGCACCAAGATTTTTGGAGGCTTTCAATTCGGTACGAGAAGGACAAACGTTGCCTGTAGAAACACTAATGACTCATATAGCAGTAATACCTAAGGCGGGGAAAGACCCGTCCCAATGCTCGCGTTATCGTCCAATTTCTTTGCTAAACGTGGACTTAAAGATTCTCACGAAAATACTTTCAAATAGACTATTGCCGTATATCCCTACCTTAATACACCCGGACCAAGTGTGGTTCACATCCGAGAGAGAAGGCAGGGAAAATACACAACGGGTTATAAGCGCCATACACTATGCCCAACATCATCAAAAACCTTTTAGTGTTAATATCTACAGATGCAGAAAAAGCATTTGATAGTAGATTGGACCTTCTTGATAGCCACCATGCAACATATAGGGCTGAGGAGGGGGATGCAGAACTGGGTCATGAGTTTATACTCCTTTCCAAAAGCCAGAGTCAGGATAAATGATATACTCTCAGAGCCTTTCTCCATATGTAATGGAACACGGCAGGGCTGTCCGTTATCGCCTATTATCTTTATTCTGATGCTGGAACCATTTCTAAGAACAATAAGATATTAGGGTTATCTTGTTAAAGGGAAAGGAACATAAACTGGCTGCTTTTGCAGATGACCTTCTGTTTTTCATAACTGTCCCAGCGCTATCCCTCCCCCCATTACTATCTGAGATATGCAAGTATGGGAGACTGTCCAATTTTAAGGTAAATTATAACAAATCAGAAGCAATGGGTGTCGAGATGAATACAGTATTGCAACATCAGTTATCCACCTTCTTTGCGTTTTAGATGGACAGACTCCCAAATAGGATATCTGGGGACCAAAATACCAGACAGATTAAACTGAATATTTGAACTTAATTTTGTCCCCTTGGCACGACAGATTAAATTAGATCTACAGAAATGTGATAAGGAAGTGTTCACGTGGTTTGGCAGAATTAACATAAAAATAAATGTAATGCCGAGACTGTTATATCTGCTACAGACCCTACTCATCAAGATCTCCTTAGGGTTCCTGAGGGATTTGAGAACAATATTTGCGGGGTTTATATGGCCCGGAAAACCAGCCAGAGTCCGTAGAGATATCTTGACTTTACCAAAAGAAAAAGGAGGGGTGGGATTTCCGGACCCAGTGGGTAATCATGAGGCGCTGCACCTAACAAAGGTACTGGACTGGTGTACATCCCAAAAAGATAAGCCATGGGTACACATGGAACAGGCAATGTTAGAGGTACCCTTGGAGGGTTTAGTTTGGCTCATGAATACGGATATACCGCAGGCAGTGAAGCAACATCCGATGCTGGGCGCTATGCTTAGATCCGTTAAAAAGACATTTAAAAATATCAAAATGTCGACTCCCCTGAGTCCGATGACCCCAATTGTGGGAAACCAGGCTTTTGAGCCAGGCCTAAAAGATAAAAGGTTTTATGAATCTAAAACCGAGTGATGTCTAGAGAGGAGATTGAGCGTGAGTTCTCAGAGGTACTGGACTCATTTAGGCGAATGCAGTTAAACGCTTTCCTTGGATGAATTTCTATGTGAAGGATAGAAATATCTATACCATCTAAGTTTGAGAAGATATGCCTGAAGGGGGAATCAGTGAGACATTCGTTATCAATGTTGTATGCCATGGTGACCGAATTGAAAGCCCCACAAGAATTGGGGTTTATTCAGGCCTGGGAAAGGGACCTGGGGGTCACATTTTCGGAGATGCAGCGAAACAAGATATTTAGGTTTACACACAAGGCCTCATTAGCAACTAGATACCAAGAAGGGGGCTATAAGATTCTGAATAGGTGGTATAGAACCCCAGCAGTATTGAATCGAATATATCCACAGGTGTCCAATCTCTGCTGGCGATGTCAAGGAGCTGTGGGCACTTTGATGCACCTCTTTTGGGAATGTCAGGGAATAAAAGATTTTTGGAAAATGGTCTCAGAAACAGTGAAAGAAATCACGGATGTGTCTCTTGGATAGAATCCGGCTACCTTCCTGCTGTCCGATATTCCTCTCTCCACAGAAAAATAAAAAAAATCACTGGTAAGCAGACATGGGAGTAAGTCACACATGTGCAAGTCACAAGCAAGTCTCAAGTCTTAACCTTCAAGTCTCAAGCAAGTCCCAAGTTACTGTGACGAAAAGCAAGCAAGTCAAGTCGAGTCCCTGCTAGAAGTCAAGCAAGTCAAGTCAAGTCATTTATTTTGGTCAAGTCACAAATCAAGTCAAAATACTGATCTACCCCATACTGTATAAAAATAATAGGAGGGATAACAATAAATAATATTGGTTATGTGCCCATACCCCACTGTGCCCATGCCTCACTGTGCCCATGCCTCACTGTGCCCATGCTTCACTGTGCCCGTGCTTCACTGTGTCCGTGCTTCACTGTGTCTGTGCTTCACTGTGTCTGTGCTTCACTGTGTCTGTGCTTCACTGTGTCTGTGCCTCACTGTGCCTGTGCTTCACTGTGCCCAATGCCTCACTGTGCCCGTGTCTCACTGTGCCCGTGTCTCACTGTGCCCGTGTCTCACTGTGCCCGCGCCTCACTGTGCCTGTGCTTCACTGTGCCCAATGCATCACTGTGCCCGTGTCTCACTGTGCCCATACTTCACTGTGCCCAATGCCTCACTGTGCCCGTGTCTCACTGTGCCCGTGTCTCACTGTGCCCATGCTTCACTGTGCCCGTCAGCCGTGTACCTGATCGGCGGCATCCCGGCGGCCATTCCAGTATTCAAAAGCTGCGCCTCCTCCTCGTCTGTGATAGACGGAACACTCAATTTCCCAGCATTCAGTGTTCTGCCTATCACGGACATCCGCTCATCCTCATAACACAGACGAGGATAAGAGGATGTCCGTGATAGGCTGAACACTGCCTGCTGTGAAATTGAGTGTTCCGCCTATCACAGACGAGGAGGCGTGGCTTTTGAACACTGCAATGGCCGCCGTCTGTCTGTCTAACACGCTGATCAGGTAGGCAGACGGCGGCTTGCGGTTAGTGTTAGTGGTGCCAAGTCATTGCAAGTCATATAGCCCAAGTCAATGTCAAGTCGCAAGTCATTAGTGACAAGTCAAAGTCAAGTCGAGTAATTTATTGAATTCAGTCAAGCAAGTCGCAAGTCCTCAAACAGGTGACTCAAGTCTGACTTGAGTCAAGTCATGTGACTCAAGTCCCCCACCTCTGCTGGTCAGACACTTGCTTACAACAGCGAAAGAATGTATTCCATGTATTCCATATACTCTCTGGAAAAGCACTGTCTCTCCAACTAGAACACAATGGATGGCTAAAATAACAGAAATTCAACAAATGGAAAGTCTTACCATGAGTATGAGGGAGCAGGGGGATAAGCATCGACAAATCTGGGCCCCCTATGCTACATATAGGGAACGGGGGGTGGGGGTGAGGGGGGAGGAGTGGGGAGAGTTTGGTGAGGGGGGAGACCTCTGGGGTTCTATCTCTTTTTTTTTTTTGTTCTCTTTTTTGCTTTTTCTTTTTTTATTGCTTTACTGTCCTGTCTCAAACCTGTACTGTCGGGGCTCTTTTTGTCTGGGAAGGGGGATAACCAGGGCGGGGCCCTGGTTAACGATAATATAACAAAGATATAGTACTATAGCAGATCATTATAAAATAATGTTTAATATGATAAATGAAGAGACAGAGGAAAGAGAATTTAAAATCTTTTCGTTTCTGTAAAGAGTAATAAATGTAAATGTAAGGAAGACTTCAAGAGAAAAAAACTAGAATTGTTGTATAAGATGTAGTGTATGAAAAGCTGTATTACTATCTTTGTGAATGAGAAATTAAAATAAAGAATTTATGAAAAAAAAAAAACTCACCATGCCTCTTACTAAATACCTCAGACTGTCCACTTTCCAAAAAGGAGTCATTTGGGGGGTATTTGCACTGGCACTTTAAGGGCATCAAGAAATTAGGCCGTTCATCAGGATTTGTCAATTTTCAAATATACTGTATATACCATAGTTTGTAGAGGCTATAACTTTCACACAAACCAATTAATATACACCTATTGGGATTTTAGTTTTAAGACATGTAGCAGAATACATTTTGACCTAAATTTATGAAGAAATTCGATTATTTTGGATATGTTTTATAACATAAAGTAGAAAATATAATTTCTACTGAGGCTAAACTAATGAGCGGCACTGATAGACGGCACAGAGAAGTGGCACTGATAGGTGGCACTTGTAGGTGGCACTGATAGGCAGCACTGATAAGTGACACTGATAATAAGGCAGTAATGGGTACGGATGGGCAGCACTGATGGGCACTGATTAGCAGTACTGATGGGCAATGATAGATGGCGCTGGTGGGCAGTGCACTGATTAGCAGCACGGTGGGCAGTGGGCACTAAGGGGACCGATGTTCTCTAACAGAAGCCGGTTAACGGCTTTCTTCTTTTCTTCACACTGACAGCTGATAATTGTCTAACAGCTGATCAGTGGTAAAGGGCCCGCTGTGATTGGCCCTTTACCTCAATCAGTGATCAGCCGAGTCCCAAGGACGTGAGAATCACAGAGCGCGAAAACGGAAGGACGTCCATGTACACCCTCCTGGAATTTTAAGCCCACGCTGTAGCCATCTTTCAGCTATATCGTAGGCACCAAGTAGTTAAAGTGGTTGTAAAGCCTTACATATATCCAGTGAAGTGACTGGCCTCAGGTGATTTTTAACAAATCCTCCTACAAAGGTTTTACCTGTTTTTCTGCAGTCTTTTCTTCTTCACATCCGTTCAAAATCCAGAATTTATACAGCTTGTCTGACTCCTACTGAAGAAGCCCCTGCCTTTGGATGTAACACGTATAGGAAGCCTTGGGTGTCGGGTCATCTCGCGGCCTTCCTACTATTGAGCCGAGGGTCAGCATATGTGTTTGATACGTGCGTTTGAGCTAGCACTGGGGGCAGTGCTCTATTTTGTAAGTGCAATATTCTTCTTTTATTTATTTAACCTTTTAAATGGAGAGCATTAGATCTTGTATGCTTCCCTTTTCTTCCCATATACATCGGGTGTTCCAGAGTGCCTGAGGACCTGTGTACCCCTCCTATGGGAAAAGAGGAGTGAGGATCTACCAAGAGTCTGTAAGGCCCCTTTCACATCTGCGGACCGTTCAGATCCGCCTGTCACTTTCTTCAGGCGGATCTGAACGGGCGCTCCATGTATCTCTATGGGGGGTCGGATGTCAGCGGTGACATGTCCGCTGACACCCGATCAGCCCCGATCCGATCCTCTCCGATAAAATTAGGGTTTGCATCCGTCTGGCGGACCGGATCGGATGAAAACGAACAGACGGTTCGTTTTGATCCGATCCCCCATAGAGGAGAGCGGAGATCTGACTGGTACGTCTCTGCACGATGTGCAGAGACAGACCTGTCAGCTGCCGGCTCAGCGGGGATCAACGGAGTGATCCCCGCCGAGCAAGCGGATGTTTATAAACAGATCCTCAAGGGATCCCCAGGTATGAAAGGGGCCTTAGAGCTATTATCCCTGAGGGGAACAATGCTTACTTTGAATAGTGATGAGCCGAACACCCCCGGGTTCGGTTCGCACCAGAACCCGCGAACGGACCGAAAGTTCGTACGAACATTAGAACCCTATTAAATACAATGGATGCGAACGTTCGAATTCTAAAGTGCTAATTATAACAACTATTATGCATGTTATTGTCCTAAAAAGGGTTTGGGAACCCGGGTTCTGCACCAGGGGACATGTATCAATGCAAAAAGAAGTTTTAAAAACGGTCGTTTTTCGGGAGCAGTCATTTTAATGATGCATAAAGTGAAAAAAAAAAAGTCAAATATTCCTTTAAATATCGTACCTGGGGGGTGTCTAAAGTATGCCTGTGAAGTGCCACGTGTTTCCCGTGTTTAGAACTGTCCCTGCACAAAATGACACTTCTAAAGGAAAAAAAAGCCATTTAAAACTGCTTGCGGCTTTAATGTAATGTCTGGTCCCGGTAATATGGATGAAAATCTTTAAGAAAAATGGCATAGCTACCCCATGACCCCCCCCCCCTACCCCAGCCCATTACCAGCCCCTTTGGGTCTTGTATGAATATTAAGGGGAACCCCGCACATAAAATAAAAAAGGCCCTATATACTCTGAACAGCCGTATACAGGCGGTGCATACAAGACAGGGACTGTAGGTTTGTTCTTATGTAGAATGTGTTTGTAATTTTGAACAGGTACATTGTTGAAGTGTAGCTCCAGCCCAAAAATCTATTTTTAAACTTTTTGGAAAACATAGGTAAGGGTTATCACCCCTGTAACATTTGTTTTGCTGTCTGTGCCCCTGTTCAGAACATTTCACCTCACTTTCCGTCCCAATGACAACTGTTTTTGAAATGTGGTGTTTTTCTTGAAACAAGGATTGCTGATAAAGCATCAGTACAGAGGAGACACCTTTCTCCCATATTTATTCTTACAGGAGAGAATTTTCCTTCCTAGGGGTAGATTTCCTCTCACTTCCTGTTGTCTTCTTGCGTTTGCAAGTAGGAGTCGTTTGTAAGTTGGATGTTTGAAAGTAGGGACCTGCCGTATATACTCTGCAGAAATAGGCCCCTTAGTTGTTGGTGTTGGCACAACACTGTAAGCACTCACAGTTACTCTTGGTTGGTGCTGGAACGCCCTGCTGTCAACTATTATATCAGGAATTTTAATTACATATAATTGTTGAACAGTGGTAGTAAAAATTGGGGCTTTGATGGTGGTGCTGGTGCCACAACACTGTAAGCCCTGACAGTTACTCTTGGTGGGTGCAGCAATGGGCCCTGCTGTGAATTATTAGATCAAGAATTGTAATTACATGCCCCTTTTGAACAGGGGCTGAAAAATTGGGCCTTTCGTGGTGGTGGTGGTGGTGGCGTTGCCACAACACTGTAAGCCCTCAGACTTACTCTTGGTGGGTGCAGGAATGGGCCCTGCTGTGAATTATTAGATCAAGAATTGTAATTACACGCCCCTTTTGAACAGGGGCTGAAAAATTGGGCCTTTCGTGGTGGTGGTGGTGGTGGCGTTGCCACAACACTGTAAGCCCTCAGACTTACTCTTGGTGGGTGCAGGAATGGGCCCTGCTGTGAATTATTACATCAAGAATTGTAATTGCATGCCCCTGTTGAACAGGGGCTGAAAAATTGGGCCTTAGGCACTGGTGGCACAACACTACAACCCCTCACAGATACTGTACTTGGAGCACAGCAATGAGCCCTGTTGCAAAGTATTGCTTCAAAAATTGTAATGACACGCCCCTGTTAAACAGGGGCTGAAAAATTGGGCCTTAGGCACTGGTGGCACAACACTACAACCCCTCACAGATACTGTACTTGGAGCACAGCAATGAGCCCTGTTGCAAAGTATTGCTTCAAAAATTGTAATGACACGCCCCTGTTAAACAGGGGCTGAAAAATTGGGCCTTAGGCACTGGTGCCACAACACTCCAACCCCTCACAGATACTGTACTTGGAGCACAGCAATGAGCCCTATGGCAAATTATTGCTAAAAAAATTGTAAGTACACGCCCCTGTAAAACAGGGGCTGAAAAATTGGGCCTTAGCCACTGGTGGCGGCACCCATAAACAAAAATGATCTTCCAAGCTATCATCATCAATCGTATCATTGAGGACTCGGAGGAGGAGGATAGCCAGTCAACATAACAGCACAGGCACTCAGCATCAGCATCAGTCTTGAAGGGATGTGACATGTTAAAATCAATTAGTCTGTTATATCAGCATCAGGTGTGTGGTAGCTGGTGGTGATCCAAGACTGGTTCATCTTGATGAAAGTCAGTCGATCAACCGAGTCGGTGGACAGGCGCACCCTGTGATCCGTGACAAATCCTCCAGCAGCACTGAATGTGCGTTCCGAAAGAACGCTGGATGCAGGACAGGCCAGTAGCTCAATTGCATACTGTGCAAGCTCTGGCCAGTGATCCATCCTCAAGACCCAGTAAGCCAGAGGATTTTCGGTGGGGAAGGTGTCCAAGTCTGACCTTGCCCCTAGATATTCCTGCACCATGTTTATCAGACGCTGGCGATGGTTGCTGGAACCGATCATACTTTGGGGCTGCGGACTAAAGAATTGTCTGAACGCATCGGTCAGACGGCCACCTTCCCCACCGCTCCTTCTTTGACTGGCCGAAGCCTCAGCAACTCGTTGTCCAGGACCAGGAGTTTGTAACCTCCCAGTCTCTGGGAACGCGTTGCACAGACCTTTCTGCAAGGCCTCCCGGAGTTGTCTCATCCTCTGCTCCCTCTGCGACGGTAACATAAGGTCCGCAACCTTACCCTTGTACCGTGGATCAAGGAGAGTGGCCAGCCACTAATGGTCCCTCTCCTTGATCCGAAGAATACGAGGATCCTTCCGCAGACTTTGCAGGATCAGGGAGGCCATGCAGCGTAGGTTTGCTGAGGCATTCGCTCCGGAGTCCTCTGGGTCACTAAGGACGACATGATCCGCAGTCACCTCCTCCCAGCCACGTACAAGTCCACTGGTTTCTTGGGACTGTAAATCATCCCTAAAAGACTGCTGCTGATGATGCTGAGTGCCAGCCTCCACCTCCATGCTGACACAATCCTCCTCCTCCTCCTCCTCCTCTTCCTCTTCCTGTGCGATGGGTGGGACAGAAGGAACACTGTCTGGGTAAAGGGGGCCTTGAGAGGCAAGGAAGTCCTCCTCTTCCTGCCTCTGTTCTGCCTCAAGTGCCCTGTCCATTATTCCACGCAGCGTGTGCTCCAACAGGTGGACAAGAGGTACAGTGTCACTGATGCATGCACTGTCACTGCTCACCATCCTCGTGGCCTCCTCAAATGGTGCCAGGACAGTGCATGCATCCCTGATCATGCCCCACTGGCGTGGAGAAAAAAAACCAAGCTCCCCTGACCCTGTCCTGGTGCCGTAGTCGCACAGGTACTCATTGATGGCCCTCTGCTGCGTGTGCAGCCGCTGCAGCATGGCCAACGTTGAGTTCCACCTGGTGGGCATGTCACATATAAGGCGGTTCTTGGGCAGGTTCAACTCCTTTTGCAGCTCAGCCAGGCGAGCACTGGCATTATAAGATCTGCGGAAATGCACACAGACTTTCCTGGCCTGCCTCAGGACATCCTGTAAGCCCGGGTACCTGCCCAAGAACCGCTGCACCACCAGGTTAAGGACGTGAGCCACACAGGGCACATGGGTCAGTTGTCCCTGTCGAAGGGCGGAGAGGAGGTTGGTGCCATTGTCGCAAACCACCATTCCTGGCTTAAGCTGGCGTGGCGTCAACCACCTCTCGGCCTGGCCCTGCAGAGCAGACAGGACCTCTGCCCCAGTGTGGCTTCTGTCCCCCAAACACACCAGCGCAAGCACGGCATGGCATCTTTTTGCCTGCGTACTTGCGTAGCCCCGTGAACGGCTACGGAGCACCGCTGGTTCATAGGACAAACCACAGGAAGAGGCCATGGAGGAAGAAGAAGAGGAGGGGGTGGAGGAGAGAGGTGTGTCACAACCAGTAGTAGCATTTTGGAGGCGTGGCGGTGGGACAACCTCCAACACTACTGCACCTTGTCCTGCATCCTTCCCAGCTGCCAAAAGAGTGACCCAATGGGCCGTGAAAGAAAGGTAACGTCCCTGTCCATGCCTGCTGGACCATGAGTCAGCGGTAATATGCACCTTACCGCTGACCGCCCTGTCCAGCGAGGCCAAGACATTGCCTTCCACATGCCGGTAGAGAGCCGGAATAGCCTTCCGTGAGAAAAAGTGGCGTTTGGGAACCTGCCACTGAGGAACCGCACATTGCACAAACTCACGGAAGGGGGCCGAGTCTACCAACTGAAAAGGCAGCAGTTGAAGCGCTAGCAATTTAGCCAAGCTAGCATTCAACCGCTGGGCATGTGGATGGCTGGGAGTGAACTTCTTTCGACGGTCCAGCAGCTGGGGCAGGGAAATTTGCCTGCTAGAATCGGACGTCGGTGTACTGCTAGCAGAGTGGCCGCAAGTACTTGGCTGTGACACACCTAATTCTACACCTTCATTCCTCTCAGTGCATGTTTCAGAGAGGACTGAAGTTATAGTGGGGTTGGAGATCCCAGCTGATGCGGTGCAAGGAGAGGTCCGCTTTGTTCTTTGGTGTGGGTCTTTGAGGTAGGCTTGCCAACGAGCTGCATGGCAGGTCAACATATGTCTGGTCAGGCATGTGGTACCCAAGCGGCTGATGTTTTGGCCACACGATATACGCTTGAGACATATGTTGCAAACAGCAGCTGTGCGATCTGATGCACTAGCCTCAAAAAAGGCCCACACCAAGGAACTTTTTGAATGACGGGCAGAGGCAGCGCCCTGCACAGGCGGAGCTCTGCGGTGTGATTCCGTCGGTGTACTGCCCTTACGCTGGCCACCAAAGGGCATCCTGCCTCGTTGGAGATGTGCCTCCTCCTCATCCTCCTCCTCCTCTCTCCTATTAGGCACCCACGTGGAGTCAGTGACCTCATCATCCCCTCCCTCCTCATCACTGGAGCCAATCTGGCAGTATGCTGCAGCTGCTGGAACATGACTGCCAGATTGGTGTCCTTCTTGAGCATCCCCTCTGTCTGCTCTCACCCTACTGCCTTCCTGTAGCTGGGTTTCATCATCAGACCCTTCGAAACGCTGGGCATCCTCCTGGAGCATGTACCCAACACTGTGCTCAAACAGTTCGGGGGACTCCTCAGGAGGAGGACATGGTGGGTCTAGGGAAGGAGTGACTGATGATGAGTCTGACATTGATAACAGGGAAGAGGACGCTTTGGCAGCTGCTTTGCCAGTACCCTGAGCCTGGGTGAGAGAGGATGAGGAGGAGGAGGAGGGCTTGGTCATCCACTCTACCAAGTCTTCGGCATGATGTGGCTCAACATGTCCAGCTGCCGAAAAGAAGGACAAGCGTGTCCCATGGCCATGTGCTGATGACAATGCACCGCGTCCACGACCAGCACTGTTGCCCCCAGACACAGAGCCTGCTTGCCCTCTTTTATTGCCTCCTGACTGTCTGCCTCTCCTTGTTTGCCTTCCAGACATTCTAATAGATGGCCTGCAGGGAGATGGGAAAAAAGCAATAAGGGCTACCTTCAGGTGTCCTTCTCTGTCCCTTTACTTAAGGATTTCTAAATATGGTTGAGGATGATTGCTTTTGCACAGAATAGCACAACGACAATTTCCCTGACTGTCCAAAAATCAAGGATTTCAAAGATGGTTGATGAGGAATGCTTTAGCACACTATAGCACAAGGAGAATTCCCCTCACTTTCCTTCTTTGTCCCTAGAAACAAGGACTCGCACAGTGAAAGAAACTGACACTCTCCCTACCTAGAGTTTTCTGTCCCTAGAAAAAATGTTTTTTTTAAGCACACTATAGCACAAGGAGAATTCACTCACTGTCCTTCCCTGTCCCTGGAAACAAGGACTTGCACAGTGAAAGAAACTGACACTCTCCCTACCTAGAGTTTTCTGTCCCTAGAAAAAATGTTTTTTTTAAGCACACTATAGCACAAGGAGAATTCACTCACTGTCCTTCCCTGTCCCTGGAAACAAGGACTTGCACAGTGAAAGAAACTGACACTCTCCCTACCTAGAGTTTTCTGTCCCTAGAAAAAATGTTTTTTTTAAGCACACTATAGCACAAGGAGAATTCACTCACTGTCCTTCCCTGTCCCTGGAAACAAGGACTTGCACAGTGAAAGAAACTGACACTCTCCCTACCTAGAGTTTTCTGTCCCTAGAAAAAATGTTTTTTTTAAGCACACTATAGCACAAGGAGAATTCACTCACTGTCCTTCCCTGTCCCTGGAAACAAGGACTTGCACAGTGAAAGAAACTGACACTCTCCCTACCTAGAGTTTTCTGTCCCTAGAAAAAATGTTTTTTTTAAGCACACTATAGCACAAGGAGAATTCACTCACTGTCCTTCCCTGTCCCTGGAAACAAGGACTTGCACAGTGAAAGAAACTGACACTCTCCCTACCTAGAGTTTTCTGTCCCTAGAAAAAATGTTTTTTTTAAGCACACTATAGCACAAGGAGAATTCACTCACTGTCCTTCCCTGTCCCTGGAAACAAGGACTTGCACAGTGAAAGAAACTGACACTCTCCCTACCTAGAGTTTTCTGTCCCTAGAAAAAATGTTTTTTTTAAGCACACTATAGCACAAGGAGAATTCACTCACTGTCCTTCCCTGTCCCTGGAAACAAGGACTTGCACAGTGAAAGAAACTGACACTCTCCCTACCTAGAGTTTTCTGTCCCTAGAAAAAATGTTTTTTTTAAGCACACTATAGCACAAGGAGAATTCACTCACTGTCCTTCCCTGTCCCTGGAAACAAGGACTTGCACAGTGAAAGAAACTGACACTCTCCCTACCTAGAGTTTTCTGTCCCTAGAAAAAATGTTTTTTTTAAGCACACTATAGCACAAGGAGAATTCACTCACTGTCCTTCCCTGTCCCTGGAAACAAGGACTTGCACAGTGAAAGAAACTGACACTCTCCCTACCTAGAGTTTTCTGTCCCTAGAAAAAATGTTTTTTTAAGCACACTATAGCACAAGGAGAATTCACTCACTGTCCTTCCCTGTCCCTGGAAACAAGGACTTGCACAGTGAAAGAAACTGACACTCTCCCTACCTAGAGTTTTCTGTCCCTAGAAAAAATGTTTTTTTTAAGCACACTATAGCACAAGCACAAAACACACTGACACTCTCCCTACCTATCCTTCTCTTTCCCTAAACTAAAGGAATCCAGGTTAAGCAAGAAAGAAATAAAAGTCACTGTCCCTGCCTATGCTGCTCTTTCCCTGCTCCGGAACACACTACACTAGGCCGCCGTGCTGGCGGCCTTTTATAGTGTGGGGCGTGTACTAAACACCCTCAGCAATAATTGGCCACAGGCATCCTGCCTGTGGCCAATCATTGCTCTCCTCGCTGCCGGCGCTGTGATTGGCCAAGCATGCGGGGTCACAGTGCATGCTTGGCCAATCACAGCGCCTGGATGACACTGCGATGGCGTAGTGCATTGTGGGCCGTTCGCGTCACTCGAATTTGGCGCGAACGGCCCAAATCGTTCGATCTTCGTCGAACGATCGAACAGCCGATGTTCGAGTCGAACGTATGTTCGACTCGAACACGAAGCTCATCCCTAACTTTGAACTTCTGGTAATGCAGAGGTCATAGCTTTGAGGTCAGCGAGCAGTATGTATGGTGGTGGAACACAAAGCACTTCTATTATTTACATCACAGTATCACAGTGGTAATTGCATATACTGATTGGACTTTAATTTACACTATTTGTGAAAGATCATATTTGTTGCACATTATAATTGTATTAGATGTGTGTGGCACTTTTATTTTTATTTTAGTGTTGATATTCAGTACAAGAGACCCTTTTTTTTTTTTGTTTTGTTTTCTATATTTAGAACTAAATTTAGAATATAGCATATACAAAATAATATTTACAATAATATTTTGTAAATACTAAATAAATATTCAACATTAACCCAATTTAGGTTGTTTCCTGTGTTTATTGTTTCTCTGAAGTACAACTTTAAATAGGCTTGTCTAAATAGATTCAATGCTACCACTGAGACACTACCACATTAAAGCTATCACAAAGTATTCCTTCATGCCCTACTATCCTGTTGGCAAAAGTGAATTTCATGGTTTGATGGACTAAAGAATGTAGTTTTTGTTGTAACCATAACATCATAACATAGAATGTATTATTTAGTTCTTCTCTACAGCTCGTGATGATCGCATGATGACCCAATTTATGTTACCTGACAGCAAACAAACACACATATGTAAAAATCTTAGATTTCAAGCACAAAACATACCTTAGGGAAAAAAGTTCACAACATAACCCTCAATTTAGAAAGGGAACTTGGTCTACCTTGGTCTACCTTGGTCTAACATGGTAGTATTTAACATTCAGGTTGCCCTAAGGACATATGAGTGATGCCGACTCCATGTTAGAAATTCTGTATATAGCTCTACAGAACACAGTGCACAGTCCACATGGGCTTTACTGCTTAACTGCAGGCAGGAAACATGAAACTTACATTTAGGGAAAAGACATAGAGCATACCACAGATGCAGCTACAAAAATAAATAGACACTGCTATCTACTGGTTGAAAAATATATCTCTACTAAAAACCGATGTACAATAGTTGATTCAAAAAATAAAATTCTGTATTCCAACACCCCAACTCAACAACTACTCCTTATTTTAGTCCCATTTCTGATCTCAGTTCTATAAATCTGTGTCCTGTAAGTGATTTTGTCAAAGCATCTGCAATCATGTTATTAGTTTCACAATACGTAAGCACAATTACATTTTGTTCAACCAGACCATGAATGTAATGATGTCTGAGGTCAATATGCTTTGTTCTTGCATTGATATTCTCATTTGTGGCAAGTTTGATACATCCTCATATAAGATTGTAGGCTGGGATATTGGCTATTCAAGATCTTCAAGCACTTGATGTAACCACACAGCTTCTTGACTTGCATCACCAATGTATTCTGCCTCTGTAGAAGACAAAGCTACTGAGATCTGCTTCTTGCTGGACCAAAATATAGGACAGTTTCCTAATTTGAACAAGTAACCACTTGTGGATTTGTGAGTGCTCAGATCACCTGCCCAATCAGAGTCCACATATCAAATCACCAACTGCAGATAGCTTCAGACTCAAGTCTTTCATTCGTTTGAGAGATCTCATGAGTCTCCTAATTGATGTCCAGTCTCTTTGACGCGGTTCACTCACGCGTCTACAAAGAAGGTTTTTTTTTTTTGAATCAAAAAGGTTTTTATTGAACACCAGATAGATCACAACAGTTTCCATTGTACAAAAAATAGCAAAGGTTTCCCTCTGCTGGCGAACTGTAAAACAACATATAAGATCACATCAAAAACAGCACCACAATCTTGCATGTATAAGCATATTAATCCTCGGCCGCTTGGTTTCAATTTTACTGCAAAAGTCGGGACATCACCAGCTCCCTGGGGCTCAGGCCAGGGGTATCAAGCCATTGGGACCAAATTCTCTCAAACCTGCTCGGGCTTCCCCTGTGCTGGTATATGTACTTTTCCATTATAAGAGTATTCCCCATGTGTGCTACCCAAGAGGTGGTGGTAGGCGGTGAGACTGACTTCCAACCCATCAAAATAAGCTTCCTAGCCTGAAACAGGGCCCTAGAGACCGCGACCCTGGTCAACTCCCCAGGGATCGCTTCCTCCAAGATCCCCAGCAGGCAGCACTTAGGGTCCAAAGGGATCGTAGTTTGAAACACTCTGTTTATTGTACCCACCACCTCAGTCCAATACCTGTGAAGCTTAGGGCATCTCCACAGGAGATGAATGAGATCTCCATTGTGCCTCTGACATCTACCACACACAGGGTCCCCGAACTTACCCATCTTATATAATTTCAGCGGGGTGTAATGTACCCTCAATAATATATATAGCTGTGACACTTTCTGCGCAACGTTTAAAGAACAAGTAGTGACTGACCGCCACGCCTCCTCCCATTGGTCCCCTGACAGTGTACCTATGTCCTTCTCCCACATGGATTCCGCCCTGCTCGGGAATGCCTGTAGGTGACTTGCCAGTAACATCTGGTAGCATTGTGAGATAAATCCTTTTGTTTCAGTGCTAGTGTGCAGCACACGGAACACCGGGGCGGGCGACTGAACCCATTCCACCGCATTCCCGTGTGCTGCAACCACATGTTGAAGCTGCATGTAGTAATAATGCATATGAGCTGGGAGGTCAAATCTGGCCTGCAGTTCGGGGAAAGTGAGAAGCCTGCCGTTAACGAAAATGTGGGACAGCAGAGCCACACCATGGGCACGCCATCTGGGCCCCTGCTGCAGCTTCACCAACTCCACATAAGACCTATTGCCCCATATTGGGCTGTCCTCTGTGAATCCCTGCACTCCCTGGAGTTGTCGGCCCTTATTCCAGACTTTCTGGATACAAAGAAGGTTTTTAAGCGTGTAGTGGTTGCAATATATATCAATGACCCCACTGCTTGTCTATACTGATCATCAGGGCCACTGTTAGAAATCATGGGGCCCCGTACAGCTTACCTAACGGGGCCTTCGACCCCACCCCTAGGCTCACCCCTGTCCCTGCCCCCTGTGCCCACCTCAAAAAAAAATGCAGCTTTGTCTTCAAATGATATTTATTATCCCTTGTGATACTTTGAGTAGTGACAGGTCCTCTTTGTGGAGAAATCTGGAGTTTATGAGACCCCTGATGCCTCCTCTACCCTCCAAGGCAGCTGATCGGTTTGATGGGCTGCTTTCTTATGTGGTACCAGCCACGTAAAGGCAGAACGGAAACTGAAAGTGCAGAAATCTTCATAGCTTATGGCCTCAGATGTTCCTCCTTCTCCTGCACTGCCAATCTGACCTGAAGCAATAGGAGAGTCTTGGAAACCCGGGGAGGGCTGTGACTGAATGCAGCAGGGATAAGGCTTCATGGTCATAGCATATGTTATCCACTAGGGGTGTTGAAATTAATTGGTGCATCGATGCATCACGATTCAGCCATCAACAGCTCTGCATCAATGCAGAGACCAGCTAAATCGCGATTGCTCGACTGACGTCATCCTGGCTCGCCGTGCCTCTCCTGACATCATCCCAGCGCGCCCCTGTCAAAGTCCTTCTGTCCCCCCCTTCAGTGAAAAGTCCTCCCCCTTGCTTCCGTTTCCTGCACGTTGCTCAGTCACTCGGGTGGGAAGAGGTTTTGATGATCTGCTGGGGTGGCGGAGGACTGCATGGGCGGAGTCCTGTATATGTCTGGGGAAGGCGGAAGTAGAATTAGGAACTGTGAGGGGCAGAGTTGTAAAACGTTGCATAGGAGGCAGGTTTGGGCGATCCGAGTCAGGAAGAGGACAGAGTCTGTGGTCGTTAATGGAGAAGAGCGGTGATGTTAGGAGCTGGGATAGGGCCCCCTACTCACAACACTGATCGTCCTGTGCCTGAGGACCCCCCCCCCACCGTCACACCATCAGGGGGGAATACGGACTATACTACATTGTATAGGCACTTTACTCAAGGAACCAATGCATCTGTATTGTGAAACCCCCTCGACTTGTATACTGTACACCCCCCCACACACACCTGTATACTGTACATGCCCCTCCCCCACACCTCTATACTGTACACCCCTCCCCCACACACAACTGTGTACTGTACACGCCCCTCCCCCCACACCTGTATACTGTACCTCTCCCCACACCTGCATACTGTACACCTCCCTCCCCCCACATACACACCAGTACACCCCCATCCTCTCACACACCTGTACACCGTACACCCCCTCCCCTCACACCTGTATACTGTACACCTCGTACACACACACACACACCTGTATATTGTACACCCCCTCCTCCCACACACACCTGTATACTGTACACCACCTTCCCTCACACCTGTATACTGTAACTCCCTCTCCTGTGATGCTGGCCGTGTCTGTGTCTCCCGCGGGGGGGCGTGGGGGAGGGTGGGTGCTGCGGGGTGATTGCCGCTGGCTGTGTCTTCCAGGGGGGGTAGTTGTGTTTGTTGCGCCGCCCCCATAAAATAGTAGGCACCAGCCACCACTGCAGCTAACTGTCCACCGCTGTTGCCATACTTCTCCAGGCTGGTCTTGGTCCTCCACTCTGTTCAGAAAACCGCGGGCACACATGGATTCTCAACAGCCAATGAGAGCAGAGGAGGGGTGTGGCTTTGGGTGAAGGCAAACAACTGGAAGCTGATTATAGAGCTTGGATGGGGCCCTGGGGGGCACAAGGTGGATTGGAACTGGACTCCAGCTCCAGGATTTTGTGGAGGAAATCAATCAATAGTATGACAGGAGGGAGCAGAGCCACGAGCCCCATGGAGCTAGGAAAGGGGACGCAGTTGTGACCCCTGCGACCCCTGATGGCTTTTTTTTAAATAACAAACATGTTATACTTATGTAGCGGACCCCCCATAATTGGGGTCGCTATGCCTAAATTTAAGGGGTAGCCTGGGCAAATAGTTAGGCTCAGGCTGTTTGAATTCTTTAAATTGGTTTCTGCTTTGTTGTGGTGTTGCCTGGCAGTACAGTTCCCTTTGACCTGTGGGTGGCGCTGTCGCCCAGGTCTCAGGTTAAACCACAGGTGGCATTGCAGTGTGATTGGGTGTCCTCTCTCGGCGGCCGTGCAGTGGGCGTGGTCTACCCGTGGTGCATGCCGGGAGAGGGTACTTAAGGGGCGGACGCCATTAGGTCCGGAGTTTGGAGGTGATCCAGAGGACCCCTTGGTCCTAGACACGGTGGCCCTCATGGTCAGGGGTACGCGTGTGTGTATTCAGTCTCAGGCACCTTCGGCCCCAGGCTGTATCGTTCCAGGTAGGCCCAGCACCTTTAGCTGAGGTCTACACCAGAAGAGGAGTCCCAGGGTGCCCAAGTGGGGGTGACCTGCTCTGAAGGAGAGGAAACCAGGGGAGGACCTGTCTGCTGGGATCGGTGAGGGAAGTCACTGTCTCGGGAGAGGCCTGGTTTCCTATCAGAGGGAAGGATTCCATAATCCGCCAAAAGCCTTGTAACGTGCCCACTGGCACCTAAGGTCTCAAGTGTTACAAGTGCTGGGAAGTTCATATTCCGATCGTATCCTTAGGAAATTTAAAGTGAATGCTCCGTGCTCCACACCGGCTGCTAGGACCGTGATAGGGGACCATCCGGGTGAGCAAAGCCCACTCATGACTGAGTGGAGATAAATGACTGTTAAGTGCCTGAACCTGCCTCCCTGTTAAAATTCTCTATCTCCAACTTTCCTATCAAGTTTCCACGCAAGCAAAATAAACCTCTTTTATTGGGTTTGATACTGTCTGGACATTGGCTTTCCTTAAGAGAGAGAATAGACTTCTACCTACACTCTAGGGTGAAGAACCAACGGAAAGAGGTAACTCGCTGCAGGGCCCAAAACAGATAACACCGCTCACCCTCTTTTATCAGGAGGCAGGCTTGTGGCATGGTGTGTCCCATTCTGCTTGTGGAGGTAAGCAGGATAGAGGATCTGTGTGCTACACTTACCTCCACTGTGCAGCTCGTTTTGGACAGAGTGCCCCCGATCCACGTCTTCTGGGGTCCCTCGGCGGCTGTCTCGGCTCCTCCCCGCAATCACTCACCACCTATATGCGAGCGAGCTTGCATGGTGGTGAGTGATTGCGGGCGCGCTCCTGTGATACAGCCAGCGGCTATTGCCGCTCACTGTATCACTCGGCCCTGCCCCCGGTGCGCCGCGTCATTGGATGTGATTGACAGCAGCGCGAGCCAAGGGCTGCGCTGCTTTCAATCCATCCACTGTAGCCAATCAATGGCCAGGCTGAACGGCGAGGAGGATGACGGGGACTTTCGAGGGGTCAGGTAAGTAAAACGGGGACTCGGGGGCGGTATTGTCGGATGTTTTTTCACCTTAATGCATTAGGATGCATTAAGATGAAAAAACATTTACCTTTACAACCCCTTTAACAGGATTCTGCCATCTTCTTTACATTGTACGTTAATTCCTAGATAATATGTCACAAAATGCTGGTTAAGCACTGCAGTCAACTTTGCAACTCCCTCATCCTTTTTGTGAGCAACAATCAAGTCATCCACATAAGTGGATATAGAGTAAAATATACATATATGCAGAATCTACACATTTTGAGTATAGACATGGCACAGCTCAGCTTCATAAAACCTTCGTCTAGCAGGACTGTTTATTTTTAAATTCTATGCTCCAGCTGATTGCTTAAAGCGGAGTTCCAGGCTTTTTTTTGTTTATTAAAAATCAGCAGCTACAAAACGTGTAGTTCCTGACTTTTAATAATCGGACACTAACCTGTCCCATGGTCCAGCGTTGCGGCCGCACAGAGCCTCGCTCCTCTCCCCCTCTTCTCTGCGGCGCCTCCATTGAAACTGTGGGCACCCGGCCATAACAGCTTTTGGCTTCACAGCCGGGCGCGCACTGCGCATTCGCATTCGCAAGTGGACAGGCAATCTTTTGGGACCTGTGACGTGTCCCAGAAGATTCCCGAGAGGGAGGGTCCGCCTAGGGGGAGAGGAGGAGTCGCCTAGGCAGCCCGTAGTCAGAATTAGGAAGTGGGACAGGAAGTCCCACGCAAAACTAGTCACCCACTTCCCCCCCAAAAAAATGACATGCCAAATTTGCTATGTAAGGGGGCCGGAAGTGCTTAAAGCGGAAGTTACACTTTTGGATGGAACTCTGCTTTAAGGCGGTAGTAAACCACAACTGGTGAAAAAAAAACATACCTGTAAGGCAATTGCATAATGTGCTAGTATGCATCGCATACTAGCAAACTATGGAATACTTACCTTAGAACAAAGCCCTCACCACTGAGAGGGATGACATTTTCCCTCAGTCTTTCTTCCGGGTTTGCACGCTCCGGCTCTGTGTTTGGCCGGAGCCGCAATGATGTCCCTCCCACGCATGCGCGCAGGAGCTCTTGGTTCCGGCATGAAGCTCTGAAGTTCCAACAAGGTATGCCGGACCTTCAGAGCGCATGCACCAGTGATGTCACTGGCTGCATGCAGGGTGAATATCTCCTAAACGGTGCACGTTAAGGAGATGTTAATTTTACCTACAGGTAAACCTGATTATAGGCTTACCTGTAGGTACTACCGCTTTAAGTCCGTAAAGAGATTTCGCATACAAGATGCTCTTCTCTATTTTTCACGTATCCTTCTGGCTGTGTCATATATATTTCCTCTTCAATATCACCATTAAGAAAGTCTAGTGTGATATCTTGGTGCTTCACAACCATTTTCCTAGAAACGGCCACTGTTCAGAAAGTACTTTGTTTTGCAACTGGAGAAAAAGTATCATTGTAATCCTTACAAAATTTGTGTGAGTACCCTTTTGCCACTAACCGTGCATTGTACCCACAGACCTTGCCTTCAGAGTCGCATTTGGCCTTAAAAACCCATTTGTAGCTGATTGCACGCTCACCATGAAAGTGTCCATATCTGCTGTCTGATGTCATCTCTTCATCAGCAGCTCTGATCCACTTTTTTTTCTCATGAGTTGTACGTCTTTGCATCTCATCCAATCAATCTGGCTCTGGTTTTAATGATATGCAAGCAACACAGAACACACATTTTGATTTTCTGATTGAAGCCTGTTGTGGCCTGTTTTTTTCTTTTACAGCACTTGGATTTTTAGTGTTAATTTCTATTTCTGTGTCACTTTGTTGCTCATCTTCATGTGATATATGTGAAAAAAGTGTGCTATGTACAGGCGATCCCCTAGTTACAAACATCTGACTTACAAACGACTCCTACTTACAAACAGAGGGAGACAACAGGAAGTGAGAGGAAATCTACCCCTAGGAAGGGAAATTCACTACTGTAAGAGTTATTATGGGAAAAAGGTACCTCCACTGATGCTTTATAACCAAGACTTGTTTCCACAACAACTCAAAATTTTCAAAATCCAATTGTCATTAGGACAGAAAGTGAGGTGAAATCTTCTGAACAGAGGCACAGACAGCAAAACAAACGTTACAGGGGTGTTAATCCTTCCCTATGCTATCCAAAAAGTTTAAAAATAGTTTTTTTGGCTGGAGCTACACCAGGCAGCAACTTATCTGTGAGATATTAACACAGTCCCAATAAAAAAAATAATCGGTGAAGTTGCGCTAATAGATAAACAAAAAACATATAACAATAGTCCATAAATAGAATAGTCCAATAGTGAAATAATCCAGAAAACCCAATAAATCTTCACCACCATCCAACACCTTGAAGAGTGATCC
The DNA here is from genome assembly GCA_029206835.1 of Rana muscosa. Taxonomy (NCBI): domain Eukaryota; kingdom Metazoa; phylum Chordata; class Amphibia; order Anura; family Ranidae; genus Rana; species Rana muscosa. The sequence continues at coordinate 637,502,048 of CM055116.1, forward strand.
TGTGAATTACCACCACCACCAAAGGCTTAAGGGCTTACTTACCAGATTAAATGGATTTCTCATTACAAAAGGTCATAAACGCCTGTGGCTCTATACCCAGCCAGGGCTTTTAACCACTTCAGCCCCGGAAGGATTTCCCCCCTTAATGACCAGGCCATTTTTTGCGATACAGCACTGCATTGTTTTTACTGACAATTGCGCGGTCGTGCGACACTGTACCCAAACAAAATTGACGTCCATTTTTCCCCCACAAATAGAGCTTTCTTTTGGTGGTAGTTGATCACCTCTGAGGTTTTTATTTTGTGCGCTATACACAAAGAAATAGCAACAATTTTTTTTAAAAATCACAATTTTTTTTAACTTTTTGCTATAATAAATATCCCCCCAAAAATATAAAAAAATAACACATTTATTCATCAGTTTAGGCCAATATATATTCTTCTACATATTGTTAAATGAAAAAAATAAATGCTGCCCCCCCAGAAAAAAATCACACCCACCAAGAGGCCCCCACATCCATTTTATATCATCATAATTAAAACTAAATTATATGACATACCACCATGTTATACAGTGTATTAATAACCATTTTTAAAAGAAATCCAACTGTATATAAACATAAGACTAGTCTGTTAAAATGCTTCTAAATTGTACCATTAATAATGCCGGTGCCATTATCTTTCTGCAAAAAAAAGGACTCATTCACACAAGTATTCTGTTGCGCAAGTTATTGTGCATTGCAATGAAGCAGCCAAATTATTGCGAGTGGACTGCCACGCACTACAATGAATGCAAAAAACCTACATGACCCTTTTAAAAAACAAAGTGGTATGTTGTTCTCTACTGTTCAATGTGCATTCTAGCGCACATTGCCACAATGTATGCAAGCTGAACACACCCAAAAATAAACCCAGTATCTTTAATCTTTGCACTCTGCCTACAGGGATTTCCTATGTTGTACTGTCTGTGCAGGGCTGGCCTAAGACATTGTGCTGCCTGGGTCCAAGAATGAAATGCTGCCCCCCCCCCCAAAAAAAAAAAAAAGAATCACACCTGCCAAAAGGCACCCACATCTATTATTTTATATCATGATAATTAAAACAAAAATTAAAGTTATCAGGAGGTCAGACTTGCATGCAACAGCACCTTGTCTATATGCAAAATTATATGACATACCACTATGTTACCGCTCCCCCATCTTGGTGCCCTAGGGCATCCATGGGTGCAGTGTGGGTCAGCACAGTGGGCCCCCCCCACCCCTCAGGGCCTGTGTGCAGTAAACACGTTACACTCATGGATGATATGCCACTGGGATAGGGCTGTATAGGGGTGGACGAGGGCAGTACAGGGGCAGGCTAGGGCAGTATATGGACAGGCTAGGTGTAATATATGGGCAGTGCCCACCAGTGCAGCCTATCAGTGTCACCTCATCAGTGCCCATCAATGTGCCCACCAGTGCCACCTCAACAGTGCCTTCCAGTGCAGCCTGTCAATGTCCATCAGTGCAGCCTATCACTGTCCATCAGTGTCACCTCAACAGTGACCATCAGTGCAGCCTATCATTGTCCATCAGTGCCACCTCAACAGTGTCAATCAGTGCCCACCAGTGCAGCCTATCAGTGCCCACCAGTGCACTTTATCAGTGTCCATCAGTGCCAACTCCAGTGGGGGGCGCAAACAAACTGAAAAAACCCCGTCAATTGCAGCCACTGTGCCATCAAACACAGCCACTGTGCCATCAATTGCAGCCACTGTGCCCATCAATTGCAGCCACTGTGCCCATCAAATGCCACCACAGTGCCCATTAATTGCAGCCACTGTGCCCATCAAATGCTGCCACTGTGCCAAATGCTACCAATGTGCCCATCAAATGCTGAAACTGTGCCATTTAATGCAGCCACTGTGCCCATCAAATGCTGCCACTGTGCCATTAAACGTAGCCACTGTGCCCATCAAATGCTGCCACTGTGCCCATCAAATGTTGCCACTGTGCCATCAAATGCAGCCACTGTGCCCACAATATGCTGCCACTGTGCCCATCAAACGCAGCCACTGTGCCCATCAAACGCAGCCACTGTGCCCATCAAATGCTGCCACTGTGCCCATCAAACGCTGCCACTGTGCCATCAAATGCTGCCACTTTGCCCATCAAACGCTGCCACTGTGCCCATCAAATGCTGCCACTGTGCCCATCAAATACTGCCACTGTGCCATTAAATGCTGCCACTGTGCCCATCAAATGCTGCCACTGTGCCCATCGAATGCTGCCACTGTGCCCATCGAATTCTGCCACTGTGCCCATCAAATGGCGCCACTGTGATCCCCCCGTCCGCTCGCTGTCTGCCCGGCACTTACCCTGTCTTGGTGAGGCAGCGTGTGACGGCGAGCGGTGTCCTCCCTTCGTCTCCTCCCATCCTCTCCTCCAATCCTCTCCTCCCATCAGGCGACCAAACACAGCGCCTGTTGTTTCAGCCAATCAGGTGACGGGTAACAGACCCGAGCACCTGATTGGTGGGAAGGCAGTTTAGTGTTAGGAAAGCGAATATTAATTTGCTGTTCTAACACACCTGGGTGAACTGCGAGCACCAAGCATGGCACTTGCAGGTCACCTTTTTTGACGCCTATAAGAGCCTATGGCTCTAATCAGATGCTTAAAAAAAGAAGAACGCAATGTAATTAAAGCGCCCGGCGCCCGAAAAGGTGCTGGGCGCCTGAATAGGGGGTGGCAGCGGCGGCCATGGATAGATTCATGCAATGCCTGAATCTATCTATTGGTCATAGAGGGGGTGGCTAGAGAGAGAGGGTGGCACCCGTGCGCCCTTATGGATGCACCACCACCGGCCACCTCTACAGTGCCCATCAGTGCAGCCCATCAGTGCTCATCAGTGCCCACCAGTGCAGAGTATCAGTGTCCATCAGTGCAGCCTATCAGTGTCCATCAGTGCCCACCATGTGGCCATGAAAAAATTGGAACATGCTCTAATTTTTCTCGTCGTTTTTCTCGTCATGAAAAACGGACGCATGTAGGCTTTAACGACGTGAAAAAAAATGCGCATACTCAGAATCAAGTATGAGACGGGAGCGGTTGTTCTGGTAAAACTAGCGTTCGTAATGGAGATAGCACATTCGTCACACTGTAACGGACTGAAAAGCACAAGGCTGAAAATCGCGAATCGTCTCTCAACAAACTTTACTAACATGAAGGGTGGCGCCATCTGAATGGAACGTCCCCTTTATAGTGCCGTTGTACGTGTTGTACGTCACCGCGCTTTACTCAAGCATTTTTTTCAACGATAGTGTGTAGGCAAGGCAGGCTTGAGAAAAATCACGTCGAGAAAAATGCCGTTTTATTTAATGACATTAAAGCGGAGCTCCGCCGGAAAAAAAAATATTAAAAGCCAGCAGCTACAGCTACAGCAGCTGCTGGCTTTTAATATTTGGACACTTACCTGTCCTGAAGTCCAGCGACGTCCGCAGCAGAGGACGAGCGACCGCTCGTCGCTCTGCTGCTCCCTCCGCCATCCTCGCTGAGGGAACCAGGAAGTGAAGCCCTGCGGCTTCATGCCCGGTTCCCTACGGCGCATGCGCGAGTCGCGCTGCGCCGTTCTGATTGGTGCTCCTGTGTTCTGGGAGCCGAGTGTCTCCCAGAACACCAAGGGAAGTCTGCTGGAAGTGACGTAACTCCCGCAGATTTCCCGGAGAGAGGACTCCCGGATGTGGGTGAAAATACCTGTCTTAGACAGGTATCTTCACCCCCCTCCCCCCTGAAAGGTGTCAATTGTGACACCTGGAGGGGGGGAGGGTTCCAAATAGCAAAAGTTGCTATTTAGGGTGGAGCTCCACTTTAAAAACGGTCGTGTGTACGCGGCATAAAGCTTCCACCTTCTGGACTCTGGAAGTGGATTCCTAAACCATGGATTAGAACATTGTTTAGCACCATTATTTTGTTTTATAATTATTATCTGGCAGGAGAGTGCCTAGAGGTGAAGAAGACTGGACTGTTCTGCATAGTTCAGAAAATAGCGTAGCTGTCCACCCTCAATGGTCCAATATACAGTATTTGTTTAGACTCAGTACATGTTTTTGTGGTTGTATGACCTGTACCAGATTGCAATATTAATAAACTCAATCATAACTTGGTATTCTCCATTGGTTACATTGTGTCAACTTAACCTCTAAATTGCCTAGATTTACTTTAAATTTCAGCTCCGTACATTTCTATTGCTATAAGAGCCGGTTCACACTGGGGCAACACGACTTCCAGCGCGACTTTACAAGGCAACTTTAATCTTCTTCTTAATTTATCAAGACATAGAAAAGAAAAACATTGCTAAATGCTTTAAAGAAAATAAAAATCATATCGAACGATTACTCACAGCTGCAAAATACTAGAGCATAAAATAAAATATACAATAATGTTGTGCTGTGTCTTCAAATAACACAATTCACATTATATATTACTTTTACACAAACCTATTGTGAATACCACCCACTAATGTAATATGCACAATAAATTGCACCACCACTGTAAATAGTGAAGCAAAAATCAAATGCAAAATGTAGAGTTCACTAAATTTACAGTTATATTTCACGGGGAAGACATTTAGTTGGTTGCAGTTGTGGAGTGGTGTTGAAATTCACTGACGTCCATTAGTCATTTGAACTGTATGTGCGGATTAGTTGTACCATTGAAGTGATGGTGTAACCTGCTGAACTGTACAGTATGTATTCAATTGGACTTGATTTAAAGTGCATCACATTTTGCATCAGATTTTTTGCTTCACTATTTACAGTGGTGGTGCAATTTATTGTGCATATAACAGTGGTGGTATTCACAATAGGTTTGTTTAAAAGTTATATATAATGTGATGTGTGTTATTTAAAAGGAATGTGCAACAATTTTTTTTTAGAATTTATTTATTCTTCTTAATATATGCCTCATACTACAATACTCACAACCCTACTGATTAGCTGTTCTTCTTTTTTCTTTTTTTTTCTTTTTCTCATGCCGCTACACACACCACATTTCAAATTTCTATTTTTGTTTTACTTTACATTTTTCTTTCTCGGCATAAACTGCTTGCCATTCCTGTGGTTGTTCCCCTTTCTGAAAAGTACTAGCACTATTATGTAATAAATTATACTTTACGGATGCATACTGCCATCTAGTGGTCCAAATATTTAAATGCAGTCCCACTTCATAGTGTAAGGATTAGCTGATACTCGTTTGTTCATACTGCTACATCTAAATAATAACCATTCAAAAGAAATCCAACTGTATAAAAATGTAGCGCCCCTTTACTTTTTAGGGGTGCTATGTACTTACATTTAGGGGGTTGGTCTGAGCTAGTAGCCAGGCTCAGACCACTTTGATTGTTAGTATTCGCTTCTGTCAATGTGATGTAGCCTGATGTACAGTTCCCTGTGGCCTGTAGGTGGCACTGCCTTAGGGTGTCCTCTCTCGGCAGTGGTGCGGTGGGCGTGGTTGGCCTGCTTTGCATGCTGGGAGGGGATACATAAGGGGCAGACGCCATCTTGAGAGGAGACTGGAGCGCTGGGGAGTGAGCGGTTCGCGCCGCCCGGCCCTTCAGGTCAAGGGTGCGCGCGTGTATCAGTCTCAGGCACCTTTAGCCTGGGGCTGCAACTGCACTAGTAGGCCCAGCACCTTTAGCTGGGGCCTATCTCCAGAAGAGGAATCCCAGGGTGCCCAGGAAAGGGTGGACCCGCTCTAAGAAGAGGAGACCGGGGGAGGACCTTTCTGATGGACCGGTGAGAGTTCACAGTGAAAGAGAGGCCTGGTTACCTTCTGGACGGATTCAAAGATCCACCAAAGGCCTTGCAACGTGCTATCACTGGCACCTGTCCTTGTGTTGCAATTGCTGAGAAGTTTGGGACTTAAAGATTCTGTGGCAGAGGATCTCCCGATCGTATCTCTAGGAAAACCTAAAGTGAACGTTCGAGCATCACTCCGGCTGCTAGGATCCGCTCTTACAGGGGACTATCCGGGTGAGCTAAACCCACTCGGGATTGAGTAGCGGCTATCGTACCAGTTTGTGCCTGGACCTATCTCCCAAACCTTGCTGTCCTTTATCTCATCCACCTTTCCTGTCTGCTGAACTTAAACTTGCTTGTGAAATAAACTCCGCGTTGGAGTTAAAGTGGTGTGGACATTGGCCTTCCTGGGGGAAAATAGACACTTGTCCCTACAATCTAGGAGACGAGAACCAGTCTAATGGGATAACTTGCTGCAGGACCCAAAATTGTTAACACCGCTCAAACTCCTCAAACAGGAGGGTACGGGCATATAGCGTGGTGTGCCTTGACCTGCGAGTGAGCCAAAGGCAGGAAAAAGGTCCGTGTGCTACATAAAGACTAGTCTGTGAAAATGCTGCTAAATTGTGCCTTTAATAATGCCGGTGCCATTATCTCTCTGCAAAAAAAAAAAAAAGGATCACACAACTCTTCTGTTGCGCAAGTTAAAGTGCATTGCAATGAGGCAGCCAAATCGTTGCGAGTGGACTGCGACGCGCTACAATGAATACGAAAAACCCACATGACCCTTTAAAAAACAGTGGTGGTAAGTTGTTCTCTACTGTTTAATGTGCATTCTAGCGCACATTGCCACAATGCATGCAAGCTGAACACACCCAAAAATAAACCCAGTATTTTAATCTTTGCACTCTGCCTACAGGGATTTCCTATGTTGTACTGTCTGTACAAAAGGCCCCCACATCTATTATTTTATATCATGATAATTAAAACAAAAGTTAAAGTTATCAGGAGGTCAGACTTACATGCAACTGCACCTTGTCTATATGCAAAATTATATGACATACCACCATGTTACCGCTCCCCATCTTGGCGCCCTAGGGCATCCATGGGTGCAGTGTGGGTCAGCACAGTGGGCCCCCTCCCCACCCCTCAGGGCCTGTGTGCATTGAACACGTTGCACTCACGGATTATATGCCACTGGGATAGGGCTGTATAGGGGTGGGCTAGGGCAGTACAGGGGCTGGCAAGGCAGTATATGGACTGGCTAGGGTAGTAGATGGACAGGTTAGGGTAATATATGGACAGGCTAGTGTCCATCAGTGCCACCTCATTAGTGCCCATCAGTGCAGTCTATCAGGGTCCATCAGTGCCACCTCATCAGTGCCCACCAGTGCAACCTATCAGTGCCACTTCAACAATGCCCACCAGTGGAGCCTATCAGTGTTCATCAGTGCCACCTCATCAGTGCCCACCAGTGCAGCCTATCAGTGTCCATCAATGCCACCTTATCAGTGCCCACCAGTGCAGCCTATCACTGTCCATTAGTGCCACCTCATCAGTGCCACCTATCAGTGTCCATCCGTGCCCACCAGTGCAGCCTATCAGTGCCACCTCAACAGTGCCCACCAGGGCAGCCTATCAGTGTCCATCAGTGCACCCTCATCAGTGCCCATCAGAGCACCCTCATCAGTGCCCACCAGTGTCCAGCAGTGCAGCCTGACAGTGTCCATCAATGCCACCTCATCAGTGCCCAACAGTGCAGCCTATCAGTGACCATCAGTGCCCACCTGTGCAGCCTATCAGTGTCCACCAGTGCACCCTCATTAGTGCCCACCAGTGAAGCCTATCAGTGTCACCTTATCAGTGTCCATCGATGCACCCTCATCAGTGCCAACTAGTGCATCAGTGCCACCTCATCAGTGCCCACCAGTGCAGCCTATCAGTGCCACCTCAACAGTGCAGCCTATCAGTGACCATCAGTGCCCACCTGTGCAGCCTATTAGTGCCCACCAGTGCACCCTCATTAGTGCCCACCAGTGAAGCCTATCAGTGTCACCTCATCAGTGCCCATCGATGCACCCTCATCAGTGCCAACTAGTGCAGCCGATCATTTTCCACCTCATAAGTGCCCATCAGTACACCCTCATCAGTGCCCATCAGTGCAGCCTATCAGTGTCCATAAGTGCCACCTCAAAAGTGCCCACCATTGCAGCATGTCAGTGTCCATTTGTGCCCATCAGTGCAGACTATCAGTGTCCATCAGTGCCACCTCAACAGTGCCCACCAGTGCAGCCTGTCAGTGTCCATTTGTGCTCACCAGTGCAGCCTATCAGTGTCCATCAGTGTCACCTCAACAGTGCTCATTAGTGCAGCCTATCAGTGCCCACCAGTGCAGCCTGTCAGTGTCCATCATTGCCCTCCAGTGCAGCCTATCAGTGTCCATCAGTGCCACCCCATCAGTGCCCACCAGTGCAGCCTATCAGTGTCCATAAGTGCCCACCAGTGCAGCCTATCAGTGTCCATCAGTGCCACCCCATCAGTGCCCACCAGTGCAGCCTATCAGTGTCCATTAGTGCCCACCAGTGCAGCCTATCAGTGTCCATCAGTGCCACCCCATCAGTGCCCACCAGTGCAGTCTATCAGTGTCCATTAGTGCCCACCAGTGCAGCCTATCAGTGTCCATCAGTGCCATCCACTGCAGCCTATCAGTGTCCATCAGTGCCCACCAGTGCAGCCTGTCAGTGTTCATCAGTGCCATCCAGTGCAGCCTATCAGTGCCCACCAGTTCAGCCTATCAGTGTCCATCAGTGCCACCCCATCAGTGCCCACCAGTGCAGCCAATCAGTGTCCATTAGTGCCCACCAGTGCAGCCTATCAGTGTCCATCAGTGCCACCCCATCAGTGCCCACCAGTGCAGCCTATCAGTGTCCATCAGTGCCCTCCAGTGCAGGCTATCAGTGTCCATCAGTGCCCACCAGTGCAGCCTGTCAGTGTCCATCAGTGCCCTCCAGTGCAGCCTATCAGTGTCCATCAGTGCCACCCCATAAGTGCCCACCAGTGCAGCCTATCAGTGTCCATTAGTGCCCACCGGTGCAGCCTATCAGTGTCCATCAGTGCCCACCAGTGCAGCCTATGAGTGTCCATCAGTGCCCCCCAGTGCAGCCTATCAGTGTCCATCAATGCCACCTCAACAGTTCCCATCAGTGCAGCCTATCAGTGTCCATCAGTGCCCTCCAGTGCAGCCTGTCAGTGTCTATCAGTGCAGCCTATCAGTGCCCATCAGTGCACCCTCATCAGTGCCCACCAGTTCAGCCTATCAGTGCCCACCAGTGCAGCCTATCGCATTGTGGAGAAAGACCTACCTGCCAGTCAGCTCACTCCACATCCGATTCGCGCTCCGGGTATGTCAGCGCTGCTGATTCCACTCCAAACCCATTACTTAGCTGCATGGTGCACCTGCAGCCTCGGCCTTCTCCTCCATGCCGACTGCATCGGGGCGGGGTCTGAAAGTGAGCGGCGCTCCCAGCCCCGCCGTCTCCCCTGCTCTCTGTGGACTACAAGTATCGTGGGGCAGCTCCCAATATGCAGGCAGCATGGGCTCCAGGGGCAGCTCTTTTGGGCCCCAAAACAGTGACTGCACCTAGACATTTGCCCTGCGTGAAATATGGCCCTGGCGCTTCCCTCTTAACGTGCCACCTGGGTCCCATGGACCCCGCGGGATCCATGATATGGCCAGACCCTGTGTCTGTGCAGCATGCATTCTAAAGCACCGGGTTTCAGCCTGGGCATGACACAGGAGTGGTTGAAAGTTTGTTAGCTCTTTAGTGAGCATGCACACCTTGAAGGTTCCTAGGATTGCTTTTTTTAAAATATTTTTTATATATTTGATATAACATCATTTTGGTCAAGAGCAAGGGGCTTCCCAACTTTCTAAACAAAGGGCCAATTTATTGTCCTTTAGACTTTAGGGGAGTCGAACTGTGGCTAGTGGAGTGGAAATTTTCCTGCAATCAGTGGGAGTAAACAATACCACATTTGGTATTAGGGGGAGGAACAGTGCCTCATCATTGGTATCATTGGGAGAAATAGTGCCCCATTGTTGGTGTCAGTAGGAGACATTGTCCTTATAAAGGCAAGTAAAGGGCCGCAGTTTGGAGACCACTGGTCTAGGGGAACAAAAAAAAACAAGATTTACACTTACCTCACCCCCCACTCCTTTCTGCAGCTAAACTGCCCCTGGGGCCTTCTTCTGCGGCAGTTTAGGGTCCTGACATAATGAAGACCAAAACAGTGTCCGTAGCCCTGCATTGGATGTGAAATTTTCTTCTCTCCCCTAGACAAAACAGGCTAATAACCCTTGCAGTGAAAACACAGACTGGAGTTAGGCCTTATGCCCCATACACACGATCGTTTTTCATGCCGTTAAAAATGCCATTTTAAAAAATGGCCATTAAAAATGATCGTGTGTAGGCTCCAGAGCATTTTTAACGACGTGAAAAACGGGCATTAAAAATTCCGGACATGCTCTCTTTTTTCACGTCGTTTTTCATGTCGTTTTTTTTAACGACGTGAAAAACGATAGTGTGTATGCTTTCACGACGTGAAAAAAACCGCGCATGCTCAGAATCAAGTATGAGACGGGAGCGCTCGTTCTGGTAAAACTAGCGTTCGTACTGGAGATAGCACATTCATTACACAGTAACAGACTGAAAAGCGCGAATCGTCGCTCAACAAACTTTACTAACATGAAGGGTGGCGCCATTCGAACCGAACTTCCCCTTTATAGTGCCGTCATACGTGTTGAACGTCACTGCGCTTTGCTTGATCGGTTTTTTTAATGATGGTGTGTACGCAAGGCAGGCTTGAGAGGAAACATGAAAAAAAACGAGGAGAAAAACGTCGGTTTAAAAAATGACATTAAAAACGATCGTGTGTACGGGGCATAAGGAGCTAAAAATGACTAAGCTTGGTATTGCTGTGTGGTTCCAAACCTAAATTTGTTTTGTCATTATAATATACTGTATACCATGTGTAGCAGTCTCCCCGACTTCGCCAGTAATTTTTTGTAAAAAATAAACAGAGAGAGTTTTATTTCTCTTAACAGGAACGGTGCGGAGAGAGGGTTTAGGGCACAGGACACCCTTAGGCAAATGCAATAGCAATTAAGGCAAACTCCGTGGACAAAAATAGAACTAGGCAGACAGCAATACAGAATGAGGGTCTTGAAGGCAGCAATCTGTATCTGGTAGCAACCGCTGTCACCTATAGCAACAACTTCTCTCACAATATCCTACTGTAGATCTTCCAGTTTAACTCACAGTAACCCACTGTAGATCTTCCATCTTAACTTACAATATGCCACTGTAGATCCTTAAGCTCAGCTCGCCATCTTTCACTAGACTTCTTGCACTCTCAGCTACCTGCTGGATTCTTGAGCTTCACCCACAGCTAACCGCTGTACTGTATCTTCAAGCTTTACTTACAGCTACCCGCCATACTCCTTCAAGCTTTACTCACACCTACCAGCTGCCTTCCTGGATACGTCTCCACTGAAGATTTCCCACTACTTCACTATCCCCAGCTAGCAAAGCGTCTGCTCTGGTACTCCTTCAGAACTTAATCCCTTCCAAACTTGCCTCCGGTAAGAGGAGTAGTCGTCCCTTTGTGACAACTGCTTATCCTTTACTTCTGACAAGATCAAGCTCCCCTCCGGCCGAGCCTCTAACACATGCGGTTCCACCCCAGGCTTCGTCTTAACCTTGGCTGCTCCTCCTTTGCGGAACCCTGAACTGCTGGATAGGCCTTAAGTTGACCTAGTTGCCAGCATGCCTCCTGTAGGGGCCTCAGGCTTCAGGCCTAGCAACCAGGAGTTTCTTAACACACGCCCACCCAGGCCGCAGCCTCAGGCGGGAAGAACCCTGATCACCTGACTCCTCCCAACTAAATAGCCTATCCCAGCATACACAGCGGTCAAAGAAACTCCTGCTGATTAGCTGGGACAACCTAGTTACCCATTACCTAAATTTATGGTAATCCATCATTCTAATGCCAAAAGCAACAGTGCCACCTATTGACAGAAGAGAGACCACTCCAAACTCAGACTTAGGACAGGAATCAGTGGATCAGCCTACCAATTAGCCAGGCTAGTTACCACCTAGCACAACTAGATTTAGGAGTTTAGGACGGTGTCTATGGGAATGTTTGACCATTCTTCCAGAAGCGCATTTGTGAGGTCAGGCACTGATGTGGATAAGAAGGCCTGGCTCGCAGTCTCCGCTCTAATTCATCCCAAAGATGTTATATCGGGTTGAGGTCAGGACTCTGTGCAGGCCAATCAAGTTCCTCAACCCCAAGCCCTGAAAAACAACCCCACACCATAATCCCCTCTCCACCAAATGATCTGAACCAGTGCACAAAGCAAGGTCCATAAAGACATGGATGAGCGTGTTTGGGATGGCCGTCTAGTGCATAATACATCTTTGCCATTATGAAGAATGAGAAAGGTTTTTTTTTAAAGGAAAGGGTCGCTAGTTCAAAAACACATCTGACAGACATGATGACCACTGGAAAGGCTAATTTGAAATCATAAGGAATTTCCCTGAGGGGTCCAAATGTGGTTTCTGCAAAACAGAGAGAACCGAGTTAAGCAAGGGGTGCTGCAAAGGGGGGCTGATATGAGAAACACCTTGAATAAAGATTTTTGTTTTTTATAAGGCAATGAGAACCCAAAGGCCTTTAGAAAAGCATGAAAAGGGCCAAAACATGCCCTTTCAGGGTGCTAAGAGCTACATGTTGGTCAAGTCCTGTTTGTAGGAAGGCCAGTGTCAGGACCTGGATCACCTGCTGGTGGCACTGTGCTTCCCAGAGGGGAAGGTTACCATTCCAGTGTCCACCTGCAATTGTCTCCCGGCAGCCAGTAGATCTCAGTAATCAGTTTTCACCTGTATGCTGACCGTTTGGAGGGTATTTATTTGCTCATCCAAAACTTCACTTTGCGTCAGAATTTTGCTTTTGCTTGCCTGAAAGCCTGATTCTGCTGGCTGCCTAGATCTGGCTCTTGCTGCTACCCTGCATTATGTAGCCTGGTGCCTCTTATCTGTTCTCATTGTTCCTGATCCCAGTCCTGGTTCCCCTTTCCTATCTGTTCCCTGCAATTCCGGTTTACTTTATTTGCCCATGTTCCTCATTGTGAACATATTGTATATAGTTTTATTAGTTAGGATTTCAGTTATTCAGGTTGTTTTTTTTTTTTAAACAAACAGACACACATGGAGCGAACATCGCCCAATCCAGTACAGTGCAAAAAAAATTCTCTAGAAAGCTGGTAAACAATTGCCATATATCAGGAAGACAATATTCAGTCACATTTTTAAGGAGCAGGAGAGACAGTTCTCTCAGAATCAACCCAGTAGCCCCAAACCTTCCTGAATTTTTTCGGACACCCTCTAGCCTCATATGTCAGTTTGTATAATGATACAGCATGGTTATTATTTGTGAGCCAGAAGGCAATAGTGGGTAAGGATGGAGACTTCCAATGGAAGGTTATTGCTTTCTTAGCATAAAACAATACTATTCTCAGAAATGTTTGTGTATTGTGACAGCAGGAAGGTAAAGTCACCTGGTTGCATCCAGGGGGGTAGATATATTTCTCCCAGATTCAGGCTTTATGCCGACTTATACAACTAGGGAGTTGATGAAGCCCAGCTGAGGCTAGTGGGCTCATGAATGACTCATACCTCTAGGGAGAGTGCTGGGCGTCGTGAGGCAGGGAGTTGATGAGACCAGCTGAAGCCTGTCAGTTCGTTTAAGGCCTCTATAAAAACTCCCAGCTTCATTAGATGTTAGCTCATGCCTGGAACCAGACCTGTGTGGACTGTCTAGGGAGAGTGAACCCCTGTGCGGTGAGGCAAAGCCTGTGTGGCTATTTGTTTGGACTTTTACTAAACCAGGGACTTAGGGACTAGGACAGCACCAGGCTGATCCCAGTTGTTAGTTTAGGAAACCTGCATGTTTAGTCAGAGGTCAAACTGACCAGGATTTATTTTGTTTGTTTCTTTTTGGCTTTGCTGTGTTTTTGTCACTGTACATAGAGAAATAAACCGCACCTTTTGATTTTGAAAACCACAACCTCCGTCTGCTGGCCCTGTTTTTGTGTGGGGAGCCCAACCAGGGGGTCACACACACCCGCTACCGAGTTAACCCCCTCACAGTTGGTGGAGAACCAGTGGCAGTTTTTTTTAAGCCAGCATGGAGGAGATACTGAAACAGCTGGCTCTAGCAAATGCCAATCAACAGCAGACAAATGCAGGTTTGCAAAGGAGCCTTGCAGCCCAGCAGCAAGCTCATCAACAAGCCCAGCAGCAATCTGAGGCCCGCTTCATAGACCTGTTACAGAAGCAAGAGCAGAGACTACAACAAATGGAAGCAGTAATGCAGCAACGTCCGCAGACCAGTGAGGAAAGCCGTCCCACTAATACCGCGTCCTTTGGGGTGAGTCGTTTATTGACAAAAATGACTGGAGAGGATGATCCAGAGGTATTTTTGACCACATTTGAAAGGACTGCTGAAAGAGAAAAGTGGCCTGAGGAGCAGTGGGCTGGACTGGTGGCTCCTCTGTTAACTGGTGAATCGCAGAAGGCTTACTATGACCTAGAGCCTGACCAAGCAAAAGACTATGTGATGCTAAAAGCTGAAATATTGGCAAGGCTGGGTGTCACCCTGGCTGTCCGGGCTCAGCGTGTGCATAACTGGACTTTCCAGCTTGGAAAACCCCCCAGGTCTCAAATGTATGATCTCATTCACCTGAGCAGGAAGTGGCTACAGCCAGAGACTTTGTCCGCACCAGAGATTGTGGAACGTGTTGTAATGGATCGGTTTTTGAGAGCTCTTCCTACTGCCATCCAAAAGTGGGTAAGCCATGGAGACCCAGAGACGGCCGGTGGTCTTGTGGATCGTGTAGAGAAATACTTGGCTACAGAGAACCTGACGGCCTCTTCCAGAGACTCTCGGACTTTCCACCCTAAGACCAGACCATCCCCAGGGGCGGATAAGAGGATTCCAAGGGGTGAGGGTGGAGAGAGTGAGAGGGTGGGAGCTCTACCCCAAGTTTGGCGAGAACAGCCTGGGAAATCAGCGGCTCAAGAGGCCGCAAGAAGGATCGTTTGCTACCGCTGCCGGCAAGCGGGACATATTGCAGCAAATTGCCCGGTTGTGGAGGAACCCATGCAATGTGACTTTCTGATGGACAGACGTCAGTCGCTGTGTGCGACAGTCGCATGCACTGCCATTCGGGGAACTGAGAAACATTTATGCAAAATGTGTATTAATGGTAGAAATGTTGTGGTATTACTGGATTCAGGTAGCCTTGTGACCCTGATAAAGGCTGAATTAGTTAAAACAGAGGTCTCTGGGAATAGCAAGGTAGCTGTTATTTGTGTGCATGGGGACACCCGAGAGTATCCAGTGACTACAGTGTGTTTCGAGACCCCCAAAGGTACCCTCTCTCATCCAGTGGGGTTAGTATCTCAATTACCGCATGATGCCATTGTGGGAAGGGATTTTCCGAAGTTCTGGGAACTGTGGGATGATCCTGAGCCCCCCACTGGTGCCCCTATGTACCAGGAATGTGATAGCCAGAACTCCTCTGAGAGTGGTGAGGACTCTCCAGAATTTCCCTTGTCAGTATTGGCAGGGGAGACTCAAGAAACTGGAGAGGAGCCCACCTCCTCAGACGAAAACCTACCGTCTGTGGAGTTTTCTGATCTGGAGGTTCACAGGGAAAATTTTGCCACAGAACAGTTAAAAGACCCCGCCCTAATAAAGGCACGGGAAAACGTAGTGGAAATAGATGGCGAGTTAGTGAACCCAGATAATACCTGCACTTACCCATACTTCAGCGTAGAGAAGGACCTACTGTATCGGGTGGCAAAAAGGGCAGAAGAAACCGTTGAGCAGCTGGTGGTGCCCAAACCTTACAGGAAGTTGGTGTTGGAGTTGGCCCATGGGCACATTCTTGGAGGTCATCTGGGGACAGAGAAAACCCGAGAGAGGGTATTACAGAGATTCTATTGGCCTGGGGTGATGAAGGACATAGAAAATTATTGTTCCTCCTGCCCTGTGTGTCAGAGGTCGGCCCCGATGCCACATTTCCGTAGCCCGCTGGTCCCTCTACCCATCATTGAGGTCCCGTTTGAGAGAATCGCAATGGATTTGGTAGGTCCTATAATCAAGTCCGCTAGGGGGCACCAGTACATATTGGTTATAATGGACTATGCCACCCGTTATCCAGAAGCGATCCCTCTCAGAAATACCTCGGCCAAAACCATAGCCAAAGAGCTATCTCTTGTTTTTAGCCGGGTGGGTATTTGTAAAGAACTGCTTACGGACCAAGGTACACCCTTTATGTCCCGGGTTATGAAAGAGCTGTGTAAATTGTTCAAAGTGACGCAATTGCGTACATCTGTGTATCACCCCCAAACCGATGGGCTGGTTGAAAGATTCAACAAAACCCTAAAACAAATGTTGAAGAAAGTGGTGGATAGAGATGGAAAGGATTGGGACTGTCTACTTCCTTATTTGATGTTTGCTATTAGGGAGGTGCCCCAATCCTCTACGGGATTCTCCCCCTTTGAGTTACTGTATGGGAGACACCCAAGAGGGCTGTTGGATATTGCCAAGGAAACTTGGGAAAGTGAGAGTTCTCCCCACAGGAGTGTGATTGAGCATGTCGCCCTGATGCAAGATCGAATTGCACAGGTAATGCCCATCGTGAAGGAACATTTGGCCCAAGCGCAGTTGGCACAGCAGAGAGTGTACAACCGTGGAGCAAAGACCCGTACCTTTTCCCCGGGGGATAGGATATTGGTACTTGTCCCTACGGTTGAAAGTAAATTCCTTGCCAAATGGCAAGGCCCCTACGAGATAATGGAAAAAGTGAGCGAAGTGAATTACAAGGTCAGACAACCAGGAAGGCGAAAGCCCGAACAGATATATCACGTTAATCTGTTGAAAGCCTGGAGGGATAGAGAGTCCCTAGTCGCAGAAACTTGGTCACCAGCTCAAACTGGTTGCGTGATTCCGGAGGTTGGAATAGCAGCCACCTTGTCACAACCCCAACAACAGGAGGTTAAGGAGTTTGTGCTTCGCAACAAGGAGGTGTTCTCTGAGCTGCCGGGACAAACATCTGGGGTAGAGCATGATATTATTACCCCGCCCGGTGAAAGGGTGAAGTTAAAACCCTATCGGATCCCAGAGGCCCGACGGGAGGCAATACGGGAGGAAGTACAGAAAATGCTGAACTTAGGGGTGATAGAGGAGTCCCAAAGTGATTGGTCTAGTCCCATTGTGTTGGTGCCTAAACCGGATGGGAGCTGGCGATTTTGTAACGATTTTCGTCAGTTGAACAAAGTTACAAAATTTGACACCTACCCCATGCCACGTATAGATGAGTTGATCGACCGGCTGGGAACAGCCCGATACATGACGACTCTTGACCTCACAAAAGGGTATTGGCAAATTCCCCTGGCCAAGTCGGCCAAAGAGAAAACCGCATTTGTAACCCCAGACGGGGCGTTCCAATATAAGAGAATGCCGTTCGGGTTACAGAATGCGCCGGCCACATTCCAGCGGAAAATGGACCAGATGCTGAGGCCCCATCGGAAGTATGCTGCGGCTTACCTGGATGACGTAATTGTCCATAGCACAGATTGGGCCTCACATCTGCCAAAAGTGCAAGCAGTCCTGGACTCTGTTCGGGAAGCGGGGTTTACGGCTAACCCCAAGAAGTGTACCATTGGGCAGGAGGAGGCCAAATATCTTGGGTACACCATTGGCAGGGGAGTAATAAAACCCCAACTCAACAAAGTCGAGGCCATCCAGAGTTGGCCACGTCCCAACAGCAAGAAGCAGGTACGAGCCTTTCTGGGAATCGCGGGTTATTATCGGCGCTTCATTCCCCACTTTGCTTCTAAGGCTGTGCCCCTAACCAACCTGACGAAAGGGAAAGGGTCGGTCATGATTAAATGGACCCCCGAGGCTGAGGCAGCATTCCAATTCTTGAAACAAGCCTTATGTAGCCAGCCAGTGTTGTACTCACCCGACTTCTCTAAAGACTTTGTCGTACAAAGTGATGCGTCAGATGTGGGGTTAGGAGCAGTATTGTCCCAGGTCTGGAACGGGGAAGAGCACCCAGTCATTTACCTCAGCAGGAAGTTGAAGTCCCATGAGGTAAATTACGCCACGGTTGAAAAGGAGTGTTTAGCGGTGAAGTGGGCTCTAGATTCCCTTCGGTACTATCTGCTAGGTAGGCACTTTGACATGGTTACGGATCACGCTCCGTTAAAGTGGATGGCTCAAAACAAGGAGACAAATAGAAGAGTGAATAGGTGGTTCCTGGCCCTACAGGAATTCAACTTCACAGTAAAGCATCGCCCTGGCGTTCAAATGGGGAATGTGGATGCTTTGTCTCGAGTACATGAATGCCTGATTGCTGGTGTTCCAACCCCAAGGTTAAAACAAGAGGGGGGGGTATGTGACAGCAGGAAGGTAAAGTCACCTGGTTGCATCCAGGGGGGTAGATATATTTCTCCCAGATTCAGGCTTTATGCCGACTTATACAACTAGGGAGTTGATGAAGCCCAGCTGAGGCTAGTGGGCTCATGAATGACTCATACCTCTAGGGAGAGTGCTGGGCATCGTGAGGCAGGGAGTTGATGAGACCAGCTGAAGCCTGTCAGTTCGTTTAAGGCCTCTATAAAAACTCCCAGCTTCATTAGATGTTAGCTCATGCCTGGAACCAGACCTGTGTGGACTGTCTAGGGAGAGTGAACCCCTGTGCGGTGAGGCAAAGCCTGTGTGGCTATTTGTTTGGACTTTTACTAAACCAGGGACTTAGGGACTAGGACAGCACCAGGCTGATCCCAGTTGTTAGTTTAGGAAACCTGCATGTTTAGTCAGAGGTCAAACTGACCAGGATTTATTTTGTTTGTTTCTTTTTGGCTTTGCTGTGTTTTTGTCACTGTACATAGAGAAATAAACCGCACCTTTTGATTTTGAAAACCACAACCTCCGTCTGCTGGCCCTGTTTTTGTGTGGGGAGCCCAACCAGGGGGTCACACACACCCGCTACCGAGTTAACCCCCTCACAGTATTCTCGGATATACTATTATCATCAATATAGCCCAGTAAACACCTTAGAGGATTACATGTGTCAATGAACTAATGAAGGCCGTGACCTCCGACCAGAACTTCCTGATCAGAGCACACTCCCGCATTAAATGAAAGAACGTGCCATCAGCCATGCCGCAACGAGAGCATAATGCAGAGGGCAATCTATTCAGTTTAAATAGTAAGCATGGAGTAAAGTAGGATCTGTATAACAATTTAGTTTGTATTACTTTATCACGAGAAGAGATGACAGAGGGAACCTGGAGGGGCAAAAGCTCCTGCCAGATTTCCTCCGTCAGCTCAGGAATATCAGCTCTCCAGCTGGCAGCCGTTTTGCTCAGCCTTTGGGTCGTGGAATGCAGAAGGGACCTATAATATGTAGAAACTAGCTTGGTGTGAGAGGAGTCGGTCAACATACGTTCCAGTGGGGAGAGTTGAATGGATATGTTGCGAAGACCAAACTGCGTTGCTGCAGTGTGGCGTATCTGTAGGTAGAGGAAGTAAGCTGTGCGTGGTAGGTTGTAATCTCTACGAAATTCATCAAAAGAACGAAACACATTGTCTTAGAATAAATGCAAAATTGTTTTTACCCCCCTTTTCGACCAGAATCCCCCGTTGGATCTGCAGAAGAACTCTGGTAGAGTCAGGTTCCCCCAGAGTGGAGTGTTCGGCGAGTAAGTATTACTGTCAGTGAACGACTGTAGTTTTGTTAGCTTAATAAGCCTTATAGTCATTGCCAGGACACTCGTACCCTCCCGCCCTCTAAGGGACATCCGATAAATCAGGTTCTGCAGGGATTCATAGGAGGTAAGGATAGCAGCCTCCAAGGCAGTGGCTGCGTTGTTGGCTTCAGGAAAAAACCACCAATGTGCATGAGCTAATTGTGAGGCAACATAATAGGTGTGGAGGCAGGGTAAGGCCAATCCCCCCTCCAGTACCGGTAACTGGAGGGTGGTCTTGGCAATCCTGACTACTCCCCCCTCCATAAAAAGGAAGTAAGGATGGAGTCTATTTCTTTAAATTTAAGCTTAGTGACATATATTGGTGAATTACCCAATACATACAGAAATCGTGGCAGGAATATAATTTTAAAAATATTAATCCTGCCCAATAAGGTAAGTGGGAGATTTGCCCAGGTTTTGAATGTGGTCTTCATTCTCCCTATAAGGGGGTCTATATTGAGTTTAGCGTAAGAGGTAATAGGGAGCTGTACCATAACTCCTAAATATTGAAAGGAGGTGACTATTTGTAGTGGGCAAGAGGAAGGTAGCCTGGGTGGGTCTGCCTGGTCAATCTGAAATAGGATGGACTTGTCCCAGTTAACCCGGAACCCGTAGAAATGCCCAAACTTGCCAATAATCTCCAGCAGGACTAGGAGAGACGACTGGGGGTCCGACAAATAGATCAACATGTCATCAGCATAAAGAGATACCTTCTCCTCCAGACCCCCAATCGTCAGTCCCGCAACCTCCCCGCAAGATCTTATCAGTGCTGCCAAGGGCTCTATCGCCAGTGCAAAGAGCAACAGCGACAGAGTGCACCTGTCATGGAAACCCTGCCAGGAACAGACGCCCTGGACTTCCTGGTTCCCGTTTGCATGCGCGCACGTGCGTGCGCACCCCCCGCAGGTGACGCCGGAAGGGCTATTTAAACTCCTCACTTGCAGACAGTCCCTGCTGTCTGCTCTACAGCGTTCACCCCAAGTGACCTGATCTGCTCAATCACCTGTATCTGACCCGGCTTCCTGAGACCTTCCTGCTATCTACCTGTACCTGACCATCGGCCTGTTTCTGACTTCGGTATTGCCTGATCCTTCTGTACCTCGCTGCCCGCCAGTTTACCCGACCCCGGCTTGTCTGTTGATCCTGCCTGATCCAGGCTCTGTTCACCTGCTGCTGTTCAGTGGTTC
The DNA here is from genome assembly GCA_029206835.1 of Rana muscosa. NCBI lineage: Eukaryota > Metazoa > Chordata > Amphibia > Anura > Ranidae > Rana > Rana muscosa. The sequence goes on from CM055116.1 coordinate 637,522,893, forward strand.
CAGTCCACCTGCTGTGCCTCCCGGTCCGGGCCACCTGCCGTAGTTCCTGGTTCCTGTTTACTCACCTGCTGTGGTTCCTGGTTCCCGTCTGCTCATCTGCTGGTTCCTGTTCACCTGCTGCTGCTCAGTGGTTCCAGTCTACCTGTTGTGCCTCCCGGTCCAGGTCATCTGCTGTAGTTCCTGGTTCCTGTCTGCTCATCTGCTGTAGTTCCTGGTTCCTGCTTACTCATCTGCTGTAGTTCCTGGTTCCTGTCTGCTCATCTGCTGGTTCCTGCTCACCTGCTGCTGCTCAGTGGTTCCAGTCTACCTGCTGTGCCTTCCGGTCCGGGTCATCTGCTGTGGTTCCTGGTTCCTGTCTTCTCACCTGATGGTTCCTGATCACCTGCGGTTCTTCTTGATCCTGCCGGGCACTCATACCCCTTCCACCTCTGTGCCTCCTGTTCTACCACCAGGGGCCGCTGGTGGGAGCCGTAAGGGAGGCCTCCCTCTGCTAACCGGGCTCGTCACCGTCAGGTACGTGACAGTAGCAGACAGCCATGTCTGAGCCCGAGCAGGGAGCCTCACCTATGGAGCAACTATGCCGACACCTGGCGGGACTGACCGAGGCCGTCAAGAGCCTCCAGCAAGGCTACACTCACCTGGAAGGACAAGTGCGGGCCCTCACCAACCCCGATGGAGCTCAAGGGGATCCACGCGCTTCCACTTCCTCTGCCGGGGCAGGAGCTGCGCCCACGGTGGTCATGCTTCCCCCTGAACCCAGGGTTCCTACACCCAAAAGATTCTCCGGGGACCGGAGCAAGTTCAGGGCTTTCCGGAACTCTTGTGAGTTGTACTTTGCCTTACAGCCCCGCACCTTTTCCTTAGAAGCTACCAAGGTGGGCTTTGTAATTTCACTACTTTCCGGAGAACCACAGAACTGGGCCCACCGCCTGCTAGAACGCAAGGATGCGTCCTTGGACAGCCTTAAACTTTTTTTTGACGCCATGGCCAAATTGTACGAGGACCCTCAGCTCTCAGTCACTGCAGAGAATGCCCTGCGGACCCTTCAGCAGGGACGCAGAGCAGCGGAAGATTATGTAGCCGAATTCAGGCGCTGGAGCGCAGACACCAGCTGGAATGATGCTGCCCTCCGTCACCAGTTTCGTATAGGCCTTTCTGACCCCCTGAAGGACGAACTGGCTAGGGTAGGAATACCAGAAAATCTGAACCTGCTGATCGATCTGACAATTCAGATTGACCGACGCCTGAGGGAACGGAGGGCTGAGAGGGCCACGGGCTTTACCCGGCCGACCTGGATGCTTCCCCGGGTCCCCAGTTATCTGCACCCAGCTCCTGCAGCACCCTCGACTCCCTCGTACGATGCTCCTGAACCCATGCAGCTTGGGGTCCTCCGCCCTTCCCTTACTCCGGAGGAACGCCAACGCCGACGCACGCATAACTTGTGCCTGTACTGCGGGGAGCCCGGTCACTTCGTTAGGAACTGTCCCCTGAAGCTCCGTAAGTGCTTGTCAGTATCCCCTGCTGTGATCAACCCTCAGACTAAATCCTCTTCTCACTTTGCTCTTTCTATCTCCCTGCAGCTCCCAGGAAGGACCCTACAAGTAGTCGCAATTATTGACTCTGGGGCCTGTAGTTGCTTCATGGACTCAACTTTTGCCCGTACTCAACTGATTCCTCTACTTCCCAAGACCCATGGCCTACGGGTTCACCTGGCTGATGGGTCCATTATCAAGTCGGGGCCTGTAGTCGAAGAGACGGCTCCCCTACCCGTCACTGTCTTCACCTCTACCGGGGTGCACCGAGAATATCTACGGCTGGACATTATCTCCTCTCCACTGTTCCCCATAATTCTCGGTATGCCCTGGCTACAAGCCCATAATCCTACCATCAACTGGGTCACAGGGGTGATCACTTTTCCTTCCTCCTACTGCCAACGGTCCTGCGGCTCACACAAACCCCCTGGGCCTGCCACCTTAATGTGTACCGACACTGAGGCCGGAATACGTCAGGCCATCCCTGATGCTTACCTGGACTTTCTCGATGTGTTCAGTAAACAGGGGGCAGAGACACTACCACCCCACCGAGCCTACGACTGCCCCATTGATCTACTCCCCAGAGCAGCTATTCCTTTCGGTAGGATTTTCCCTTTAACGGAGGTAGAACAGGGGGCCCTGAAGGATTACATCGATGAGAACCTTTTAAAGGGGTTCATTCGCCCCTCTACGTCACCAGCAGGCGCAGGCATTTTCTTTGTGGAGAAGAAGGACCACACCCTCAGGCCATGTGTGGACTACCGTGAACTAAACAAGGTCACCATTAAAAATCGCTATCCTCTCCCTCTGGTACCAGAGTTATTCCAAAGATTGGGAACTGCCGTCATTTTTACTAAACTCGACCTCCGGGGAGCCTATAACCTGGTTCGAATCAAGGAGGGCGATGAGTGGAAAACTGCCTTCCGCTCCCGGTTCGGACATTTCGAGTATTTAGTGATGCCCTTCGGGCTGTGCAATGCCCCTGCCACCTTCCAGTATTTTATTAATGATGTACTTCGGGACTTTTTAGATCTCTTTGTGATTGCTTATTTAGATGACATACTAATCTTCTCTCCCTCCCTTGACTCCCATCGCAGGCATGTCAGAAGTGTGTTAGACCGGCTTCGACAGCATAGTCTATATGCGAAGGCTGAGAAATGCGAGTTTGAGCGAGAGAGCATAGCATTTCTGGGATTAATCATCTCTGGCGAAGGCATCAGGATGGACCCACAGAAGATCACCGCAATCTTGGACTGGCCAGCGCCAGTGGATAAGAAGGGAATCCAACGGTTCGTTGGATTCACCAACTTTTACCGTAAATTCATCCGGGGGTTCTCCGCCATCATTGCTCCCATTACCCAGCTAACCAAGCAAGGTACCCGTTTCCACTGGTCCCCTGAGGCCCAAAAGGCCTTTGAGGATCTCAAAGGGCTCTTCACCTCTGCATCCATCTTAAAACACCCTGATTCCTCCCTACCATTTGTGCTTGAGGTAGATGCTTCTGAGGTTGCAGTAGGAGCAATATTGTCACAGAGGCAAGGAACCAAGGCTTTGCTTCATCCGGTGGCTTTCTTTTCTCGCAAATTATCTGCGGCAGAAAAGAATTATGACGTGGGAGACCGGGAACTCTTGGCGATCAAGTCCGCCCTGGAAGAATGGAGGTATTTACTTGAAGGTGCTGCTCACCCGATCTTAGTATTCACCGACCATAAGAACTTAGAGTACCTGAAAACTGCAAAAAGACTTAAACCACGACAAGCCAGATGGGCCCTGTTTTTTTTCCGGTTCTCCTTCCATGTGACATACCGCCCCAGTGCCAAGAACACTAAACCTGACGCCTTGTCCCGAATGTTTCATGGATCCAAAGAACTCTCCTCACCCGATACAATCCTCGCTCCTGGGAACTTTCTTCTACTTCAGGAGGACCTACTCACCCGGATCAGACAAGCCACCACCAGACAGGAACCCTCTTCTGAACTGGATCTGCAAACCAAGGATGGATTACTCTGGCATCAAGACAGGATATTCGTACCAGAAGAACTAAAGATAACCGTGCTTGAGCTCTGCCACGATCATGCCCTTGCTGGGCAATTTGGCGTGGCTAAGACCACTGAGTTGGTACAACGTACCTTCTGGTGGCCTCGACTACGCGAGGATTGCAGGAGGTTCGTGGAGTCCTGTACTACATGTACCCAGGAATAAGGGGTCCAGATCCAAAGCCTGGGGACTACTGAAGCCCTTACCCGTTCCAGATAGACCGTGGAAAATGCTTTCTATCGACTTCATAGTCGAACTGCCCCCGGCTGAGAACCACACCACCATCTTTGTGATTGTGGACCGCCTGTCCAAGATGGCACATTTTGTCCCTATGAGAGGGACCCCCTCGGCCTCGGAAACTGCACAAATGTTCATTAAAGAAGTCGTCAGGCTCCACGGGGTACCCGCTAATATAGTCTCCGATCGGGGGGTACAATTTACCTCCCGGTTCTGGAGGTCCCTCTGCAAGACCCTGGGAATAGAGCTATCATTCTCTTCGGCTTACCACCCTCAAACCAACGGACAGACGGAGAGAACAAATCAGACCCTCGAGCAATATTTGCGTTGTTTTTCCTCCTTTGCTCAGAATGACTGGCTCTCCCTGCTTCCGCTAGCGGAGTTCTCTTACAATAACTCCATCCACTCCGCAACTAACCAGACCCCATTTTTTGCAAACTTCGGGTTTCACCCCACATTTCTGCCCAACTCTCTCCCTGAGTGCTCGGTGCCCGCAGTTCTGGAAAAGGTGAATTTCTTCTCCTCTAACAACCAACTTCTACGCGAAGCCATGGCAAGAACTCAGGAGTATAACAAGATGGTCTACGACAGGAGGAGACGGGGTGAATTAGTGCTGGCACCAGGCGACCAAGTATGGCTTTCTACCATCAATCTAAGATTGGCTTGTCCGTCCAGGAAATTGGGCCCCAAGTTTCTAGGGCCATTTCCTGTCAAAAGGAAAATTAACGAGGTGGCCTACGAGCTGGAGCTCCCCGACTCCCTGAGGGTCCACCCTGTTTTTCATGTTTCTCTGCTGAAACCATCAGTCTTCAACCCATTCCCAGGTCGGACCCCGACTCGCCCTGATCCCGTCATCATAGACGGGGAACAGGAATTCGAGGTAGAAGCTATTCTGGACGCATGAAGAAGAAATAGTCAATTTTTAATAAAATGGAAGGGTTACGGACCAGAGGAGAACTCTTGGGAACCGGAAGAGAACATTCACGCCAAAGACCTGATACAGGCCTTCAGGAGGTCTCACCCCAAGAAGTTTACCCCTAGGGGCAGCCGGTGGCTGCCCCTTGGGGGGGGCAATGTCATGGAAACCCTGCCAGGAACAGACGCCCTGGACTTCCTGGTTCCCGTTTGCGTGCGCGCGCGCACCCCCCGCAGGTGACGCCGGAAGGGCTATTTAAACTCCTCACTTGCAGACAGTCCCTGCTGTCTGCTCTACAGCGTTCACCCCAAGTGACCTGATCTGCTCAATCACCTGTATCTGACCCGGCTTCCTGAGACCTTCCTGCTATCTACCTGTACCTGACCATCGGCCTGTTTCTGACTTCGGTATTGCCTGATCCTTCTGTACCTCGCTGCCCGCCAGTTTACCCGACCCCGGCTTGTCTGTTGATCCTGCCTGATCCAGGCTCTGTTCACCTGCTGCTGTTCAGTGGTTCCAGTCCACCTGCTGTGCCTCCCGGTCCGGGCCACCTGCCGTAGTTCCTGGTTCCTGTTTACTCACCTGCTGTGGTTCCTGGTTCCTGTCTGCTCATCTGCTGGTTCCTGTTCATCTGCTGCTGCTCAGTGGTTCCAGTCTACCTGTTGTGCCTCCCGGTCCGGGTCATCTGCTGTAGTTCCTGGTTCCTGTCTGCTCATCTGCTGTAGTTCCTGGTTCCTGCTTACTCATCTGCTGTAGTTCCTGGTTCCTGTCTGCTCATCTGCTGGTTCCTGCTCACCTGCTGCTGCTCAGTGGTTCCAGTCTACCTGCTGTGCCTTCCAGTCCGGGTCATCTGCTGTGGTTCCTGGTTCCTGTCTTCTCACCTGCTGGTTCCTGATCACCTGCGGTTCTTCTTGATCCTGCCGGGCACTCGTACCCCTTCCACCTCCGTGCCTCCTGTTCTACCACCAGGGGCCGCTGGTGGGAGCCGTAAGGGAGGCCTCCCTCTGCTAACCGGGCTCGTCACCGTCAGGTACGTGACAGCACCCCTGTCTGGTGCCTCTCTTTATCGGAAAGGGATCAGACACGGCCGCGTTCACCCTCGGTCGAGCAGTGGGTTTCGAATATAACAGCTGGACCCATCTGATGAAGGTACCGCCAAAACCAAACTTTGCCAGGACCTCCAGCAGATAAGGCAATTCGACTGAATCAAATGCCTTGTGTGCATCTAAGGCCAGAACATCCCTGGAACCCATCTCCGCATAAGTGGCCTGAAGATTGGTGAACAATCTCCGCAGGTTGATGGAGGTCGATCGCCCAGGGATGAACCCAATTTGGTCCGCACCAATAATGGTAGTAATAACTGTGTTCAATCGCCGGGTGAGCACCTTGGCCAAAATCTTAACATCCGAGTTGATGAGTGATATTGGTCTGTAAGATTTACATAGGAGCTGATCCTTATGTGGCTTAGGAATGAGGACAATCAGCGCCTCCGACATAGACGGGGGTAGCTGTCCCGTTTTCATAGCAAAATCATACACCCTGCTTTGATGGGGTATAAGCAAATCCTTGTATTGCAAATACCACTCGATGGGGAACCCATCCAGTCCCGGCGTTTTGTTTCTGGCAAAGGATTGGATAGCCTCCCCAATTTCCTCAGTTGACAGAGGAGCGTCAAGATCTGACGCCTGCTGGGTCTTAAGTCTGGGCAACGAAATGTCCGCAAGATAGTCATCCAATTCCACAATCGTGTAGTGAGCTCTAGTAGCATATAGGGAGGAGTAAAAGGAGATAAAGGCTTCCATGATCTCATTGTTCTGTTCTACCACTATGCCCTCTGTGCTCTTAATTCTGGGAATGCTGCATGGCAGATAGTCAGGTTTAGAAAGCACAGTGGTGTAGTGGTTAGCACTTTCACCTAGCAGCAAAAAGGGTCGCTGGTTTGAATCCCAACCACGACACCATCTGCCTGGAGTTTGCATGTTCTCCCTGTGTCTGCGTGGGTTTCCTCCGGGTACTCCGTTTTCCTCCCACACTCCAAAGACATGCTGGTAGGTAAACTGGGTCTTTTCTAAATTGGCCAAGTATCTATGTATATATGTGTGTACGACTGTGTGTCCCAAGCGTGTTAAGATCCTACGGGGTAAAATGACCGCACCAGCCAAGCAGACACTGGCTGCAAAAAGCGCCTAGAGGCGATTCAGTTCGCATGTGAGCGCTATACAAGTCATTCATTCATTCATTCAGAAAGATATGCCAACAAACGGCTGTTCTTGTCATCAAATTCAAAGATTCGCTGATTCTGGTATGTTGTGGGCTTCCTTAATAATAATATTAATAATAATTGTAATATTTACTTCAGAGACTTGAAAGTTCACTTAGGCCTCAAAAGCTGATAACCCAGGATGCACCATTATTGGCCTGTAACTTGTGAACCTTTCAGAGAAGAACACAGGAACACGTTTTTCCCATGGTCAATGGATAAGTCATCCCCAACATTTACGAGCCTGCTTTGAGACTTCAGAAACAATGGTGACTTTCGTCACAAGACAAAGGGATGTTGTCCCAGTTTTAATAAACAAACAAGAAATGTTTAATATATGGGTTAGTTGAAGTTTTGCCATAGAGGACAATTTCCACAGATAACTAACTAAACATTTATCACCGGGAAGTAAACTCTCTCTCTAAACTCACCCATTGTGAGAAAGGCTTTTTAGTACACAGAAAGGACAATACTAGCCGTATGGGGACAAAGGATGGTGTTGACCAAGAAGGATCCAGGTGAAGGATTTGTTTATATAGCTGAACTGGTATCTTGTCTTAAGGAAAACCCAGTCCATTATTAACAAGCAACTGAAACTGGAATTAAAAAAATTGACGTTACGGTTCATATAAATATACATATATAAATGTATATTACAACATGCCATACATTTTGTATACTGCTTAATACAGCGTCCTAGCACATAGTAGTAATAGAGGAAGTTAGGTCAATCGGAATGCCTTCTTACAAACCATAAACAAATCAAACCAGGTATAGCTTTTCCTATATATCCGCCTATATAAATATAGGTCGGGAATAAATGAAAATTATGTTTAGATTACCAAACGACATGTTAAGCCATAGGGAAATTATGATTTTAGTATCTGTTGACCTAGGGACTGTGTTAGAAGAATAAATATAGATACCAGTGTGACCTTATATATAGAAGTGTCATAAAGAGTTAATTAGCATTATGAAATACGTCAAATTGTGATTATAGAATATAAAAGGAGCTTACGTTTAGAAATGACCACATATTCAAAATATATAGATAAATATTAAATGTTATATTGATTGACCTATAATCTGTAACCTGTTTAGAAAAAACAGCTTATAGATATATTTTTAGACAGGAATATAAAACATATTATGTTATGTGAATGAATCAAAAAGTATATTATAAGTATGTTATATATACCGGATTACCAGAAGATTAAAATCCATATATTCTTCCCACAATATACAAATTACACACATTCTGAGAATAGAATATATAAATTTAAAGAATAGATGCTCCAGTGGCTGAAAGTGGTATTACTTGAGGTTCCCAAAAATTCAGAGAACAGTTAATTATTAAATTACCAACCTATAGAAACCAGAGATTTTTGGACAGTAACGCACCTAACTGCAGCCACCAATGAGTGGAAGAACCACCTCCTTTGGGAAGAACTTAGGATAATTTTTATAATCTTATTGTCCAGAGACAATATTTAAGGGAAGAAAAATTAGATGGATGGGGACAGAGGGAGGCATGGAGAGACCACCACACTAACCACATCACTCACCGAGGACTCCCAGACAGCCAGTCACTCCCACCGGCCGGGGAGAGACACTCAGGGACCCACCCTGAGGGGCACACTGGGAGATCCACACGCTCAGACAGACTGACACCCATGCACCATGCATGAAGATATTCTTACACTCATGAAAATTCCTAGACACCCGAATCCTGAAAGCCATGGCAGCCATCTTAACTCTGGTCACTCGCCAGTAGGAAATTGCGATTGTGGAATGGGTAATTATGCCATTTTGATTTTATCTTGAATTCATTGTTGTTCTCAATAATATTGAAGTATTGAACATTCTGCAACTATGATTTATTCTCATTAACCAACAACTGGTAGATGTTTTTGTAAAGATTCAATTTTTCAATATATTTTTCTTTTTGCATAGTTCCAATCTTAGTGACAAAACAAATGTCCAATTTATTTCACATTGTTAACCACTTACTTACCTGCAGTATAGTAACGGTTGGATGTGTGAAATACAGACGTTCTGTTTCATTGTCAATTATACAAGGTTGTTGAACCTATTGAGAATTTATCATGACAGCATTATGTCTAAAGGGACTGTATGCCCATTTTGCGGGTAATTTTATTGATTTTGTAGTCATTCATGTAACGCAATTGGTATTTTAATTTCATGTAAATATTTGCTTTTTGTCAACCAATAAATGTAGCTATTTTGTATGATCACACGTCTCCGTGAATAAGTTTCATATTATAGACTGTATCATATAGATTGACTTGTATTTAAAAATATCTTTCATTAAAAAGAACTTAAAATTAATATATTGTGCGGGCAAAACTGTCCCTTAAAAAGCACAACATATATTATGGAGGCACTGCTGAGATAACGTCGATGTTTTGTACAAGATCAATCATAGTTATGGTGGTGACATTAATAATATTTTGCATGAAATTATTAATTATTCATTTAAAAAAAAAAAAAAAATTTTTGTTTGCCTAAAAATGTCTGGTCAAAGTAAATTGTATGTTGATAGGGATTATCAAGAGTCAGACCTTAGTGGTAATATGAGTACTCAGAAAAAGTTGATACATGTACAGGAAATGTTGGAAATTTCTAAAATTGAAATGGCGGATCATGTCAGAAAAAGATTGTCTGATGAGACTGATCTAAAAGCATACATTAAAGACTGTAATAACCGCACCCATCATTTAGTAAAAGACGTATGGAACGCGGAAGGTCAAAGTTATGCACTAAAAGACAGCTCCTCTGAGACAAAGGAAATAGAAAGGCTTGATCACATTAATTTTGAATTATGCATTGTCCTGACGTATCTTCATAGAAAGTTTAAACGTCAAAATACCGAACAGGAAAGTGATATCTTCAAATCCCAGCCACATTTAACAGGAAAGGAATGTGAGCTCACTAGAAATAAAAAGGAGACCAATGAAAAGGCAGATCGTTATCATGAGTCTATAATGACAGTGCAAAATGAAATAGAACAGTTGCAAAAGAACACTAAAATTATTCAGGACAAATGTTACAAGGTAAATAAAGAGTGGGAACAATTAATAGAAGAAATGGAGAGTTTTCTGCAGGAAAATGAGTCTCCTGATGAAAGTTGCCGAGTAATATGCAGTGGAAATTTAGAAAGTTGCCGAGTAATAAGCAGTGGAAATTTAAAAGAAGAAACAAATCAGCTTAGGTCAGGACAGGAATCCCTAATTAAGCAATCAGAAGAATTAGAAGAACAAGTGAAGTTTGTGCCCCAGGGTAATTCTCAAATGCCTAAACCTGAAAGTATAGAATCTGATCAAAATTTAATATCTGACTCTCAATCGGAAATGTGGGAGTTAGACCATGGAGTGGGATCAAGAAAATAACCCTCATCCTACCCCAAGCCATCTATAGAGAAAAAGGGGGTCAAAATTGAACCAACGTATGAAAGTGGGCCTAATCAGTTTCCGCTGGGATCAGAGGAAAAGACAGGCACCCCTAAACAGGACGCCTCAGAAATAATAACAATTTTAAATGATGCTTTCCCAGTCTTTGATGAAGAGGGATCCATGTGCGTCATTGACCACATCAAGGTTTATGAAAATACCTTATCAGCTTTAGGCCTTGGTGATGACCAGTCTAGGATTAATTTCTTACCGTGGGTATTTGAAACCAAACACCGTAGATTCTGCGAATCTTTAAAAGGTCTGTCTGGTACTTCATGGCAAGAAATTAAACACCGCTGTCATCTAGAATTTGGCCAGAACAAAAATGTTACAGTGGCTAGTGCGGCTATACAAAATCTGACATGTGCCAGTAATCAAAGCCCCACAGAAATTTTGGCTGGGCTCAAAAGTGCTTACCACTTAGCAGAAAATGAGCCAGATTACAATCACCATGAGTTTAAATCCATGTTCTTTGAGGCCCTACCTACCCACATAAAAGTGAGTTTAGCAAAAGACTACAAAGGGGGGTGCTCACTGGAGTACTTGGTAAAAGAGGGTAACAATTTGTACTCTATCCAGCAAACTGGTGAATACCAAGGAAAGCCTCAACCCATAACTCAAATTGTGGATGAAATTAATGTATCTCCTCAATTATTACAGTTTGAAACCCAGAAAATGACATGTGCTGATATAGTCAGAGGAGATATGCCACAGAGTTTCCCCAGCGAGGGACCAGATACCCCGCCAATTAGAAGGGGGAACAGAGACCACCCTTTAGAGGGGTAGCCCAAAGACCACCTCAGGAGTATCTCCCAAGGGAACCAGACCCGAGGTTTAAGAGAAACTATAGGGTGTATCTCCAATGGGTCAAATTTAAACTTAAAGGTAGAAACCCGCACTATTACCGGTCCAATTCGCCCCGGGGACCTACACAGGTAAATAGGGAGCACTCACAGGGTAAGACACCCCAAAATCCTCAGAAAAATAGGGAGAAATTAAGGCCCAGACAACTATCCCAGAATCAGAACAGTGGTTCTGATGGGGATATTTCTGATCAAACTGAGCCAATAGTCCCCAGGAAATTCAGAAACTGGGTCCCAAAACCCTATTCTGATCAGCCTGTAGACAATGCAGAAACCAAAATAAATCAAATTATGGATATGTTGCACAGCCTCATTGCTGTACGGAACGTGAGTAACGTTTTTTTTTTCAAAGGGCAAATACTGTGGCCAACCAAGGGCCACAGAACCTTTGAAGCGCCTGTGTTAAAATAAATCAGAGGAATGCACTGAAAAGGCATAGGAGACCGAGGATCTAACACCATGTTTTTCCCCAGGTTACAGTAATAGGATCCTGGAATCCCTAACTGGGATTTTGGTAGTTAGATATTAACTATTCTCCTATTTTTCAGTGGTCACTTCATTCCTCTGACATAAACAGGTCGCTCCAGACAGCTTAATTTCAAGAAGTCGCAGAAGACGATAATTACAGAGGATGACCGAATCCTAAAGACATTAATATCAGAAGGCCTAAAATGGTTTGATATTTTGGTAAAAGATGAGGAGTCACCCGCATAAGGTAGTTTGATTGCCTCAAATGAGTTGTACTGACACCCCAAAGGGGGAAGATGTTATTTGTTTATTCCTCCCAAGTAGAAGGTTGACTGTCGTGTCAAATATTTTGTTACTGACCGTAAATGTCACGTGTCAAACTGAAACGTTTTTACATTTTATCATTCCAGAACCGCTACAATTAGGCTAAAAAAAAAAAAAAAAAAGGTTCTGAAAATGTCAATTAGTTATTAACGTCTGGTATCCACAGCTATAAACTAATGTCCTCATGTTAATGAGCCCTAGAGCTTTGCCTCCCATAGCAAATGTTCAGACATTGTCTTGCTAGCCAGAGTGTTTAGTTAAAGGACTGATGACACAATGGGCTAAAGGTGGGGCTCTGAGGGAGCCAGGATACCAGCCTGACACTGAGATCTCAAAACGCAGGTCATGTAAAAAACATTGTCTTTTTCTCATGGAATCCATTTTCCTTACAGGACTAAGATGTCCATAAGCCGGTCAACAGAACCAAGAGTCCGACATGTGTGAAACATCCATAGAAGGAACCGTATGGAGAATCCAGAGACACCGCTGATGGCTAGTCTGCACGGACAAAACCCACCAGGACGGCCAAGCCGACAGGTGCCCGGAATGATCCATTTCCCGCCAACCGACGGATGACGGCCTCGAGATGCACACATCAATCACATACCCATCTTTTTTTTTTTCAATGAATTACTACCATCTGCAGATGTCAACACCCCTTAAATGCTATATTCAGTACCCACACTTTGCATACAAGGCCGAATGAAGCAAGATTTCTTCAACCTTTGCATTTTGAAGTCTCCCAAACGACTTACGGCATTTGCAAACTTAAAAAAGGGGGATTATGTTGTGGGTTTCCTTAATAATAATATTAATAATAATAATAATTTTAATATTTACTTCAGAGACTTGAAAGTTCACTTAGGCCTCAAAAGCTGATAACCCAGGATGCACCATTATTGGCCTGTAACTTGTGAACCTTTCAGAGAAGAACACAGGAACACGTTTTTCCCATGGTCAATGGATAAGTCATCCCCAACATTTACGAGCCTGCTTTGAGACTTCAGAAACAATAGTGACTTTCGTCACAAGACAAAGGGATGTTGTCCCAGTTTTAATAAACAAACAAGAAATGTTTAATATATGGGTTAGTTGAAGTTTTGCCATAGAGGACAATTTCCACAGATAACTAACTAAACATTTATCACCGGGAAGTAAACTCTCTCTCTAAACTCACCCATTGTGAGAAAGGCTTTTTAGTACACAGAAAGGACAATACTAGCCGTATGGGGACAAAGGATGGTGTTGACCAAGAAGGATCCAGGTGAAGGATTTGTTTATATAGCTGAACTGGTATCTTGTTTTAAGGAAAACCCAGTCCATTATTAACAAGCAACTGAAACTGGAATTAAAAAAATTGACATTACGGTTCATATAAATATACATATATAAATGTATATTACAACATGCCATACATTTTGTATACTGCTTAATAGAGCGTCCTAGCACATAGTAGTAATAGAGGAAGTTAGGTCAATCGGAATGCCTTCTTACAAACCATAAACAAATCAAACCAGGTATAGCTTTTCCTATATATCCGCCTATATAAATATAGGTCGGGAATAAATGAAAAATTATGTTTAGATTACCAAACGACATGTTAAGCCATAGGGAAATTATGATTTTAGTATCTGTTGACCTAGGGACTGTGTTAGAAGAATAAATATAGATACCAGTGTGACCTTATATATAGAAGTGTCATAAAGAGTTAATTAGCATTATGAAATACGTCAAATTGTGATTATAGAATATAAAAGGAGCTTACGTTTAGAAATGACCACATATTCAAAATATATAGATACATATTAAATGTTATATTGATTGACCTATAATCTGTAACCTGTTTAGAAAAAACAGCTTATAGATATATTTTTAGACAGGAATATAAAACATATTATGTTATGTGAATGAATCAAAAAGTATATTATAAGTATATACCGGATTACCAGAAGATTAAAATCCATATATTCTTCCCACAATATACAAATTACACACATTCTGAGAATAGAATATATAAATTTAAAGAATAGATGCTCCAGTGGCTGAAAGTGGTATTACTTGAGGTTCCCAAAAATTCAGAGAACAGGTAATTATTAAATTACCAACCTATAGAAACCAGAGATTTTTGGACAGTAACGCCCCTAACTGCAGCCACCAATGAGTGGAAGAACCACCTCCTTTGGGAAGAACTTAGGATAATTTTTATAATCTTATTGTCCAGAGACAATATTTAAGGGAAGAAAAATTAGATGGATGGGGACAGGGGGGAGGCATGGAGAGACCACCACAATAACCACACACTGACATCACTCACCGAGGACTCCCAGACAGCCAGTCACTCCCACCGGCCGGGGAGAGACACTCAGGGACCCACCCTGAGGGGCACACTGGGAGATCCACACGCTCAGACAGACTGACACCCATGCACCATGCATGAAGATATTCTTACATTCATGAAGATTCCTAGACACCCGAATTCTGAAAGCCATGGCAGCCATCTTAACTCTGGTCACTCGCCAGTAGGAAATTGCGATTGTGGAATGGGTAATTGTGCCATTTTGATTTTATCTTGAATTCATTGTTGTTCTCAATAATATTGAAGTATTGAACATTCTGCAACTATGATTTATTCTCATTAACCAACAACTGGTAGATGTTTTTGTAAAGATTTAATTTTTCAATATATTTTTCTTTTTGCATAGTTCCAATCTTAGTGACAAAACAAATGTCCAATTTATTTAACATTGTTAACCACTTACTTACCTGCAGTATAGTAACGGTTGGATGTGTGAAATACAGACGTTCTGTTTCATTGTCAATTATACAAGGTTGTTGAACCTATTGAGAATTTATCATGACAGCATTATGTCTAAAGGGACTGTATGCCCATTTTGCGGGTAATTTTATTGATTTTGTAGTCATTCATGTAACGCAATTGGTATTTTAATTTCATGTAAATATTTGCTTTTTGTCAACCAATAAATGTAGCTATTTTGTATGATCACACGTCTCTGTGAATAAGTTTCATATTATAGACTGTATCATATAGATTGACTTGTATTTAAAAATATCTTTCGTTAAAAAGAACTTAAAATTAAAATATTGTGCGGGCAAAACTGTCCCTTAAAAAGCACAACAGGTATAACAGCTTCTTCTGGGTGCGTTCCAAAGGCACTAGGTCCAATTCTCTGGACCCATGCTTCCAGGCAGCATGTGTCTCAGGAGAGGGAGTCGCGGTATAAGCGGCTTCTGCCTCCCTGAGAGCCCCCTCTGCATCCATTAACTTGGACATAGAGGCCTTGCGTGTCTGACCAACCGCCGCAGCAAAAGAGCCACGTGTAGTGGCCTTAAAGGCATCCCATACCACTGGAACGGATGCACTCTGTTTATTAAGTAGCCAGTATGGTTTCATCTCCGTCATACATTGGTTCACCATGATCTCATCCGCCAACCACAGTGGGCTCAGTCGCCACACCCGATAGTAGGAGCCCAGGGCGAGGTCCACCATCAAAGGAGAATGGTCGGATATCGCCCTAGGGAGGTATTTAACCTCTGATACCATGGAAAGTAGATCCGACGAGACCAGACACAAATCTATACGAGACAGAGTACCGTGTGACTCAGAGTGACACGAATACTCCCTCCTGTCCGCATGCTTCCACTCCAGGCCTCCACCAAGTCAAATTGATTTAGGAAGGAACCCAGGGGAGTGGGGGGTAATGAAGAGCAACGTAACCTGTCTATGGAATTATCCAGTACTGTATTATAGTCACCCGCTATTAGCAAAGGACCCTCTGCTATTGCCAGAATGGAGGTCATAACTCTTTCAAAGAACAATTTAGTGAAGAGGGGAGGGGCATACAGGCTAGTCACTGTATATGGTCTTCCCATAAGTTCGAGTACAACAACTACAAAACACCCTTGCAGGTCCAGTTTAACATGCTTAATACTAACCGGGGCTGATTTGGCTATTAGGATGGAGGTCCCCCTGGCATATGTGGAGTATGTAGAATGGAGGGCGTAGGAAATTTTTGCCCGTTTAAGGGCCATGACTCTAGAGCCCTGGAGGTGGGTTTCCTGAAGTAGGATTACATGCGGATTGTGGCGTGCCAAGTAGTCAAACATCAGAGATCTTTTCACCTTGGAATTCAGCCCCCGTACATTCCAAGACACTAAACGTAGCTTAGACATAGGGAGGCGTAAAGCACATGACTAACCGTACCCACTTCCCATGGCTCGCCGGAAACAAGCAGGGCCCGAGGTCCCGCGAACCAGGGGAAGTGCGCAAGGTATAAAACAGGTCAAAAAGATAAGGCAAGAGCATAGGAAATAAAGTGGTCAGATGCATATCATAAGGGTCAGTTATTCCAGCCTGTAAATGGACATGCACAAATGGATACCAGCACTGCAGAACAAAACACATAAAAATAAAAACTTCAAACAAAAATCCCCAAACATCCCCACCCACCCTAGCCCTCTCGGCTCCCAAACCCAAACATATAAGAGCTTTGTTCCCAAAAACCAAAACTGCAAAGCAGGGGGGTCATGACACAGACCCCAAACTAACCAACTCTGAAGAGCGTTAAAGTCCCTTAGACGCGGGCTACCATCCGTGACCACACAGGACAAGTATGCTAGTTGACCCTGAGTCTGAGGGAAAAAATGCAGCAGTCATCCAGATCAAACAAGTAGGAAACAAACAGAGTTAGTAGAATGTAGTTCGCCACTTTCATATAACTGTAAAGAGGGAAGTGAGATGATCATAGGCATAAGGATATTCAGGCCCACTTCTACCCCCCCTCAGCTGTCCTTTGCTGGAAACGGGAAACGTAGGCCACATAAGGCACAAGGTGTAACTATCAAAAGGTGCAGGATAGGTGCGATGTCAGCGCGAAGGGGATCTTTGATTCTGATTCCGCCGTTCAGTATGTCCCAGGGTATCCACCCAGTGAGATGCCTCCTTAGGATCCATGAAGAAATAGGCCTTGCCCTGGTAGAAAACCCTCAATCGAGCAGGATATAGCATGCCATAGGGGAGATGATGCTCACAGAGCCTGCGTTTAATAGCCAGGAAAGTGGCCCTCTGCTTTTGTGTAGTGTGAGGGGGTTAGCTCGGCAGCGGGTATGTGTGACCCCCGGGATGGGCTCCCCACCCAAAAACAGGCCCAGCAGACGGAGGTTGTGGTTTTCAAAATCAAAAAGGTGCGGTTTATTTTCTATTTACAGTGACAAAAACACAGCAAGGCAAAAAAAACATAAACAAAATAAATCCTGGTCAACTTGACCTCTGACTAAACTTACAGGTTTCCTAACTAACGACTGGGATCAGCCTAGTGCTGTCCTAGTCCCTGGTTTTAAATGTCCAAGCAAAATACAGCCACACAGGCTTTCTCTCACCGCACAGGGGTTCACTCTCCCTAGACAGTCCACACAGGTCTGCTTCCAGGCATGAGCTAACATCTAATGAATCTGGGCTTTCTTATAGAGGCCTAAATGAGCTGACAAGGTTCAGCTGGACTCATCAACTCCCTGTCTGCACGACGCCCAGCCCTCTCCCTAGAGGTATGAGTCATCAATGAGCCCACTAGCCTTATACAACTCTCCACCTAGTTGTATAAATCGGCGTAAAGCCTGAATCTGGGCGAAATATATCTACCCCCCTGGATGCAACCAGGTGACTTTACCTTCCTGCTGTCACATACCCCCCCCTCTTGTTTTAACCTCGGGGTTGGAACACCAGCAATCAGGCATTCATGTACTCGAGACAAAGCATCCACATTCCCCATTTGAACGCCAGGGCGATGCTTTACTGTGAAGTTGAATTCCTGGAGGGCCAGGAACCACCTATTCACTCTTCTATTTGTTTCCTTGTTTTGAGCCATCCACTTTAACGGAGCGTGATCCGTAATCATGTCAAAGTGCCTACCTAGCAGGTAGTACCGAAGGGAATCTAGAGCCCACTTCACCGCTAAACACTCCTTTTCAACGGTGGCGTAATTTACCTCATGGGACTTCAACTTCCTGCTGAGGTAAATGACTGGGTGCTCTTCCCCGTTCCAGACCTGGGACAATACTGCTCCTAACCCCACATCTGACGCATCACTTTGTACGACAAAGTCTCTAGAGAAGTCGGGTGAGTACAACACTGGCTGGCTACATAAGGCTTGTTTCAAGAACTGGAATGCTGCCTCAGCCTCGGGGGTCCATTTAATCATGACCGACCCTTTCCCCTTCGTCAGGTTGGTTAGGGGCACAGCCTTAGAAGCAAAGTGGGGAATGAATCGCCGATAATACCCAGCGATTCCCAGAAAGGCTCGTACCTGCTTCTTGCTGTTGGGACGTGGCCAACTCTGGATGGCCTCGACTTTGTTGAGTTGGGGTTTTATTACTCCCCTCCCAATGGTGTACCCAAGATATTTGGCCTCCTCCTGCCCAATGGTACACTTCTTGGGGTTAGCCGTAAACCCTGCTTCCCGAACAGAGTCCAGGACTGCTTGCACTTTTGGCAGATGTGAGGCCCAATCTGTGCTATGGACAATTATGTCATCCAGGTAAGCCGCAGCATACTTCCGATGGGGCCTCAGCATCTGGTCCATTTTCCGCTGGAATGTGGCCGGCGCATTCTGTAACCCGAACGGCATTCTTTTATATTGGAACGCCCCGTCTGGGGTTACAAATGCGGTTTTCTCTTTGGCCGACTTGGCCAGGGGAATTTGCCAATACCCTTTTGTGAGGTCAAGAGTCGTCATGTATCGGGCTGTTCCCAGCCGGTCGATCAACTCATCTATACGTGGCATGGGGTAGGTGTCAAATTTTGTAACTTTGTTCAACTGACGAAAATCGTTACAAAATCGCCAGCTCCCATCCGGTTTAGGCACCAACACAATGGGACTAGACCAATCACTTTGGGACTCCTCTATCACCCCTAAGTTCAGCATTTTCTGTACTTCCTCCCGTATTGCCTCCCGTCGGGCCTCTGGGATCCGATAGGGTTTTAACTTCACCCTTTCACCGGGCGGGGTAATAATATCATGCTCTACCCCAGATGTTTGTCCCGGCAGCTCAGAGAACACCTCCTTGTTGCGAAGCACAAACTCCTTAACCTCCTGTTGTTGGGGTTGTGACAAGGTGGCTGCTATTCCAACCTCCGGTATCACGCAACCAGTTTGAGCTGGTGACCAAGTTTCTGCGACTAGGGACTCTCTATCCCTCCAGGCTTTCAACAGATTAACGTGATATATCTGTTCGGGCTTTCGCCTTCCTGGTTGTCTGACCTTGTAATTCACTTCGCTCACTTTTTCCATTATCTCGTAGGGGCCTTGCCATTTGGCAAGGAATTTACTTTCAACCGTAGGGACAAGTACCAATATCCTATCCCCCGGGGAAAAGGTACGGGTCTTGGCTCCACGGTTGTACACTCTCTGCTGTGCCAACTGCGCTTGGGCCAAATGTTCCTTCACGATGGGCATTACCTGTGCAATTCGATCTTGCATCAGGGCGACATGCTCAATCACACTCCTGTGGGGAGAACTCTCACTTTCCCAAGTTTCCTTGGCAATATCCAACAGCCCTCTTGGGTGTCTCCCATACAGTAACTCAAAGGGGGAGAATCCCGTAGAGGATTGGGGCACCTCCCTAATAGCAAACATCAAATAAGGAAGTAAACAGTCCCAATCCCTTCCATCTCTATCCACCACTTTCTTCAACATTTGTTTTAGGGTTTTGTTGAATCTTTCAACCAGCCCATCGGTTTGGGGGTGATACACAGATGTACGCAATTGCGTCACTTTGAACAATTTACACAGCTCTTTCATAACCCGGGACATAAAGGGTGTACCTTGGTCCGTAAGCAGTTCTTTACAAATACCCACCCGGCTAAAAACAAGAGATAGCTCTTTGGCTATGGTTTTGGCCGAGGTATTTCTGAGAGGGATCGCTTCTGGATAACGGGTGGCATAGTCCATTATAACCAATATGTACTGGTGCCCCCTAGCGGACTTGATTATAGGACCTACCAAATCCATTGCGATTCTCTCAAACGGGACCTCAATGATGGGTAGAGGGACCAGCGGGCTATGGAAATGTGGCATCGGGGCCGACCTCTGACACACAGGGCAGGAGGAACAATAATTTTCTATGTCCTTCATCACCCCAGGCCAATAGAATCTCTGTAATACCCTCTCTCGGGTTTTCTCTGTCCCCAGATGACCTCCAAGAATGTGCCCATGGGCCAACTCCAACACCAACTTCCTGTAAGGTTTGGGCACCACAAGCTGCTCAACGGTTTCTTCTGCCCTTTTTGCCACCCGATACAGTAGGTCCTTCTCTACGCTGAAGTATGGGTAAGTGCCGGTATTATCTGGGTTCACTAACTCGCCATCTATTTTCACTACGTTTTCCCGTGCCTTTATTAGGGCGGGGTCTTTCAACTGTTCTGTGGCAAAGTTTTCCCTGTGAACCTCAAGATCAGAAAACTCCACAGACGGTAGGTTTTCGTCTGAGGAGGTGGGCTCCTCTCCAGTTTCTTGAGTCTCCCCTGCCAATACTGACAAGGGAAATTCCGGAGAGTCCTCACCACTCTCAGGGGAGTTCTGGCTATCACATTCCTGGTACATAGGGGCACCAGTGGGGGGCTCAGGATCATCCCACAGTTCCCAGAACTTCGGAAAATCCCTTCCCACAATGGCGTCATGCGGTAACTGAGATACTAAGCCCACTGGATGAGAGAGGGTACCTTTGGGGGTCTCGAAACACACTGTAGTCACTGGATACTCTCGGGTGTCCCCATGCACACAAATAACGGCTACCTTGCTATTCCCAGAGACCTCTGTTTTAACTAACTCAGCCTTTATCAGGGTCACAAGGCTACCTGAATCCAGCAATACCACAACATTTCTACCATTAATACACATTTTGCATAAATGTTTCTCAGTTCCCCGAATGGCAGTGCATGCGACTGTCGCACACAGCGACTGACGTCTGCCCGTCAGAAAGTCACACTGCATGGGTTCCTCCAAAACCGGGCAATTTGCTGCAATATGTCCCGCTTGCCGGCAGCGGTAGCAAACGATCCTTCTTGCCGCCTCTTGAGCCGCTGATTTCCCAGGCTGTTCTCGCCAAACTTGGGGTAGAGCTCCCACCCTCTCACTCTCTCCACCCTTACCCCTTGGAATCATCTTATCCGCCCCTGGGGATGGTCTGGTCTTAGGGTGGAAAGTCCGAGTGTCTCTGGAAGAGGCCGTCAGGTTCTCTGTAGCCAAGTATTTCTCCACACGATCCACAAGACCATCGGCCGTCTCTGGGTCTCCATGGCTTACCCACTTTTGGATGGCAGTAGGAAGAGCTCTCAAAAACCGATCCATTACAACACGTTCCACAATCTTTGGTGCGGACAAAGTCTCTGGCTGTAGCCACTTTCTGCTCAGGTGAATGAGATCATACATTTGAGACCTGGGGGGTTTTCCAAGCTGGAAAGTCCAGTTATGCACACGCTGAGCCCGGACAGCCAGGGTGACACCCAGCCTTGCCAATATTTCAGCTTTTAGCATCACATAGTCTTTTGCTTGGTTAGGCTCTAGGTCATAGTAAGCTTTCTGCGATTCACCAGTTAACAGAGGAGCCACTAGTCCAGCCCACTGCTCCTCAGGCCACTTTTCTCTTTCAGCGGTCCTTTCAAATGTGGTCAAAAATACCTCTGGATCATCCTCTCCAGTCATTTTTGTCAATAAACGACTCACCCCAAAGGACGCGGTATTAGTGGGACGGCTTTCCTCACTGGTCTGCGGACGTTGCTGCATTACTGCTTCCATCTGTTGTTGTAGTCTCTGCTCTTGCTTCTGCAACAGGTCTATGAAGCGGGCCTCAGATTGCTGTTGGGCTTGTTGCTGAGCCTCCAGACTCTGTTGTAAAGTTGCAAGGCTCTGTTGATGAGCTTGCTGCTGGGCTGCAAGGCTCCTTTGCAAACCTGCATTTGTCTGCTGTTGATTGGCATTTGCTAGAGCCAGCTGTTTCAGTATCTCCTCCATGCTGGCTTAAAAAAAAACTGCCACTGGTTCTCCACCAACTGTGAGGGGGTTAGCTCGGCAGCGGGTATGTGTGACCCCCGGGATGGGCTCCCCACCCAAAAACAGGCCCAGCAGACGGAGGTTGTGGTTTTCAAAATCAAAAAGGTGCGGTTTATTTTCTATTTACAGTGACAAAAACACAGCAAGGCAAAAAAAACATAAACAAAATAAATCCTGGTCAACTTGACCTCTGACTAAACTTACAGGTTTCCTAACTAACGACTGGGATCAGCCTAGTGCTGTCCTAGTCCCTGGTTTTAAATGTCCAAGCAAAATACAGCCACACAGGCTTTCTCTCACCGCACAGGGGTTCACTCTCCCTAGACAGTCCACACAGGTCTGCTTCCAGGCATGAGCTAACATCTAATGAATCTGGGCTTTCTTATAGAGGCCTAAATGAGCTGACAAGGTTCAGCTGGACTCATCAACTCCCTGTCTGCACGACGCCCAGCCCTCTCCCTAGAGGTATGAGTCATCAATGAGCCCACTAGCCTTATACAACTCTCCACCTAGTTGTATAAATCGGCGTAAAGCCTGAATCTGGGCGAAATATATCTACCCCCCTGGATGCAACCAGGTGACTTTACCTTCCTGCTGTCACAGTAGCTACAGAGAAGTCAGGGAAAATAGTAATTCCACTCCCATTAAAGGACACCCTTCCCTTTTCTCTGGCCGTGCCAAGAATCGCCTCCCTGTCCCTGAAGTGCAGGAGTTTGATGATCATGACACGTGGCTGGGCCCCAGGTGGGAGAGGGCGCATGGGAACCCTGTGTGCTCGTTCAATGGCGAATAATGGTGAAAAGGTTGAAGCGCCGAATGTGGTGATTAGCCATCTTTCCATAAAAACCTCCGGGGTTCTACCCTCAGCCCCCTCTGGGAACCCCAGGAAACGTAAATTACTCCTCCGTAAATGGTCTTCCATTTCAGTGAGCTTATCTGCTGTGTAATCCTGGGCCTGGCGTAGCTCCCTAACAGAGCCCTGTAATGGACGGGTCTCATCCTCCAGCGTGCTAATGCGCTGCTCAGCATTAGACACCCTGTGGCGGAGGTTATGGACATCCTGTTTTAGGAAGGATAAGTCTGTTTTAATGGAGTCCATTTGGGTGGTCAGGGAAGCATGGCTGTGCTGGATGGCCTCCATGATCTGGGACAGGGATGGCTCTGCGGGGCCTGCATCAGCAGTGTCCTCGCTGGGGGCATCAGGGGCAATATCCTCAGCTGGAGAGAACAGGAAAGGGTCTTCCGGGCTTAGAACAGGGGGGGAACAGTGTGACTCACCCTTCCCTGCAGGCTTCTTTGCTGAGGAGCATGAGGATGGCTGGCTGCATGTGTCTGCAGCATGGTGACCGGTGCCATCTTGCCTCTGTTTGCATTTCGGGGGTGGTGGGACGGATCCTGAGGCTTTCTCCATCAGTGGGCCGTATTTGACCATCTCCCGGTGGGCACAAGGTTCCCTGGATGCTGCAGGGACAAACAGGATCCTCAGATGGCGAACAGATCAGCAGGATTCAGTCAGGATGTAAGCGGCACGGACGGAGCTCAGGCTAAGCCAGTCCTCACATCCCGGTTGTTGACCACGCCCCCTTTATTCAGGTTGTTTAGTTAGGTATTTTTTGTCACTGGATTTTTTGGTTCACTTGTATCTTTATGTTTGATGTTTGCTGGTGTTTGGATGTCTTTTGTTTTACTGTAAATCTTACTTTAAATACATACTGTCTGATCCCAGTTTCTTGAGTGTAGCCATGCAGATCTGGCCATCCCTGCTGTTGATTCCTGACATAACACTGATGCCCATTAAACAACCTTATAGAATAACAGAATACCTAACTAATAAACTAACCATATAGAATATGTAAAAAATAAGGTGAAGTAGAAATGCAGGAAACAAATAGGAAAAGGAAACCAGGACAGGGATCAGGAACAAGGGAAAAGGGAGGGGGGAGGAAGGAGCATATATATCCAGGGTAAGAGTCTATATTTTCTATGCTGACTGAATGTTTAGCTGGAATTGAACAAAAGGTACTGCCTAGAAGAAGGCCACCGTCCAGATCTCTCATGGGGATTCCTACTGTTGAATTTCGTTTGGATCTCAGTTGTTGGGCAGGCACTCTCTGACCCCATACACACTATTAGATTTTCTGCAGATTTGTGTCTTCAGATTTACCAAAACCATGTAGGGCAAGGGCCTGCCTGATTGCATACAAATTGAAACAAATTGAAACAAATTGTCCAATCACGGCTGATCAGGATGTAAACAGGCAGAGCCGTTGATCGGCTCTTCCTCACTCGCGTCTGACAGACGCGAGTAGAGGAGAGCCGATCGGCGGCTCTCCTGACAGGGGGGGTTCGCGCTGATTGTTTATCAGTGCAGCCCCCCCTCGGATACCCACACTGGACTACCAGGGAAGCCCCCCAGGACGCCCCAGGAAGCCCCAAGCATGTGGATGGCCCCCATGGCCATCCACATGTAGTAAACAATAAAAAATATATAAAAAAAACATAAAAAAATATGCCAATCAGTGCCCACAAATGGGCACTGACTGGCACTATCATGGCACAACCACAATGTGTGGTGGCTGGCATTGCTGGGCATCAGTGTCACCAGTGCCACCTACTAGTGTCCATCAGTGCCACCTATCAGTGCCCATCCGTGCCCATCTGTGCCCATAAGTGCCCACCTATCAGTGCCCGTCCGTGCCACCTATCAGTGCCACCACTAAGTGCCCATCAGTGCCGCCTATGAGTGCCAATCAGTGCCGCCTATGAGTGCCAATCAGTGCCACCTATGAGTGCCAATCAGTGCCACCTATGAGTGCCCATCAGTGCCGCATACCAGTGCCACATATCAGTGCCCATCAGTGCCGCCTATCAGTGCCCATCATCAGTGCCCATCAGTGCCACCTCATCAGTGCCACCTCATTGGTGCCACCTCATCGGTGCCCATCAGTGTCGCCTTATCAGTGCC
Source organism: Rana muscosa (assembly GCA_029206835.1). Lineage (NCBI taxonomy): Eukaryota > Metazoa > Chordata > Amphibia > Anura > Ranidae > Rana > Rana muscosa. The sequence continues at coordinate 637,548,029 of CM055116.1, forward strand.
CTTCAGTGCCGCCTTATCAGTGCCCGTCATTGAAGTAGAAAAGGTACTTATTTACAAAAAAAATGAACAGAAACAAAGAAAAACTTAGTTTTTTTCAAAATTTTCCCTCTTTTTTTATTTGTTGTGCAAAAAATAAAAATTGCAGAGGCGATCAAATACCACCGAAAGAGAGCTCTATTTGTGGGAACAAAATGATAAAAAATTTGTTTGGGTACAGTGTAGCATGACCGGGCAATTGTCATTCAAATTGCAACAGCGCTGAAAGCTCAAAATTGGCTTGGGCAGGAAGCTGTATAAGTGCATGGTATTGGTTAATGTAGCGCATTCTTTTCTTCTTTCTAATGCTAGAATAACATTTTTTTTTTTGCTGCTGATATTCACACAGAGTTCTGACAAACGTATTTCTTTATTGTTTCTTGTGATCTCATGAATATTCGTATTTGATTTAAAAGCCAGATCTCCAAAAATTTTTTTTTTTTTTTTGTGATTTGAATCAAGAGCTTCTATTTTTTTGTGGGGTTTTAATATTTTCTTGTGATCTCCATTTTTATTTTCTGGTCAAGTTACCCCAATAACATTATTATCTTGTATTTTGATACCTCAAGGAGGTTGGTTGGTGTCCCTTGTTAATTACACATTGTATTTATGAAATGTACCTTCCTACTCACAAACAAACTGTCCTTTTTAAGAAAAACACATAGGCAAGTATTTAAATTAAATCAAATATCCATTTATTCTGGTAACAAAATAAAGAGGAAAGGCAACGATGGAGAAATTGGTCAAATTTACGCAGCCTTTGGACCCCAAGGCAGACATCAAGTGTGTTGTAAATAAAATAAAATAACTTGAGGAGTCCATAGAATAAGGAGCACAATCTGGTCCCCAAATCTCAGAAATCAGGAGCAGCAGCAGATGTCATATATGTACCCAGGCTGTGGTACTACAACAGACTGCGTCTTCTGGCAGAGCAGACTGAAGCCAGGGAATCACTTTCTGGTCTTCCTTGCAGCCTTCCTTCCACGGCTCCCTCCACGCCCCCTTTGCCGGCTGTGGCTCTGGTGGTGGAAATGTGGCAGGAGGAGAAGGATGACCGAGATCACACAGATGGATGGTCTCTGTCAGCTGGTCCCTCACCGCCTTTTGAAGGACCATAGAAATAAGCCCCTCACAGAGGATACGTTTTCCCTCCTCCACTTTCTGTAGCCTATTGGCCACTTAGCAGCCATAGGCCTCTTCAGGGTTGGTGGGGGCTCTCATGAACTCGGCTGCTTCCCTTATTATTCTCAGGGATTCCGCCTCCAGCTGAGTCATCTTCCTGGGCCTTTTTGGCCTAACGTGGAGGGCATGCACCTGTGACTGGGTGCTGCCACTTGGCCTGGGCACCTGCTGGCTGCCACTTGGCCCGGCCACCTCCTGTCTGCCACTCACCCCTGCCTCCTCCTGGCTGCCACTCACCCCTGCCTCCTCCTGGCTGCCACTCACCCCTGCCTCCTCCTGGCTGCCACACTCCAGAGCCTCATCCTCCTGGCTGACCTCATCCTGTGTATAAAAAAGGGACATAGTTTGAGTTTTTGGTTCATCAATCACACACAATTTCCAGCTCATGACTGTTGCAAATTAAATGTTAATAAATAGAAAAGACTCTCATTCTGACCCCAGCATTTTTCATTCTTGTCCCAATCATTTCTGGCCACTACTGTCTATTGATATGTAAATTATTTTTTGTTTAATCCTCAATTTGGGAATAATAACATCTAGTTCCCAACAATAATTATAGGACAATAAATATGTTGAAAAATACTATACCTGGCTATAGATATTCAGATCCGGGTCTTCCAGGTCAGGTAGCTCCTCGTCACCCTCTGCAGGGGTGGAGGGAAGGGTGGAGGGAAGGCTGGAGGGAAGGGTGGAGGGAAGGCTGGAGGGAAGGCTCGAAAGTGATTCCCTGACTTCAAGCTGGTCGTCCAGAAAACGCAAGTGTTTGTAGTACCACAGCTTGGGGACATGCACTTTGTCTGCTGCTGCTCCTGATCTTCGTGAATTGAGGATTTTACTGTGCTGCTTCTTGTTCGTATTCCTCAAGTTATTGACTTTATAATTCACCATGTTATAGTCTGCCTCGGGGATCCATGTCTGCATAAATTCGACCAATTTGTCCATTGTTGCCCTCCTTGCGTCGCGGTTATGGTACAAACTGTGTTTGAGCTCCTACAAATTTCTGAGCTCCCTGTATTTCTCTATGAATGCTGTCATTATTTCTAGATCTTTAAATTTCTGCATATTTTTTGAAAGACAAAAACACTAGGTCAGCCTGAACTGTCCTAATCTTATCCCAATATAGGCCTCAATCATGAATCAGTATAGGCCACTGATGCCCCAAGTTTAAATTTTACCCTCGTTTATGGGGTTCGGCACTTCCGGTCCTCCTTACTCCGCACACAGAACGTAGTTACGACACATGCGTTTTATCATTATATACACTGCGCATGCGTGAAACTCCACCCGCGTCGCCCACCCCTTCTCCTTTGGCGCACAGTGGGTGACAACATGGTGGAGTCACAGCAGGTGCGTGTTGTTTTAAGTACCGACGAGGAAAGCCCGGAGCCGGAAATGTCTCGATCCAGGACAAGATACAAGGCCAGTAATATGTCCTTTGCAGAAATGGCAGAGATGGTGGAGATCTTGCGGAGTAGAGATTATGATGCCCTAATCTCAGGAAGGCCAATATAATGAGCAAAGTGGTGAGGAGTCTGTACCATAAATTTGGGGCCAGGAGATCCAAAGAGCAGCTGAGAAAAAGGTGGTCTGACCTGAAGCTGAGGGAGCCGGAGCAGTACAGGAAGATCAAAAAAATGCTTGCAAAAAGTAAGTATTTCTCCTGTGTTATTAATAATTTGATTATTATACTTGCATGTTGCTCCATGTGCTTTGATTGACTGGTTGGACACTTGAAAATGGCAACTTTCAGGTTAGTGGCCAAAGTATAATCGTTCGTAGTAAACATCCTTTGTCAACAAAATAGGATGTTTTGCGCAGATACAGGTAAACCACATTTGATCATGCCTATTTGTATTAAAACAAAGTTTATAAACATTGTTGACTAGATGATGTGTTTGTAAACAGAATGTGAAATGCAAACTTGATTCAGTGTAAAGGAGAGGACACCAGCAGCTGTTTCCACATCTGGACTCAGGAGCACTAGTGTGTGACACCAGAACAACCTTTTTAGGGTGTCCCACACAGGTGCTACAGTGGATACTTGGGGTGTCTCCATGTGTGTAACTTGGCCAAAAATGGTCAGTATTCCAGCTTTGTAAAAATCAAAAAATCATGTCTTCATCTTGGAACTCTGCCAAAACAAACAATTGTACCCCACTTCCAAGCAATGTTTCATATTCCTATTTCTGGCCTCAAATATCTGTGTGCTTAGTATACCTTTTGTTTCATTCTCATAGGGGAGCAAAGACTCGGAGGACACCACTCTGAGGAGCCCAGGAACCCCACACCTCAGAAAGAACAGAGGGAACCCCAACCTCAGAAAGAAGGGGACCAGAGAGAACCCAACCTCAGGAGGTAGAGGAAAGAGAGGTGGAGGGAGGAGAGGTGGAGGAAGTGTGCGAGATTGTCACCACAACAGTTCAGTGTCATACACCACAGATTCAGGGAATAGATGCATGCATGCATATTTATAAGACATGTTTTTTTACTTTTTGTTTTTAGGTGATTTGCTGCTTGTTGAAGAACAATCTCCTCCTTTCTCAAGTGGTAGCGCACAAATCATAATCCAGGACCTCATGGTTATGAGTCGTGAAATCGACATTATCAGGCACAAACTCAACTGTTTTGGCCAACAAATTAAGAACATGATTGATGTGTTGGGGAGAGTCTAAAGATCTTTGTAATGCCACCATTTCACATTTTTGTGGCCTACTTTTCCAAATTTTAGTGTAATTTAACAAGCCAAATTTTGAAGATGCAAACAGTGGGGGTTATTTACTAAAGGCAAATCCACTTTGCACTACAAGTGCAAACTACAAGTGCAAAGTGCAAAGTGCACTTGAAATTGCACTGAAAGTGCACTTGGAAGTGCAGTCGCATTAAATATGAGGGGTAGATCTGAAATGAGGTGAAGCTCTGCTGATTTTGTCATCCAATCATGTGCAAGCTAAAATGCTGTTTTTTATTTTCCTTGCATGCCCCCCTCGGATCTACAGCGACTGCACTTCCAAGTGCACTTTCAGTGCACCGACATCTTCCCATCAGCTGTGACAGCAGTGCAAGCGGTAACCACCGCAAGGATCATTCCATTACGGGAACCCGACCAGTTATATTGTGCATAAAAACCAATGGCCATCACTTAAACGACCATCGTGAAGGTCGTTTGGCTCCCGGTTCACCTACAGTGCCAGCTACGCAGGAAGCATTTCTGAACACATCTATACCAGAATCCCGGTCATTACAGACAATTACATCTAACGGACTGGTATGTACAATAAGTTACTTCTGTTTATTACTTCCCATCTGGCACCTATCAACTGAGCTGATTCTTGATATATATGAGATAAATCTCAAAGGCACGGGTTGCTACCCGCAGTGCACTGTCACCAGCCCTGATATACCACTATTTCCCTGCAGTGAGCTATGAAACCTTTTTGCCTGTTACCTCAATAGCGATTCAGATACAAACAAGATGCTAATAAGACTCTGACTACTGGAGAGCTCCAAATCGCACCAACAGTATCTGATCTAACAGTGATTTAGCAAAGACTGGTAGCTTACAGAGATAGTTCAATCAGTGTCCCCCTTCTACACTAAAGGATTAAAGACATCAAGCATTACTACTAGCAACTTTTCCTATTGAGTGTTTACTAGGACGACCTAATTACTCCTCTGAACATATCACCTGCAGGTTCCTACCACCTTCTCCTTCCCTCCCTCCCTCCTACGCTTGGACCAACCCATTATAGACCACCTAACTATTGAAACTAGGGTTGTCCCGATACCACTTTTTTAAGACCGAGTACAAGTACCGATACTTTTTTCCAAGTACTCGCCGATACCGAATACCGATACTTTTTTTTTTATCTCTTTTAAAAAAAAAAAAATTTTTTTTTTTACAATTTTTTTTTTTTTTTTACAATTTTTTTTATTTATTTATTGATTGATTTTTTATAATGTTTTCTTTTTTTAAGGGGTGGGGGGTGGACAGTGTCAGTGTGTTTTTTCTTCTATTTTATTTTATTTATTTTTTACAATTCATTTCTTTATTATTTATTTTTTTATTAAATTTTTTATTTTTTTATCAGCCCTGTTGGGGGGCTTTGGTGAGATATCAGGGGTCTTAACAGACCTCTGACATCTCCCCTTTGAGACAGAGAAAGGGACTAGGGACAGATTCCCCAGTCCCTTTCTCAGCAGCCTCTGCTGCGCTGAAAATGAATGGAGAGAAGACCGCGGCTTCTCTTCATTCATAAACTAAAACATTGTAAACACAGTTTACGATGTTTCAGTTATGTGAATGGACAGAGTCAGTGATCACTGACTCTGTACATTCCGAACGGTAAGGAGCCAGAGTTACCGGCTCCTACCTCCGCTCTCCATCCTGACAGATCGAGGGGGTGGAGGAGGAGAACAGAGGGGGATGGCAGCACGGAGGAGGACACTGATTGGGATGGCAGCACGGAGGGGGACACCTATTGGGACGGCGGCACGGAGGAGGACACTGATTGAGATGGCAGCACGGAGGGGGACACCTATTGGGACGGCGGCACGGAGGAGGACACTGATTGAGATGGCAGCACGGAGGGGGACACCTATTGGGACGGCGGCACGGAGGAGGACACTGATTGGGATGGCAAGTATCGGGTGAAGCATCGGGAGCATTTGCCCGAGTACAAGTACTCAGGCAAATGCTCGGTATCGGTGCCGATACCGATACTAGTATCGGTATCGGGACATCCCTAATTGAAACCTATTGGGAACACTTGTCCCATCAACTTAATATTAATATTCCTATTAGAATGGTTTGTCTGTATGGGCTGATCCAGCATTCCTGGACAAGCACAGTGTTTGTGTTGTGTTTTTGTGTGTCCTGTTTTGTGTATAACCCATGGCAAAAACTATCTTTTTTGCCCGGTGTGTTTTTTTTTTTTTTTTTTTTTATATTCTGTACATTATATGTGTTGATACATATTAAACTTTTTGATACAGGAATAAAGTCTCTTTTGAATAATTCCAGTTTGATCGTTTATTTTGCTGCCAGTAGTGACCCCCTTTTTCCAGCCTGCTCTTCAACAGGCAACCCCCCCACCTCCCATCCTTTTTGATTATATGCTGAATGGTCACGGCAACAACACCTTACGAGGTGAACGATCTATTACTGATCAACTAACCATTTTTGATTGATTATTAGTGGTCTAAGCTTGCCCTCCCTTACCTTCTCCAATTCCCCTTTCCCCCTCCTTCCTTTTTGTACTTTGCACTTGTAGTGCAAAGTGGATTTGCCTTTTGTAAATAACCCCCAGTGTGTCAACATGTGCTATCTGCCATCAGGGGAAATCAATGTACGTGTTTTGAGGGTGCAACCCCTTCCTCGCAACTCAAGTAGGTGAGAGGAAGAGTTTGCACCCCCAAAACACGTCCATTTATCCCCCATGATGGCAGATAGCACATGTTGACATTTGGCATGGGATCAGGAGGAAAATACCCATTTTGATGCACAATTTGTGTGCATCTTCAAAATCTGGCTTGTTCAGGGGTGACATCACCCCATCTCATGAAGGCAACAGCAACACATTTTTTAAACACTATATAATGTCTGATATTGCCTTCAGTTTTTCAAAGGTTGAAATTTGTGAGTTCCATAGTTTTACATGTTTTATTGTTTGAAACATGCCTGTTTATGCAAAACCAAAACAACATTTAAAAAAAAAAAAAAAAAAAAACTGGTTTGAATATTTACAGAAATTTTATAACGCACATGTGAATGTGCACAGAGTAAAAATAGTTTTCTAATCAACAATGTGTGGCTTCTTCTTTCTATGCTCAATACCAGTTTGAAAATTAAGTTCTTGTTTACTGTGACTCAATGGCGTCCCTAGGGGGGGGGCAGTGGGGGCCCTGGCCCCCCCAACATTATGCTGTGCCCCACCATTTTTTGCATTTTGCTCGGGCCGCCGCTGGAGTAACACAGTCTCTCCTGAGAGGGAGAGCGTTCCCAGTCAGCTCCTGCGGGGGATTCCTTCCTCCTCCCTCTGCTCACTGACACTGCATAATGCGAGCGCTCACACAACCACAGCCACCCGATCTGCTCCTTCCCCTGCATCCTCATTGGCACGGAGAAGAGCGAATTGCAGAAAGGACTCCACGAGCACTGTGGGGGGGGGGGAGGGGGCCCAAGCCTTCATCTCAGTTACTGAATAAACAGACTGATTTCTCCCGTCCTTAGGACAGGAGAACCAGCCTGTAAATTCCGACAGTGGTGACTGCAAGCTGAGGCGAGTGTCAGTCTATGACACTCTTTCACAGCCCAGCGAGTCCAGCCACCCCCCCTCACTCTCCTCACATAGGAGCAGGGAGGAATACAGCTCCTCCTCCTCCTTCCAGTCCCGCCCACACTATCCCGGCGTGATGTATCTGAAGAGAGGGTATGTGTGGGTGGGAAATATGAAAATCAGCAGCATTCCTGGCTGTGTGTGAATGATGCCTGAGATTCTAGCCTGGACTGTGGGTAAGTGTGTGCACTGCAGACTGCAGTACACTGTAATCACTGAACTGCATTATCTCCATCCCTTCTCTCCCCCATCTGTCTCCCTCCCCCTTTCCTGTTCTTTCAAGACATTCACAATTTACTTTCACTTTCAGTTAGGCAGGTAATATATGGTGCAAATTTCTTTCCTGCATCCACAGATTGCAGGAAAGAAACTTGCGTAATTCCCCCATCAACACAGACAGTGCTGACAGGGGAATATCCCTCCTGCCCAGCAATTGTATTCTCCCGACAAACAGTGATTATCACTAGTGGCTATAGCAACCACTAGTGATAATCATAAGAGAATCTGCTCATTAATGGTTCAAATCTCAGCTGCTGAACCAGCTGAGATGTAAACTGTCTATGGCTGGTCTTAGCTCTTATGCCGCATACACACGACCATTTTTCTTGTCGGGAAAAATTAAATTTTTTCTCTTTGTCGAGAAAAACGCCTGTGTGTGGGCTTTCCAGCATTTTTCCCAACAAGAAAAACGTCAAGAATCACGACGAGAAAAATTAGAACATGCTCTAATTTTTCTCGTCGTGATTCACGGCATTTTTTTCCGCGGCAGTTTTCCCATAGGGAAACACTGCCAGGGAGCCTACACACGGTCGTTTTTCACGACCAAAAGAAAAAATGTCATGAAAACCGGCCATGTGTAGGGGACCAAGCCGCTCCTCGTTTTTCATGTCGATTTTCTCGGCGGTGTTTTCACCGTCGAGAAAATCGATCATGTGTACACGGCATTAGGCAGCCCATACATTGATCACTTTTTTTCATTCAACTATTAGGTTGAATGAAAAAAAAAATAATTATCCAATTCCCCCATCTACACATTATAGGTGGATGGGGGAATGTTCCCAGTGTGGACCAGTGCTGGTCTCTGTCTCCATGGCAGCGGCGGCAGCACATTGGAACCCAGTGCTGGTTACTTTATAGGGCTGATGTACAGGGGGGCCAGCACAATTTGTTGTTAGAGATGGGCTGGGCATGTTCAAAATTCCACATCCCAGAGCCTGCCAGGAAGCCCACACTGCACAGCGCTAATCACAGGCAGTGAGACATTTCCCGGTCCGCAGCTGCACAGATCAGGAAATGTCTCACTGGCTGTGATTAGCACTCTGGAGTGTCGGCTTCCTGGCAGGATCGGGCATGTGGGATTTCAAACACACCCGAGCCCATCTCTATTGGTTATAGACAGTTAAGCTCCCTGCAGGTTGCTTAGCAGCAGTGGAGCCTTCGCTGACATGCTGATCGTGATGCAATCCAGGTGATGCTCCTAGTCAAATCCTAGTGTTAAATATCAGTGATTTTATTGATCAAAGCCCACACTTTACAGGTAGGGATGAGCTCGGTGTTCATGCATTCGACTCGAACATCGGCTGTTCGCCTGTTCGGCGAAACCAGAACTTTGTGGGCCGTTTGCGCCAAATTCGTGTGACGCGAACGACCCACAATACACTGCGCCATCGCATTGCCGGCGCTGTGATTGGCCAAGCATGCACTGTCACCCCGCATGCTTGGCCAATCACAGCACCGGCAGCGAGGAGAGCCATAATTGCCCACAGGCAGGATGCCTGTGGCCAATTATAGCTCAGGGGGGTTTAGTACACGCCCCACACTATAAAAGGCCACCAGCGCGGCGGCCTTGTGTAGTGTGTTGGCGTGCAGGGACAGAGAAGGATAGGCAGGGAAAGTGTCTTTGATATTTTTTCATTAACCTTGTGCATTTACAGTGTGTTGGTATACAGGGACAGAGAAGAATAGGCAGGGACAGTGTCAGTGATATTCTTTCATTAACATTGTGCATTTACAGTGTGTTGGTATACAGGGACAGAGAAGAATAGGCAGGGACAGTGTGACATCTGCAGCAGTTACAGTGGGTGTAGTGTGCCTCCTGCACAGTATACACCTGAAGCTACCCCTTATTGCTGTGTTTTACTGTTGTGTAACACAGGCAGGAATCTGCAGCAGTTACAGTGGGTGTAGTGTGCCTCCTGCACAGTATACACCTGAAGCTACCCCTTATTGCTCGTGGTTTTTTTCTTTTGTGTTACACTAACAGGCATCTGCAGCAGTTACAGTGGGTGTAGTGTGCCTCCTGCACAGTATACACCTGAAGCTACCCCTTATTGCTGTGTTTTCCTGTTGTGCAACACAGGCAGACATCTGCAGCAGTTACAGTGGGTGTAGTGTGCCTCCTGCACAGTATACACCTGAAGCTACCCCTTATTGCTTTGTTTTCCTGTTGTGTAACACAGGCAGGCATCTGCAGCAGTTACAGTGGGTGTAGTGTGCCCACTGCACAGTATACACCTGAAGCTATCCCATATTGTTCGTGTTTTTTTCCTTTTGTGTTACACTAACAGGCATCTGCAGCAGTTACAGTGGGTGTAGTGTGCCTCCTGCACAGTATACACCTGAAGCTACCCCTTATTGCTGTGTTTTCCTGTTGTGTAACACAGGCAGACATCTGCAGCAGTTACAGTGGGTGTAGTGTGCCTCCTGCACAGTATACACCTGAAGCTACCCCTTATTGCTCGTGTTTTTTTCTTTTGTGTTACACTAACAGGCATCTGCAGCAGTTACAGTGGGTGTAGTGTGCCTCCTGCACAGTATACACCTGAAGCTACCACTTATTGCTGTGTTTTCCTGTTGTGTAACACAGGCAGACATCTGCAGCAGTTACAGTGGGTGTAGGGTGCCTCCTGCACAGTATACACCTGAAGCTACCCCTTATTGCTTATGTTTTTTTCTTTTGTGTTACACTAACAGGCATCTGCAGCAGTTACAGTGGGTGTAGTGTGCCTCTTGCACAGTATACACCTGAAGCTACCCCTTATTGCTGTGTTTTCCTGTTGTGTAACACAGGCAGACATCTGCAGCAGTTACAGTGGGTGTAGTGTGCCCACTGCACAGTATACACCTGAAGCTACCCCATATTGTTCGTGGTTTTTTTCTTTTGTGTTACACTAACAGGCATCTGCAGCAGTTACAGTGGGCGTAGTGTGCCTCCTGCACAGTATACACCTGAAGCTACCCCTTATTGCTGTGTTTTCCTGTTGTGTAACACAGGCAGACAACTGCAGCAGTTACAGTGGGTGTAGTGTGCCTCCTGCACAGTATACACCTGAAGCTACCCCTTATTGCTTGTGGTTTTTTATTTTGTGCTACACTAACAGGCATCTGCAGCAGTTACAGTGGGTGTAGTGTGCCTCCTGCACAGTATACACCTGAAGCTACCCCTTATTGCTGTGTTTTCCTGTTGTGTAACACAGGCAGGCATCTGCAGCAGTTACAGTTGGTGTAGTGTGCCTCCTGCACAGTATACACCTGAAGCTAACCCTTATTGCTCGTGGTTTTTTCTTTTGTTTTACACTAACAGGCATCTGCAGCAGTTACAGTGGGTGTAGTGTGCCTCCCGCACAGTATACACATGAAGCTACCCCTTATTGCTGTGTTTTCCTGTTGTGTAACACAGGCAGACATCTGCAGCAGTTACAGTTGGTGTAGTGTGCCTCCTGCACAGTATACACCTGAAGCTACCCCTTGTTGCTCGTGGTTTTTTCTTTTGTGTTACACTAACAGGCATCTGCAGCAGTTACAGTGGGCGTAGTGTGCCTCCTGCACAGTATACACCTGAAGCTACCCCTTATTGCTGTGTTTTCCTGTTGTGTAACACAGGCAGGCATCTGCAGCAGTTACAGTGGGCGTAGTGTGCCTCCTGCACAGTATACACCTGAAGCTACCCCTTATTGCTGGTTTTTCCATCTCCCTGCAGGCCATTAGAATGTCTGGAAGGCCAACATGGAGAGGCAGACAGTCACAAGCCAATAAAAGAGAGCAAGCAGGCTCTGTGTCTGGGGGCAACAGTGCTGGTCGTGGACGCGGTGCATTGTCATCAGCATGTGGCCATGGGACACGCTTGTCCTTATTTTCGGCAGCTGGACGTGTTGAGCCGCATCATGCCTGAAGACTTGGTAGAGTGGATGACCAAGCCCTCCTCATCCCCCTCATCCTCTCTCACCCAGGCTCAGGGTACTGGCAAAGCAGCTGCCAACGCGTCCTCTTCCCTCGTATCAATGTCATCAGTCACTCCTTCCCTAGACCCACCATGTCCGCCTGAGGAGTCCCCCAAACTGTTTGAACACAGTGTTGGGTACATGCTCCAGGAGGATGCTCAGCGTTTTGAAGGGTCTGATGATGATACACAGCTAGAGGAAGGCAGTACCGTGAGCGCAGAGAGAGGGGATGCTCAAGAAGGACAGCAATCTGGCAGTCATGTTCCAGCAGCTGCAGCATACTGCCAGGTTTGCTCCAGTGATCAAGAGGGAGGGGATGATGAGGTCACTGACTCCACGTGGGTGCCTGATAGGAGAGAGGAGGAGGAGGAGGATGAGGAGGAGGCACATCTCCAACGAGGCAGGATGCCCTCCGGGGGCCAGCGTAAGGGCAGCACACCGACTGAATCACACTGCAGAGCTCCGCCTGTGCAGGGCGCTGCCTCTGCCCGTTATTCCAAACGTTCTTTGGTGTGGGCCTTTTTTGAGTCGAGTGCATCAGATCGCACCGCTGCTATTTGCAACATATGTCTCAAGTGTATCTCGCGTGGCCAAAACATCAGCAGCTTGGGCACCACATGCTTGACCAGACCTATGTTGACCTGCCATGCAGCTCGTTCGCAAGCGTACCTTAAAGACCCACACCTCTGTGATTAGAGCCATTTTGGATAGGAAGGGGGAAAGGGGGGGGATTATGAGACCTGCTGGAGATGGATCGCTTCCTGGGAGATGATTACATCTCCCTGTGCCATCCTGAGCAATGTTGGGCCTTGCACTGGGAAAAGGAGCCCGTCCCCACCCCCGAGCCATATACGCCAGTCCTGGCTTTTGCCCGGGGGCTGGAGGTACCCTTAGGGAACACCATTTCCTCCTTTAATTGACTACTTCCTTTATATTTATACACCCCACCCTGCTAGATGAACTACAGGCCACCATTTTTAAGCACATGTTATGCTGGACGAGGAGTGTGCATTATTGTAGTTAGGTAAGCCAATGGTTTTTGGGGGTTTGTTCCCCCACATATACTTTGTACATTTATCTTTCATATACTTTAACTCTATTTTTCCTATTTAGGGATACTTTTGCATTCCAGTGAATTACATCTTTAGCTACTTGATGCCAACCTTAGTTTCAGCAACACTGTCTACTCCTACTCTTGGTTTCTACTCCCTCCTCTCTTTTGGATATATGAATAAATCTAATCCTTGTATTCTTAAGTTCTGGCAAGAATCTAATATTTAGCCCACTACCATGTTTAATACTTTGGCCCATCACCCCTCACCTACCCTTTCCCCCCCATTTTTTTTAACCGCCCCTGTCTCTCTTCCCCCTTTTTCCCAACCCGCATCCCTCCCCCTTCTTTTCCTCCTTCCCGCCCTCCTTTTTCACTTTCCCTCCCCCCCAACCCCCCCTTACCGCCTTGTCCTACCTTTCCCTTTCGAACATGATATTTTTGATGAACCTTAAATCTTAATTCCTAGATTTACACTCTTGGATATAAGGTAGCTTTTGGAGGACTTGGTTCAGTTCCCCACTGGCCTGGCAGGCTGCTTACCACCAACATCTAATTTTTACAAGTGAATATGTTTGATCGATGTATTGTTGATCGACGTTAAGTAGGTGATTATGTTGTGAAGTTCTTGACCCAGCCTTCTTTTTTATATTCATGGTGGATATAATATGTTTGCATGTTATGTTTAGTCAATAATGTACATATAAGATATTATATAATATGCTATATATTATATAATATGCTATATAATATGCTACTCAGTAAACAATGTTTCATACATATTCTTGTATATGCTTACAGTATTTCTGAATAGAATCCGAGGCCCTGATGAAGCAGGTTTGCCTGTGAAACGCGTCGGTAAATGAATCAAATCCCAAGGCCAGAATTAATATCACTGTGGTTGCCTAAATTGTGGATTTGTTTTTAAGATTATTTTTCAATAAGTGTGATATCTTCAATAAAATTGTTATATTTATATATTGTGAGGGGGTTAGCTCGGCAGCGGGTGTGTGTGACCCCCGGGATGGGCTCCCCACACAAAACAGGCCCAGCAAACGGAGGTTGTGGTTTTCAAAATCAAAAAAGGTGCGGTTTATTTTCTATTTACAGTGACAAAACACAGCAAAGCAAAAGAAACATAACCAAAATAAATCCTGGTCAAGTTGACCTCTGACTAAACATACAGGTTTCCTAACTAACAACTGGGATCAGCCTAGTGCTGTCCTAGTCCCTAAGTCCCTGGTTTTAAATGTCCAAGCAAATAGCCACACAGGCTTTTTCTCACCGCACAGGGGTTCACTCTCCCTAGACAGTCCACACAGGTCTGGTTCCAGGCATGAGCTAACATCTAATGAAGCTGGGAGTTCTTATAGAGGCCTAAATGAGCTGACAAGCTTCAGCTGGTCTCATCAACTCCCTGTCTGCACGACGCCCAGCCCTCTCCCTAGAGGTATGAGTCATCCATGAGCCCACTAGCCTTATACAACTCTCCACCTAGTTGTATAAGTCGGCGTAAAGCCTGAATCTGGGCGAAATATATCTACCCCCCTGGATGCAACCAGGTGACTTTACCTTCCTGCTGTCACATACCCCCCCTCTTGTTTTAACCTCGGGGTTGGAACACCAGCAATCAGGCATTCATGTACTCGAGACAAAGCATCCACATTCCCCATTTGAACGCCAGGGCGATGCTTTACTGTGAAGTTGAATTCCTGGAGGGCCAGGAACCACCTATTCACTCTTCTATTTGTTTCCTTGTTTTGAGCCATCCACTTTAACGGAGCGTGATCCGTAACCATGTCAAAGTGCCTACCTAGCAGGTAGTACCGAAGGGAATCTAGAGCCCACTTCACCGCTAAACACTCCTTTTCAACGGTGGCGTAATTTACCTCATGGGACTTCAACTTCCTGCTGAGGTAAATGACTGGGTGCTCTTCCCCGTTCCAGACCTGGGACAATACTGCTCCTAACCCCACATCTGACGCATCACTTTGTACGACAAAGTCTTTAGAGAAGTCGGGTGAGTACAACACTGGCTGGCTACATAAGGCTTGTTTCAAGAATTGGAATGCTGCCTCAGCCTCGGGGGTCCATTTAATCATGACCGACCCTTTCCCCTTCGTCAGGTTGGTTAGGGGCACAGCCTTAGAAGCAAAGTGGGGAATGAATCGCCGATAATACCCAGCGATTCCCAGAAAGGCTCGTACCTGCTTCTTGCTGTTGGGACGTGGCCAACTCTGGATGGCCTCGACTTTGTTGAGTTGGGGTTTTATTACTCCCCTCCCAATGGTGTACCCAAGATATTTGGCCTCCTCCTGCCCAATGGTACACTTCTTGGGGTTAGCCGTAAACCCCGCTTCCCGAACAGAGTCCAGGACTGCTTGCACTTTTGGCAGATGTGAGGCCCAATCTGTGCTATGGACAATTACGTCATCCAGGTAAGCCGCAGCATACTTCCGATGGGGCCTCAGCATCTGGTCCATTTTCCGCTGGAATGTGGCCGGCGCATTCTGTAACCCGAACGGCATTCTTTTATATTGGAACGCCCCGTCTGGGGTTACAAATGCGGTTTTCTCTTTGGCCGACTTGGCCAGGGGGATTTGCCAATACCCTTTTGTGAGGTCAAGAGTCGTCATGTATCGGGCTGTTCCCAGCCGGTCGATCAACTCATCTATACGTGGCATGGGGTAGGTGTCAAATTTTGTAACTTTGTTCAACTGACGAAAATCGTTACAAAATCGCCAGCTCCCATCCGGTTTAGGCACCAACACGATGGGACTAGACCAATCACTTTGGGACTCCTCTATCACCCCTAAGTTCAGCATTTTCTGTACTTCCTCCCGTATTGCCTCCCGTCGAGCCTCTGGGATCCGATAGGGTTTTAACTTCACCCTTTCACCGGGCGGGGTAATGATGTCATGCTCTACCCCAGATGTTTGTCCCGGCAGCTCAGAGAATACCTCCTTGTTGCGAAGCACAAACTCCTTAACCTCCTGTTGTTGGGGTTGTGACAAGGTGGCTGCTATTCCAACCTCAGGAATCACGCAACCAGTTTGAGCTGGTGACCAAGTGTCTGCGACTAGGGACTCTCTATCCCTCCAGGCTTTCAACAGATTAACGTGATAGATCTGTTCGGGCTTTCGCCTTCCTGGTTGTCTGACCTTGTAATTCACTTCGCTCACTTTTTCCATTATCTCGTAGGGGCCTTGCCATTTGGCAAGGAATTTACTTTCAACCGTAGGGACAAGTACCAATATCCTATCCCCCGGGGAAAAGGTACGGGTCTTGGCTCCACGGTTGTACACTCTCTGCTGTGCCAACTGCGCTTGGGCCAAATGTTCCTTCACGATGGGCATTACCTGTGCAATTCGATCTTGCATCAGGGCGACATGCTCAATCACACTCCTGTGGGGAGAACTCTCACTTTCCCAAGTTTCCTTGGCAATATCCAACAGCCCTCTTGGGTGTCTCCCATACAGTAACTCAAAGGGGGAGAATCCCGTAGAGGATTGGGGCACCTCCCTAATAGCAAACATCAAATAAGGAAGTAAACAGTCCCAATCCTTTCCATCTCTATCCACCACTTTCTTCAACATTTGTTTTAGGGTTTTGTTGAATCTTTCAACCAGCCCATCGGTTTGGGGGTGATACACAGACGTACGCAATTGCGTCACTTTGAACAATTTACACAGCTCTTTCATAACCCGGGACATAAAGGGTGTACCTTGGTCCGTAAGCAGTTCTTTACAAATACCCACCCGGCTAAAAACAAGAGATAGCTCTTTGGCTATGGTTTTGGCCGAGGTATTTCGGAGAGGGATCGCTTCTGGATAACGGGTGGCATAGTCCATTATAACTAATATGTACTGGTGCCCCCTAGCGGACTTGATTATAGGACCTACCAATTCCATGGCGATCCTCTCAAACGGGACCTCAATGATGGGTAGAGGGACCAGCGGGCTACGGAAATGTGGCATCGGGGCCAACCTCTGACACACAGGGCAGGAGGAACAATAATTTTCTACGTCCTTCATCACCCCCGGCCAATAGAATCTCTGTAATACCCTCTCTCGGGTTTTCTCTGTCCCCAGATGACCTCCAAGAATGTGCCCATGGGCCAACTCCAACACCAACTTCCTGTAAGGTTTGGGCACCACAAGCTGCTCAACGGTTTCTTCTGCCCTTTTTGCCACCCGATACAGTAGGTCCTTCTCTACGCTGAAGTATGGGTAAGTGCAGGTATTATCTGGGTTCACTAACTCGCCATCTATTTTCACTACGTTTTCCCGTGCCTTTATTAGGGCGGGGTCTTTCAACTGTTCTGTGGCAAAGTTTTCCCTGTGAACCTCAAGATCAGAAAACTCCACAGACGGTAGGTTTTCGTCTGAGGAGGTGGGCTCCTCTCCAGTTTCTTGAGTCTCCCCTGCCAATACTGATAAGGGAAATTCCGGAGAGTCCTCACCACTCTCAGGGGAGTTCTGGCTATCACATTCCTGGTACATAGGGGCACCAGTGAGGGGCTCAGGATCATCCCACAGTTCCCAGAACTTCGGAAAATCCCTTCCCACAATGGCGTCATACGGTAACTGAGATACTAAGCCCACTGGATGAGAGAGGGTACCTTTGGGGGTCTCGAAACACACTGTAGTCACTGGATACTCTCGGGTGTCCCCATGCACACAAATAACAGCTACCTTGCTATTCCCAGAGACCTCTGTTTTAACTAACTCAGCCTTTATCAGGGTCACAAGGCTACCTGAATCCAGCAATACCACAACATTTCTACCATTAACACACATTTTGCATAAATGTTTCTCAGTTCCTCGAATGGCAGTGCATGCGACTGTCGCACACAGCGACTGACGTCTGTCCGTCAGAAAGTCACATTGCATGGGTTCCTCCACAACCGGGCAATTGGCTGCAATATGTCCCGCTTGCCGGCAGCGGTAGCAAACAATCCTTCTTGCCGCCTCTTGAGCCGCTGATTTCCCAGGCTGTTCTCGCCAAACTTGGGGTAGAGCTCCCACCCTCTCACTCTCTCCACCCTTACCCCTTGGAATCCTCTTATCCGCCCCTGGGGATGGTCTGGTCTTAGGGTGGAAAGTCCGAGTGTCTCTGGAAGAGGCCGTCAGGTTCTCTGTAGCCAAGTATTTCTCCACACGATCCACAAGACCATCGGCCGTCTCTGGGTCTCCATGGCTTACCCACTTTTGGATGGCAGTAGGAAGAGCTCTCAAAAACCGATCCATTACAACACGTTCCACAATCTTTGGTGCGGACAAAGTCTCTGGCTGTAGCCACTTTCTGCTCAGGTGAATGAGATCATACATTTGAGACCTGGGGGGTTTTCCAAGCTGGAAAGTCCAGTTATGCACACGCTGAGCCCGGACAGCCTGGGTGACACCCAGCCTTGCCAATATTTCAGCTTTTAGCATCACATAGTCTTTTGCTTGGTCAGGCTCTAGGTCATAGTAAGCCTTCTGCGATTCACCAGTTAACAGAGGAGCCACCAGTCCAGCCCACTGCTCCTCAGGCCACTTTTCTCTTTCAGCAGTCCTTTCAAATGTGGTCAAAAATACCTCTGGATCATCCTCTCCAGTCATTTTTGTCAATAAACGACTCACCCCAAAGGACGCGGTATTAGTGGGACGGCTTTCCTCACTGGTCTGCGGACGTTGCTGCATTACTGCTTCCATTTGTTGTAGTCTCTGCTCTTGCTTCTGTAACAGGTCTATGAAGCGGGCCTCAGATTGCTGCTGGGCTTGTTGATGAGCTTGCTGCTGGGCTGCAAGGCTCCTTTGCAAACCTGCATTTGTCTGCTGTTGATTGGCATTTGCTAGAGCCAGCTGTTTCAGTATCTCCTCCATGCTGGCTTAAAAAAAACTGCCACTGGTTCTCCACCAACTGTGAGGGGGTTAGCTCGGCAGCGGGTGTGTGTGACCCCCGGGATGGGCTCCCCACACAAAACAGGCCCAGCAAACGGAGGTTGTGGTTTTCAAAATCAAAAAAGGTGCGGTTTATTTTCTATTTACAGTGACAAAACACAGCAAAGCAAAAGAAACATAACCAAAATAAATCCTGGTCAAGTTGACCTCTGACTAAACATACAGGTTTCCTAACTAACAACTGGGATCAGCCTAGTGCTGTCCTAGTCCCTAAGTCCCTGGTTTTAAATGTCCAAGCAAATAGCCACACAGGCTTTTTCTCACCGCACAGGGGTTCACTCTCCCTAGACAGTCCACACAGGTCTGGTTCCAGGCATGAGCTAACATCTAATGAAGCTGGGAGTTCTTATAGAGGCCTAAATGAGCTGACAAGCTTCAGCTGGTCTCATCAACTCCCTGTCTGCACGACGCCCAGCCCTCTCCCTAGAGGTATGAGTCATCCATGAGCCCACTAGCCTTATACAACTCTCCACCTAGTTGTATAAGTCGGCGTAAAGCCTGAATCTGGGCGAAATATATCTACCCCCCTGGATGCAACCAGGTGACTTTACCTTCCTGCTGTCACAATATGTTATGAGTCTGTGTCTATTACACCCAAGGAGGTACATTTAAACTAAGTCCAACACATTTTTGGGTTCTAGTATTATTCATTGTTCTAGTCCAGTTAGCTGTGGTCTGAAAACAGAAATAGCAAGAGCTCATTGCAGAGCTGGGCATTGATTTTGCACAGAGAAGCTCTGATCCTCCTCTTCTCGTGTTTCTCCCCCGTGCTGAGTTCCACCACTTGTTGCGTGCCTGAAATAAAGCTAGAATCGGATGCTTTGACCAGTGTTAGGACTAGTTCAGCAGAAGCTGAAGATTGGTAAGTACTGCTTTGCCATTCCATGCTAATAGTTGGTGGAGCATGTGTATTTTAACTTGAACCTTGGTGAGCTTTTTGTCAAGATCTGTGCAGTAATGCAGCATGAAACTTTGTCTTTGTGCAGGAGCTTCTTGTAATAAAGACTATTCGCTGCTATTGTGCAGGGTGACTGGTCTTTTATTTTTCTTTAGTTTTCTGCAGAAGCCTGTAGTGGGTTTCCCTGTTGTATCCCTCCCACAGGACTGCTCTCTACTCAACTTTGAAGTGGCATATCCTTTATGGCTATTAAGTAGCATATTTAAATTATTTTTGTGCGCAGAGTTCAGATATAAAAGGCATCTAAAGCCAAAACTATTTTTTATCGATTTGGATAGAGTGGAAAATGGTTAAAACTTTGTGTACTCTTGGGGAAATTTCCCCTCACTCCCTGTGCCAAAAATATAACAATGTGAGAGGAAATGTCTGTATTGTTAATTACCCTGTTTAGACCCCTAAACAGGTTTGTTGTGTGGAAGATTTCTCCTGACCTCCTGTTTCAGTAAGAACCTTGGATTTCTTATAATTTTCTCTCTTTGTGCAAGTAGGATAGATAGAGAGGGTGAATCTCCCCCAAAAGGGACATGGACAGCAATAAAACAGTGGTTCTAACCCTTCTCCACCCCATATCCTTTTCCAGTGAAATCTCTGCAGTACCTAGAATTTTTCATCATTTATAACAGACCCCTTACCACTGCACATGTGTTAACCTCCTTCTTAATCTTGCTCTGTGATGGCTGTTAGATATTGAATTTATTACTATTTTAGTGATAAAAGTTTATTTTCATTCTTTATTGAAACATGTTAATTTTGAAGGTTGCTGAGGACAGACAAAGGACATTTGCTGACATATAATAGACATATATCTATTCCAAAGAACCATGTCAGGACAATGGGTGGAGTTATGTTCCTCAATATACACAAGTGGGTGTTACTTCTGTGGACAGCAGCATCACCTTTCTTGGAGTGATTCTAAATGTAAATAATGCTGACATAACATTATTAAACTGTATAAGAACCCAAGGGTTTTGAACATGAGTTAGGAATGTCGGGCGAAGGGACCCATTGAAGATGGCGGGGGATGGGGCCCTGCTCGAAGATATACCATTGTACCATCTGATTCCTCATTCCTCCTTCTGAAACAACCACCTTACCATGTGTTACCAGCTGTCATTATGTAAGCATTGTCTTTTGCTTGTCTTTCTGAAGAATAAACAACCATTGTTGAAGATAACCTGGCTCTATTGAATTTGGAACGAAACGCCTAGGTAGGGGACACTAATTGTTTTTACAAGAGTTCCTACACACTTTTACAGTGGCGAGCCCCAGATTTGTTTGTTTTTCCCTAACTACTTGACAACAGGAGGGACTCAGATGAAGAGATGAGACGAAAACATTGTCAAGTCTTGGAAAAAAAAAACAACCAAAGAACTTAGAAAGAAAAAGGCGTTTGTGTTCCATCACACGTGGACAGAAGGTCCGAGAAACTGAGCCAGCTAAAGGCGAGAAGAATTGCAGCCGTGAAACTAAGCCAATTATTGATCTTGACTCCAAAGCACAAGGGTGAGTTTTTCTCTGTCTGTTTTCTCACCTACAGATCGCTTGTAAACTTGCAAGCAGAAGAAAAAACAAAAACAAAGACCCAGCTTACGAGGTTGTTTGACAAGGCCTTTGGACAGTATGTTTCAAGATATTGTAGGAAATCCAGCGAGGACTTTCAGGTTGTGATGAAAAGCGTAAACGTTTACGTACGTGAAGAAGATTTCTGCCAAAGAAGTTCTTACAAAAAGGTGAGAAAATTTCTCACAGAAGAAGTGTTGAAATGGGAACTAAGACTTCACGTTATTTATAAAGGCCACCATTGTAGATACAACAGGCAGATGTACTCTTTGGGTGAGCCAATATGAAAAGTCGGATTTTAATGTTTTGGACGGTCCAAGGATAAAGGCAAATACTACACTTACACATCTCATTCCTTCAACATACACAGGAGGGAGAAAGACATTTTTTCAATACACACGCATTTTTACATTTTGTTTACTTAGGCCTATTTACAGCCTACAGAAACATTACATTTACACGAGTCAAGGAACAAGGCAAAAGCTACAAGAAAACTATTCTTCAAAGAAAAAGATGAAGACAATATTCTTCCAAGAAAGAGCAACGCATAAAAGCAACAAACAAAGACAAAACAAATGAAAAGAAACGAACAACAGACAAAGCTTAAAGGGGTTGCTCCACCGGAAATTTTTTTTTTAAAGCCAGCAGCTACAGCTACAGCAGCTGCTGGCTTTTAATATTTGGACACTTACCTGTCCTGGAGTCCAGCGACGTCCGCAGCAGAGGACGAGCGACCGCTCGTCGCTCTGCTGCTCCCTCCGCCATCCTCGCTGAGGGAACCAGGAAGTGAAGCCCTGCGGCTTCATGCCCGGTTCCCTACGGCGCATGCGCGAGTCGCGCTGCGCCGTTCTGATTGGTGCTCCTGTGTTCTGGGAGCCGAGTGTCTCCCAGAACACCAAGGGAAGTCTGCGGGAAGTGACGTAACTCCCGCAGATTCCCGGAGACAGGACTCCCGGATGTGGGTGAAAATACCTGTCTTAGACAGGTATCTTCACCCCCCTCCCCCCTGAAAGGTGTCAATTGTGACACCGGAGGGGGGGAGGGTTCCAAATAGCAAAAGTTGCTATTTAGGGTGGAGCTCCACTTTAAGGACATTATTCATCTCTTGTTTTTTTTAAGTGTACACAGGACAATCATTCTAAACAAGGGGTAAATATGTTTGTTTATTTATTAAGTGAGTGGATAACATGGGATGGTTAACATCTCAAAGCTCAGAAGTATGTCCCTGTACTATCGGGAATTGATATATTTCACATATATGGAATACAGGCATGTAGCAGTAGTAGGGTAATTAAGTAATTAATGCCAGAGTGTAAAGAAGTTCTTTAATAAGGAAACTAAGTTTAACGCTGCATGAAAATGTTTATAAATATTTAAGCCCTAAACAACAGAAAATGTGTTATTACAAAATGTGGTCATTCAAAGCACAAGCAAGGGGCAGAACTAAGTTTTAAGAAAAACTATTGATTAAGATAATGGAAAACAACATGGTATTTAGTGTTTAACAAAAATCCTACAGATTTGGTTGCAGGAAATAATAAGTTAAGGATTGAGAAATTTTTACAAAATATTCCAAACTAGGATTTGGTTATTAAATTAAAAGTAGTAGATTGTTTTAATTTACTTAAGGCTTTTGTTCAATCTAAAAACTATCAAAAATTGTAAAAAAACAATTGGTAAACAGTTTTTGTAATTGAGTATTTCTAGTAAAAGTAAAAACTTTGGTTGAGGGAGAAATTTTTATCGGGGAAATGGCCAATCGCAGTTCATGGGCAGGAACCAATCTATGAGTTTCACGAGATTGTCCTCTAAACAATTTTTTGTCATTACTATAATCAGGAACGTCATATAACGTAGTGTACATGATTTTTGGCAGATGTACAAACCAAATATGTTTTAAAAATGGTAAAAAAGGTTAAAAATTATAAAAACGATAAATGAGATTGATACCGAATTGTACTATGAAGGGATGCAAAACATAGTAGCTAAGACTGACAGTAACAGATCTTTCTCTGAAGAGTGTGACATGTAAAGGAATGTACTGTCAACAGAGAAATGCAGATCGAGTTACACAGCTGACAATTTTCACTTCTGTGAATCTGAGAACAACATTTTTGTGTTAAAACTTCCAGAAACCTGGAAGAGGGTTCATGGATGAGAAAAAAATATATTTAAAAAGGTATTATTACTTACTAAATAATTGTTTTGAAAAAAAAAAACATGTGGGTTTTGCACCATTTGTTTAAGGTGTTATTTCAAGACAAACAGGAGGTGTCAAAACACAGCTTGTTAAAGAAAGTTAGTTGAAGTGGGATATAAATACATCGAGACTAAAGATGCAGTGTGACAAAGCCACAGTTGAAGTATAAGCAAATCATGCAAAAGTTACTTTATCAACTTTTAGTGAACATTTATTGGGAAGGAATCTCTTGTGCTTCTATAGAAAGGCGCCATATATTGGCACAATGGAACTTTCTATATATTTGTCTGCACTGAAAGATGATTAAGACTGCCATGTGTTTTTGTTTAGCAGTCAGAGTGACGGAGCACGTGTGGTTCATTCAATCATACTGTATGAGAAACATGATTGGTTCTGAAAAATGTACTTCAACATGATCAAGTTTCTTTCAGAAATATAATGCCGTGTACACACAATCATTATTCACGGCGGTTAAAAAACCGCCGTGAATAATGACAGGAAAAACGAGGGAACCGCTTGGTTCCCTACACACGGTCGTTTTTCCCGTCATTTTTTCTCTTGACGAGAAAAACGACCGTCTGTGGGCTCCGCGGCAGTGTTTCCCTATGGGAAAACTGCCGCGGAAAAAAATGCTGGAAATAACGACGAGAAAATTTAGAACATGTTCTAATTTTTCACGTCGTTTTTTATGCCGTTTTTCTCGACGAGAAAAACGACATAAAGCCCACAGACGATCGTTTTTCTCGGCGAAAAAAAAAATGCAGTTTTTCTCGTCGAGAAAAGCGGTCGTGTGTACGCGGCATAATATTTAGGAAAGCCCAACCTAAAATGATGTTTTTTGCAAAATTAAAGCAGTTATAAGTGAAGTTTTAGTAAAAGAAAAATACAATACTCTGGTAAGATTATTACTTTTACAAAATTTATTTAGTCACAGGATAAAGAGGGGGACAATGAAATTTTGTCTTAGTTAGAATCAGTACAGACTGATAATGGAGATAAAATTCATTGTAAAAATAATTGATTCCAACAATAATGTATGAAGTTATTTTTAAATGAAAATATTTCTTTTTGCATATCCAGGT
Source organism: Rana muscosa (assembly GCA_029206835.1). Classification (NCBI taxonomy): domain Eukaryota; kingdom Metazoa; phylum Chordata; class Amphibia; order Anura; family Ranidae; genus Rana; species Rana muscosa. The sequence goes on from CM055116.1 coordinate 637,572,598, forward strand.
ACTTGACTGACTGACAAATTGATTAATTGATTTTTGTTTAAGCTAATGAAAGAAATTCTGAACTACTCAATTTAGAGCACTTTGTCATCAAACTTCTGAATATTGTTTTATTTGTTTATAGAATAATTCAAAAGGAAAGAGTAACCTGATACTACAAAGTATTAAGAGATTTGGCAATCTATGTAGATTGATTATATTGTTTTTTTCACCTGCTAAAGAAGGATACAAGGATGTTTTTTTCTTTAGTAGATATTTATTTTGATGAATTAATTGAGGTAATTCTAGGAAAAAATATATTTTTAACAAAAGCTAAGTTGTTGTGAACTTATGTCATATTCCATTGGGGTTGGATTTCAAACCATGGAATCAGATAATGATTTTTTATTTTATAGGACAGGTAGTGAAGGACAAGTATGCAATTTTAGTTATTAAATGAAGTTTTTATGTTTCTTATCATCTTTAATGCTCAGGTATTGTAGAACGTATGAATAGTATTACAAAGTCTAAATAGGGTAAGATGATTCAAGAAAAAGTAAAGATTAGGTGACTTATTTACCTGTTATATTTTCAGTTTAAAAACTTTAGTATTTTCTAAACATAGGGTTTGTTAATTTTTTTGAGTTATGACAGGATGAAGAATGTCAGTTCTTCTATGTCGTTCGAGATTAGCATACTAAGTTATTTACAATCTGTTGTATAGGAAAAAGTACAGGTATAGGAATTTCAGAAGTTTGTTCACAAAACATGGCTAGGCCTTTGCTCAATTTAAATAGAAATGATGTTTTGAATTAGATTTCTATTTCTCATGAGTATGTTTAGTAATTTATTCCAGTAGCTAAAGTTATGATTAAGAATTATAGATCTGAAGGTACCAGGGATGCCAATAGAGATGCCAACTGAGATATCAATTGGAATTTCAATTGGGAAGGTTATTTTATTATTTTTTAAAAATAATGGGTAAAAATAAGAATAAAATGGGTAAACACAGAAAGGATTATGAGTCTAAAATAGTTTATATTATTAACCACTTCAATACCATGCACTTATGCACCTTCCCGCCCAGACCAATTTTCAGCTTTCAGTACTCTCACACTTTGAATGACAATTACTTAGTCATGCTACACTGTATCCAAACAACATTTTTATCATTTTCTTCTCACAAATAGAGCTTTCTTTTGGTGGTATTTAATCGCCACTGGGTTTTGTATTTTTTGCGATATAAGCAAAAAAACAGCAATTTTTTTAAAAAAAAACACTTTTTTTTAGTTTCTATTGTAAAATTTTGCAAATAAGTAATTTTTCTTCATAAATTTGTGCCAAAATGTATACTGCTACATATCTTTGGTAAAATGAACCCAAATTAGTGTATATTATTTGGTCTTTGTGAAAGTTATAGAGTCTACAAACTATGGTGGCAATCACTGAAAATTTATCACATCTGATCACGCCTGATGTACTGAAGGGATATCTCATTTCTTGAGACACTAACAAGCGAGGAAAGTACAAATACCCCAAAATTACCCCTTTTTGGAAAGTAGACAGTCCAAGGTATTTACTAAGAGGTGTGGTGAGTTTTTTGAAGTTGTATTTTTTTCCCACAATTCTTGGGAAATTTTAATTTTTTTTTTTTTTTTTTTTACACAAACTGGTCATATTAACAGTTTTTTTCTCTCACACAGCATATGCATAATTGCAACTACACCCCAAAATACATTCTGCTACTCCTCCTGAGTGTAGCGATACCACATGTGTGAGACTTTTACACAGCCTGGCCACATACAGAGGCCCAACATTGAAGTAGCACTTTCAGGCGTTCTACAAGCATAAATCGCACATATCCTTTCTCAACCACCTATTACACTTTTGAAGGCCCTGGAGCACCAGGACAATGGAATTTTCCACAAAATGACCCCATTTTGGAAAGCACACACCCCAACGTATAATCTATGAAGCATTATGAGTCTTTTGAACGGTTCATTTTTTTCCAGAAGGTTTTGGAAAATGTGGAGAAAAAATTAAAATGCATTTTTTTTACACAAAGTTGTCCATTTATAAGATATTTCTAACGCATAGCATATACATAGCAAAAATGACACCCCAAAATGCATTCTGCTACTCCTCCTGAGTATAGCAATACCACATGTGTGAGACTTTTACACAGCCTGGCCATATACAGAGGCCCAACATTGAAGTAGCACTTTCAGGCGTTCTACAAGCATAAATCGCACATATCCTTTCTCAACCACCTATTACAATTTTGAAGGCCCTGGAGCACCAGGACAATAGAATTTTCCACAAAATGACCCCATTTTTGAAAGCACACACCCCAACGTATAATCTATGAGGCATTATGAGTCTTTTGAACGGTTCATTTTTTTCCAGAAGGTTTTGGAAAATGTGGAGAAAAAATTAAAATGCATTTTTTTTACACAAAGTTGTCAATTTATAAGATATTTCTAACACATAATATGTACATAGCAAAAATTACACCCCAAAATGCATTCTGCTACTCCTCCTGAGTATGGCGATACCACATGTTTGAGACTTTTACACAGCCTGGCCACATACAGAGGCCCAACATCCAAGTAGCACCTCCAGGCATTCTAGCAGCATTAATTGCACATATCATTTTCTGACTACCGATCACATTTTTGAAGGCCCTTCATATATCTAACACATAGCAGGTACATACCAAATAACAAAAGATTACCTGTGGTTTTAGAAGTGCAGTGGTCCACAGAGGAGAGCATCGGTCCAGGCAGCAGGCAGGGATGAGGTCAGCGACAGCAAAAGCAATCATCCAGGCAGCAGGCAGGAATACTGTCCATAGTTCGCACAGGCAGAGATACTGTCAGCACAGCCAGAGCACAGCCAAAGCACAGGTCCAGGTAGCAGGCAGAGGTGTCCCGGCAGAAATGCTGTCCAAAGTCAGTAGAGGCAGCAGGCAGATATATGGTCAACACAGCCAAAGTATTGGTCCAAGCAGCAGGAAGAAACATGGTCCATAATGTCATGGGTCATTACAGGCAGTAATATGGTCAGCACAGCCAAATTATTGGTCCAGGCAGCAGGAAGGACCATCAAGCTTAGGGCCAGGGGGACAGGGGTAGAGGCTTCTCCCACCCAAATCGCTTTGAAGCCTCCGGGCAACCAGACCCTGTTCTTGGAGCACAGAAAATGAAAAACTGTTTTTCTCTACTCAGAACGCTATTCTGAAGCCCCTCACATATGTGAGACCCCTGTGTACTAAAAGTAGATGGCCAAAAGATCAGTCCAAGTGGCAGGCAAAAACATGGTCGATTAACAGGCCAGGGTCGGTACACGTGGAAGTCAGAAACGTGGTTTAAATCGGCAGGCAGAGGCATCGTCGGTAAACAGGCTGAGGTTGGTGCACGTGGAGGTCAGAAACGTGGTTTAAATCGGCAAGCAAAGACATCGTCGGTAAACAGGCCAGGGTCAGTTAATTAACATGGAAGGTAGTTAGTAACATGGTAGCAGGCAAATAGGGAAATGGCAGTCTGTTAATAATAAGGGGAACTAATGGATGTATGATAATTTTTGAAGCAATTTCCGATGCACAGGCCAGGTTGGGAGGGACAATCGGGACAATAATAGCTGGTGTCTCTTCTTACTCCTCCTCTGCTGCATACACGGCATTTCTTTTGGCGTCTTCTTCCAGATTCTGTGGGGGGGATGCTAAAGGGATAGTGTCGCTCGTGAAGCCGACTCACACTATCAGAGCGAATGCTTCCTGGGGTGGGATCTTGTTGGTAAATGATGGCATCGATGATATCTTCAATATATTGGAGGTAGTGGAGTCGGTGATTTTGAGTTGCTTTTTGGTAGCAGACAAACGAATTAAAAAGGGCCATGTGAAACAGGTGAAACGCAACTTTTTTGTGCCAATAATGGGACTTTCTGGTTGATAAGTAGGGCTGTAGCATCTGGTCGTTTAAATCCACCCCCCCATGTACAAATTGTAGTTGTGGACACATTCAGGCTTTACAATGGAGCCGCGTCTTCTTGGGATCTCCACCATGGTGTCATTGTGGATCGTAGAGAGGATGTGGACATCTTTCTTGTCCCTCCACTTCATGGCCAACACCTCCTCGTTCCTCATGGATGCCGATTCTCCAGGTCGCAATTTTTTTGTCAATAAATTTTGTGGGAATCCCTTCCGTTTTTTTTTAAAGGTACCGCAGGCCGGGGTTTGTTTACTGTAAAGGTGGCGAAAAAGGGGCAGGCTGGTATAATAATTATCAACATATAAATGGTAACCTTTTCCGAACAGGGGGTATGCCAACTCCCAGACAATTTTCCCACTGGTTCCAATATATGTGGGGCAATCACGGGGCTGGAGCTGGGAGTCTTTGCCTTCGTAGATCCTGAATTTGCAGACGTATCCAGTGGCTCGATCACATAATTTATTTAATTTTAACCCATACCTGGCTCTCTTGCTTGGTATGTACTGCTTGAACTGCAGTCGGCCGGTGAAATGTACGAGGGACTCGTCCACACAAATTTTTTGGTCTGGGATGAAAACTTCTTCAAATCGCTGGGAAAAGGCATTGATTAGGGGGCGTATCTTGTACAATTTGTCGTAGTTGGGATGATCTCGGGGAGGGCACTGTGAATTGTCATTGAAGTGGAGAAAGCGCATAATCATGTTGTATCTTTTCCTGGACATGACAGCGGAATATATGGGCATGTGTTGGATGGGGCGTTTGGACCAATATGAATGGACTTCGTTCTTTTTTGTAAGCCCCATATTGAACATAAGGCCCAAAAATAATTTAAATTCCTCCAATGTTAGACGCCGCCACTGGAACATGCGGGCGTAGGAAGAATCGGGGTTGGCAGCAATAAATTGGGATGCGCACAGATTAGTTTGATCCACTATATTCTGCAGCAAATCTTGTGGGAAAAATAAACAAAAATAATCAAATTTAGAAAAATTTGTAGTGTCGGGCTGCACACCTGGCTGTGCGGTGAAAGGGGGGATGATAGTGGATCCTGAGTTGGCAGGCAACCATAAGGGGTTTGCCAGGGCATCGGGAAGGTAGGATTGGGGCTGGATTCTTCGGGTTGGGCGTGCATTTCCATTGCTTGTACTGGGCTCCTCTTCCTGGGGTATGGCGCTGCTGGTGGTGGGCAGTTCTCCTGATCTTGGTGCTGATCTTGGTGCCGATCGCATTCTTTTGGGAGGGACGGTTTCCTCCGGGGACTCGGACTCTGAGCCACTATCCTCCACTGGCTCGTATTCCGAACCAGAATCGAATAATGGGAGCTCCCCGCTGCTCTCATCATCCGACATGGCAAGAATGGCATATGCCTCCTCAGGTGTGTAAACCCTTTGGGACATTATGGCAGTGCTTATTGGTGGGCCTGTGTAATGGTACTGCTGGTGGTAGTGGTGGCGGTCTGTGTGGTAGTACCGATGGAGGTATTAGTGGTGGGCCTGTGTGGTGGTACCGATGGCGGTATGGGTGGTGGTGGTACCAATGGCGGTACAGGTGGTGGTGGTACCGATGGCGGTACGGGCGGTGGTGGTGGCGGTGGTACCGATGGCGGTACAGGTGGTGGTGGTAGCGATGGCTGTATGGGTGGTGGTGGTACCGATGGCGGTACAGGTGGTGGTGGTACCGATGGCGGTACAGGTGGTGGTGGTACCAATGGCGGTACGGGTGGTGATGGTACCGATGGCGGTACAGGTGGTGGTACAGGTGGTGGTGGCACTACCGACGGTGGTACGGGTGGTGGTACTGGTGGTGGTACCGATGGCGGCACTAGTGGTGATACTGGTAGCGGGCCTGTGTGGCAGTATAGATGCTGGGCCTGGTGGCGGTACTGGTGGTGGTACTGGTACCGATGGTGGTACTGGTAGCCTGTGTGGCGGTGCCAATGGCGGTACCGATGGAGGTGGGCCTGTGACAGATGATTGACAGATGGGCTGATTGATTGACAGATGGGCTGATTGATTGATTGACAGATGGGTTGATTGATTGACAGATGGGGTGATTGATTGACAGGTGGGGTGATTGATTGACAGATCGGCTGATTGATTGACAGATGGGCTGATTGATTGACAGATGGGCTGATTGACAGATGGGCTGATTGACAGATGGGCTGATTGACAGATGGGCTGATTGGCTGGGCTGATTGATGTGCTGGGCTGTGTGACAGGTCCTCTTTATGGGGGGGCGTGTTGTGCACTGTAAACTTATGTAGACAAACTACACTGAGCTAACTTACTGATCTCTTCTCTCTCCTCACAGATCGGTGTGTGAGGAGAGAGCAGGGATCAGGTAGTAACTCCTGTGGAGTTTGTTTACATTGGTGACCGGCTGTGATTGGACACAGCCGGTCACGTGGTAAACAGCCAATTCATTGGCTGTTTACTCTGATCGGGGACGCGCTGTGTCCAAGGGACACTCGCCTTCCCCGATCCCCGCTCTGCAAGCCTGTGGCGGCGCGCACGGAGCGCGCCGCCGAGTTTGTTTTGACAGGTGATCGGCTGTGACTTTGACACAGCCGATCACATGGTAAACAGCCAATGAAATTGGCTGTTTACCGTGATCGGGGAAGCGCTGTGTCCGAGGGACACATGCCGTCCCCGATCACCGCGCTGCGCGCCCCCGCGGGCGCGCGCAAGGCATTATCCTGCAGGACGTCATATGACGTCCAGTATCGATATTGCAACCACTTCCCGGACGTCAATTCACTATTGACTGGGCGGGAAGTGGTTAATGAAATTATTCTATTCTATGTATTTTTATTTATTTTATGGATTTTTACATGACCATGACACAAGCACAGCTAAATTTGTTATTTCTTGTTTTTTCAAAACTATTTTTTGATTATGTTATCAAGGACTATCATTTTTGGATGAACTTCAATGATTCATTCATATGGTCTTGCATCAAAAGTGACATATTTATCAGTCGATCATTATGTGAGGGGGAGTTAAGATGTAATTTTAATATAGGAATGTTTTGAAATACAGAAAAAATTGTTGACTCTATGTTGACATTGAAATTTGATACTTTCTCCTACAAAATCTTTGTTAGTTGATATCACAGTAATAACTAATAGTAATGATACTAGCTTAGTTTACATATGGTTGATATTTTTTGGTTTCTAAATCTTTTATAGGAACACATATTAATTCACATAGAATTATTATTTTTTATTCATTTTTACAGAACAGATAACTTGGGAAAGTTGAATGGATAGTTTGTTATTACAAGAATGTACAATAAAGTGTACATTTGAAGTATTGATATAGTTAGAGTACATACAGGCTTGTGTGGAAGAAAAGGATTTTGATTTAATGTGTCTAAACAGAGTTACTGTGGAATTAAATAATATGGAACGTTGAAAAAAAAAAAAGAAAATGGAAAGAGTTGCTTGTTGGTCATGGATAGATAAATAGATGAATAGATAAATAGATAAATAGATAGATAGTTAAATATAAAAATAAATAGGAAAATAGAATATATAAAATATAACAATCAAATAATGGGAAAGTTACTGTATGTTTTTATGCATCCACAGACGAGTAGATTACGTATTATGTTTATAATTGTTCAGTGTCAAGGATAGTGTATAAAAACTTATATTGTAGAAATTATTTGGTTATTGAAATTTCAAAGAATGGAAGAAATTTTATTTATTAATTAATAATTTATATTACAAAACAATATAATTTAATATATCAAAGATATTCATTTCTCCTTTATGTTAAAATAGCTATATGATATGGTTAAAGTTATAAGAAGTAAAATCTATGAAGGTAAAGGAAGAAATGTTTTAATATTACATAGTTTAGATGGAGAATAAATTAAAATTATTAATTATATAATAATTTATAGTTTCTTGATGGAATGAAATAGTTAAATATTTCACAGGAATATCTCAGAGTTTTGGAAAAAGCTTATGTACAATATCTGAAACACTTATTATTTTCACCCCTTTTACGTTAATGATCAGTGGAAGCCTCTGCTAATAAAATCTCTCTCTTGGTTGATGATTATTTTAAATGCTTACTTTGTATTGTTGTAAAGTGGAGAAAGTCCTACCCTTATATTGTTGGACAGTAAAAAGAAGATGCCCCTTTACAATAGTGGTCAGTGAAGTAATATTGTGGTTGATTTACTAAAACTGGAGAGTGCAAAATCTTGTGCAGCATTGCATAAAAACCAATCAGCTTCTAGTTTTTTTTTGTCAAAGCTTAATTGAACAAGCTGAAGTTAGATGCCGATTGGCTACCATGCACAGCTGCACCAGATTTGGCAATATCCAGTTTTACTAAATTAACCCCATTGCTGCCATGCGCCTCTTCATCAGTGGTCACTGGGAGAAAAAAAGTGCTCCCTTATATTGGTGGTCACTGAAAGGAGTAGTGGTTCTTTAATTGAGGCTTAGAGGAGAAAGCAACCCCCCTTCCCTTGGTGGTCAGTAAAAGAAAAAATGCACCCTTTCATTGGCCAGTGGAGAAGCAATTCACACTTACATCAATAGGCATTGAAAGATAAAGGGCTTCCTTCCATTGGTGATCAGTGAAAGATGAAGGTAACCCTTCCATTGTTAGTGTGTGGGAGAAGAATTGTCCTCCTTCTATAGGTAGTTAGTATTCGAAGTAGTACTTCCTTCTATTGGTGGCCAGCGAAAGAAGAGCCGCCTTCCATAGGTGGCTACTAGGAGTAGTACATTGTGGGCCCATGGAGAAGATATTCTGCTTGACAATGGTGGCCAGTGAGGGAAGAGGTCACTGGAGAAGAAATATTCTATTGCATTGCTGGTTGCTGAAAGACTTGCCCTGCTACACTGGTGGGTGGTGGAGAAGAAATGTCCTTTTATATTAGAGGAGAGCGAATAGAAAATGTCAGTGGGAAATGTGCCACCTTCTACTGGTGGTCACTGCAAGAAGTACCCCTATATATTGGTGGTTGCTGGAAGAAAAGGTGCCCTTTTGATTCAGAGGCCACTGGTTGAAGCTTCTCCTTATATTGGTGGTCAGTGGGAAAAAAATGCCCCTTACATTAATGGTCAGTGGCTGCAAAATAACTCCTTTCAATGCTAGTCAGTATAGAACAGACTCACCCTTACATTGGTGACCAGTGAATACATTTTTTTCCTGTACATTGTTGTTGAAAGAAGGCAGGCCCCTTGCATTTGTGGTCAGTTAAAAAAAGGCCTCCTTTTATATTAGGTGGTTAGTGTGAGATATGCCCCCTTAAATTGGAAGTCAGTGATTGGGCTTACAGAAGATTATTAGGGTCTGTTGTGACTTACCTTTGGTGAAACAAATGAGGGAAGACGTTGATCCCTTTCACTGCCGAATGACAACACAGTAAAACTATGCAGACACTGACGAACAGGAGCTCATTCTCCCTAGTACGTAACCATTACTCCCATTATTGTAGGCAGGTAAGAAGAAGAAAGCAGTGCAGCACTCTGCTGCACAGGGTTAAGTTCAGAGGGGCAACAAAAACAAAAAAGGTCCCTGGTGTATAGTTTATCTTATATCTCCTTAACCATTTAACCACCAGAAGGTTTTACCCCCTTCATGACCAGGCATTTTTGCTATTCATCACTGTGCTACTTTAACCGGCACTTGCTCAGTCATGCAACACCATAACCAAATTAAATTAATATAATTTTTTTTCACACAAATAGAGGTTTCTTTTGATGGTATTTGATCCCCACTGGGTTTATATATACCAGGCATATGCAATTAGCGGACCTCCAGCTGTTGCCAAACTACAAGTCCCATCATGCCTCTGCCTCTGGGTGTCATGCTGGATGCTTTCAGAGTCTCGCTATGCCTCATGGGACTTGTAGTTTGGCAACAGCTGGAGGTCCGCTAATTGCATATCCCTGATATATACAGTATCTCACAAAAGTGAGTACACCCCTCACATATTTGTAAATATTTTATTATATCTTTTCATGTGACAACACTGAAGAAATTACACTTTGCTAAAATGTAAAGTAGTGAGTGTACAGCCTGTAGAACAGTGTAAATTTGCTGTCCCCTCAAAATAACTCAACACAAAAGTGAGTACACCCCTAAGTGAAAATGTCCAAATTGGGCCCAAAGTGTCAATATTTTGTGTGGCCACCATTATTTTCCAGCACTGCCTTACCCCCTTGGGTATGGAGTTTACCAGAGCTGCAAAGGTTGCCACTGGAGTCCTCTTCCACTCCTCCATGAAGACATCAAGGAGCTGGTGAATGTTAGAGACCTTGCGCTCCACCACCTTCCATTTGAGGATGCCCCACAGATGCTCAATAGGGTTTAGGTCTGGAGACAAGCTTGGCCAGTCCATCACCTTTACCCTCAGCTCCTTTAGCAAGGCAGTGGTCGTCTTGGAGGTGTGTTTGGGGTTGTTATCATGTTGGAATATTGCCCTGTGGCCCAGTCTCTGAAGGATCATGCTCTGCTTCAGTATGTCACAGTACATGTTAGCATTCATGGTTTCCCTCAATGAAATGTAGCTCCCCAGTGCCGGCAGCACTCTTGCAGCCCCAGACCATGACACTCCCACCACCATGCTTGACTAGGCAAGACACGCTTGTCTTTGTACTCCACACCTGGTTGCCGCCACACACGCTTGACACCATCTGAACCAAATAAGTTTATCTTGGTCTCATCAGACCACAGGACATGGTTCCAGTAATCCATGTCCTTAGTCTGCTTGTCTTCAGCAAACTGTTTGCGGGCTTTCTTGTACCTCATCTTTAGAAGACGCTTCCTTCTGGGATGACAGCCATGCAAACCAAATAGATGCAGTGTGAGGCGTATGGTCTGAGCACTGACAGGCTGACACCCCCCACCCCTTCATCCTCTGCAGCAATGCTGACAGCACTCATACGTCTATTTGCCAAAGGCAATCTCTGGATATGACGCTGAGCACATCTTTGGTCGACCATAACAAAGCCTGTTCTGAGTTGAACCTGTCTTGTTAAACCGCTGTATGGTCTTGGCCACTGTGCTGCAGCTCAGTTCCAGGGTCTTGGCAATCTTCTTATAGATTAGGTAATTTTTATGTAGAGCAGCAATTCTTTTTTTCATTTCCTCAGAGAGTTCTTTGCCATGAGGTGCCATGTTGAACTTCCAGTGACCAGTATGAGAGAGTAAGAGCAGAGATAACACCAAATTTAACACATCTGCTCCCCATTAATACCTGAGACCCTGTAACACTAACGAGTCACATGACACCGGGGAGGGAAAATGGCTAATTGGACCCAATTTGGACATTTTCACTTAGGGATTTACTCACTTTTGTTGCCAGAAGTTTAGACACTTTTGTTGCCAGAAGTTTAGACATTAATGGTTGTGTGTTGAGTTATTTTGAGGGGACAGCAAATTTACACTGTTATACAAGCTGTACACTCACTACTTTACATTGTAGTACAGTGTCATTTCTTCAGTGTTGTCACATGAAAAGATAGAATAAAATATTTGCAAAAATGTGAGGGGTGTACTCACTTTTGTGAGATACTGTATATATAAACACAAAAAAAGGCTGAAGAAAGGAGAAGACATTAATAAAGGAATCGTCAAAAACCGGCATTGTAATTTTTAACATTTTTGACACTTTTTTTAGTGAAATGGTAGGGGTACATTTGTACCCCATTACTATTTCACACAGGGGGGGTGGGATCTGGGGGTCCCCTTTGTTAAAGGGGGCTTTCAGATTCCGATAAGCCCCCCACCCTAAGACTCCCACAACCACCGGCAAGGATTGTGGGGATGAGGCCCTTGTCCCCATCAACATGGGGACATGGTGCTTTGAGGGGTCACAGACCCCCAAAGCATCCTCCCCATGTTGAGGGCATGTGGCCTGGTACGGTTCAGGAGGGGGGGCGCTCTCTCGTCCCCCCCTCTTTTCTTGCAGCCTGCCAGGTTGCGTGCTCGGATAAGGGTCTGGTGTGGATTTTCAGGGGGACACCCACGCCATTTTTTTTTTGAGTTTGGCGCGGGGGTCCCCTTAAAATCCATACCAGACCGGAACGGCCTGGTACGGATTTTGAGGGGAACCCCCACGCCATTTTTTTTAAGTTTGGCGCGGGGGTCCCCTTAAAATCCATACCAGACCTGAAGGGCCTGGTACGGATTTTGAGGGGAACCCCCACGACATTTTTTATTTTTTTCAAAGACTTTCAATGACTTTTATCTGTATTGACGGGAACCGACAATTCATTACAGCCACGAGTACTTTTAATGACTATTATTTTACTTTATGTCAAAATTTCATTTTGCTCTTGGACTGTTCTAAACATGGAAAACATGCGCTACTTTACAGGCATACTATAGACATCCCCCAGGTATGATATTTAGGGCCAGTTCACACCGGAGTGCAGTGCGTTTTTTTGATGCATGAAAAACGCAAAGAAAGTTGATCACATAAATGCCAATGGCATAGTTCACACCACTGCAGTCCGTTCCAGTGTGTTTCAGAAAGGAAAAAAAAATTGGTCATGTTGCATTTTTTATGTACAGAACTGTACTGCACCGCAGTAAAACACATCAAAAACGCAACGGAATGTACCAAAAATGCACTGGAATGCACCGGAACGCACCTATATGCACCAAGGACGCACTGCAACACAAGTGAAAAGAGGGTGAAAAAAGCACTGGACTGCATCAAAATTGCATCAAAAATGCACTGGAACGTGTCAAAAACGTGCATGCAGAAAAGAACCTGGAGCACATCCGGACTGCATTTCTATGGTGTGAACTGGCCCTTAGGGCCAGTTCACACCTTAGAAACGCCATCCGAATGCGGTCCAGGTACTTATTTGCATGCACGTCTTTGATGCATTCCAGTGCATTTTTAGTACGTTTTTGATGCAGTCCAGTGCTTTTATTCACCCCTCTTTTTTATTAACCATAGATAAGGACAAGTGTGTTCCAATGCGTTTTTGGTGCATTTAGGTGTGTTCCGGTGCATTTTTGATGTGTTTTGCTGCGTTCCAGTACAGTCCAGTGCAGGTAAAATGCAGCAAGTTCTACTTTTTTTGTGGAACTAGAACGCACTGGAACAAACACTGCCATTTAGAACCATATAACCAACTTTCCATGCATTTTTGATGCATAAAAAACGCAATATACTGCATGTGGTGTGAAATGGCCCTTAAGCAATTTGGCATATTTAAAGGCACTTCTCCTTGTTTTGATTTTTTGGTGTTGTCCAAATTGGTGACATTGATATATGTCCCTTAGGGTGGGACCTGGGCCTCCATTTTAAGGCCAATAACTAGAAAAAAAGCCAGCCAAGTGGGGACTAGCAAAATTAACAAGTCAGTTCCCATAGACTGCAATGGTATTTGTTGGTAGGCGGGGGGTGATTGTCCCGTCTCTAATTTGGTAGCATGCTGGATGATGTGCTTAGTTTTGGACAGGGGGGGGGTTATTTTCTGCTAGCTGCATTTGTGTTGGTCTGAGCATGCCCAGGCACTTCATTTTTTTTGTTGGTGCTTTTTGTGTGTGAACAGCACCTGGATGTTTCTGGGCATGCTCAGAGAGTGTTTTTATGGGTTAGTAATTGAAGGACATCCTTAACAGGTGTACCCACTTTGAAGTTCAGTCTTTACATTGGGTGATATTGCATTTTGGGTGTTTCATGAACTGTGCATGTGTTTTCAATTGCCTCATTAGCACACAAACCTATGTTATATAAATCTTGCAGATAGCATCCTCTCCCTTGCCCTGAAAAGAGGCAAGAGTGTGTGTGTGTGTGTGCGTCCGGCAAAAAGTACATTTTGGTGTCCTTATCGAGTTTGTAACACACGCATTTTATTTGTTATGTCTTTGCAAAACAGATGTTTGTTTTACTTTTGTTGATTGTATTTTTTTGTGTGGGAGATATGTTCCCCTGAAATATTTTTGATGTTGTTAATGTGTGTCGTTTGTTCACTTTGATTTAATTGTCTGTGCTGCATTATTTTGCTAAATCTTTCTCAAGATGTTGTGACTAATGTTTCAAATTGACCATGTTTTTTATTTTGGCTTCCCTTTGTTTTGTTGACCAATAAAATTTGATGCAAAGTTTTTATGTTTGTTTTGTGTTTTCTTTGCAACAAATGTGACAGCTGATTGGCATGTCAAAACAAAACAGGTGTGATTTGTCTACCCTGGTGCCTTCATGGTAGCATATGCATGTATTGTGTGCTGCCATGGATAGTCACCAGGAAATGAAAAATACAGAGCGGTAAGTGTTCAATTTTCCTTTTTACTGCAGTGGTTCTCAGCCTCAGTCCTCAAGTACCCCCAACAGGACATGTTTTGTGAATTTATCTTATCGAGAATTGCTGTCCAAAATACAAAACCATTGACTGTGATTTAAAGCACATGTGCAAGATGAAGGAAAACCTGCAAACATGGCCTGTTGGGGGTACTTGAGAAGCACTGATTTAGAGCACTGCACTTAAAAATAGCTCAAGGCAATACTATTCTAATTGTGGGCATTTTGAGGGAAACCAAGTAAGTGTTAGAACCCCTGCTTGTTTTTTTTAGGTTGGGCTTTGTGTCCCTTTTAGTAAAATTGGCTTCACTTCCTGTCACACAGCTAAACAGGAAGTGAAGGTAAAACCCTACCAATGTCTTTTCTTGGGGACACACAGATCAATCTAACTAGTGTCCCCATTAAGCAAATTGCACTCTAGCACTTTGTTGTGTACACCTCAAATCATTGGGTAGTTTGGGGTTTAGTAAAGGCAAATCCACTCTGCAGTACAAGTGTAGTTGCTGAAAATCTGAGGGGAAGCACTGGTGATTGTAACATCCAATCATGTAAAAGCAAAGATGTTTTTTTTTGGTTTCCTTGCATGTCCCCCTCGGATATCCAGCAAGTGCTCTTGTAGTGCAAAGTGGATTTGCTTTTAGTAAATAAACCCCAAAGTCCAAAATACCTAATAATTTGGGGTGTACCCAGCAAAATGCTGGAGTGCAATGTACATAATGGGGAAAGTATTTAGATTGACCTGTATGTCCCCAAGGAAAAATATTGGTAGGGATTTACCCTCACTTCCTGTGTGGCTATGTGACAGGAAGTGAATCATTTGGAAGGATAAAGTGGCCAAATTTGGGAGTTGTCTTCACCCTATCAGGGGTGCAGACATCCCCAAAAACTGTCTAGACTTGTAATTCCTCTGCACTCCATCCCCAAGCAAAAATGAGAAAGGATTTAATTTAGTTTAACTTTGCAAAGACACATTCCTAAGTTGAATTGTGATGCATGTCAATGGCTCATTTAAACCCTCTTTAATCACTTGAGATCAGCGCTATAGCTGATCGACGGCCACAGCACGGTCCTCAATTGCCGAGAGTCCGTCAATAGACATCCTCCTCCTCGCGCGCGTGCTGCGGTCACCGAGTCACTGAGACTCGGGTGATGACAGATCCGAGTAAGGGGCCGATCCCTGCCCCTTACCACGTGATCAGCTGTCAGCCAATGACAGCTGATCACGTGATGTAAACAAAAGCTCGGTAACGGTTTTTGTTTTCTCCTTGTGCTGACAGCGTGAGCATAAAAAAAGGCAATCAGCGGCTTATGTGCAAGGGACATTGGGCCCGAAGAGGAAGAGGCAATTCTGCGTCATCTGTGACAATCAGTAGCCCCTGCCAGTGCCACCTATCAATGCCCACCACTGGTGCCAATCAGTGCCACCTATCAGTGCCCATCACTGCCAACTATCATTGCCACCTAGCAGTGCCACTTCTCAATGCCCACCAGTGCCAACTAGCAATGCCACCTCTCAGTGCCCACCCTTGCCACCTTATCGGAGCCCATCAGTGCAGTCTCATCAGTGTACATCAATGAAGGAGAAAAATTACCTTTTTTCAAAATTTTCGAACTAAATATTAACCACTTCCCTACCGCCCACCGTCAAATGACGTCCTTGGCTTTGTGCTGTGACATCTGAATGATGCCTGCAGTTGCAGGCATCATTCAGATATCATTCTTTTCAGCCGGCGATTCTGTGCACAATAAAAATGATTATAGCAGCAGTCCTGCCGCTTGTTCGTTCTTATAGGCGGCGGGAGGGGACGTCCCCCCCTTCCGCCGCTATCCGGTGCTTCTCCGGGCTCTCTTGTGCCATCGGGGGCTCGGAGAACTAATTGGCCGGTGCCGGATGGGAAGCATAGAGATGACTGGTGACCAGATGGTCACCAGTCATCTCTATGACCGTCGGAGGCCCGGGCGCGACGTTATGACGTCACGCCGGGTTCCCGTATGTAAACAAAGCCGTAATCTAGGCTGTCAGCATGAGATTGGTGATTTTTTTTTACCAATCTCATGCTTTTCAGCCTGGAGGAGAGATGTGGGGTCTTATTGACCCTGCATCTCTCCATAAAGAGGACCTGTCACAATAGATTCCTATTACAAGGGATGTTTACATTCCTTGTAATAGGAATAAAAGTGATCAAAAGAACAAAAAAGTTAAAAAAAGAGTAAAAAATAAAAAAAAGTAAAAAACAAAAAAAATAAGAATAATAAATAAAATAAAACGCCCATGTCCCCGGTAGCTCGCACTCAGAAGCGAACACACACGCAAGTCCCGCCCACATATGTAAATGCCGTTCAAACCACACATGTGAGGTATTGCTGCGTGCGTTGGAACAAGTGAAACAATTCTAGCACTAGACCTCCTCTGTAATGCGAAAATGGTAACGTGTAAAAAAATTTAAAGCATCGCCTATGGAGATTTATAAGTACTGAAGTTTGGTGTCATTCCATGAGTGTGCGCAATTTTAAAGCGTGACATGTTAGGTATCTATTTACTCAGCATAACAACATATTTCACATTATACAAAAAAATTGGGCTAACTTTAGTGTTTTGTAATTTTTTAATTCATGAAACCATTTTTTTTCCAAAAAAAAGAGGTTTGAAAATTTATTGCGCAAATACAGAGCGAGATAAAAATTTGCAATGACCGCCATTTTATTCCCTAGGGTGTCTGCTAAAAATATTATATATATATATATATATATATATATATATATATAATGTTTGGGGTTTCTAAGTAATTTTATAGCCATAAAATTATGATTTTTACATGAAGGAGAGAAGTGCCAGAATAGGCCCGATGCTGAAGTGGTTAAAATATCCTAATTTTTTTATTTTTAGTCGGTCTTTTGTATATATATATATATATATATATATATATATATAAAAAAAAACGCAGAGGTGATCAAACAACACAAAAAATTAATAAATTTTCATTGGGTTACAGTGTTGTATGAGCGCGCAATTGTCATTCAAAATGCATCAGCGCTGAAAGTTGAAAATTGGTCTGGGCAGGAAGGGGGTTTAAGTGGCCAGTAAGCAAGTGGTTAATATAAGGCTATATGCACACAGACGTTTTTCCAGCCGCTTGTTTGAGCGTTTTTTGCAGCTTAAAAACGGCTCTCCATGTTAGCCTATGGCCTCCATGGCGTTTTTGAGCTGTAAATGGCATAGGCGTTTTTAGGCCCCATGTACACGGGACGCTGGTGCAAAGTCTTCAGAACTAAGGTTGAAAGCGGCGTTTAGAAAGCCACGATTTGTCGTGTTTGCATGCCGCGTTTTACCGCATTTGCGTCTATATGCGTTTAGTTAGGAAACATCATAAGGAGCCGCCCTAAGCTCCAAAAACAGTATTGTTAACCATTTCAGCTATTTTGTGAGACCAGAGTGAGTAGCAGCAGCTGAGAGAGCAGCAGTGTAGTTGTATTTAGCGTGTCACTTGCCACAAGTTGTGGAGTGTCCACTTGCCACGTCACCTGGCACAAGTTGTGGATTGTCCACTTGCCACGTCATCTGGCACAAGTTGTGTATTGTCCACTTGCCATGTCACCTGCCCCAAGTTGTGGATTGTCCACTTGCCATGTCACCTGCCCCAAGTTGTGGATTGTCCATTTGCCACGTCACCTGCCCCAAGTTGTGGATTGTCCACTTGCCACATCACCTGCCACAAGTTGTGGATTGTCCACAATTCAATGGAAGCAATTACATTTTTATTTATATATTGTGACAGCAGGAAGGTAAAGTCACCTGGTTGCATCCAGGGGGGTAGATATATTTCGCCCAGATTCAGGCTTTACGCCGACTTATACAGCTAGGTGGAGAGTTGTATAAGCCCAGCTGAGACTAGTGGGCTCATTGATGACTCATACCTCTAGGGAGAGGGCTGGGCGTCGTGCAGACAGGGAGTTGATGAGGCCAGCTGAAGCTTGTCAGCTCATTTAGGCCTCTATAAAAAAACTCCCAGATTCATTAGGTGTTAGCTCATGCCTGGAACCAGACCTGTGTGGACTGTCTAGGGAGAGTGAACCCCTGTGCGGTGAGAGAAAGCCTGTGTGGCTATATATTTGCTTGGACATTTAAAACCAGGGACTTAGGGACTAGGACAGCACTAGGCTGATCCCAGTTGTTAGTTAGGAAACCTGTATGTTTAGTCAGAGGTCAAGTTGACCAGGATTTATTTTGTTTATGTTTTTTTTTGCCTTGCTGTGTTTTTGTCACTGTAAATAGAAAATAAACCGCACCTTTTTGATTTTGAAAACCACAACCTCCGTCTGCTGGGCCTGTTTTTGGGTGGGGAGCCCATCCCGGGGGTCACACACACCCGCTGCCGAGCTAACCCCCTCACAGTTGGTGGAGAACCAGTGGCAGTTTTTTTTTTAAGCCAGCATGGAGGAGATACTGAAACAGCTGGCTCTAGCAAATGCCAATCAACAGCAGACAAATGCAGGTTTACAAAGGAGCCTTGCAGCCCAGCAGCAAGCTCATCAACAGAGCCTTGCAACTTTACAACAGAGTCTGGAGGCTCAGCAACAAGCCCAACAGCAATCTGAGGCCCGCTTCATAGACCTGTTGCAGAAGCAAGAGCAGAGACTACAACAACAGATGGAAGCAGTAATGCAGCAACGTCCGCAGACCAGTGAGGAAAGCCGTCCCACTAATACCGCGTCCTTTGGGGTGAGTCGTTTATTGACAAAAATGACTGGAGAGGATGATCCAGAGGTATTTTTGACCACATTTGAAAGGACCGCTGAAAGAGAAAAGTGGCCTGAGGAGCAGTGGGCTGGACTAGTGGCTCCTCTGTTAACTGGTGAATCGCAGAAAGCTTACTATGACCTAGAGCCTAACCAAGCAAAAGACTATGTGATGCTAAAAGCTGAAATATTGGCAAGGCTGGGTGTCACCCTGGCTGTCCGGGCTCAGCGTGTGCATAACTGGACTTTCCAGCTTGGAAAACCCCCCAGGTCTCAAATGTATGATCTCATTCACCTGAGCAGAAAGTGGCTACAGCCAGAGACTTTGTCCACACCAAAGATTGTGGAACGTGTTGTAATGGATCGGTTTTTGAGAGCTCTTCCTACTGCCATCCAAAAGTGGGTAAGCCATGGAGACCCAGAGACGGCCGATGGTCTTGTGGATCGTGTGGAGAAATACTTGGCTACAGAGAACCTGACGGCCTCTTCCAGAGACACTCGGACTTTCCACCCTAAGACCAGACCATCCCCAGGGGCGGATAAGATGATTCCAAGGGGTAAGGGTGGAGAGAGTGAGAGGGTGGGAGCTCTACCCCAAGTTTGGCGAGAACAGCCTGGGAAATCAGCAGCTCAAGAGGCGGCAAGAAGGATCGTTTGCTACCGCTGCCGCCAAGCGGGACATATTGCAGCAAATTGCCCGGTTGTGGAGGAACCCATGCAGTGTGACTTTCTGACGGGCAGACGTCAGTCGCTGTGTGCGACAGTCGCATGCACTGCCATTCGGGGAACTGAGAAACATTTATGCAAAATGTGTATTAATGGTAGAAATGTTGTGGTATTGCTGGATTCAGGTAGCCTTGTGACCCTGATAAAGGCTGAGTTAGTTAAAACAGAGGTCTCTGGGAATAGCAAGGTAGCCGTTATTTGTGTGCATGGGGACACCCGAGAGTATCCAGTGACTACAGTGTGTTTCGAGACCCCCAAAGGTACCCTCTCTCATCCAGTGGGCTTAGTATCTCAGTTACCGCATGACGCCATTGTGGGAAGGGATTTTCCGAAGTTCTGGGAACTGTGGGATGATCCTGAGCCCCCCACGGGTGCCCCTATGTACCAGGAATGTGATAGCCAGAACTCCCCTGAGAGTGGTGAGGACTCTCCGGAATTTCCCTTGTCAGTATTGGCAGGGGAGACTCAAGAAACTGGAGAGGAGCCCACCTCCTCAGACGAAAACCTACCGTCTGTGGAGTTTTCTGATCTTGAGGTTCACAGGGAAAACTTTGCCACAGAACAGTTGAAAGACCCCGCCCTAATAAAGGCACGGGAAAACGTAGTGAAAATAGATGGCGAGTTAGTGAACCCAGATAATACCGGCACTTACCCATACTTCAGCGTAGAGAAGGACCTACTGTATCGGGTGGCAAAAAGGGCAGAAGAAACCGTTGAGCAGCTTGTGGTGCCCAAACCTTACAGGAAGTTGGTGTTGGAGTTGGCCCATGGGCACATTCTTGGAGGTCATCTGGGGACAGAGAAAACCCGAGAGAGGGTATTACAGAGATTCTATTGGCCTGGGGTGATGAAGGACATAGAAAATTATTGTTCCTCCTGCCCTGTGTGTCAGAGGTCGGCCCCGATGCCACATTTCCGTAGCCCGCTGGTCCCTCTACCCATCATTGAGGTCCCGTTTGAGAGAATCGCAATGGATTTGGTAGGTCCTATAATCAAGTCCGCTAGGGGGCACCAGTACATATTGGTTATAATGGACTATGCCACCCGTTATCCAGAAGCGATCCCTCTCAGAAATACCTCGGCCAAAACCATAGCCAAAGAGCTATCTCTTGTTTTTAGCCGGGTGGGTATTTGTAAAGAACTGCTTACGGACCAAGGTACACCCTTTATGTCCCGGGTTATGAAAGAGCTGTGTAAATTGTTCAAAGTGACGCAATTGCGTACATCTGTGTATCACCCCCAAACCGATGGGCTGGTTGAAAGATTCAACAAAACCCTAAAACAAATGTTGAAGAAAGTGGTGGATAGAGATGGAAGGGATTGGGACTGTCTACTTCCTTATTTGATGTTTGCTATTAGGGAGGTGCCCCAATCCTCTACGGGATTCTCCCCCTTTGAGTTACTGTATGGGAGACACCCAAGAGGGCTGTTGGATATTGCCAAGGAAACTTGGGAAAGTGAGAGTTCTCCCCACAGGAGTGTGATTGAGCATGTCGCCCTGATGCAAGATCGAATTGCACAGGTAATGCCCATCGTGAAGGAACATTTGGCCCAAGCGCAGTTGGCACAGCAGAGAGTGTACAACCGTGGAGCCAAGACCCGTACCTTTTCCCCGGGGGATAGGATATTGGTACTTGTCCCTACGGTTGAAAGTAAATTCCTTGCCAAATGGCAAGGCCCCTACGAGATAATGGAAAAAGTGAGCGAAGTGAATTACAAGGTCAGACAACCAGGAAGGCGAAAGCCCGAACAGATCTATCACGTTAATCTGTTGAAAGCCTGGAGGGATAGAGAGTCCCTAGTCGCAGACACTTGGTCACCAGCTCAAACTGGTTGCGTGATTCCTGAGGTTGGAATCGCAGCCACCTTGTCACAACCCCAACAACAGGAGGTTAAGGAGTTTGTGCTTCGCAACAAGGAGGTATTCTCTGAGCTGCCGGGACAAACATCTGGGGTAGAGCATGACATTATTACCCCGCCCGGTGAAAGGGTGAAGTTAAAACCCTATCGGATCCCAGAGGCCCGACGGGAGGCAATACGGGAGGAAGTACAGAAAATGCTGAACTTAGGGGTGATAGAGGAGTCCCAAAGTGATTGGTCTAGTCCCATTGTGTTGGTGCCTAAACCGGATGGGAGCTGGCGATTTTGTAACGATTTTCGTCAGTTGAACAAAGTTACAAAATTTGACACCTACCCCATGCCACGTATAGATGAGTTGATCGACCGGCTGGGAACAGCCCGATACATGACGACTCTTGACCTCACAAAAGGGTATTGGCAAATCCCCCTGGCCAAGTCGGCCAAAGAGAAAACCGCATTTGTAACCCCAGACGGGGCGTTCCAATATAAAAGAATGCCGTTCGGGTTACAGAATGCGCCGGCCACATTCCAGCGGAAAATGGACCAGATGCTGAGGCCCCATCGGAAGTATGCTGCGGCTTACCTGGATGACATAATTGTCCATAGCACAGATTGGGCCTCACATCTGCCAAAAGTGCAAGCAGTCCTGGACTCTGTTCGGGAAGCAGGGTTTACGGCTAACCCCAAGAAGTGTACCATTGGGCAGGAGGAGGCCAAATATCTTGGGTACACCATTGGGAGGGGAGTAATAAAACCCCAACTCAACAAAGTCGAGGCCATCCAGAGTTGGCCACGTCCCAACAGCAAGAAGCAGGTACGAGCCTTTCTGGGAATCGCTGGGTATTATCGGCGATTCATTCCCCACTTTGCTTCTAAGGCTGTGCCCCTAACCAACCTGACGAAGGGGAAAGGGTCGGTCATGATTAAATGGACCCCCGAGGCTGAGGCAGCATTCCAATTCTTGAAACAAGCCTTATGTAGCCAGCCAGTGTTGTACTCACCCGACTTCTCTAGAGACTTTGTCGTACAAAGTGATGCGTCAGATGTGGGGTTAGGAGCAGTATTGTCCCAGGTCTGGAACGGGGAAGAGCACCCAGTCATTTACCTCAGCAGGAAGTTGAAGTCCCATGAGGTAAATTACGCCACCGTTGAAAAGGAGTGTTTAGCGGTGAAGTGGGCTCTAGATTCCCTTCGGTACTACCTGCTAGGTAGGCACTTTGACATGGTTACGGATCACGCTCCGTTAAAGTGGATGGCTCAAAACAAGGAAACAAATAGAAGAGTGAATAGGTGGTTCCTGGCCCTCCAGGAATTCAACTTCACAGTAAAGCATCGCCCTGGCGTTCAAATGGGGAATGTGGATGCTTTGTCTCGAGTACATGAATGCCTGATTGCTGGTGTTCCAACCCCGAGGTTAAAACAAGAGGGGGGGGTATGTGACAGCAGGAAGGTAAAGTCACCTGGTTGCATCCAGGGGGGTAGATATATTTCGCCCAGATTCAGGCTTTACGCCGACTTATACAGCTAGGTGGAGAGTTGTATAAGCCCAGCTGAGACTAGTGGGCTCATTGATGACTCATACCTCTAGGGAGAGGGCTGGGCGTCGTGCAGACAGGGAGTTGATGAGGCCAGCTGAAGCTTGTCAGCTCATTTAGGCCTCTATAAAAAAACTCCCAGATTCATTAGGTGTTAGCTCATGCCTGGAACCAGACCTGTGTGGACTGTCTAGGGAGAGTGAACCCCTGTGCGGTGAGAGAAAGCCTGTGTGGCTATATATTTGCTTGGACATTTAAAACCAGGGACTTAGGGACTAGGACAGCACTAGGCTGATCCCAGTTGTTAGTTAGGAAACCTGTATGTTTAGTCAGAGGTCAAGTTGACCAGGATTTATTTTGTTTATGTTTTTTTTTGCCTTGCTGTGTTTTTGTCACTGTAAATAGAAAATAAACCGCACCTTTTTGATTTTGAAAACCACAACCTCCGTCTGCTGGGCCTGTTTTTGGGTGGGGAGCCCATCCCGGGGGTCACACACACCCGCTGCCGAGCTAACCCCCTCACAATATATATATATATTTTTAATGGTTTTTCATTTTTTTTTTGAGTTTTTCAAGGTAAAAAAAGAGGTCACCTTTAAAAACGCTTCTAAACGAAAACGCGGCTAAACGCCGGTACCGCATCTGAAACGTGGAAATCTTTGGCGTCTGAAGCCATTTTTTGGCTTTGTGAAAAACGAGGTTAAACGCAACTGCCTAAGGGCCAGTTGACACCTTGGAAACGCAGTCCGGATGCATTCCAGGTGCTTTTGTGCATGCGCATTTTTGATGCAGTCCAGTGCTTTTTTTGCCCCTCTTTTTTCTTAGGCCTCATGCCCACGGACGGACGTTTTAAAAAACGGTGTGTAAGGCTCGATTCCCACTAATGCGTTTTTTGGTGCATTTTGCATAAATGCAGGTACATTTTTTAACATGGGTTCCTATTGAACATGTTGACATCAATGCATTTTTGTGCCTCTGCTTTTTTGAAAAGGGTCACAGACTTTATTTTCCAAGCAAAAAATAGGATTTTTTACTCACCGTAAAATCCTGTTCTCTGAGTCCATGGACCGACACAGCCTCTCTATTGACAAAGTGGGTATTATCCGTTAATTAGGAGTGACTAGGCAGAAAAACTTGTAAAAAGTGTTGCATCACACCTTCTACAGTACCGCCCAGGGGGCGGACCCTCTGGGTATAACCTCTCAGTCTGCATCTTCGCAGATCAGTTCGTCAAAAAGCAGTACAAACTTAAAAGGAGGGGTGGGTGCTGTGTCGGTCCATGGACTCAGAGAAAAGGATTTTACGGTGAGTAAAAAATCCTATTTACTCTTTCGTCCATGGACCGACACAGCCTCTCTATTGACAAAGTGGGACATCCCAAAGCAGTGTCAGAGAAAAAAAACGAGGGGTGGCAACAGCATAAAAATAAACTTCACCCCAAACACAAAACAGCACTCCTCCAACGGAGGAGTTGCAACTCTAAACAGCCGCTTGCAAAACCTTGCGGCCGAAAGAGGCATCCGAAGATGCACCTACATCAATTTTGTAGAATTTTGTGAAAGTGTGAGCGGACGACCAAGTCGCCGCTTTACATAATTGGGAAACAGACGCTTGATGTCGGAAAGCCCAAGAGGCACCTATTGCCCTAGTCGAATGCGCCGTGACAGGAAAGGGGGGCGCCTGACCCTTTAAGGCGTAAGCCTGGATTACTATCTGTCGGATCCACCTAGAGATGGTGGCCGATGAGACTGCTTGGCCCTTCTTGGGACCAGCCACCGAAACAAACAGTGAGTCTGACTTCCGGAACAGGGAAGTAGCAGATAGGTATACTCTCAAAGCTCGGACAACGTCCAAGGAATGCAACGCCGACTCCTTAGGATTCGACGGCTGAGGACACAAGGATGGAAGTACAATGTCATCGTTGAGATGAAAAGCCGAAACGACTTTCGGAAGAAAGGAAGGCTGCGGCCGCAGCACCACCTTATCCTTGTGGAAAATCAAACAGGGAGCCTTACAGGACAAGGCTGCCAGCTCAGAGACTCGTCTAACTGACGTAACAGCCACCAAAAAGACCACTTTCTGAGAAAGTGTCAACAGGGGAATATCTCTAATCTTATCAAACGGTGCCTTCTGAAGCACCGAGCGGACCAGGTTCAAGTCCCACGGAGGTAACGGGGGACGGACCGGAGGGGCCACATGTCGAACCCCTTGCACAAATGTACTCACGAGAGAGTGAGTCGCCAGGGGTCGCTGAAAAAAGACAGCCAGGGCAGATATCTGTCCCTTAATCGTACTTAGGGCAAGCCTTTGGTCCACCCCATGCTGTAAAAACAGCAGGATTCTGGAAACCAAATAGGTACGCGGATGCCATTTCATTTCCTTACACATGGAGATGTAGGCCTTCCAAGTGCGGTGATAAGTGATAAACCTTCCTAGAGGACGGTTTTCGAGCACTTCTCATAGTAGAAATTACTGAGTCTGACAGGCCCCGGTCTCTCAGTACCTGGTTCTCAACAGCCATGCCGTTAAAGCCAATGACTGTAAAGCAGGATGGAGTATGGGACCTTGCGATAGCAGGTCCTTCCGTAGTGGTAGGCACCAGGGGACGTCTGCTACCAGACGTACTAGATCGGCGTACCAAGGACGCTGAGGCCAATCTGGAGCAATTAGGATCATTGGAATTCCTTCTGCCTCCACTCTGCGGAGCAGAAGAGGAAGAAGCCTTAAGGGAGGGAAGGCATAGATTAGCCGATACTGACCCCACGATGCTACCAACGCGTCCGTTGCGTCTGCCCATGGGTCTCTTGACCGGGCCACAAACCTCAATACCTTCCGATTGAGTCGGGAAGCCAGAAGATCTACGTCTGGTGTGCCCCATCTTTGGCAGAGGAGTTGGAACACCTCCGGGTGTAAGGACCATTCTCCCTGGTCCAGCATCTGGCGGCTCAGGTAGTCCGCCTGCCAGTTTTCCACACCCGGAATGTACACGGCCGACAGTGCCGGTACGCTCCTCTCTGCCCACTTCAGGATGCTAACGATCTCCGATGCTGCAGCTGAGCTTCTTGTTCCTCCTTGATGATTGACATATGCCACTGCTGTGGCATTGTCTGACTGGATCCTGACTGGACACCCTTGCAGCCTCTGAGACCATTTGAAGAGGCACAGCCTGATCGCCCGGATTACCAGGACATTGATCGGCAGGAGGGCTTCCTCTGGGGTCCAGCGACCTTGCGCCGACTGAACACCCCAGACTCTCCCACAACCTGTAAGGCTGGCGTCCGTCGTGATCACTATCCAGTAATTCGGAAGAAATTACTTCCCGGCCATTAGAGCCGGTGCTGTCAGCCACCATACCAGGGATCTCCTGACTAGGTGGCTCACTCGGATTTGATAATCCAGAGATGATGGACATCTGTTCCATCTGGACAGAACTTCCTTCTGTAACACTCGAGTGTGGTATTGAGCATATGGGACCGCCTCGAAGGAGGCTACCATGAGGCCCAACACTCGCATGCAAAAAAACGGAGTGACGACCAATTCCTGGAAGTCAGCTGCCGTACTGCAGCCCAGGGGGTCTGCAACTTCTCCACAGGGAGGAATACCTTTGCCTCTGAAGAATCCAGAATCAACCCCAGGTACACTAGGCGTTGAGTGGGCACCAATACTGACTTTTGCGTGTTTAGTATCCAACCACAGTCTCGAAGAGTCTGACAGGTAATGGACACGCTTACCTCTAATTCTGAGCTTGAAGGGGCCTTCAGCAGAAGGTCGTATAAGTAGCCTGTGATAGCGATACCCCGCTGTCTTAGAAGTGCCAGAATCGGAGCGAGCACCTTGGTGAACGTCCTGGGTGCTGAGGCAAGGCCCAACGGGAGGGCCAAAAACTGGTAGTGGTCCTTCCCGATAGCAAATCGCAGAAACCTCTGGTGTCTGGAGTCTATGGGGACATGCAGGTATGCGTCCTTGATGTCCAAGGAGGCCAGAAAGTCCCCCGGATGGAGAGCCGTGACTACAGATCGAGCCGACTCCATCCGAAATCTTTGTACTTTCACAAAGCAATTGAGGGCTCTGAGATCCAAGCTTGGACGAACCCCCTCCTTCTTCGGTACAATGAACAGATTTGAGTAAAAACCCCGTTCCAGTTCTGGAACTGGAATAACTACCCCGCGTTCCAGTAGACCCTGGACCGCCCCATACAGGGCCTCCCGCTGGGTCGGTAGTAGCTGGAGATTGGAGGTGTTGAATCTGTCCGGTGGACAAGAGAGAAACTCTATCTTGTAGCCTGAGGAGATTACTTCGCAAACCCACCTGTCGGAGATTAGAGCTGTCCACTGAGTCGCGAATTTGCGAAGACGTCCCCCCACCCGAGAGCTGGGTGGGGGAGGACCTTCATGCGGACGCAAATTTGTCCGCAGGCTTATTGGGTATGCGGGACCAAGGATGCTTCTGTCCTTGGGCAGGCGCTTTATCGGCCTGGGGTCTTTTCCCTGTCGCCCTAGGGGGACGAAAAAAACGCTTGCGTGCAGTAAAGGAGGGCCCTTGCCCTTGGCATGGCCCCTTACCCTTGCTAATTTGGGGAAGCAAAGTGCCTTTACCTCCTGTGGCGTCCTTGATGATGTCATCCAGAGAGCCCCAAAAAGTCTGTTGCCCTTAAAAGGCAGATCCAACAGGGCTTTCTTGGAAGTCTGGTACGCAGACCAGCCTTTTAGCCAGATCAGGCGGCGTATTGCTACTGCATAAACCGAAGCTTTAGACAGCAGGGGAATAGTATCCATGTCTGAC
This sequence comes from Rana muscosa, assembly GCA_029206835.1. NCBI lineage: Eukaryota > Metazoa > Chordata > Amphibia > Anura > Ranidae > Rana > Rana muscosa. The sequence goes on from CM055116.1 coordinate 637,600,490, forward strand.
TCGCAGACAACCTAAGGCCCTGGACCAACAGGTCGGCCAATGTTATCTCATCAGGAGGAGCATCTCGCTCCTTAACCCCTGGAGTAGCAATCTTGCCCATTCAGTAAGTGTGTGAGACACTAGGGCCCCCGCCAATGCCGGGCGCACTGCCGAGCCTACCACTGAGTATAGGTAGCAAGCGAGTGCTTCAGCCTTCTTATCCACAGGGTCCTTGAAAACAGGAGCCCCTTCTACAGGAATTGTGGTGGCTGTATTAAGTCTGGACACCGGAGGGTCCACTATAGGGGGAGAGGTCCATCTCTTGAGAAAACTCTCCTCAAAGGGGTACCGTACCGCAAACCTCTTTGGGCTGTAAAGACCCTCAGTGGGTTCTCCCATTCCTTGTATAAGAGTTTATCAAAAGACACACAAGGGAACACCTTAGCAGTGCGGGCAGGTCTATGAAACCCAAGTGGACCGGAGTCTCTGCTGCTTCTGCAGTATTTTCCAATCTTAGCATATCCCGCACTGCAGTAATAAGGTCAGATACCAAAGCCGTCTCGCGTACTGACCTGGACTTTGAGTCATCCTCACTGTCCGGTCACGGTCTGCAGTCTCTGATGCGTCAGAATCTGGGCCCCGAGCCGTAGCTGGACCTGGTTCTGCACCAGAATTATCCCCAGAAGCTTGCAGGGGACGGGGCGTTTACTACCCCCTGTATTCCCGTGTGCTGCTTCCACCCTGGCAGCAAACGCCTCTAGGATTGCCGTCATAGCGTTCATAGACACCTCAGGGACACCAGCTGCTAAATCTGGTGTTTCAGGGGAAAAGACATCTGGCTCAGATGCCATGCTGACCACACGCTGACACCCACAGGGCTCCAGGCAAGGTATCAATAGGCCACCCTCCTGTGCTGCAGCGAGGCTGGGTCACCCAGAGGACTCACCACCCTGGACCGGTACTGCTATGCTGCCGTGTGCTGCGTCTGTGATGCTGTCCCACTGCTGCTGTGTCAGTCTGCTTCTTTTATCAGCATTTCCTGTGTGAATTTTCGCACCAGTGTAATGCACCCTAGAGGCGGGAGGCTCTCGCAAAATGGTTGCCAAAAACGTCTGTATGGAAGATAATGTGGGCTCTAAGAAAATGGCTGCCGACCGAAGATAGAGGTCAAGCAGCCATAGCCCACAAAAAGATGGCCGCCGAACGGCAATATATGCATACAGGGTGGACAAACATGGCCGCCGATCAGCTGATAGGGGCCAGTGGGTGTGGCCGAACCACAGGAAGATGGCCACCGGGCAGTCACAAGAGGCCGAACTCGGCATGGACCACCTCAAAATGGCCGCCGACAGCATGGAGGAGGAAGCACACAAACACAGGTAAGCAGAAATGACATTTCTTTTAAATGTTAGTTACAGCCAGCCCCACTCCAGTGGAACCCCCTAGGTGACCCCCAGCACCCAGCAACCTTTAGCTAGAAGCCCAGGGAGGAGGGAAAGGCAGGGAGAGAGGGAAGAAAGGGGCCACAACCACTTACTTGATCTCTCCAGGAATGTCCAGCTAAATCACCCAGCCGAGGCAGGGGAGTTTTACTTACCTATCCTGCATGTATTATGCTGGAAGACATTCCAAACAGGTCATCGTCTGCGCACGGAAGGTGACTGTTGGCCAGGCATGCTGCGATTGGACCCAAAAGGGACGATCATATGTATGCCCTGGAGCGTGACACTCACCGGACAGGCTGCTGCGACTCGGCCGTAAGGTCAGCCGAAGCTGAGCGGTCCGATGCAAGCCTTGGAGCGTAAGCTCACCGGCCAGGCTGCTGCGACTCGGCCGCAAGGTCAGCCGAAGCTGAGCAGTCCGATGCAGGCCCTGGAGCGTAGGCTCACCGGCCACCCGTGGAGCGACGGGCATGTCGTGGAAAACCCAGCGCGTAGCTAGGGTCGGCACACGCTCAATGGCCGAAACTGGGGAGACTACAAGGATCGAGGATCCAGCCTGTCACCCAGTTGGCAGTTGATCGAAGATCGCAGGAAACAACAAATGGAAAAAAAATAAATATATATATATATATATTTTTCCCCCCGGACCAATGGGCCCGAAGGGAGCCATGTCCTACTTCTTGCTAGACAGAAAAAAACTGATCTGCGAAGATGCAGACTGAGAGGTTATACCCAGAGGGTCCGCCCCCTGGGCGGCACTGTAGAAGGTGTGATGCAACACTTTTTACAAGTTTTTCTGCCTAGTCACTCCTAATTAACGGATAATACCCACTTTGTCAATAGAGAGACTGTGTCGGTCCATGGACGAAAGAGTAAAGAGCGTTTTGAATGTGATAGAATTCAATGGACCCGCATCCAAAACGCAAGTACCGCGATTTTGCGGCGATTTGCGTTTATTTTATTTTTTTAACCTGTTTATAGCTGGTTGTTAAAGGAAATGTAAAAAAAAAATAAACATTGCCGGCTATAACAAAAAAAAACAAGTCGTGTCCAAGTTGCTTCGCAAAGTCGCGCTGTCCCTGTGTCAACCGACACACGAGTCGCCCCGCAAGTCAGATCGTCTTCATCCGACTTCCCGGGCGACCTCTATTCAAATCAATGGGCTCCCATAGGAAACCATTCATTTTGAATAGAGCGCCGCTGACATTTTTATTTACTATAACAGTGCGCCGCTGGTTCACGCGCCCAATGAAGGATTTATCCGGCGCACACATATTAAGGTATGAACCGGCGCAGCGCACTGTTGTTAGTAAATCACCCCCACTGTGTGACTGTGATAGTGTGGTGGGCAATCTTGAGCTAACAGGCACTGGTTGAGAGGAACACTAACTAATTGACAACGGCGTTGCTAGTGACACTAATACAGTGATCAGATATAATACTGTACACTGTACTAATTTCACTGGCTGGGAATGGGCTAACATCAACAGTGTTGTTCATCTTACGTTAAAAAAGTAATTAGTTACAGTTACAAATTACTTCTTCCAAAAAGTAATGGAGTTAGTTACTCAGTTACTACATTGAAAAAGTAATTAGTTACTCAGCAAAGTAACTATATTGGTTATATTATATATACACGGGGGCAGGGGCGGGGCGGTAGAAGGATGATATATATGTAATTTTTTCGGTGTATAAAAATAATAGGAGGGATAACAATAAATAATATTGGTTATGTGCCCATGCCTCACTGTGTCCATGCCTCACTGTGCCCGTGTCTCACTGTGCCCGTGCTTCACTGTGCCCATGCCTCACTCTGCCCATGCTTCACTGTGCCCAATGCCTCACTGTGCCCATGCCTCACTGTGCCCATGCCTCACTGTGCCCATGCTTCACTGTGCCCAATGCCTCACTGTGCCCGTGTCTCACTGTGCTCATGCCTCACTGTGCCCATGCCTCACTGTGCCCATGCTTCACTGTGCCCAATGCCTCACTGTGGCCGTGTCTCACTGTGTCCGTGCTTCACTGTGCCCATGCCTCACTGTGCCCATGCCTCACTGTACCCAATGCTTTACTGTGCCCAATGCCTCATTGTGCCCGTGCCTCACTGTGCCCGTGTCTCACTGTGCCCGTGCTTCAATGTGCCCATGTCTCACTGTGCCTGTGTACAGTACCTGTGATCGGCGGCATCCCGACTCCCGGCGACCATTCCAGTATTCAAAAGCCGCGCCTCCTCCTCGTCTGTGATAGGCGGAACACTCAATTTCCCAGCATTCAGTGTTCCGCCGACATCCGCTCATCCTCATAACACAGACGAGGATGAGAGGATGTCCGTGATAGGCGGAACACTGCCTGCTGTGAAATTGAGTGTTCCGCCTATCACAGATGACAAGGACTCGGGAGGCGCGGTTTTTGAACACTGCAATGGCCGCCGTCTGTCTGCATGACACGCTGATCAGGTAGGCAGACGGCGGCTTGGAGTTAGTTAGTGTTACATTACATCTACTCGCGGCGGCTGCGGCGAGTAGATGTAATTAGGGTAACGCCGCCCAAGTAATGGGAACGGCGGTGCCATGAGGGAAAGAGTAATCCGTTAGATTACTCGTTACCCCAAAAAGTGGCTACGTTACCTAACGCCGTTTATTTAAATGACCTTAGTTACAACACTGAACATCAAGGGGCAATCAAGGGGTTAACTGTGTGCCTAACAAGTGTAAAGTGTGCTGCTTTTACTTAAAGATCTGGCTGTTTTTTTATCCCTGCTCTTCAGGGAGAAGAAACAGCCAGAGCGCTATTCTGTGTGTTTGTAAACACAGAACTCTGTGCTGTGATTGGACACAGCTGATCAGCAGATTTAAGACAAAATTATAGCCTGAAACCTGCTTACAAACTTGTGCTGTTTCCACTCACAGCACGGGTCAGCAGGAGCACCCGAAAATACAGACAGCGACCTACATGTACATTGCCGAGTTATGAACATATACATTACAGTGTTGTAGTTTCACTACAGTTGCATTGCTTGAAAACAACATATATAATACATAGTATAATATACTTTGCCTTTAAGTCTTCACAAGATATCAAACAGATTTTAGTCACAACTTTATTTGTGTTATACATATAATAATAAAAACAAACTTAAAATAACTTTTGGATGAAAACATTTCCATTTGGATTAATCACAATTTCAGAAGAATTTTAGACGGGTTTGACCATCGCACCTTCCAGGAACTCTCTCGTACATCAGCTTTCTCCTTTTTTGTTGCGGTAGCTGAATAAATGTCAAACCTTTTTTCAGGAAAATAAAAAGGTGAAAGAGGTGGGGCATTTTAATCATAGGTTTAATAGATTATGTAATATAGAGACATATTAGAGTTTTACCCTTGACTCTGTAACACCAAAGGGACTTAATGAGGATGGAACTAGAAATAAACACCATAGTGTAATACTATGGGTTCAGGAACATGTACATTATTAAAAAAATCACCCACAATATAGTGAAATATTACTGTTATTATTATAGATTCACATTAATAGTAGGAAAAGCGATCACCATTTCTATTTCTTTATTTCAGGTAGTGCTGTAGTTGGGATTAAAATTAAAAACCCTGTTGTTACCAGGTGAAAGTGCTAGCCACTGTGTTTTTTTCATAGTTTACGTGTTAAAGTTTCATATTTAAAGCTTTATGATGACATATAATCATATATACACTTACAGTGGGTACGGAAAGTATTCAGACCCCCTTTAAATTTTTCACTCTTTGTTATATTGCAGCCATTTGCTAAAATCATTTAAGTTCATTTTTTTCCTCATTAATGTACACACAGCACCCCATATTGGCAGAAAAACACAGAATTGTTGACATTTTTGCAGATTTATTAAAAAAGAAAAAGTGAAAAATCACATGGTCCTAAGTATTCAGACCCTTTGCTCAGTATTTAGTATTTGCACCCTTTTGATCTAATACAGCCATGAGTCTTTTTGGGAAAGATGCAACAAGTTTTTCACACCTGGATTTGGGGATCCTCTGCCATTCCTCCTGTCAGGTTGGATGGTAAACGTTGGTGGACAGCCATTTTTAGGTCTCTCCAGAGATGCTCAATTGGGTTTAAGTCAGGGCTCTGGCTGGGCAATTCAAGAACAGTCACAGAGTTGTTGTGAAGCCACTCCTTCATTATTTTAGCTGTGTGCTTAGGGTCATTGTCTTGTTGGAAGGTAAACCTTCAGCTCAGTCTGAGGTCCTGAGCACTCTGGAGAAGGTTTTCGTCCAGGATATCCCTTTACTTGGCTGCATTCATCTTTCCCTCGATTGCAACCATACGTCCTGTCCCTGCAGCTGAAAAACACCCCCACAGCATGATGCTGCCACCACCATGCTTCACTGTTGGGACTGTATTGGACAGGTGATGAGCAGTGCCTGGTTTTCTCCACACATACCGCTTAGAATTAAGGCCAAAAAGTTCTATCTTGGTCTCATCAGACCAGAGAATCTTATTTCTCACCATCTTGGAGGCCTTCAGGTGTTTTTTAGCAAACTCCATGCGGGCTTTCATGTGTCTTGCACTGAGGAGAGGCTTCCGTCGGGCAACTCTGCCATAAAGCACCAACTGGTGGAGGGCTGCAGTGATGGTTGACTTTCTACAACATTCTACCATCTCCCGACTGCATCTCTGGAGCTCAGCCACAGTGATCTTTGGGTTCTTCTTTACCTCTCTCACCAAGGCTCTTCTCCCCCGATAGCTCAGTTTGGCCGGGCGGCCAGCTCTAGGAAGGGTTCTTGTCGTCCCAAACGTCTTCCAATTAAAGATTATGGAGGCCACTGTGCTCTTAGGAACCTTAAGTGCAGCAGAATTTTTTTGTAACCTTGGCCAGATCTGTGCCTTGCCACAATTCTGTCTCTGATCTCTTCAGGCAGTTCCTTCGACCTCATGATTCTCATTTTCTCTGACATGCACTGTGAGCTGTAAGGTCTTATATAGACAGGTGTGTGGCTTTCCTAAATCAAGTCCAATCAGTATAATCTAACACAGCTGGACTCAAATGAAGGTGTAGAACCATCTCAAGGATGATCAGAAGAAATGGACAGCACCTGAGTTAAATATATGAGTGTCACAGCAAAGGGTCTGAATACTTAGGATCATGTGATATTTCAGTTTTTATTTTTTAATAAATCTGAAAACATGTCAACAATTCTGTGTTTTTCTGTCAATATGGGGTGCTGTGTGTACATTAATAAGAAAAAAAATGAACTTAAATGATTTTAGCAAATGGTTGCAATATAACAAAGAGTGAAAATTTTCAGGGGGTCTGAATACATTCTGTACCCACTGTTTGTATATATACAGTACTTTATTATATATATGTACAATTTGGAGACTATTTTTAGAAATTTTAGATTTTAATAACAGTTTTTATAGCTTTGGGCAAGTCACCAATTCATTATTTGCTGGATAATGTAGTCTGCAAGCTACTGCTCAGTACACTGTGGGGTAGATTTACTAAAACTGAAGAGTGCAAAATCTGGTGCAACTCTGCATAGAAAGCAATTTGCTTCCAGATTTTATTGTTAAAGCTTAATTGAACAAGCTGAACCTCAAAGCTGAATGGCTACCATGCAAAGCTGCACCAGATTCTTAGTGCTCTAGTTTTCTTCCCCTGTGTGTATGCTGGACAGAGCTTTTGTTCACTTCAGTATTTCTCTGATATCCTATTGTATGTGCATTTGTTTTGTTAGATGTTTTTTATGGTTCTGCTGGTCAATGAATTCTGCCAGCTGCTGTCCTTGTCAGTATTTGAGATTATCGGGCCACAGTGTTGTGGTGTGCACCCTCCTTCTCCTGAATAAAGCAATCACAGTTTTCCCTCTAGGTAGGCTTGACAAAGAGGAAGGGCCTTTTCTATTTTATTTTGAATGGCCAATTTGCGTTTGATTTTAATTAACACTTTTAACTTTACTGCCCTTAGTGTGCGTGTTTGTTTATATATAAAAAAAATGAATGCAGTCGCCACATCTAAGAATTGGTAAACTGCAATAATAAATATTTGGGGGTTAAATATGGGATTATTACCACTTTAATTCTGTGTGATATGTTGGTGACATTAACCACTTCAATACAAGGCACTTTCCCCCCTTCCTGCCCAGGATTTTTTTTTAGCTTTCAGCGCTGTCGCACTTTGAATGACAATTGCGCGGTCATGCAAAACTGTACCCAAACTAAATTTTTATAATTTTCTTCCCACAAATAGAGCTTTCTTTTGGTGGCATTTGATCACCTCTCCGGTTTTACATTTTTGCGCTATAAAGGAAAAATACAGACAGTTGAAAAAAAATAAACTGATGGGCACTGGATAGGGGGCACTGATAGGCAGCACGGGTAGGTGGCACTAATGGGCACTGATAGGCGGCACTGATAGGCGGAACTGATAGGTGGCACTGGATAGGCAGCACTGATGAGGAGCTACTGATAGGCATTACTGAGTGGCACTGACAGGCATTACTGATGGGGCACTGATTGGCACTTATTTGGGCACTATTGTGGGCACTGATCGGCACTGACATCCATTTATTATGGGGACAGGCTGGCAGGGGTTGGGCACTGATTGGCAGCTGATGGACATCTTTTGATGGGGGCTGTGCTGATTATCAATGTGCAGATTATCAGCACAGACCCCCCCCACTGGCCGTTTACCGGAACTTCCTGGTTCACGCGATTATCAGCTGTGATTGGTCACAGCTGATCACGTGGTAAGAAGACTCTGTCAGAGGCTTCATACCATGATCCGAGTTGCGGTGTGTCAGACTGACACACAGCACCTTCGATCAAAGGCACGCCGGCTCTGTTATCCTGGTCACGTCATATGATGTCCGATCAGGATAACACAACAACTTTGCCACCGTCATTCTGCTATAAAGTGGGCGGCAAGTGGTTAAAGGAGTGGCCAATGAAGTATAGTCAAACAATTCAGCATTCCTATTACCCAGTTATTTTGATTGGGGGGGCTCAGTGACACCCTCTAAAAGTTCCACAAAAAGCTGGTGCGACTGCAACTCATTGGTCCTTATTCTGAGGTCCAATGACTGATACAGTGAATTTTATGCAGCACTGAATTCGACTATGGAACCACAGATCAGGCAACAACTTGGTAAATACTTTTCTTTTATTACCTATTTATTTTGTTGTTGCTATTATTGTCTAATATGCCTTTTATGTTTTCCCTGTAAAAACATACCTTCCAACATTTAAACTTCAGAATGAGGGACACTTGAGGAAAGAAGTAACCTTGCATCACGTGCCGTGGCAAATGTGGGCATGGTCAAACTTTTGACAGTGGGAGGAGCTTAAAGGGCGTCATTAAACAAAACTCGGCCTTTCTTGTACCTATAAAATACACTTTTAGTATTGTTCCACAAGCAAGAGAGTCTCATGGATACATACAAACCCCAGCACATTCATAAAAAAATAAAAAATAAAATAATGCAGGGTTTTAGAGTGCATTACGTACAGAGTACAGGGTTCTGGGATGAGCTACGTACAGAGTGTAGGGTTCTGGGATGAGCTACATACAGAGTGTAGGGCAGTAGTGTATTTAAGTTTTGTGCTGCCCTAGGCCTGACTAAACTCGTGCACCCCTAATTTAAATATGACCCACCCCTTCCTGTCAAGGTCACACCCCTTTCTGTTTAAGACCTGCCTTGAAATTTTTGAGTGGGGACACTAGTTCTGAGGGCCTGGGGGGGGGCAATGGATTCCCTTAATTTGCATAGATTTCCTCTCACTTCCTGTTTGGCTATGGGGCAGGAAGTGAGGGGAAATCTCTGTAATGGGACAGGGATGGTAAAAAATAAACTGACAGGGGCTATAACCCCCCCTTACTCTATCCAAAATGAAAAAAAAAAGTTTTGCGTATAGTTCTACGTTAAGCACAAATTTCTGATTATTTTATGGAGAGGACTAAGAAGATATAACAATGCCAATGGTGCAGCAGAAAACATATAGCACAGTGAAGAAGGTTTGTGGTCCAGGATGATAGGACAGTCAAAATTAGAAGCAGTGCCCCCCCACAGTTGTGGAATGCCGGCCACCCGCATACCGGAAGCAGTGCGGCTGCCTAATGGGGGCGCTAGACTAATTTGCCTCTCAGCCCAGTCTGCCCCATAAGACTGGCTCTACACTTACAGTGTGGCTCAAGCCGGCGGGGACTCTTTCTGTGCTGCCCCCCTGCAAAGTGCTGCCCTAGGCCTGGGCCTTGTTGGCCTAGGCCAGGATACAGCGTTGGTGTAGGGTTCTGGGATGAGCTGTGTACAGAGTGCAGGGTTCTGGGAGGAGCTGTGTACAGAGTGCAGGGTTCTGGGAGAAGCTGCGTATAGAGTGCAGGGTTCTGGGATGAGCTACGTACAGAGTGCAGGGTTCTGGGATTAACTATATACATGGTTCAGGGATGAGCTATGATGAGGGGGGGTAGTGGATGCACTACATTGAACCACTTAAATATACTGCACTAAAACTGCACAGATGCACAACATTGCACTGCACTGCACTATATTAACACTGACACTCTACACTCACAGTAGAATTACAATAGCACACTAACACACTAGTAGCAATAAACAGAGCCCTGTTCTATCTATCTCTACTCCAATATCACATTGTAAATGCCTGCTCTGAGAAGGAACCTTTTATAGAGTGGGGTGGGTCTATGAGCAATGGGCCATAATTAGCCTAAGTCATTGTGACTTTCTCCAATCACGGCTCTGACACTGTTCAGTGCCCTGATTGGGCAAAGCCTTCAGTAAAGCCAATCAGGGCTTAGAATGCACTGTGCAGCACACAGTGCATTGTGGGGTATTCGGCTGGCCGAACACATGGTTGAACGCCCGGACAATTCGGGAGTTCGCCGAATGGGCGTACAGCCAATGTTCGGTCCGAACTTAAGCTTGGCCCGAACTGTTCGCCCAACACTACTGGATGACTATACAGTAAATATCCGGCAGGAAGGCTGGTCAGGAAACGTCCCCATAGCCCTAGCTTATGTTTCAAAATAATTGCATTTACCAAATGGAACATGAGAACTATTGTTTATTTTTAAGTACCTCAAAGTGTAATTTCTATTTTTTTAAATTATACTTTTAGGCAAGGTGAGCGAAAACATAACAATTATTTTAGATGCGTAGGGAATTTTGATTTAATAAAAGTACCGTACCTGCTGGTGTTGTTTCTTTTGTTACACCACTGTGTATTATACATCTTCTCTCCCCAGAAATTTCCATCTGGGAAAATTGTAGACCATGTAGGCGTTCAATACTGAGGACTGAGGGATCATGACTGGAAATGTTCCCTGATCCACACTTTGAAGAGACCCATGGCTTTTCTGTAGACATTTCTTTGCTGACAAAAACTTTATTCTCTAGCTCATTTCTGCCATACACTGGGTTTGTGGAATTTTGGAGGCCTGATGCATTTGCAAAGAAATGTTCAGTATTGATTAAAAAGCTTGGATTGCCTTCAGCGCCATAATAGTTATGCTGTGGAAGAATACTCTCAAGAATACTATCTTCTTCACCAGAAAGTATATCTGGAGAACTTTCATGTGTATCTGTAGTCTGATGGGAATATTGTTCGGAAACATTTTCTGCAAGTGTTGTCCTGTTTTGGTTTCTTGAAAAGCCCAGAGAGGTTGCTTCTGAGTAATACTTGCGGCTAAATCTCATTGACTGTTTAGGTGCATTATGACAACTCTGCAAAATGGGAACATTTGATGACAGCGGTGTTTGTTCTACATCTTGGTTGTTCCTGATACCAGTGGTCTGACAATATTGCTGAGCATCTTTCTCAACTACTTCAGTTTGGTGGCTTAATTTGGTTGCATTATTAGAAGCCATTATGTTTAATGTTTTTAACAATCCATTATTACCGAGCTGTGATTTGTTGCTGGCAAATGCATTGCAGGAATTATTATTATCAATATCTAAAGGAGAGCATTGGATACTGTCAAGGCTACAACAGTCTTCTATAGCAGCTGATGCTGAGATTTGAAAAGGTCTTTGACATGTGGCTGATGTGCTCAACTTGTTCAAAGCTGTAATATCACTGAAATGCTAAGAGGACAAAATTAGAAGCATTTAAAGTAAATAATATTTTTTTTCTTTTATCAGTTTATATTTATTAACCCCATCAGCTTTCACACCTTATATACCAAAACTATGTTTACATTTCTGCTAGAGACCTAATGTTTCAGTAACATTGTCATTTTGCTACAAACAAGGCTTTATTTTGTATGGAAGAGCCCTGGGGCCATCATAAAAAAATAGGATTTTTGTACTCACCGTAAAATCCTTTTTTCTGAAGTCCATAGACGGACACAGCTCCTTTATTCTTGACCTTAGGGTTTATATGCCGTCTATCAGGAGAGGACTAGGCAGACATGTTAAACAGTTAAAAACATGTAACAACATCAAAGCTGAACAGTACCGCCCAGGGGGCGGTCCCTCTGGCTATAACCCCTCACCCTGCACACAGCAGCTCAGTTCGTCAAAAAGCAGTACAAACATAAAAAGGAGGGGTGGGTGCTGTGTCGGTCCATGGACTTCAGAGAAAAGGATTTTATGGTGAGTACAAAAATCCTATTTTCTCTTTCGTCCATGGACGGACACAGCTCCTTTATTCTTGACCTTAGGGACGTCCCCAAGCAGTGTCAAAAAAACGAGGGGTGGGAACAGCAAGCAAACAAACTTCCACACAAAACAACCAGAGCTCCTCAACAGAGGAGTTGCAACCTTAAACGGCCACCTGCAAAGCTACACGTGGGGGCTCAGAGTTCGGGATACCTGTACGCTGCAATCAAGCCCGCCAGAAGCACTGGCATGGATCCGGTAATGCACCCAGTGGTGCTTATCCACCCATGCCTCCCTGGACTAGACTGCAGTGATTGAACTCCCCGGAGAGGATTGGTCGGGGAGTGACATAGAACAGCTCATAGAGCTCTTGTCCCCGGACCATAAAGGATGGTTAATTGACCTGAGGTCAGAGGAAGAGAATTCCTGCACCTTCGTGCTGATAGAGTGGAGGGATGAAATGCCGGAAGAATTTAAAGGTTAGAGTGTGCAGTCCATGGGCAATAAGACGTACCGCTTGGCGCACACAAAGGCTATAAAGAAGGAACCTCCGCAGTCACCCAAAATTCCAAAGAGTTCCAAAGTGATGACAGCCTCTGGGACACCTCTAACCACTATAGGCCCTGAACTTTTAAATGCTTTAGGGGACCTTGTCACAAAGTGCCAGAAGAGTAGTACGGTACATGTAGAGGCCGGGTACCGGAAGCTCAGGATCTTTTCAGGGAAAAAACCTGTACCACTCGGGGAAGAGGATTTGGACACCTGGATTGATCAAGCGATGCAGGCTGTGGAAGGATGGGAAATACCGGAAGCCCAAACGAAACAGCGCATAAGTGAAAGTTTAAAGGGTGCTGCTGCTGAAGCCATGAAGAACCTTAGGTTCAGCAATGCTGCTTGTACTGCCTATGACTATTTAACTATGTTGCAGAAAAGAGTTCGGCCAGTTGGAGAAAGTGGTGGATTTAGTCTATCAGTTTGAGCATACCCTTCAACTTTCAGGAGAAAGACTGTCTGAATATGTTCGCAGATTAAACAAGATGCTGTGCCAAAATGTCCTTAAAATGGGGATGCTGCCACAAGCCATAGATGCGGCCAGGATGAAGCAGATTTTAAGGGGAGCATTGTGTTCTGATCTAGTCTGGCTCCATCTGAAGACCTCTGGAGGGGTCATGTCCCTGAACTACCCGGACCTTGTGCGAATAATAAGGGATGAAGAGGCTCTGTTGAAAGACCAACAGGTGACCGAGAAACCCACTACTCCCCCCTCAGTTGGGGTCAGATCTGCCATGGCCACTGAACGGGACTCGGAGGTGGCAGTCTTAAAGTCACAGATGACCCAAGTATTAGAGATGCTGACCTCTTTAATGGCCAAGAACTCAGGAGTTGGAGAAAAAGAAGAAGTCAGGAAAGAGCTGTACCAGAGCGTTTCAACACCAGTCTCCCCGCGAGATAAAGGAGAAGCTGTTTGCTTTAACTGTGGAGGAATTGGCCATTTTGGGCGAGTGTGCCCAAGTCCAAGGAAGACCCGAGGCAACTACCGCCAGCCGGCGGAAAACTCCAGAGGGCCCCGGTGAAGGAGTCAACCGGGTGCCCATCATTTCCAGCAAGCTCCATTGGAATTAGAAAGCAAGAAAAGTCAAGAAGTGAGGGGAATAATTCCCCATCAAAAGCACTTATTACCCCTCACCTGGAGGTAAAACCCCAAAAATCGCAAGAAATCAATGCATACCAGGCCCAACAGGGATTAAGATCCAGGAAAAGATGGAAAAAGAAGAAAACGCCAAAGGCCAAAACCATGGGCCCAGGGAAAGAGGCCTCCCTGAAGAAGTTTCCAGCCAAGTTAGTGACCCTCCCCAGTGGTCCCCATTTAAGTGGAGGGAGTCTACACGAAGGCCATTCTGGATACAGGGGCTCAAGTAACCCTCCTGTATCGGAATTTCTACCAAAAGCATCTGAGACATTTGCCCTTGCAGAAGTTAGAAGACTTGGAAATATGGTAAATTGGCACCCAGAGCTTTCCTTATGACGGTTACCTCCCAATTAGATTGGCTTTCGACCCCTCAGTAGCAGGAGAGGCAGAGGTCTTTGACACCCTGGCAGTAGTCTGTCCCCGCCCACCAGGGGCCAACAAAAGTTCTCTGATAATAGGAACAAACACTGACCTGGTCTGGAGACTACTGGCCCCTCTAGCACAAGAGCAGGGCGTATCAACAGCCAGAATCCACCCCATGTTGCAGTTGGCCTATCAGCGATTGATCTTGGAGCAGAAGGCCCCAGCTTGGACAGGGGTGACTCAGTAGCTCTGGTTCTTTTGGATCTATCGGCTGCATTTGATACCATTAATCATGGAATCCTACTGGAGTGGATGAAGTTAGTTTTGGGTATGAGTGGGTCGGCTTTGGCATGGGTGGCCTCTTTCTTAGAGGGCAGAGTTCAGGGAGTCAAGACTGGCCCCTTTTACTCTAAGTCCACTGCCCTGGATTGCGGAGTGCCACAGGGCTCTGCCTTGTCTCCCCTGCTGTTTAATATCTATATGAGGCCCCTTGCCGACCTGCTAAAGTCCCACGCCGTCCATTACCATGTTTATGCGGACGATACCCAGGTTTACTTAAAGATTCCTAGGAACCAGACGGCTGATGCCACCCTTGCCAGCTGCTTGGAGGCCATCAACACATGGATGTCTGCCAACTTCCTGAAACGTAATGGGGGAAAAACTGAGGTGATCATCTTCAGCGATCTGGCCACCCCTCCAGATATCCCACCTTGGCCTCCCTCATTTGGTCCTGCTCCGGAGGTGGCCCCCCAGGTCCGTGATCTGGGATTTGTCCTAGATTCAGGTTTAACTTTGGCTCCTCAGGTAAAGAGGGTCGTCAGTGCATGTCACTGGCAGCTAAAACTCCTGAGGGGGCTGTTTAAATATTTGGATATCTCTGACAGAAAAACTGTTATCTGCACCACGATAGGTAGCTGCCTAGACTACTGCAACTCTCTTTACCTGGGATTGCCAAAGATGTTAGTGCAGAAGCTTCAACTTATTCAAAATGCTGCGGCTAGGTTACTCATGGATGTCCCGCTGAGGGATCATATCACCCCTGTCCTCTGCGCCTTGCACTGGCTGCCAGTCCACTATCGCACCTTATTTAAGGCCGGATGTATTATGTTTAAGATAATGAGAGGCCTGACCCCAAGCTATCTCTGCTCTCGTTTTCATAAACAAGCTTTTGTTAGATCACTCAGATCTACCGGCAGAGATCTCCTCCACATCTCAGTGCCCAAGAAGATCCGGCGTGGTGGTCGGGTCTTCTCCCACCAGGGTGCCGTTTTGTGGAATAGCCTTCCTGTCGAGCTCCAGGAGGCCCCTACTATTCCGGTCTTCCGCGGGTTACTGAAGACTTGGCTTTGCACACAAGCCTTCCCTGCGTAGCCTCTCTCTTCCACCCTTTCTGCCACTCTGTGCGGCTTCTGGTTCCTGGGTCCTCTTTTCCCAGAAACTCTGCTATGCGCGTTGGGACCCTTCGGGGTAAGAATATATTAAGATACCTCTCAACTCAACTCAGAAGAGGGGGTGGGGAAAGTTTGGAGACTGGAGAAGAGAGAGAGAGTGTTGCAGCCTGGTGAAGTAGCCTGCTGGAGAGCCACTGTGAAGCTCACCTGGGAACAACCTAGCCCCTTTGTAGTCCTGGAACCAGACCCTCTGGGTACCCACCCAGGACTGGAGGTAATCCCCAAAGTAGTCCCGCTGAGAGTTCTGAAGAAGGCAAACGGCAGGGTGCCAGTGAGCATCAGAAACACCACTGACTCACCTGTGAAGATTCCAGCCCGGATGCTGTTGGGCCAAGTGAATCCCGCTACCCCAGTTGCCTTGCCCGACTTGGAGAAAGAAGAAGGAGGGGAACCCACTTTGGAGAACCCGGCCCTACCCCCGGCATGGAAGGAGAGGGCCAGGGCCCAGTTGGCGAAGTGGCGGAAGATCTTCTCCAAGGATGAGTTTGATGTAGGATGTGCGAAAAGTGCCACTCACAAGATCCGTCTACAAGACGACAAACCTTTTAGGGAGAGAGTCCGGCGAGTCCCCCTGGCTGATTTGGAAGATCTGCGTGAGCAACTTGCAGAGCTCATGAGAACTTGTGTTATCCGGGAATCCAGGAGCCCCTATGCCTCCCCAATCGTGGTAGTCAGGAAGAAGAATGGGTCATTGAGACTCTGTATAGACTACAGGACCCTCAACAGGAGGACAATACCTGACCAATACACCACCTCAAGAATAAAGGATGCTCTGCAGAGTCTGTTTGGAGCCAAATGGTTCAGTGTAATGGACCTGAAGAGCGGGTACTACCAAAATCCCAATGCACTCAGAAGACAGAGAGAAGACAGCCTTCATTACCCCAGTGGGGTTCTATGAATTTGACCGTATGCCTCAAGGTCTGTCGGGAGCCCCTGCCACTTTCCAGCGGTTGATGGAGAAGACGGTGGGAGACATGAACCTCATTGAAGTCCTAGTATACCTAGATGACATCATCGTCTTTGAGAAGATTCTGGAGGAGCATGAGGAGAGGCTAGAGAAGGTCTTGAAGAGACTCAGTGATGAGGGACTCAAGCTCTCCCGGGAGAAGTGCCAGTTCTACCAGTCTTCAGTACATTACCTGGGACACATAGTGTCTGAAGAAGGAGTATCTACAGATCCCAACAAATTGGAGGCAGTCACCTCCTGGCCCCGGCCCACCACAGTGACTGAGCTTAGGTCATTTCTGGGGTTCTGCTCCTACTATCGCAGGTTTGCGGAGGGGTTTGCAAGAATTGCCAAGCCTCTGAACGAGCTGTTGAAGACAGATGGAGAGGAGGATGACTCAGGCCCCAGGAAACCAGGAGAGTCAGTGGAGGACCAGTGGACTGAGAAGTGTGAAGAGGCTTTCACTAAGCTGAAGGAGAGTTTGACCACGGCCCCTGTCTTGGCCTATGCGGACACCCAAAAGCCCTATGAATTACACGTGGATGCCAGCCATGATGGTTTGGGAGGAGTATTATATCAGGAGTATGAAGAGCAGCTAAGACCCGTTGCTTATGTGAGTAGGAGTTTAACTCCAGCTGAAAAGAATTACCCCACCCACAAGTTGGAGTTTTTGGCCTTGAAGTGGGCTGTGGTGGACAAACTGAAGGACTACTTATATGGAGCTGACTTTGTGGTTAAAACAGACAATAACCCACTCACTTACCTTCTAACCACAGCAAAACTGGATGCCACGAACACCGTTGGTTGGCAGCCCTCTCAGGGTTCAATTTCAGCCTGAAGTACAGGCCTGGGACTGGAAACTGAGATGCTGATGCCTTGTCCCGAAGATCTCATGCTCCCACTTGCATGGCAGAAGACTGGATCCAGGTAACCCCAGAGGGAGTACAGGCTTTGTGTCAGGGAGCAGAGCTCCAGGCTAGTGGAGGATCCAGAGCAGAAGAAATTGGAGTCTCAGTTGTTGGAGTGCCCAAATATTACTGTGATGTAACTCAGATTGGTGAAGAGGACTTGCCCAAACTATCAAAGAAGGATATAAGACGGGACCAGCTGGAAGATCCATTGAGAAGATTGGCTTTGGAAGCCTTAGAAGACCAGGATCCGGACAGACTCTTGCATGATCCCTCAAAGGAGGCACGCTTACTGCGCAAGGAATGGGACAGGTTGCAAGTGCATCAAGGGGTGGTCTACCGAAGGGGCCCCTCTGATGACCTGGAAGACAAGTGGCAACTATTCCTGCCGGAAAAACACTGAAAGACTGTTATGATTTCCCTACATGACAACCATGGCCACCTAGGAGCAGAGAGAACATTTCTGCTCATAAGGAGCAGATTCTATTGGCCCTGTATGCGGGCTGAAGTGGAGGAATACTGTCACTCATGTGCTCGCTGTATACAAAGGAAAACACTGCCCCATCAAGCTGCCCCAATGGGCCACCTACAAAGCCAAGGGCCCTTGGACTTGGTATGCATTGATTTTCTTTGTCTGGAACCTGATTTGGGTGGACATGGAAATGTTCTGGTAATATCCGACCATTTCACCCGATACGCCCAGGCCTTTCCAACTAAAGACCAGAAGGCTTCCACTGTGGCCAAGATACTCGTAGAGAAGTATTTCGTACATTACAAACTACCTCAACGCCTTCACTCGGATCAAGGGAGGGACTTTGAAAGTCGACTGATCCGGAAGTTATTGGATTCCCTAGGCATAAAGAAGACTCGCACAACCTCTTATCACACACAAGGAAATGCCCAACCAGAAAGGTTTAACAGTACTTTGTTGAATATGCTGGGGACCCTGAGTAGGGAGGAAAAACAACATTGGGGCAAACATATAGCTGCCATAGTGCACTCTTACAATAGAACAACTAGTGATGTCACCGGATACTCCCCTTACAGATTAATGTTCGGTAGAGAAGCGAGACTACCTGTAGACCTGGCCTTTGGTACTACGATAGACCACACATCGGCTGCTTCACACAAGGGGTACGTGGACAGGCTGCGGAAAAGCTTAAGACTGGCTTATGAGAAGGCACAAGCCACTTCTGACCAGAGAGGAGCCCGGAACAAACAAAATTTTGACCTCAGAGTCCAGATCCATGACTTGCAACCAGGAGACAGAGTGCTGTTGCGGAATCTTGGTGTTCCAGGAAAGCATAAGCTTGCTGACAGATGGAAATCACAGCCGTATATAATCTGTAAAAAATTGCCTGGCTTGCCAGTGTACCAGCTGAAACCTGAAGGAAAAGTGGGACCCTTGAAAACCTGCACAGGAACCACTTATTGCCTCTCTCTGAAGCAGTCCGGATACCTTCTACTCCGGATTCTCCTGAATCACCTTAAACCTTCAATACCCCTAGGCCCAACACCAGATCTCAAACCACTCAGTCAGGAGAGATGAATGCCACAGACCAGAGTGAAGATGAGGAAATGGAACTGAACTGGCTATGACAACTGAACCCATGGTCATGGATCCTTCACCCTGTGAAGTTACCATCGATGGCACCCTAAATGCTGAAGCTGCTGAGTTCCTTCTATCGTATACTTTAACTGAGGAATGGGAAGATGCCCTAGAGTCAATCCCAGCTGAAGACCCAAGAGACTCTTTGTACCTCTCTGCACCAGAATTGGATGCCCCTGAAGCAGCAGGATCCACTACACCTGTCCCAGTGGAAGGAAGAATGGAAGAACCCATTGTACCTGATACCTCAGCCCCCAGGGAACAAAGAGTGAAAAGAGCTATTCGCCCTCCCCGAAAACGAACTTACACTCAGATGGGAGAATGCTCTGAAGATACTGTCATGACTGTGAGAAGGACAATAGAGAAACCTGGCCCTTCCACTGTGCATTTAGTGGAGGGCAACCTCTAAGCTCACTCTCTGGCACAGTTAGGCAGGTCACTTCCACCAATATGACCTGTAGACAAGACAATCTCCCTTACCAAGTTTGGTGGGAGGTTCCCTTGCCCAGCTCCTTTGCAGCCATAAACTGTATTGTTTGTAAATAATGCTAATTTTATCTTTGGGGACCAAAGATTTTAAGTGGGGGGAGTGTGTAGCGGAGTGTCGCTTGACAAACCCAGAGACTAAGATACCCAGGGTGCATTGCCCCGCGCAAGGACTGCTGGGGTGGGCTATTTAACCGAGGGGCGGACCGGAGTACGGTTTCTTTGGACATCGCCCGCCCAGCAAGTGGAACTCGGTGCTGAGTCTGTTGTTCCGGACAGAGCCTGAAGTCTAGGCCCTGTGTTTCCAAAGAGCCTTCCGTTTCCACCAAGGAGCCTGAGGCACGTCGCATCCTGCTACTCATCTGCTACTTCTAGGAGGACCGAAGACCCGGGTGTCGTGGAACCTGTCTACCGAGACACGGCAACGGAAGATACGGATGTGGACTGGTACGGTTGGGTGAGAGAGCACCTGCTCAGAGATTAGTACAGGATCTCTAGACCCAGTGTTGTTGTTCGGGACTTATCCGTTAGAGTTTGCATACGCACACCGGAGGGACAGTGCTTTGAGTAGCATTAGTGACTTTATCCTTGTTCATCAAGTTTGTCAACCTTTATTCCTGTGGATTACAATTTTGTCTTCAAAAGTGCACCACCATTTGCTAGCGAAGATTCTTCTCTACGGAAATTACACATAGTTACAATCAGGCCTGACTTATCAGTGTAGACATTGCTGGGCACCATCTTGCCCACGAGGGAGGAGAGCTGCAAGGGGGTCTGTTGGTTATCTTTGTACACGATTGTATATCTGTCTATTGCTGAACACCTTTTATTGCAGGGCTCTGCATATACTAAAGTGTACTGTTTTAATCTGTTTAATCATTTCCTTCAGTAAAAGTACCAGAATTAAGCAGACTAGTTGTTGGTGTTATTACTGTGCAGAAGAAGCGGTCAGTGTCCGCTATATCACTGTGTGTGTTTTTGTTGCTGGATTGTGTTGCTTAAAGTTGCAGGCCTCACAATCCTATCATCCCCTACTAGCTGTGCCAAGGGAGGGTAGAGTCAATTGCTGGGGGTTGACAGCGGTGTGTCACAGGCCCAAAAATAATACCAGCGGCTCTCTTAGTTGGGGGTATCGCTTCATACCTTTAAAACTTTAGATGGCACTTCTGGAAATAGTTCCTTTAGCTGGTCATTGGTTGCCAACAGTAACCATTGTAGTGAGGATCCTCTGCTTAGCATACTTTGAGCCACCAAGGGATTAATGCTTGGAAATGAAAGTAAAACTCTTTCTTCCTGAAAAAGAAATTCATATTACTGCAAAACATAATGATTCCATTCATAAAAGCAGCATTAGGGACACTACAAAAATAATAAATGTCTTCTAAAGACCAATCTATAAAACAAATAGCAAGCAAAATAAAAATAAATGCAAATTTATTGGCATAGTTCAAAGGCAAAAGTGTCAGATTTTATTATTTACAAGAAATCGCTGGAAAATAGGCCTTATTGACATGTAACTTCACCAATGTCAAGATCACCTTTTGCTTTAAAATTTGTATATAATTTTCTCATAAAGTTTGACTGAGACTTTAACCATTCTGTTATTAATAGCCACATAAACTGCATGCCCAAAAGACAGACAAGGTTGTTATTATATAATTGTAATATTTAGAAAAGATGACAAGGAAACTTTTGGAAAATCACAATAAACAGATGTAATGTCCGGTACACACGATCAGAAAATTGTACGAAAAATACTGCTTTCGAAACGATCGTACGATAAATAATAATAATAATAATAATAGTAAATACAGCCTTATTTAAAAAAAATGCAATAATGCTATTCAACAATCTAGACAATCAATGTATGGAAGAAGAAAGTATTTAAACCTCTAGGATAACAATATCTTGAAAACAGGGTGACTGGAGTCATTTACCACAAAAATATGTTGACTGTTTTAATGAGCTCAGGGGTAAGGTTGACTCATTTCCCTTTATAAATCCCAACCATGACACCATCTGCCTGGAGTTTGCATGTTCTCCCTGTGCCTGCGCGGTTTCCTCTGGGTACTCCGGTTTCCTCACACACTCTAAAAAGACATGTTGGTAGGTTAATCGGATCCTGTCTAAATTGGCCCTAGTATAAATATGAATGTGTGTCAGGGACCTTAGATTGTAAGCTCCTTGAGGGTAGGGACTGATGTGAATGTACAATGTATATGTAAAGCGCTGCGTAAATCAACTGCGCTATATAAGTACCTGAAATAAATAAATAAACTTCTTTGCTGTGTTCACATACTTCAGCTGAATCAGCCCTCTGCTACGGACTGTCACCTTGTGACTTGCTACAAAAGTTGCTTACAAAAGGTTACAAAGAAATTATTGAAGGAGGGGAGAATGAAGGAAGCTTCTTCCTTTCTGCAGAAATCTGAAGGCATAATTCTCCTATCAGGCAAAATTAATTCCCTGAAGCTCAAATATTGATTTTTAATGATATATTATACTGTTTCTGAGATGGAGACTCTAATGGCCTTAGCTAATCAAATGGAAGATCGATGCAACAAAACCTGGTTCTACTGGATGGAATTCACGTG
Organism: Rana muscosa; assembly: GCA_029206835.1. Taxonomy (NCBI): domain Eukaryota; kingdom Metazoa; phylum Chordata; class Amphibia; order Anura; family Ranidae; genus Rana; species Rana muscosa. The sequence goes on from CM055116.1 coordinate 637,622,568, forward strand.
CTCCCCCAATTACTGAGCCATCATCGACTCTCAGGGATAAGCCATGTTGTATCCTTGTCAGGCCCCTTTGAGGGTTTCCCAGTTTTTCTATCATGCCACCCCTGGATATCTGTTCCTTGCCCCCACCTTCCTCAGCCACTCCCCAATCTTGGCCCTTCCCCTCCTCTCCACCCCCTCCTTTTTTTTTTCATTTGTTTTAGTTTTTTGTCTCTTTTACCCACATGTTCGTGCATTTGGGGATGGTCTCCTGGGGCCAGTTTGACATACAAACGTCGACTCAATAAACCTTCCCTTACATCTATTGCTTTGATTGCCTCCTAGATCTGTTACTGTACATAGAGTGCCTTGGAAAAGTGTGTATACCTCTTGAAATTTTCCATATTTTGTCATGTCACACCCAAAAACGTAAATGTATTTTATTGGTATTTTGTGTGATAGACCAACACAAAGTGGCACATAATTGTGACGTGGAAGGAAAATTATAAATGGTTTTAATTTTTTTTTACAAATAAATATCTGAAAAGTGTTGAGTGCGTTTGTATTCAGCCCCCTTTACCCTGATACCCCTAATTAAAATCTAGTGGAACCAATTGCCTTCAGAAGTCACCTAATTAGTAAATAGAGTCCACCCGTGTGTAATTTAATCTCAGTATACATACAACTGTTCTGTGAAGCCCTCAGAGGTTTCTTAGAGAACCTTAGTGAAAAAACAGCATCATGAAGGCCAAGGAACACACTAGACAGGTCAGGGATAAAGTTGTGGAGAAGTTTAAAGCATGGTTAGGTTATAAAATAATATCCCAATCATTGAACATCTGACGGAGCAATGTTTAATCCATCATCCAAAAATGGAAAGAGTATGGCACAACTGCAAACCCAAGACATGGCCGTCCACCTAAACTGACAGGCCGGGCAAGGAGAGCAATAATCAGAGAAGCAGTCAAGAGACCCATAGTAACTTTGCAGGAGCTGCAGAGTTCCACAGCTCAAGTGGGAGAATCTGTCCACAGGACAACTATTAGTCGTGCACGCCACAAATCTGGCCTTTATGGAGGAGTGGCAATAAGAAAGCCACTGTTGAAAGAAAGCCATAAGAAGTCCCATTAGCAGTTTGCGAGAAGCCATGTGGGGGACACAACAAACATGTGGAAGAAGGTGTTCAGGTCGGATGAGACCAAAATTTTACTTTTTGGCCTATAAGCAAAACTAACACTGTACATCACCCTGAGCACACCATCCCTACTGTGACACATAGTGGTGGCAGCATCATGTTATGGGGATGCTTTTTTTCAGCAGAGACAGGGAAGCTGGTCAGGGTTGATGGGAAGATGGATGGAGCCAAATATAGGGCAATCTTAAAAGAAAAAAAATGAACACTGCGCTAGGAAGTGAGAATTCTAGCCCGGGGGAGTTTCTTTTGGTGGGGGGGGGGGGGGTAAGGAAAGGGGGGTGGGTTTGCTTTTGGAGAAGGGGGGAGTTTCTTGTAGAGAAGCTTACAGGGGGTGGGTAATGGCAGGGATTTGCTTCTGGGAGGTGAGTTTGATTGGATAAAGGGAGATTTTCTTCATAAATAGCAATCTTTGCTGGGGGAGAGGATGTTAACTGAGGGAGATATTTTTGCTTTGGGGGGTCAGTTTAGAGACAGAGGGGTTTAATGTTTGGAAAGATATTTTAGGGAGGGAGCAATGGCGTTGCTATGGGGGTGCGGGCGGCACCGGGTGACACCCACCAAAGGGGTGACACCGGGGGCCGCCGCCCACCGCTACACACTGTACTTCTGCTTGCAGAGCTGCAGCGGAGCGGTGTGAGCAGGGCCCCAAGTCGCGCGGGGGTGGTATAGGGAACCTGCCCTATACCACCCCAACCTGCCCTATATCACCCCAACCTGCCCTATACCACCCCAACCTGCCCTATATCACCCTAACCTGCCCTATGCCACCCCAACCTGCCCTATGCCACCCCAGCCTGTGCTATACCACCCCAACCTTCCCTATACCACCGCAAACTGCCCTATACCACCCCAACCTGCCCTATACCACCTCAGCCTGCCCTATACCACCCCAACCTGCCCTATGCCACCCAGCCTGCCAAATACCACCCTAACCTGCCCTATACCACCGCAACCTGCCCTATTCCATCCCAGCCTACCCTATATCAACCCAGCCTGCCCTATACCACCCTATACTTTAATTTACAGGGGCCATTTGGGGGTGAGCCTTGTGACCGTGCGCTGCCTGCAGGGCGCTGGGCAGGATAGACAGGAGGGGGTGACACTATGTTTTGCTGTACCAGGTGACACCAACCCTAGTGACGTCACTGGGAGGGAGATATTTTACAGTGAGAATCTTTGCTTTGGAAGGGAGGGTTTGTAGGAGGGAGAGGGGGATTTTATTTCCTTTAAAAGAGATTTTTTTTGTTTTGTTTTTATACTTTCCTAGGTGGATGGAGCATTGGTCCAATGTTGCATCTGTCCCAGCTTTTTCTAAGACCAACAACAGAGCGATCAAAGGCAGCTGATCACTCAGTTCTCAGTGAGCAAAGAGTGATGACTGTCAGTCCCTGACTCTGCCCCCCCTCCTCCACACTCACTGGAATGCCAGGCTGTGGAGGGGGCAAGAGCGGCTGGCTCAGGTTCTCAGTGGCTCACTGAGAGGCTGAGCGAGCTGCTGGTCCAGGCATCTGGCTAAATCCTGACTTTAAAGTTAGGATCTTTCTACAGCCTGGACCCGCTGAGCGATGTCAGTTGACAGTGGGTTATAGCTGGCTGTCGGCTAAAAAGGGTCACAAAAGTGCAAAATGAACTGCACTCCTCCCCAGGAGAAGTACAACCAAGCGGTGTGCCATCCTTTCAGAGTGCATGCACCGGTGACATCACTGGCTGCTTTCCATGTGAATTTCTCCTAAACACCACAAGTTTAGGAGATATTACCTGTTGCCCCTTGCACCTGCTTAACTTACACAGTAGGGATAGCTTAAATCCAGTCTTGGGTCTCATTAATACATCCTACATGACCATGGTGCAGCAAGTATACTGCAAATACCTGCACCTGGGATCTCAGATGTTCCAATCTCTGCTCAGCCTGTACACCTGAGTGATGGGCTGAAAAGAGCCAAGGCTGTCTGCTGCTGTAAATATGTATCAACATGTATCTGCACATCCAGTGGTTACCTGCAGGTAGGGATACATTTTTGCCCTTGGACAAAATCTCTCAGCATCTAGGGTCAGAAATGTGTCCCTAACAGCAGGTAACCACTGTGACCCACGGTTTGTTAGTGTGTCGCTCAGGCTCAATCGATGTGGGGAGTAATGTAGATGATACCGAATGTGCTGCAGGAATAATAATGAAGCTGCTTTGCATGTAGTTATGCCAAACTTATTTTAAAAGGCATTTGTTTTGTACGATCTGAAAATCGCGAATCAACGTTTACCACAATTCTACTAACAAAAAATTAGCAGAAGGGGCACAAAGGGGGTGCTTGAGAAATGAACTTCCACTTTATACTCTCATAGTACGTCACTACGTTCGTGTTTGTCAAATGACAATTTGCGTACCGTTAGTATGCAAGACAAGATCCTGGCACACGCCCTTTTGACAAAAATCAGAAACTCGGTCGTCCAAAAATCGTACCGGGTGTACAAGGCTTAATTGTGATCCATTCAATCCAGCCCAACAGTAGACATGTGCGATTAGTTTCGTACGAATCTAAAATTTGTACGAATTTCCGGAAATTCGTACATTCGTACGAATCCGAAATACAAATTTTTATGCATACAAATTCTGTACGAAATACGAAATTTTGTTTACGAATTTCGGATCCAAAAGTGAAAAATTCCTTTAAATTTCGTACCTGGGGGGTGTGTATGATATGCATGTAAAGTCGCGCATGTTTCCCGTGCTTAGAACTGTCCCTGCACAAAATGTCATTTTTGACGGAAAAAAAGTCATTTAAAACTCACTTGCGGCTATTAATGAAATGTCGGCTTTTATCAATACATAGAAAAGTCATTGATAAAAATAAAAAAAAAGCGTGGGGGTTCCCCCAAATTCAACTACCAGGCCCTTCAGGTCTGGAATGGATATTAAGGGGAACCCCGCCGCAAATAAAAAAAAAATGGCGTGCGGTTCCCCCTAAATATCCATACCAGGCCCTTCAGATCTGGCATGGATTTTAGGGGGAACTCCACCCCAAATTTAAAAAATAATGGCGTTGAGTCCCCCCAAAAATCCATACCAGACCCTTATCCGAGCACGCAACCTGGCCGGCCGCAGGAAAAGAGGGGGGACGAGAGAGCGCCCCCCCCCTCCTGAACCGTACCAGGCCACATGCCCTCAACATGGGGAGGATGTCCCCATGTTGATGGGGACAAGGGCCTCATCCCGACAACCCTTGCCCGGTGGTTGTGGGGGTCTGCGGGCAGGGGGTTTATCGGAATCTGGAAGACCCCTTTAACAAAGGGGACCCCCAGATCCCGGCCCCCCCTATGTGAATTGGTAAGGGGTACATTGTACCCCTACCATTTCACGAAGAAAGTGTAAAAAAATGTAAATAAAAACACACAAACACCTTGGAAAAGTCCTTTATTAAAAAAAAAACAAAAAAAACATTTCAGCGATGAAATCCAGTGTCCCGCAGCGATCCTGATGTCCAGCGCTGTCCGTCATTGGTTGAGCCTGAGCGGACCTGATGGGAAACTTCCTCCGCAGTGTTTTAAATGTATAGACCCGCCCCTTATAAAGTTCCCCATCAGGTCCGCTAAGCGGACCAGATGCGGAACGTGAGAAGGGGTGGGTCTATACATGTATTACACAGTGAAGGAAGTTCCCCATCAGGTCCGCTCTACGAGGGGGCGGACCTGATGGGAACTTCCTTCACTGTGTAATACATGAATAGACCCGCCCCTTCTAAAGTTCCCCATCAGGTCCGCTAAGCGGACCAGATGCGGAACGTGAGAAGGGGCGGGTCTATTCATGTATTACACAGTGAAGTAAGTTCCCATCAGGTCCGCCCCCTCGGTATGTCAGACCCCGCCTACGTCATTGGCCTGAGCGGACCTGATGGGGAACTTCCTTCACTGTGTAATACATGAATAGACCCGCCCCTTCTCATGTTCCGCATCTGGTCCGCTTAGCGGACCTGATGGGGAACTTTAGAAGGGGCGGGTCTATACATTTAAAACACTGCGGAGGAAGTTCCCCATCAGGTCTGCTCAGGCTCAACCAATGACGGACAGCGCTGGACATCGGGATCGCCGCGGGACACTGGATTTCATTGCTGGAATGTTTTTTTGTTTTTTTTAAATAAAGGACTTTTCCAAGGTGTTTGTGTGTTTTTATTTACATTTTTTTACACTTTCTTCGTGAAATGGTAGGGGTACAATGTACCCCTTACCAATTCACATAGGGGGGGCCGGGATCTGGGGGTCCCCTTTGTTAAAGGGGTCTTCCAGATTCCGATAAGCCCCCTGCCCGCAGACCCCCACAACCACCGGGCAAGGGTTGTGGGGATGAGGCCCTTGTCCCCATCAACATGGGGACATCCTCCCCATGTTGAGGGCATGTGGCCTGGTACGGTTCAGGAGGGGGGGGGGCGCTCTCTCATACTTCATACCAAGCTGAAATGTATTACTGAAGTCATCGCTCGTGTTTTAAATTTTCGTGTTTTCCTAATTCAATATGCCTAAAGTTGCTAGTTCAAACGTAAACCCTTTCAAGAAGTGGATTAACGGTGACAGCAATTTCGCCGTGGAAGGTGGGAAGATGTTCTGCAAGTTGTGCACGAAATCTGTAAGTTTTTATTCAGTTTTCTTTGAGAACTCTTCTTATACCTATATCATTCTCATTTCTCTCACTCTTTCAATTTTTCGAGAGAATGTCATCTTTTTCTATCACTTCCACAAGCACTGTATATTTTGAAGTTATTGGCCACTAACGTTCGTTTTATGGTACCCAACAGCCTTGTACCCCAAGTAGCCTTGAAATGCTCCTCAAGTGTCAAAATTTTCTATAGTTGAAAACAGTTTTCTGTCCTCACCTTAGTCCCCGTTCTGAAACTGATCTATTCTGGCCTGTGTAGGAAACAGACTTTTACTGGAGAATTTTTACCAGTACTGAATACAAAACTTTCTTGTATTTAATTTACAGTATGAGTTTAAGAAGAAGTGGCAATTCAACGTGCACAAGTAAAGCGAGCAGCACCTGGCAAGGGACAAAGCTCTGAGTACTGATCGGAAGCAGCAGCAGCTCCTTAGAGATGTGGTCTCATGGGAAATTTGGCCCGAGGTCACCATGGCTTTCCTTAAAGAAGGTATTCAAAACAAAAGGGAAGATTGCCTGATTCACAGTGAGACAGTATACATGTATAATACCAAACGATTGATTCGTTAAATCAAAAAACGGGATCCTCCTAACCAAATAGCACTAGAGAAAAATAAAAAGGGGAGGGGGGAAGGGATGTTGGGACAGGGCCCAACTGAAGATTATAGGGTGAATCAACCACAAATCGATTGGTAATGTATCAAAAATAGAAAATACTTTATTGGTTGAATGCTACAATATAGAGAATACACATTTCATCCTAACTATATGACATAAGTCATAGAGGAGAAAGGGGTTTCTCCCAAACCTAAACAAACTAGTTTCATCAAGATGAAGTGACATATATGTCACGAAACGCGTCATGTCCGACGCAGTGGTTTTGAGTTTGTACTAGTTCCCCTCGCTCCTCTCCTCTCCTCTCTGTGAGCACCTCCGTTACAGTACATTGAAAACCTACATGGGATCGAGAAAGACAGCTTGTTTGCCCCCAGAGGCTAAAGCCTGCAACTACATCGGCTTCAAAATTCTATCGTGAAACAGCGTGCTGGTGGAAGCCAAATCCTTACAGCCCAGTGCCGTGTGATCGGATCTGCATGACGCAGCAGTAACACGTGACCGGACGGAAAGACGCTCCCGACGCTGTAAACATTCACACATGCATACAGGCCGGATGTAAGCTCGTGGAAGAGAGCAGTAATAGTTGTCAATGACATGAGAAACCTAGCAGCATTAGCCCAAACGGCTTTTTGGTGACGGATGGACTAGGGGATGGATCTCCTGGATGGGTAAGCCAGTAAACTGTTATATGGTTACCCCCTACAACCTATTTCACCGCATCATGCAACGCTTGCACTATGTACTTTCTCCAGTCTCTCTGAATTGACTCCACGCAACAGGTTTTTCCTCACAGGAATCTTTTGTTACATCTCCCTGTGTAATGTAACAAGCCTACATCCAATTTGTCCACGGAAATGCTATAATCTCACCACTTATTTCAAGCATATTTTTGCCTATATACAACTGTGGGATACGCATATTTAGTATGAATAAATATTTGTGAACCAATCGGAAACAAGCACTATCTATTAATCAGTGCTGTTCTAATCATCCATCCTTGGTCTTGATCAGCAACCACTGGATGAACGTTTACTCATTATTTTTCATATGGGACTCAGACAGTGCCTTTCTCTAGCTGCTACATCAGCATCTAGCTACAGAATGTTTTGAATTCCTCATGATAAAAAACCCATTGCAGGTTTCTTTCATATTTTTTGACATTAATAATGTCAGGCTATTCTGTGTTCATTTACTAGCAGGGACGCGAGGTTTAGTTGAGCGGGTGGTCCTGGTCCACTCTGGCCATCTCTATTTTTATTTCTTTTCAGCAGTGCATTGTGTATGTTTATTCATGGTATTGATTTTATTATCAAAACTAGTTTGTTTAGGTTTGGGAGAAACCCCTTTCTCCTCTATGACTTATGTCATATAGTTAGGATGAAATGTGTATTCTCTATATTGTAGCATTCAACCAATAAAGTATTTTCTATTTTTGATACATTACCAATCGATTTGTGGTTGATTCACCCTATAATCTTCAGTTGGGCCCTGTCCCAACATCCCTTCCCCCCTCCCCTTTTTATTTTTCTCTTTTTCTTAAAGAAGGCATTCCGTTACACAAATTGGAGAAGGGTCCCCTGCGTGACATTTTTTACAAGTAATGTAGCGTCAAATTGGCAAGCGTGAGCACCCTGAGATGATGGTACCTCAATTGTGTGAAAAGGTAAGCAACGTTCAATGATAGTTTATGTTCAAATCACGCATAGGTACCTTTGGTTGAGCAACAATACCTTCTGCAAAAATTAAGATCAACGAGTAATAATTTACAAACATGTTTACATGTATGTATTGTACAGGACGCCGTGGCTGTGTCCTGGAAGGACGCTATATTTCCCCTCTGTTTGGGCTGTGGTTCCTTTAAGGGAACAGAAAGGGTTAACACACCTGTCCAAGGAAGTGGTTTAAGAGAGACAGGAAGTTTTAGGTGAGAGGAAGGAGTGTAGTGATGTCTGTGCATGGTGAATGGTGGACACTGCAAAAGCTGTGGAGGCTGTGAAAAGCTCTGGAAAGCTGTGAATGTACATGGCAGTGGCCTGCATGGAAGCCTTCTAGCTGGGAAACTTACCTGCAACACCAAGTAAGGACTGTTTTTTTTATTTTTTATAATTGTTTTTTATTGAATTTTCTAACACGTACAAAACATACAGCTTAAGCACCTACAGTCATAGAAAAAGAACATGTACAGATGAGAATACAATTGCAATGTGAACCCAGCGATACAATGCACAGTCATGGAAGGGTACAGCAGCACCGCCCAAATAAAATCTAGGAGGGTATCCAGTATGGTAAGACCCACTAGTCAATGAAAACATATCAGAGGTCATCGGAGGAAGAGAAAGGTAGAAGAGCAAGGCAAGACCTTGACACGATGACCTGGTTCACCCCCAACTCACTAGGCTGTTTCGGGCTCATCTAACCAATTGCGCCAGACCTTGTCATATTTCAGTGGGCAGCCCCGATTGGCATAGGTATCTTTGTATAAAGGAAGGCTGCCATTTACCAAGTGTTTCCATTGCGCCAAAGAGGGGGGGGGCAGGCTTCTTCCACTGCATAGCAATATTCTTTCGGGCATAGAAGAGCAGCAAGGAAATTAGCGTGCGTTTGGCAGAGGATGGTACAATGGTCTCAATGAGCCCCAAAAGGCACACCTCCATTGACAAAGGCACAGCGACTGAGGCAACTCTGTTAATTAGATCCAGCACCATTTCCCAATACTGCTGGACCCCTGAACACCGCCAGAAGATATGGGAGAAGTCGCCCGGTGAGGCGCCGCATCTCCAACACCCCGAGGAGTGGGCAGGGTCCATCCTATGCAGTCTGTGTGGGGTGAAATAAGCTCTATGAACTATTTTGTACTGCACTAACCTGTCACGCATGGAGACTAAGGAGTTGAAGGGGAGGTCCCACACGTCGTCCCAGTCATCCCTATCTAATGTGGGGATATCAGTCTGCCATTTATTCCAGAGTTTATCCAGAGGTGGAAGAGACACAAAGATCAAGTACGAATAAAGATGTGAGGTGGGTTTGTCTTCACAGCTAAATCTAAGTGTCCTCTCCAGTTCCGACTGGGCCACGATGCACGAAGATTGCGGAAATTGCGCCGCAAATGCGTGGGACAGTTGCAGATATCTAAATAGGAAATGGTTGGGTAGGTTGTATTGGGAGGAAAGGTGCGAGAAGGGGAGTAGGGAGTTTTGAGATATTATGTGAGACACAAGTTTGATACCGTATTTTGTCCACACGTAGGGGTCAGGGATCTTGTAAATGTGAGATAGACTAGGGTTCAGCCAGATAGGGGCATTGGGGGAGATTTCAGACTGTTTACATTTCTCAATGGCTAATCCTGTCCGCCATGCCCGCAGGGTGGTAAGCATAGAAGGGGTCAGAGGATACGGGGCACGAGGGCCCCTAAAAAGTAATAATTGAAGAGCTTCCCACGAACCGACCACTGTTGCTTCCAGCACAGTCGACGAGTTCGTTCTGTCCGGCTGTAGCCACCACGCCGCAGTCACCAACTGCGCGGAGAGGTAATACTTATGACAGTCCGGGAATGCCATGCCACCCTGCGTTCGTGGCCTCATTAGAGTCATCAGTCTATATCTGGGAGGAGAGGGGCCCCATAAGAAGGAAGAAAAGATGCAGTTACATTTTTTTTAAAAGGACTTGGGCACCCATTGTGGGGAGTGGCGGAAAAGATATGTCAGTTTGGGAATAATCTTCATTTTTATGAGATTAACTCGCCCCCATAAAGACAGGGGCAAGTTACTCCAGGATTTGAGCTTCGTCTGGGACTCCAATAGTAACGGGGCTAGATTTAAGGATATATAGTCTGAGGCTGAACCAGAGACATGTACCCCCAAGTATGTAAAGGAGTCTACCCACAGGAGGGGGCTATCAGGAGGGGATGTGGACCTAGCCACTGGATCAATTGGGAACAGGAGGGATTTAGACCAATTTACCCTAAGACCGGTGACCTCTGCAAAGGTGTCCAGAATATTTAGCGCTCCCTGCAGGGACGGGCCGGCATCATTTAGGAAGAGTAGCATGTCATCCGCGTACAGGACCACCCTCTCCTCCAGCAACCCGAGTCGGAGACCCCTAATGTGCGGTGAGGTGCGAAGTGCCTCCGCCACCGGTTCGATAGCGAGGGCAAACAAAGCCGGAGAGAGAGAGGGCAGCCCTGCCTCATTCCCCTGGTAAGCCCGAAGGGGGCCGATTGTCCACCTCCCAAGTGCACCGAGGAAGTGGGGCATTTGTAGATCACCTGGAGCCACCTGATAAACAGCAGAGGAAACCCCATCCTGCGTAAAGTTTCCCACAAGAAGGGCCACTCGACCGTATCAAAGGCCTTTTCCACGTCCAGAGAGGCCACAGTTCGAGATCCCTTATTGAGGTGGTGAGCGTGTATGTTGGTGAATAGTCTTCTGAGATTCACATCCGTGGACCTACGGGGCATGAAACCCGTCTGGTCTGGGTCTATCACTGAGGGTAGCATGGGGTACAACCGAAGGGCCAGAAGCTTAGTCAGAATTTTAAAGTCAGAATTAAGCAATGCAATAGGACGATATGAAGCACAGGAAGTGGGGTTTTTGGGAGCCTTATATATCAGTGTCAAGTATGCGTGGTACATTGAAACAGGCAGACTACCGTCTGCCAGGCATACAGTATACAGTTGTGCCAGCAGGGGTGCTAGAAGTTCCACATGAGCCCTATAAAAGTCTATTGGAAGCCCATCCGGCCCCGGCGCCTTGCCGGGGGGGAAGGATCGGATAGCCTTTACGACCTCCGAGACCGTAAAAGGTTGGACCAAAATCTCTCTTTCGTGGTCCGAGAGCCAGCCAAGCGCCAACGGGTCTAACAGACCGTTCAGCGACTCCGGCTGAAACTCTGAGGACAGACCGGACGAGTATAACTTGCCATAAAAGGAGTTAAACGTCTGTAGAATATCAGAGGGGGAGGACACCGTCTCGCCCCCCGGGGTCTGTAGGGTGGATACAAGGGTAAGGGGTTGGTCGTGTTGTGCCATCATGGCTAGCAGGCGGCCATTCCGGTCACCCTGTTCAAAGGCCCTCTGTTTACCTCTATACGACTCGAGTCGCGTGACCTCAGCCAGGTGCAACTGCAGTTCCCTCTGAGCCGCCATTAGTAGGTCAAAGTGAACTGGGGTGGGGTCATTGCTATACGTAGCAGTGTGATCATCAACAGCCTTCTGCAGCGCCAGCGCTGCAGCCGATTGTTGTTTTTTGATGCTAGCAATAGAAGAAATATACTGTCCCCTCGTGAAAGCTTTAAAGGCATCCCATACAATATCGGGAGAAGAGGAGTCTTTATTATTTTCCCAGAACTCAGACAGCAGGGGTGGCAGCTGGCCAGCGAGGTCAGGATGAGAGACCCATTGTGTGCCCAACCTCCAGAGCGCAGCGCTCCGGGAAGCCGGGGAGCGAAGCACCACCACTAAGGGACTATGATCGGACAGACCGCTAGGCAGATAGGACGTCTCCAGAACATCCGCTAACAGTGCAGGGTTGGAGAAGGCTAGGTCTATCCGCGACACAGTCTTATAGGATGCCGAAAAACATGAATAGGCCCTTGTGGTAGGGTGCTTCCACCTCCAGATCTCCACCAGCCCCACCGCCTGAGCCCAGGCAGAGAGGTCCATACACTGTTTCTTAGTCGGGGCAGGTCTATCTAGCTCAGGCGATAAAATGGCATTAAAGTCACCCATTACCAGAACCTTCCCTGGGCAGAAAGGTGAAATTTTTTCTAGAACCTCATACAATAATGTGGATGAAAACGGGGGAGGGATGTATACATTAAGAACAATATACCTGACAGACCATAGCGTGAACACCACTATCACAAATTTCCCCTGGGGATCAGTACGGATCTCCTCAATAACACAGGGGAAATTCTTGTGGACAAGGACCGATACACCTCTGGCGTATGTAGAATATGTGGCATGTATCGCTCGCTGTATCCACGGTTTCTTGAGAGTCAAAATCTTGCTGCCCGTGAGGTGAGTCTCCTGAAGGAGAATAAGCTGGGGGGAGTGAGATTTTAAGTATTTGAATAAAAGGGCTCGCTTAAATTTGGAGTTAAGACCCCTGACATTCCAGGAGAGAACGGTGAAGAAGTCTGCTACTTGACTAGCCATTGGGTGAAGGGGAAGAACAATTAAGGAGATACTCAAGAGGGCATGTACCAGTGCACCCCACAAGCAGCAAGATCCCGGTCACACTGCAGAAAATGCTGACAGTACCTAAGCGTAACACAAAACAAAAGTATACAAATAAGAAATAGAAAACCATAAGAACAAGGGATGACTAAATCCCTAATCTAACTTCCCAGGCATGGTGCCTATCCTACTATACCCAGCCTACCTCCTAACAGGGGGGGAAGGTCTGGGAACAGTTTTTACCCAAAATAAAAACTTTTATAAAGAGTGCTAGTGAACCCTTACACTGGGGGCCCTACACTTCTGGTAGTAGTTCATCCACTCTGTCGACGGGCAGTGTCTCGTCCGTCTCGTAAGAACAAGGAGCAGAGGGACGTGGGATATCTATCCCATAAACCTGTATCCTCAAAGTCAGCGGAAAATAAAGTCCGTGTTTTAAGAGGAAAAACAAAAAACAAAAACAAAAGCGAAAACAAGGGCAATCTAAAGCCTCGTGGGGGTCTCGTGTAAAGGTACATTTGAAGTAACTCCGGTGGTTGAAGAAAGTGTAGTAGGATAGAGCGAACAAGGATGTGGAAGATCCGTGCATCATAGGAGTCCGTGAGAAGATCCCTTCAACGCAAGTTGGTCAGCCAGTCGTCAGCATCCGCTGGGTTATCAAAGAAGCGGACCGCCCCCTCATGTTGGACTCGTAGGCGGCTTGGGTAAAGCATGCCATATTTAATGTTCTTATCTCTAAGTCGTTTGCGGACATCGTTAAAGGTTTTCCTCTTTCTCTGCAAGTCCGCCGAAAAGTCAGGGAAGAGGAGGACAGAGGAGTTACAATATTTGAGTGTGGGATGTTGGCGGGCTTCCGACAGAATCTTGTCCCTGTCCCGATAGTTAAGGAAACGGACTAAGAAGGGCCTGGGGGGTTTCCCCGGGGTGGCTCGGCCCGCGGGCACCCGGTGGGCCCTCTCCACCACGTAGGTAGGGGGAACGTCTGTAAGGCCCAGGAGATTTTTAAAGAACTCCTCCGCAAATATAGCAGGGTGGTCTCCCTCTTCCCCCTCAGGCAAACCTAGGACTCTGACATTGTTGCGCCTCAGCCTGTTCTCGGCATCATCTGACTTTGCAACGAGGGACTGCACTGTGCGCTGCAGCTCGGCAATGGAGGCGGCATGGGAGGCCGTAAGATCTTCAGTGGTCGACACTCTGGACTCAGTTTCCGCCATTCTACCCCTCATTTTGTCAAGGTCGTTTCGTATGAGGTTACATTCTTCAGCGAGGTGGTCAATATGCACCAAAAGCGAGGTCCTACTCTGCTCGATCGCAGCGAGGATCACCGCTGTACCATCCTTAGCCAGTGGGGCTGGCCCCTCTGTCGGCGGAGCTTCAATGGGATCCATTTCTAAGCCAGCCAGCAAGGCCCGAAGCCGACCCAGAAGTATGGGATCAGATTGTGGGGAAGATGGCAGTGGCAGCAGGAGTGGTACGTTGGTCTTTGCGGCTTTAGAGGACCTGTTCCCTTTTTTGGAGGAGGAGGACATCTGACAGTTCGCCAGGGGGGGCCCACTCTCAGGAGATTTGTCGGTGTTCAGACGAGCACCCAGGAGGTAGGTAAGGGGCGACCCAGGCCACAGCAGGTGTCTCAGGAGAGATTATGTCAGGTGCCGCCACCAGTCAGGCTCCACTGCAGACACCAGGTAAAGATAGCCCTCCAGCAGGGCAGGCCGTCAGTGGTTACCGGCAGCCCCCCACCCCACAGCAGACAAAGAAGTAGGGACAGGGTGGTAAGGATGAGAAGCTGGGACCAGAGCAGCAAGGCTGAGGCAGAGGGGTGGCGGAGGACCGGAGAAGTTGGGCTCCAGGGGTAACGCAGCTGCTCCAATTTAGGCAATTTCAGTGCTACAGTACCCCAGGCCTTGGCAGGGATGACAGGGCGTGAGAAGGCAGGCGATCCGCGCTGTTGCACTCGTCGATGTCGGCCGTGGTGCACTTCCGGCGGGGCGGCGGTTTAGGAAAGACCGGTGCTTCACAGGCCGCACTAGGCCGCACCGGGTCGCGGCCTCCACGGATCCCTTTTTCGGCCCGGCGGACCTCCGGATCGGGCCAGGAAGGTGGATGGGCAGGCAGATGTGGCCGGATGACAGTCTCTTACCTGCAGGCAAGCTGGGATCGGGTCCGTTCAGTACAACACAGTTGCAGGCCGGGAAGATGGCGGCGGCCGCAGGTGAGTGGAGGTTCAGGCGTGCAGGCGATCCGGGCAGAGAGTCTCCACAATTTTGTCCCAGGATGAGACAGAGGACACAGGGGAACAGGCTGGAGTGAGTATTTACTCTTTTAAGTCGATGGAAATGCACGGATGGCAAAGGATTCAAACAGGATAGCCGGAGCTCCTCAAAAACACGTCCGCCGGCTCTCACATCCGGACACCAAGTAAGGACTGTTTAACTGCAACAGCAGTTATAAGCTCTACAAGTCGGTGAGACTGTTATTTAGTGATGAGCCGAACACCCCCGGGTTCGGTTCGCACCAGAACCCGCGAACGGACCGAAAGTTTGCACGAACATTAGAACCCTATTAAATACAATGGATGCGAACGTTCGGATTCTAAAGTGCTAATTATAACGACTATTATCCATGTTATTGTCCGAAACAGAGTTTGGGAACCCGGGTTCTGCACCAGGGGACATGTATCAATGCAAAAAGAAGTTTTAAAAACGGACGAACTATAGGTTTGTTCTTATGTAGAATCTGTTTGTAATTTTGAACAGCTGCATTGTTTAAGTGTAGCTCCATGCCATATTTCTTTATTTTAGCTTTTTGGAAAACATAGGGAACGGTTATCACCCCTGTCACATTTTTTTTGCTGTCTGTGCCCCTGTTCAGAACATTTCACCTCACTTTGCGTCCCAATGACAACTGTTTTTGAAATGTGGTGTTTTTATTGAAACAAGGATTGTTGATAAAGCATCAGTAGAGAGGAGACACCTTTCTCCCATATTAATTCTTACAGGAGAGAATTTTCCTTCCAAGGGGTAGATTTCCTCTCACTTCCTGTTGTCTACTTCCGTTTGCAAGTAGTAGTAGTTTGTAAGTTGGATGTTTGAAAGTAGGGACCTGCCGTATATACTCTGCAGAAATTGGCCCCTTAGGTGTTGGTGTTGGCACAACACTGATAACACTCACAGTTATTCTTGGTGGGTGCTGGAACGCCCTGCTGTCAACTATTATATCAGGAATTGTAATAACATATAATTGTTGATCAGTGGTAGTAAAAATTGGGCCTTTGATGGTGGTGCTGGTGCCACAACACTGTAAGGCCTGACAGTTACTCTTGGTGGGCGCAGCAATGGGCCCTGCTGTGAATTATTAGATCAATAATTATAATTGCATGCCCCTGTTGAATAGGGGCTGAAAAATTGGGCCTTTGGTGGTGTGGTGGTGGTGATGGCGGTGCTGGTGCCACAACACTGTAAGGCCTGACAGTTACTCTTGGTGGGCGCAGCAATGGGTCCTGGTGTGAATTATTCGATCAATAATTATAATTGCATGCCCCTGTTGAAAAGGGGCTGAAAAATTGGGCCTTTGGTGGTGGTGGTGGTGGTGATGGTGGTGCTGGTGCCACAACACTGTAAGGCCTGACAGTTACTCTTGGTGGGCGCAGCAATGGGCCCTGCTGTGAATTATTCGATCAATAATTATAATTGCATGCCCCTGTTGAACAGGGGCTGAAAAATTGGGCCTTTGGTGGTGGTGGTGGTGGTGATGGTGGTGCTGGTGCCACAACACTGTAAGGCCTGACAGTTACTCTTGGTGGGCGCAGCAATGGGCCCTGCTGTGAATTATTAGATCAATAATTATAATTGCATGCCCCTGTTGAACAGGGGCTGAAAAATTGGGCCTTAGGCACTGGTGGCACAACACTGCAACCCCTCACAGATACTGTACTTGGAGCACAGCAATGAGGCCTGTTGCAAAGTATTGCATCAAAAATTTTAATTACACGCCCCTGTTAAACAGGGGCTGAAAAATTGGGCCTTAGCCACTGGTGGCGTCACCCATAAACCAAAATGATCTTCCAAGCTATCATCATTAATCGTATCATTGAGGAGGAGGAGGAGGATAGCCAGTCAACATAACAGCACAGGCACTCAGCATCAGCATCAGTCTTGAAGGGATGTGACATTTTAAAATCAATTAGTCTGTTATATCAGCATCTGGTGTGTGGTAGCTGGTGGTGATCCAAGACTGGTTCATCTTGATGAAAGTCAGTCGATCAACTGAGTCGGTGGACAGGCGCACCCTGTGATCCGTGACAAATCCTCCAGCAGCACTGAATGTGCGTTCTGAAAGAACGCTGGATGCAGGACAGGCCAGTAGCTCAATTGCATACTGTGCAAGCTCTGGCCAGTGATCCATCCTCAAGACCCAGTAAGCCAGAGGATTTTCGGTGGGGAAGGTGTCCAAGTCTGACCTTGCCCCTAGGTATTCCTGGACCATGTATATCAGACGCTGGTGATGGTTGCTGGAACCGATCATACTTTGGGGCTGTGGACTAAAGAATTGTCTGAATGCATCGGTCAGACGGCCACCTTCCCCACCGCTCCTTCTTTGACTGCCCGAAGCCTCAGCAACTCGTTGTCCAGGACCAGGAGTTTGTAACCTCCCAGTCTCTGGGAACGCGTTGCACAGACCTTTCTGCAAGGCCTCCCGGAGTTCTCTCATCCTCCGCTCCCTCTGCGACGGTACGATAAGGTCCGCAACCTTACCCTTGTACCGTGGATCAAGGAGAGTGGCCAGCCAGTAATGGTCCCTCTCCTTGATCCGAAGAATACAAGGATCCTTCCGCAGACTTTGCAGGATCAGGGAGGCCATGCAGCGTAGGTTAGCTGAGGCATTCAGTCCGGAGTCCTCTGGGTCACTAAGGACGACATGATCCGCAGCCACCTCCTCCCAGCCACGTACAAGTCCACTGGTTTCTTGGGACTGTAAATCATCCCTAAAAGACTGCTGCTGATGATGCTGAGTGCCAGCCTCCACCTCCATGCTGACACAATCCTCCTCCTCCTCCTCCTCCTCTTCCTGTGCGATGGGTGGGACAGAAGGAACACTGTCTGGGTAAAGGGGGCCTTGAGAGGCAAGGAAGTCCTCCTCTTCCTGCCTCTGTTCTGCCTCAAGTGCCCTGTCCATTATTCCATGCAGCGTGTGCTCCAACAGGTGGACAAGAGGTACAGTGTCACTGATGCATGCACTGTCACTGCTCACCATCCTCGTGGCCTCCTCAAATGGTGCCAGGACAGTGCATGCATCCCTGATCATGCCCCACTGGCGTGGTGAAAAAAACCCGAGCTCCCCTGACCCTGTCCTGGTGCCGTAGTCGCACAGGTACTCATTGATGGCCCTCTGCTGCGTGTGCAGCCGCTGCAGCATGGCCAAAGTTGAGTTCCACCTGGTGGGCATGTCACATATAAGGCGGTTCTTGGGCAGGTTCAACTCCTTTTGCAGCTCAGCCAGGCGAGCACTGGCATTATAAGATCTGCGGAAATGCACACAGACTTTCCTGGCCTGCCTCAGGACATCCTGTAAGCCCGGGTACCTGCCCAAGAACCGCTGCACCACCAGGTTAAGGACGTGAGCCATACAGGGCACATGGGTCAGTTGTCCCTGTCGGAGGGCGGAGAGGAGGTTGGTGCCATTGTCGCAAACCACCATTCCTGGCTTAAGCTGGCGTGGCGTCAACCACCTCTCGGCCTGCCCCTGCAGAGCAGACAGGACCTCTGCCCCAGTGTGGCTCCTGTCCCCCAAACACACCAGTTCAAGCACGGCATGGCATCTTTTTTGCCTGCGTACTTGCGTAGCCCCTTGAACGCCTACGGAGCACCGCTGGTTCCGAGGACAAACCACAGGAAGAGGCCATGGAGGAAGAAGAAGAGGAGGGGGTGGAGGAGAGAGGTGTGTCACAACCAGTAGTAGCATTTTGGAGGCGTGGCGGTGGAACAACCTCCAACACTACTGCACCTTGTCCTGCATCCTTCCCAGCTGCCAAAAGAGTGACCCAATGGGCCGTGAAAGAAAGGTAACGTCCCTGTCCATGCCTGCTGGACCATGAGTCAGCGGTAATATGCACCTTACCGCTGACCGCCCTGTCCAGGGAGGCCAAGACATTGCCTTCCACATGCCTGTAGAGAGCCGGAATAGCCTTCCGTGCAAAAAAGTGGCGTTTGGGAACCTGCCACTGAGGAACCGCACATTGCACAAACTCACGGAAGGGGGCCGAGTCTACCAACTGAAAAGGCAGCAGTTGAAGCGCTAGCAATTTAGCCAAGCTAGCATTCAACCGCTGGGCATGTGGATGGCTGGGAGTGAACTTCTTTCGACGGTCCAGCAGCTGGGGCAGGGAAATTTGCCTGGTAGAATCGGACGTTGGTGTACTGCTAGCAGAGTGCCCGCAAGTACTTGCCTGTGACACACCTAATTCTACACCTTCATTCCTCTCAGAGCAGGTTTCAGAGAGGAGTGAAGGTATAGTGGGGTTGGAGATCCCAGCTGATGCGGTGCAAGAAGAGGTCAGCTTTGTTCTTTGGTGTGGGTCTTTAAGGTAGGCTTGCCAACGAGCTGCATGGCAGGTCAACATATGTCTGATCAAGCATGTGGTGCCCAAGCGGCTGATGTTTTGGCCACGCGATATACGCTTGAGACATATGTTGCAAACAGCAGCTGTGCGATCTGATGCACTCGCCTCAAAAAAGGCCCACACCAAAGAACTTTTTGAATGACGGGCAGAGGCAGCGCCCTGCACAGGCGGAGCTCTGCGGTGTGATTCCGTCGGTGTGCTGCCCATACGCTGGCCACTCAAGGGCATCCTGCCTCGTTGGAGATGTGCCTCCTCCTCATCCTCCTCCTCCTCTCTCCTATTAGGCACCCACGTGGAGTCAGTGACCTCATCATCCCCTCCCTCCTCATCACTGGAGCCAATCTGGCAGTATGCTGCAGCTGCTGGAGCATGACTGCCAGATTGGTGTCCTTCTTGAGCATCCCCTCTTTCTGCTCTCACGCTGCTGCCTTCCTCTAGCTGGGTATCATCATCAGATCCTTCGAAACGCTGGGCATCCTCCTGGAGCATGTACCCAACACTGTGCTCAAACAGTTCGGGGGACTCCTCAGGAGGAGGACATGGTGGGTCTAGGGAAGGATTGACTAATGAAGATAATGATACCAGAGAAGAGGACGCTTTGGCAGCTGCTTTGCCAGTACCCTGAGCCTGGGTGAGAGAGGATGAGGAGGATGAGGTGGGCTTGGTCATCCACTCTACCAAGTCTTCGGCATGATGTGGCTCAACATGTCCAGCTGCCGAAAAGAAGGACAAGCGTGTCCCATGGCCATGTGCTGATGACAATGCACCGCGTCCACGACCAGCACTGTTGCCCCCAGACACAGAGCCTGCTTGCCCTCTTTTTTTGCCTCCTGACTGTCTGCCTCTCCTTGTTTGCCTTCCAGACATTTTAATGGATGGCCTGCAGGGAGATGGGAAAAAGAGCAATAAGGGCTACCTTCAGGTGTATACTGTGCAGGAGGCTTAGCAACAATGACACTGACACTGCCCCCTGCCTATCCTTCTCTGTCCCTAAACTCAAGGATTTGAAATATGGAACAGCAAAATTGGTTTAGAACAGAATAGCACACTGTCAGTTTCACTCACTGTACCTCTCTGTCCCTAAGCTCAAGGATTGAAAATATGGTTCAGCAAAATTGGTTTAGAACAGAATAGGACACTTTCCCTCACTGTCCTACTCTGTCCCTCCCTACAAACAAGATTTAGCACAGAATAGCACACTGATAATTGCCACGAGTGTCCTTCTCTGTCCCTAAACTCAAGGATTGAAAATATGGAACAGCAAAATTGGTTTAGAACAGAATAGCACACTGACACTTTCCCTCACTGTCCTACTCTGTCCCTCCCTACAAACAAGATTTAGCACAGAATAGCACACTGATAATTGCCACGAGTGTCCTTCTCTGTCCCTAAACTCAAGGATTGAAAATATGGAACAGCAAAATTGGTTTAGAACAGAATAGCACACTGACACTTTCCCTCACTGTCCTACTCTGTCCCTCCCTACAAACAAGATTTAGCACAGAATAGCACACTGATAATTTCCACGAGTGTTCTTCTCTGTCCCTAAACTCAAGGATTGAAAATATGGAACAGCAAAATTGGTTTAGAACAGAATAGCACACTGACACTTTCCCTCACTGTCCTAATCTGTCCCTCCCTACAAACAAGATTTAGCACAGAATAGCACACTGATAATTGCCACGAGTGTCCTTCTCTGTCCCTAAACTCAAGGATTGAAAATATGGAACAGCAAAATTGGTTTAGAACAGAATAGCACACTGACACTTTCCCTCACTGTCCTACTCTGTCCCTCCCTACAAACAAGATTTAGCACAGAATAGCACACTGAAAATTGCCACGAGTGTCCTTCTCTGTCCCTAAACTCAAGGATTGAAAATATGGAATAGCAAAATTGGTTTAGAACAGAATAGCACACTGACACTTTCCCTCACTGTCCTACTCTGTCCCTCCCTACAAACAAGATTTAGCACAGAATAGCACACTGATAATTGCCACGAGTGTCCTTCTCTGTCCCTAAACTCAAGGATTGAAAATATGGAACAGCAAAATTGGTTTAGAACAGAATAGCACACTGACACTTTCCCTCACTGTCCTACTCTGTCCCTCCCTACAAACAAGATTTAGCACAGAATAGCACACTGATAATTGCCACGAGTGTCCTTCTCTGTCCCTAAACTCAAGGATTGAAGATATGGAACAGCAAAATTGGTTTAGAACAGAATAGCACACTGACACTTTCCTTCACTGTCCTACTCTGTCCCTCCCTACAAACAAGATTTAGCACAGAATAGCACACTGATAATTGCCACGAGTGTCCTTCTCTGTCCCTAAACTCAAGGATTGAAAATATGGAACAGCAAAATTGGTTTAGAACAGAATAGCACACTGACACTTTCCCTCACTGTCCTACTCTGTCCCTCCCTACAAACAAGATTTAGCACAGAATAGCACACTGATAATTGCCACAAGTGTCCTTCTCTGTCCCTAAACTCAAGGATTGAAAATATGGAACAGCAAAATTGGTTTAGAACAGAATAGCACACTGACACTTTCCCTCACTGTCCTACTCTGTCCCTCCCTACAAACAAGATTTAGCACAGAATAGCACACTGATAATTGCCACGAGTGTCCTTCTCTGTCCCTAAACTCAAGGATTGAAAATATGGAACAGCAAAATTGGTTTAGAACAGAATAGCACACTGACACTTTCCCTCACTGTCCTAATCTGTCCCTCCCTACAAACAAGATTTAGCACAGAATAGCACACTGATAATTGCCACGAGTGTCCTTCTCTGTCCCTAAACTCAAGGATTGAAAATATGGAACAGCAAAATTGGTTTAGAACAGAATAGCACACTGACACTTTCCCTCACTGTCCTACTCTGTCCCTCCCTACAAACAAGATTTAGCACAGAATAGCACACTGAAAATTGCCACGAGTGTCCTTCTCTGTCCCTAAACTCAAGGATTGAAAATATGGAACAGCAAAATTGGTTTAGAACAGAATAGCACACTGACACTTTCCCTCACTGTCCTACTCTTTCCCTCCCTACAAACAAGATTTAGCACAGAATAGCACACTGATAATTGCCACGAGTGTCCTTCTCTGTCCCTAAACTCAAGGATTGAAAATATGGAACAGCAAAATTGGTTTAGAACAGAATTGCACACTGACACTTTCCCTCACTGTCCTACTCTGTCCCTCCCTACAAACAATATTTAGCACAGAATAGCACACTGAAAATTGCCACGAGTGTCCTTCTCTGTCCCTAAACTCAAGGATTGAAAATATGGAACAGCAAAATTGGTTTAGAACAGAATAGCACACTGACACTTTCCCTCACTGTACCTCTCTGTCCCTAAACTCAAGGATTGAAAATATGGTTCAGCAAGATTGGTTTAGAAAAGAATAGCACACTGACACTTTCCCTCACTGTACCTCTCTGTCCCTACAAACAGGGATTAGCACAGAATAGCACACTGTCACTGACACTCTCCCTACCTATCCTTATTTGTCCCTAAACACAAGGAATCCAGGATTAGTAAAGGAAAAATAATGGCACTGTCCCTGCCTATGCTTCTCTTTCCCTGCTCCGGAACACACTACACAAGGCCGCCGCGCTGGCGGCCTTTTATAGTGTGGGGCGTGTACTAAACCCCCTCAGCAATAATTGGCCACAGGCATCCTGCCTGTGGCCAATCATTGCTCTCCTTGCTGCCGGCGCTGTGATTGGCCAAGCATGCGGGGTCACAGTGCATGCTTGGCCAATCACAGCGCCTGGATGACACTGCGATGGCGTAGTGCATTGTGGGCCGTTCGCGTCACTCGAATTTGGCGCGAACGGCCCAAATCGTTCGATCTTCATCGAACGATCGAACAGCCGATGTTCGAGTCGAACGTATGTTCGACTCGAACACGAAGCTCATCCCTACTGTTATTTCTTTTTGTTTTGCTGCTGTGAAGCCATTTAAGTTTAATGTCCTGCGATCTAGCTGGTTCCCCGAACACTACACTGGTGCTCGAATGCGGGCAGGACAGAATAACAGGCATAAGAATTTAAAAAAAAAATACTTTTTTTTTTTATCTTTGCATTGAACTTGACATTGAACAGTTAAAAGGGACAGTACATTGGATATATGTCCTGGGTTAAAGCTGCACAAACGTTGAAAGCTGAAGCAATGGAGGAGCTAATTAAACAGCTGTCCCTGGCTAATATGCAAGCGCAAACTCGCCATGAGGAAGCAAATCAGCTGCAGCAAGAAAATACTCGCCTGTTGGTGACCCAGTTGGCAGCCCAGCAAGCAGCCCAACAAGGGGTTATGCAGGCTCAGGTGGCTGTCTTAAAGGAAGCAGTGCAGCAGCTATCTCAGGTTCGGGAGCAAGCGGCTGCTGCCCCTGGCAACCAGGTGACGGTGAGGGCAAGCTATTTTTTGCAGAAATTGTCCTTGAGCGATGATGTAGAGGCATTTCTTGCTACATTTGAGAGGACGGCAGAGAGAGAAGGGTGGCCTCAGGACCAGTGGGCCGGCCTCATTGCCCCTTTTCTCACCGGAGATCCTCAAAAAGTCTACTTTGACCTGCCACCTGATGATGCTAAAGACTATCAAAAGTTAAAGGCAGAAATTCTGGCTCGTCTGGGGGTGACTATGGCCGTTCGGGCCCAACGAGTACACCAATGGAAGTATCGTCCAGATCGGCCACCTCGGTCTCAAATGCATGACCTGGTGCAACTGGTAAAAAAATGGCTGCAGCCTGAGGTGTTGTCGGGCCCCCAAATCGTGGAACGGGTTGTGCTGGACCGATACCTGAGATCCCTGCGAGACGACCTTCAACGGTGGGTCAGCCATGGAGACCCCAAAACAGCAAACCTCCTTGTCGAGATGGTGGAACGATATACAGTGGTGGAGGACCTGCTCGGACCTACCAAGCGCATAGGCCCCAGTCTACCACGGCCTGTTCGACCAACTGCTTCCCTTCGAAAGGATGTTCCAAGGAGTCCTGGAGCAAACACCCCGGAAGGTCAAGAGTCACTCCCGGTACCTCCTCAGCGTTCTGTTCCTGTTCGGAGAGGAGGGGATGTACAATGTAGAGATGTACAGAACTATTCGCCGGCGAACAGTTCCCGGCGAACATAGCTTGTTCGCGTTCGCCGCGGCCGGCGAACATATGCGATGTTCGGTCCGCCCCCTATTCATTATCATTGAGCAAACTTTGACCCTGTACCTCACAGTCAGCAGACACATTCCAGCCAATCAGCAGCATACCCTCCCTCCCAGACCCTCCCACCTCCTGGACAGCATCCATTTTAGATTCATTCTCAAGCTGCAGTCTTAGCGAGAGGAGGGACAGTTTAGCTGCTGCTGATTTTATAGGGAAAGCTAGGCTAGGCAAGTGTATTCAGTGTTCACTCCACTCCTGAAAGACTCATCTGATCTCTGCTGTAAGCACAGCGTCCTGACAGCACCCCAAAAATCCCTTTTTAGGGCTGGTAAAACACCAGTCTGCTTCTTTTTTTTTTTCTGGACAGCATCTATTTTAGATTCAGTCTGTACTTAAGCTGCAGTGTTAGCCAGAGGAGGGACAGTTTAGCTGCTGCTGATTTTATAGGGAAAGCTATAGGCAAGTGTATTCAGTGTTCACTCCACTCCTGAAAGACTCATCTGATCTCTGCTGTAAGCACAGCGTCCTGACAGCACCCCAAAAATCCCTTTTTAGGGCTGGTAAAACACCAGTCTGCTTTTTTTTTTTCCTGGACAGCATCTATTTTAGATTCAGTCTGTACTTAAGCTGCAGTGTTAGCCAGAGGAGGGACAGTTTAGCTGCTGCTGATTTTATAGGGAAAGCTATAGGCAAGTGTATTCAGTGTTCACTCCACTCCTGAAAGACTCATCTGATCTCTGCTGTAAGCACAGCATCCTGACAGCACCCCAAAAAGCCCTTTTTAGGGCTGGTAAAACACCAGTCTGCTTTTTTGTTTTTTCCTGGACAGCATCTATTTTAGATTCAGTCTGTACTTAAGCTGAAGTGTTAGCCAGAGGAGGGACAGTTTAGCTGCTGCTGATTTTATAGGGAAAGCTAGGCTAGGCCAGTGTATTCAGTGTTCACTCCACTCCTGAAAGACTCATCTGATCTCTGCTGTAAGCACAGCGTCCTGACAGCACCCCAAAAAGCCCTTTTTAGGGCTGGTAAAACACCAGTCTGCTTTTTTGTTTTTTCCTGGACAGCATCTATTTTAGATTCAGTCTGTACTTAAGCTGCAGTGTTAGCCAGAGGAGGGACAGTTTAGCTGCTGCTGATTTTATAGGGAAAGCTAGGCTAGGCCAGTGTATTCAGTGTTCACTCCACTCCTGAAAGACTCATCTGATCTCTGCTGTAAGCACAGCGTCCTGACAGCACCCCAAAAAGCCCTTTTTAGGGCTGGTAAAACACCAGTCTGCTTGTTTTTTTTCCCCGGCACAGTAGCTTACATAAAAAAAACCACAACAGTTTTGACTGCAGTAGATGAGCAGTCAGTTGCCTGCCAGCGTGTGTGTCAGACCTACAGTGTCTACTGTGCCAACTTCTGCCAGTGCACAGTGCCACTCATATCTGGTGTCACAGTAGCTTGCACGCATAGTACAACTAAACTAATCTAAAAAAAATGACAGGCAGAGGCAGGCCACCCCGCAGGGGCTGTCGTGGTCGTGGTGCTGTGATTCCCTTTGGCCCTAGAATAATGCCCAGTGTTCAGGGGCCACGTACCCTGAACTCGAAAAGTTCTGAGGACATAGTTGACTGGCTAACACAGGACAGCCAATCTTCTACAGCTTCCGCTCGGAACCTTGACGCACCATCCTTCTCCAGCTCAGCTTTGGGCACCTCTCAAGTTACCACTCGCCCGCCTGCCACCACCACCAACACTAGCACCACAGTTGCTTCACTTGATCTGTCAGAGGAGTTATTTACACATGAGTTGGAAGAAATGAGTGATGCGCAAACATTATTGCCAGAGGATGTAGATAAAAGGGATATGTCTCAGTCAGGCAGCATTACACACATGGATGTACGGTGTGATGATGATGATGTTGTACCCGCTGCTGCTTCCTTTGCTGAGTTGTCAGATACAAGTGAAGCGGTTGATGATGACGATGTGGATGTCACGTGGGTGCCCGCTCGAAGAGAAGAAGAACAGGGGGAAAGTTCAGATGGGGAGACAGAGAGGAGGAGGAGACGAGTTGGAAGGAGGGGTAGGTCGTCGCAAGGAGCTAGTGGCACAGTCAGACAGCATGTATCAGCACCCGGGGTCAGCCAGACAGCACGCCAATCAACGCATGCTGTTGCCACCACCAGAATGCCGCCATTGCAAAGCTCAACAGTGTGGCATTTTTTTTGTGTGTCTGCCTCTGATAACAGTGATGCCATTTGCAACCTGTGCCAAAAGAAACTGAGTCGTGGGAAATCCAACACCCACCTAGGTACAACTGCTTTGCGAAGGCACATGATCTCACATCACAAACGCCTATGGGATCAACACATGATGACGAGTACAAGCAGCACACAAGCTCAAAGCCACCATCCTCCTCCTGGTCCAGCATCTTCAGCCACGTCAACCACTGCTGTCCTCCTTGCCCCCTCTCAACCATCTGACACTACGTCTCTCGCCTTGAGCAGTTCCTGCTCATCTGCCCACAGTCAGGTGTCTGTCAAGGACATGTTTGAGCGTAAGAAGCCAATGTCACAGAGTCACCCCCTTGCCCGGCGTCTGACAATTGGCTTTTCCGGAACTCTTAGCCCGCCAGCTTTTACCATACAAGCTGGTGGAGTCTGAGGCCTTCAAAAAATTTGTAGCTATTGGGACACCGCAGTGGAAGGTACCCGGCCGAAATTTCTTTTCACAAAAGGCAATCCCCAACCTGTACTCTATTGTGCAAAAGGAAGTCATGGCATGTCTGGCACACAGTGTTGGGGCAAGGGTCCATCTGACCACTGATACCTGGTCTGCAAAGCACGGTCAGGGCAGGTATATCACCTACACTGCTCATTGGGTAAACCTGCTGACGGCTGCCAAGCATGTAATGCGTGGCTCTGCAGAGGAGTTGGTGGTGACACCACCACGACTTGCAGGCAGGCCTGCTGTCACCTCCTCTACTCCTCCTACTCCATCCTCTTCGATAACCTCCTCGGCTGAGTCCTCTTCTGCTGCTGCGTCTTGCTCCACATCAACAGCACCCCCCCAGCTCCCCAGGGGCTATTCCACATCCCGGATACGACAGTGTCACGCTGTCTTGGGGTTGACTTGCCTGAAAGCAGAGAGTCACACCGGACCAGCACTCCTGTCCGCCCTGAACGCACAGGTGGATCAGTGGCTGACTCCGCACCAACTGGAGATTGGCAAAGTGGTGTGTGACAACGGAAGCAATTTGTTGGCGGCATTGAATTTGGGCAAGTTGACACATGTGCCGTGCATGGCACATGTGTTAAATCTGATTGTACAACGCTTTGTGCATAATTACCCAGACTTACAGGATGTCCTCAAGCAGGCCAGGAAGGTGTGTGGCCATTTCAGGCGTTCCTACACAGCCATGGCGCACTTTTCAGATATCCAGCGGCGAAACAACATGCCAGTGAGGCGCTTGATTTGCGACAGCCCGACACGTTGGAATTCAACACTCCTAATGTTCGACCGCCTGCTCCAACAAGAAAAAGCCGTCAACGAGTATTTGTATGACCGGGGTGCTAGGACAGCCTCTGCGCAGCTGGGAATTTTTTTGCCACGTTACTGGACGCTCATGCGCAATGCCTGTAGGCTCATGCGTCCTTTTGAGGAGGTGACAAACCTAGTCAGTCGCACTGAAGGCACCATCAGCGACATCATCCCATTTGTTTTCTTCCTGGAGCGTGCCCTGCGAAGAGTGCTGGATCAGGCCGTAGATGAGCGTGAAGAGGAAGAGGAAGAGTTGTGGTCACCATCACCACCACCAGAAACAGCCTTATCAGCATCGCTTGCTGGACCTGCGGCAACGCTGGAAGAGGAGTCTGAGGAAGAGGAGTCAGAGGAGGAATGTGGCTTTGAGGAGGAGGAGGAAGACCAACCACAGCAGGCATCCCAGGGTGCTCGTTGTCACCTATCTGGTACCCGTGGTGTTGTACGTGGCTGGGGGAAGAACAGACCTTCAGTGAGATCAGTGAGGACGAGGAACAGGACATGAGTAGCTCGGCATCCAACCTTGTGCAAATGGGGTCTTTCATGCTGTCGTGCCTGTTGAGGGACCCTCGTATAAAAAGGCTAAAGGAGAACGACCTGTATTGGGTGGCCACGCTACTAGACCCCCGGTATAAGCAGAAAGTGCCAGAAATGTTACCGAATTACAGGAAGTCGGAAAGGATGCAGCAGTTCCAAAATAAATTAAAAAGTATGCTTTACACAGCGTATAAGGGTGATGTCACAGCACAACGGGAATCTAACAGGGGAAGAGGTGAAAGTAATCCTCCTCCTACCACGACCATGCCGGCAAGGACAGGACGCTTTACAGACGTATTGTTGATGGAGGACATGCAGAGCTTTTTAAGTCCTACGCATCGCCACAGCCCTTCGGGGTCCACCCTCAGAGAACGACTCGACCGACAGGTAGCAGACTACCTCGCCTTAACTGCAGATATCGACACTCTGAGGAGCGATGAACCCCTTGACTACTGGGTGTGCAGGCTTGACCTGTGGCCTGAGCTATCCCAATTTGCGATAGAACTTCTGGCCTGCCCCGCTTCAAGTGTCCTTTCAGAAAGGACCTTCAGTGCAGCAGGAGGTATTGTCACTGAGAAGAGAAGTCGCCTAGGTCAAAAAAGTCTAGATTACCTCACCTTTTATTAAGATGAATGAGGCATGGATCCCGAAGGGACTGACAGTGGGCGATACATTTGACTAAAAAAGGCCTGATGAGATGAGCTGCTACAGCAGCGGCTGCAACAATACCTAATTTTACAGGCATGTGTACATGCCTAATTTTTCTGGCCTCTGGTGCTGCACTGTGGCTGCAAAAAAAACAAACAAAAAAACACATACCTGTGTCAATTCCCCTTCGTGATCGTTACCTTGTTGTGGT
The DNA here is from genome assembly GCA_029206835.1 of Rana muscosa. Classification (NCBI taxonomy): domain Eukaryota; kingdom Metazoa; phylum Chordata; class Amphibia; order Anura; family Ranidae; genus Rana; species Rana muscosa. Next base: position 637,651,879 of record CM055116.1, read on the forward strand.
GAAGGGGCTTGCGTATCACAATGAAGCGACCACCTCTATGAGTGTGTTGGCAATGGCGTTGTTGGCACACCCCAGATGGTAAGGTCGTTGCTTCATTGTGAACAGACCAAAAGCGATCGGCTTGATAATTTTGCATAGAAAAAACATAAATTTTCTTTGTGATCATCTAAGGTGATCATTAAAGCCTTGCGGTTGTGCAAATGGACTGTTTGCAGTTGTTTGCGGTGCGTTAAATGGGGAGTTTGGTCTGTCCGAGTTTGGTCTGTCACTGTGAAGCGGGCGTAACCCTTACACTACCTGATCGATACAACATCATACCTGATGTTTTAAAGCACGTTATTCCAAACACATTAGGAATGTTAGGTGATTTATGCCCTTTATGGATTAAAACCCGACTCTGCGTCAACTACGTAATTTTCCATGGGAGTTTTGCCATGGATCCCCCTCCGGCATGCCACAGTCCAGGTGTTAGTCCCCTTGAAACAACTTTTCCATCACTATTGTGGCCAGAAAGAGTCCCTGTGGGTTTTAAAATTCGCCTGCCTATTGAAGTCTATGGCGGTTCGCCGGGTTCGCCCGTTCGCGAACATTTGCGGCAGTTCGCGTTCGCCGTTCGCGAACGGAAAATTTTATGTTCGCGACATCACTGGTACAATGTTGGCGATGTCATTCCTGGGGTCATACCCGGGCACACTGCCCACTGCAAGAGGAGCCCATGGAATGCGGGGTTCTTCGGAGGGGGTCTTTTTATGCCCATAAAGTATGCACCACACAGCTCGACCTGGGTGAGGAAAAATTTGAGTGTGAAGTCCAAGTGAACCATCTCCCTGCCCGGGCTTTGTTGGACTCCGGAAGCATGGTAACCCTGGTTCATCCTAGAGTAATTGGGAAGATCGGTCCGGTAAGAAAAACCTTACGGGTGGTGTGCATTCACGGGGACACTAGAGAGTACCTGTCAGGGTCACCTGTGGCCAGGTGACAGATGCACACCGTAGGGGGACAGGAGTGCACCGCGAGGTAGTGAACCCTATGGCTGGCTTCTGTGGATAGGAAACTGGGTGGTTGTGGAAAGCGGGACCAGAGGAGCACAACCGGGATCCCAACGGAAGCGAGAGCCAAGATTCCCCAGGGCGCGGAGTCTAAGACCCAGCTGGTCTTCTCCAGGGCCTCTAGTGGTGAGGATGTTACGCTGCAGGCTGGGACCAGGTCGCGGCCCCTGGAGTTTCCTAGCTCACGCCCCGTAGGATAAGGGGAAGCAGCAGCACACGATAGAGAGAACCGAATAACAAGCCGAAGGTCAGGGGCCACAAGCAGACAAGGATAACGAAGAACGAGCCGAAGGTCAAGGGTCACGAGCAGACAGGGATGGTCAGGGACAAGCCAATAACGTAACAGAGAGACAGACGTAGCACACGGCAGGCAGGAACCCAAACACACAATGCCTAACAAACACGTTGATCAGCAAAGCAGGCTTGCAGTGCACAGGTTAATATAGTGTTCTGTGATAGGGCCTGGGGTGGAGTCAGGCTGGGAGGAGATTATAAAGGAAGCCAGGTGAAAGGGCTCAGGCCTCTAAGATGAACACATGGGAAGGAAGGTAAGCTGACAGACAAACACTGCTGCATATCCATGACAGTACCCTCCCTCTTATGGGCCCTCCCCCGCCTGGACCCAGGCTTAAAGGGAAATCTCTGATGAAACCTTCTCAACAGATGAGGTGCAGCGACATCAGATGCAGCAATCCAAGACGCCTCCTCAGGACCAAAACCTCTCCAATGCACAAGGTACTGAAGAATGCCTCTGCAGAGCCGAGAATCCAGAACTTGTCTAACCTCATACTTAAGATTATCCTCAGAGACCGAAAATGAGGTAGGGAGATGACAAGAAGATCTATTGAGGACCAAAGGCTCTCTAGGAATAAGCAAGGGCATGAGAGGATCAACAGGAATCTGAGGGGGGTCCCCTAGACCCTTAAAGGGGAACTGGTCATCTTGCACAGGACCATCAGACTGGGCAGATGTCAGTGGAACCCTGAAGTCAGGTTGGTTAGAAGGTGACATGTCGCAGGAGTCAAGCTGAATAGCTGAAGGACAAGCAGAATGTCCCGAACAAGAAAAAGTAGGAGGCTCACTGGGCATGGGCTGGACTGGCATAACTAGTACAGAGGCAGAGTGAATAGCTGAGTCAGGTGTAGCGACTACCTGAATCGCATCGCAAGACGTAGCGACTGCAGGACTTGTAGACAAGCTAGCCTGGCTGTGCGTCCAAGGGTGGTTAGGGACAGAGAAATGTAAATGGTTATGCAACCTGGAATGAATGACCGGCTCAGATTCACAGGGGGCAACCTTGGGTAGGCAGGACGAGGAACAGGAGGGACCCCAAGCCAGGATCTGTCCAGTAGTCCAGTCCACATGAGGAGAATGGAGCTGTAACCATGGGAGACCCAAAATTATAGGCGTTGAGGCCTTGGGTAAGATAAGGAAGGATATCCACTCCTGGTGGAGTGTCCCTACCGACATCTTAACAGGGAGGGTCTGGAAGCGGATAGGTCCCCCTGGGAGAACAGTACCATCAATCGCCAAGACCACCAATGGCGTGGTGAGGGGCAAAAGAGTAAGTCTCATGGACGATGCGATTTCCCAGTCCATGAAATTACCAGCGGCTCCGGAATCCAGATATGCTGAGACCGAATGAGAAGAAGCACCAACATGAAGGAACACAGAAAGCAGAAGACGAGAAGGGGAAGGTGATATTTCTGGGTCCAATACTCCACTTTCCAGATGAAGTGGACCCAAACGTTTTTCTGGACAAAGAGAGCAAGTGTCACGAAAATGACCTTTGCCCCCACAGTAGAGACACAGGCCTAGATTTCTGCGCCTAGCACGTTCCTCTGGGGATAGCCTGGTCCTGCCCAGCTGCATGGGTTCCTCAGCTGGCAGGAGATGCTCCACGGGTCGAGGAGAGGGGAGCTCAGGCTGACTAAGGACCAAGGAGTGCTGGCGCCGCTTTTCTAGGGTCCTTTCCTGAAAGCGAATATCGATCTGGTTACACAAGGAGATAACTCCGTCCAGATCAGTGGGGATGGTTCTTCCTGCTAATTCATCCTTCACTCTATCAGAAAGGCCATGCAAAAAGGTTGCGACTAAGGCCTCATTGTTCCAGCTCAACTCAGCCGACAGTATGCGGAAATTAAGGGCGTACTGTCCCACTGAAGCAGACTCTTGGCGGAGACGTAGAAGGGCGCTGGCCGCTGAAGAGACACGAGCCGGTTCTTCAAAGATATTCCGAAAAAGTTTCAAGAAGCCAGACAGGCTAGAAACCACTGGATCATTCAGTTCCCACAGAGGGGCTGCCCAGGCTAAAGCTTCACCGGAGAGGAGGGAAATGATATAGGCTACCTTTGCCCTATCAGACAGAAAGTTTTGAGGCTGAAGCTCAAAATGAATCGTGCATTGGCTAAGAAACCCTCTGCAGGCCTTGGAGTCCCCAGAGAAACGGAACGGAGCTGGCAGTATTAGTGAGTGTGTGGCTGCGACTGGTGCGATAGGTACCACCGCTGGTTGTACTTGAGGTTGCGGATTCGGGGTTCCCAAGGAGGCCTGAAGCTGCTCGAAGCGAGAAGCCAGATCCTGGAGGAATCGCATCACCTGAGTCTGATTCGATTCCTGGGTTTCAAGTCTGCAAACTATGCCCTGCAATGGATCATCCGCGGGTAGCGGGATGTCAGCCGGGTTCATGGCTGATCAAACTGTCAGGGTCACCTGTGGCCAGGTGACAGATGCACACCGTAGGGGGACAGGAGTGCACCGCGAGGTAGTGAACCCTATGGCTGGCTTCTGTGGATAGGAAACTGGGTGGTTGTGGAAAGCGGGACCAGAGGAGCACAACCGGGATCCCAACGGAAGCGAGAGCCAAGATTCCCCAGGGCGCGGAGTCTAAGACCCAGCTGGTCTTCTCCAGGGCCTCTAGTGGTGAGGATGTTACGCTGCAGGCTGGGACCAGGTCGCGGCCCCTGGAGTTTCCTAGCTCACGCCCCGTAGGATAAGGGGAAGCAGCAGCACACGATAGAGAGAACCGAATAACAAGCCGAAGGTCAGGGGCCACAAGCAGACAAGGATAACGAAGAACGAGCCGAAGGTCAAGGGTCACGAGCAGACAGGGATGGTCAGGGACAAGCCAATAACGTAACAGAGAGACAGACGTAGCACACGGCAGGCAGGAACCCAAACACACAATGCCTAACAAACACGTTGATCAGCAAAGCAGGCTTGCAGTGCACAGGTTAATATAGTGTTCTGTGATAGGGCCTGGGGTGGAGTCAGGCTGGGAGGAGATTATAAAGGAAGCCAGGTGAAAGGGCTCAGGCCTCTAAGATGAACACATGGGAAGGAAGGTAAGCTGACAGACAAACACTGCTGCATATCCATGACAGTACCCTCTCATCTCAGTGACCATCTCCTCAGCATGTGGCACTGGTACTCAAGAGGTGGGGGTGGTAAAGAACTTGGTACATGATGTTATAATAGGACGAGACTGTCCGTTGTTTACAAAACTGTGGGAACAAGGAGAACAGTTCAGAGATTGGGGAGAAACTAGCCTCCCTGTTCCTGCTGCTGAGAGGAATAACCCTGAACTGCCAAATGTTCTTAATGTGGATCCAAATGATGAAATTGCTAATGGTTGGGTTAATGGTGATGAAAGTAGAGCTGATACTGTTGAGAATGTCAAGATATGTGGTCCACAGACCTACCAAAACACTGAGGGGGGGGACCTTCCCCACTTCAGGTAATGCTGGGGGAAGAGGACGAGGAAGTGGCCTCTACCCCTGCCCTGCCAGATTTGGGTGTTCCCCAGGGGGCGTTTGGTACTGCTCAGATGCAGGACCCCACTTTGGCCCATGCACGGGAACAAGTTGTATTAGTAAATGGGGTTCCCCAAGAGCCAGGTGCGAATGAGCGGTGGCCACACTTCGCAATATATAATGAGTTATTGTATCGGGTTACCAAGGTGAGAGAAAATGTGGTAGAACAATTGTTGGTACCCCAACAATATAGACGAAAGGTTCTGGACCTGGCCCATGACGATGTGTTAGGGGGACACCTGGGAGTTGAGAAGACGGAGGCACGGATCACCGACCGGTTTTACTGGCCAGGTCTGAAAGCAGAGGTAAAGAAATACTGTACCTCTTGTCCCACCTGTCAGTTGACCGCTCCAGTGATCCACTTCCGGAGCCCTTTGATCCCTCTGCCCATAATTGAGGTCCCGTTCGAGAGGATAGCCATGGATATAGTGGGTCCCTTGGTAAAGTCAGCTCGAGGTTACTCCTACATATTGGTGATTCTTGACTATGCCACCCGATATCCTGAGGCGCTTCCCCTTTGGAATACCTCCCCTAAGGCTATTGCCCGGGAATTGTTCCAGTTGTTTACACGGACTGGTTTTCCCAAGGAAATACTCACAGACCAGGGCACCCCGTTTATGTCAAGAGTTATGGTCGATGTGTGCAAGCTTTTCCGGATTAAAGAGCTGCGCACATCGGTCTACCATCCCCAAACGGACGGGTTAGTGGAACGCTTTAACAAGACCCTTAAGTCTATGCTAAAGAGAGTGGTACAAAGGGATGGGAAAGACTGGGACTGCCTGTTACCAGCTCTCCTGTTTGCTATCAGGGAAGTGCCCCAGGCCTCCACGGGATTTTCGCCCTTTGAGTTGGTATATGGGCGGAGACCTCGCAGACTACTTGACTTTGGTAAAGAGGAATGGGAAAGTGAACCTGTTCAGCATAAGAGTGTTCTTGAATATGTCTCCCAAATGCAGGAAAGGATCCAAACTGTGATGCCACTAGTCAAGGAGCATTTGCAAAAGCCCAGGAGGCTCAACGACGGGTCTATAACAGGGCTGCTAAAATAAGGCACTTCCAAGTGGGGGATCGAGTAGCGGTGCTAATTCCCACTGTGGAAAGTAAATTCTTGGCCAGATGGCAAGGTCCCTTTGAAGTTGTGGAAAAAGTGGGAGAGGTAAATTATAGAGTCCACCAGCCAGGCAAGAGGAAACCGTATCAGATATATCATGTCAACTTGTTAAAGCCCTGGACCGACAGGGAACCGGTGACCTCCCTGGCTAGTGCAAGACTTGAGTCTCAGGTTGGGGTGGAGAGTGTCCAAGTAGCTAGTACCCTGTCTAAAATCCAAAGTCAGCAGGCAAAGGAGTTCTTGCAGAGAAATAAAGAAAAGTTTTCAGACTTGCCAGGGCTAACTAGTGTTATAGAACATGATATTATCACGGAACCTGGAGTCAAAGTTTTTGTCCGGCCCTACCGCATCCCAGAGGCTCAAAGGAAGGCCGTTTCAGAGGAAGTGAAGAAGATGCTAGACCTGGGGATCATTGAAGAATCGCAGAGTGAGTGGTCGAGCCCGATTGTGTTGGTACCAAAGCCCAACGGGACTCTGCGATTCTGCAATGATTTCCGGAAACTTAATGAGGTTTCACGGTTTGATGCCTACCCCATGCCCCGGGTAGATGAGCTTATTGAGAGACTAGGTCCAGCCAGGTATATCACAACATTAGACCTTACCAAGGGGTATTGGCAAATCCCGTTGACTAAGGCTGCTAGAGAGAAAACTGCTTTTTCTACCCCAGAGGGGAGTTTTCAGTACAAACTAATGCCTTTTGGACTGCAAACTGCTCCAGCCACTTTCCAGCGAGCAATGGATAGGATTTTACGACCTCACCGGGAGTATGCCTCAGTTTACTTGGACGACATAGTAATTTTTAGCAGAGACTGGGAATCACACTTGCCCAAAGTCCAGGCAGTATTGGACTCTCTTTGGAAGGAGGGGTTTACAATAAACCCTGAAAAATGTGCTTTGGGAATGGAGGAGGTGAAATACCTGGGCTATATTGTGGGTAGAGGGGTGGTGAAACCTCAGGTTAGCAAGGTAGAGGCTATACAGAATTGGCCCCGCCCCCTCACAAAAAAGCAGGTACGTGCATTCCTGGGCATGGTGGGATACTACAGGAGATTCGTACCCAACTTTGCCACGTTGGCGGCTCCATTGACCGATCTGACTAAGGGTCGGAAATCGGTCATGGTGAAATGGAATGCAGATGCTGAAAAGGCTTTTTTGGAGCTCAAGTCAGCACTGTGCCAACACCCTGTCCTGATAGCACCCAATTTTTCAAAAGAGTTTGTTGTCCAGACTGATGCTTCCGATGTAGGATTGGGAGCTGTGTTGTCACAGGTTGTTCATGGGGAGGAGCACCCAGTAGTCTTCCTCAGTAGGAAGTTGACACCAGCGGAAAAAAACTATGCTATAGTTGAACGAGAATGTCTGGCCATTAAGTGGGCTCTGGAATCCCTCAGATATTACCTCTTGGGAAGGAAGTTTAGGTTGATTTCTGACCATGTCCCTTTAACATGGATAAGGCAAGGTAAAGGGACTAATGCCAGGATTACACGTTGGTTCCTGGCGCTCCAGGAATTTAAATTTGTAGTGGAGCATAGGCCCGGGAGACTGCATCAAAATGCAGATGCCCTCTCCCGAGTCCATTGTTTTAGCTCCACTGTTGCCTCCACCTCCTTGGCGTTGGGGCACAGGGGGGGGGGGGGATATGTACAGGACGCTGTGGCTGTGTCCTGGAAGGACACTATATTTCCCCTCTGTTTGGGCTGTGGTTCCTTTAAGGGAACAGAAAGGGTTAACACACCTGTGCAAGGAAGTGGTTTAAGAGAGACAGGAAGTTTTAGGTGAGAGGAAGGAGTGTAGTGATGTCTGTGCATGGTGAATGGTGGACACTGCAAAAGCTGTGGAGGCTGTGAAAAGCTCTGGAAAGCTGTGAATGTACATGGCAGTGGCCTGCATGGAAGCCTTCTAGCTGGGAAACTTACCTGCAACACCAAGTAAGGACTGTTTAACTGCAACAGCAGTTATAAGCTCTACAAGTCGGTGAGACTGTTATTTCTTTTTGTTTTACTGCTGTGAAGCCATTTAAGTTTAATAAACGTCCTTTTGTTTGAAAAGCCTGTGTCCTGCGATCTAGCTGGTTCCCCGAACGCTACAGTATGAAAAAAAACAAATGTTCATGTTTTAAATGGTGCCGACTGTATACATGTATATATTTTTCTTACTTAGAACTTGGAGGAAATTCGCAAGGACATTGGTGACTCAAGGATCTGGCTCAGCGTAGACGAAGCAACGGACTCACTCGGACGATACATCGCCAACGTCGTTGTGGGAAAATTGGATCCTGACAATGCCCAAAAAGGTCATCTTATCCACGTGGCTCAGTTGGAAAAAAAATAATGCTTCAACCATCGTCCAAACTGTCCAGGAAGCCCTGAGTAAGTGTCTTTTTTTCCTACACTACTACTACTACTAAACCAGCACCCTTCAGGCTATAATTTTAGCTTTTGTCTGTCACGGTGCCATTTTTAGTGCTTATATACAGCATGCTAATATTTAATTTATTTATTTGTTTCAGGACTGCTGTGGCAAGGAGCCCCCAACACGGCAGGACGCTTGCTACTACATGTCACGGATAGTGTAACATACATGCTGAGCGCGGGGAGGACCATTAAGGCTATCTACCCAAAAATTATCCACGAGACGTGTCTGGCGCATGGACTACATCGTGTTGCGGAGGCCATACGGGAAGAGCACCCCAAAGTCAATAAACTCATCTCAGCGGGGAAAAAAATATTTCTGAAGGCACCAAAGAGGGTCGAGGTATTCAGGAAACATTTCCCTGGCGTGCCACTACCTCCCGAGCCTGTTGTCACTAGGTGGGGCACCTGGTTGTCTGCAGTATCGTGGTATGTGAAGCATTTTGAAGGTTTCAAAACCGTGGTGAAGGAGCTGGAAGACGATTCTGGTGCGGTGAAAAAGGCAAAAGACCTCATAGACGACCCGGCCCTCTTCCCGCAGCTTCTCTTTTTGGAGGCCAATTTCAAGTCAATTCCAGAAGTCATCGAGCAGCTTCAGTCTCAGAAGATTCTCCTGATGACCTCTGTGGCGAAGATGGAGGAAATTGCCAACACAGATTACCCAGGAGCCATTGGAAAGAGGATTAAGGCCAAAGTACAGGCCTTCCTGACCAGGAATTGTGGCTGGGGGGAAGTCAGGAGCGTGGCCGCGAACCTCGAAGGAAAGGAATCCCCGCTGAAAGAAGATTGGGACGCTGCAGACCTGCTGGCCATAAAATACGCGCCTGGAACTTCAGCCGACGTAGAGAGGACTTTTTCAAAATTAAAGTACAGTACATCCTCAGTGACCGTCGCCTCGATTTTTCTATGGAGCGCATAGTCACTCACGTAAAATTATACTATAATTAAAACTAAAATTGTTGTAAATACCTGTAAATAGTAATAAAGTAGTTAATATGATTCAAGTTGCATGATTTACTATCCCTTTTACGATGGGAAGGGGGGTGGAAAGTTGAAAAATAAATGCCACATTTGGCCAAAATAAGTGCCATATTGCCACATTTTTTAGTGCCACATTTTGTAAAAATAAATGCCACATTTTGAAGGTCTCTGGTGATGATGCAGAGTTACCTACTACAGACCAGAGCTTTGGGTTTGGGTGTGTAAAACTGTCTGTTCCTGTACCCCCTAGACATAATGAGCATTTAGCCCTTGCAGTGTGGGGGGCCCACTGCAGGGGAAGATTTTGTCAAATTCATAGAAAAGGTATTTTAGAGCAAATATTTAGAAATGTGTTCATACATTTTTTAAATAAAAAATAGAATGGCTGGGGGGAAATACCACAATATGGCCACTAGATGGAGCTCAGGATCAAAGGAAATAAATACTGATTTCCTATCATTTATAGCTTCATCAAATTGCCATGATGCCACTTATTTTTTTATGAATGGGAAGCACTCAACTTGTATAGGAAAATAGAAGGAGAACATTTAATCTTACCCTATTCTTACAGAACACATGTACCAGCAGTTTAGCTGGAAAATAGCTATGCAATTTTTTTATAAATACACCCTCAAGGATTCATAGCGTCATCTGCAGCCTCTGGAGCTAAACAAGTAGTTCTCAGTATTCTGTTTTTTTACACTGACCTCTGATATAAGGATGGAAAGCCAGGATTTGTTCAACCACTTATAGGGGTCACTTGCACTCATCATGAGGGTGTGGTCTGCAATACGCCGAACAAGCAATCCAGTCTTCTCTATTCCTGGAGATATAAAAGTCTAAACACAAATATATACATGTATTATTAATTTTACTCAGTTATCTTATTACGATCCTAGCTATAATCAGTAATATTTAGAACATAGGAGAAATCATCAACAAATAAATAATAATGAAATCTGTTAAAAGAGGTCAGGAAGGATCATTTTCTTATGTGGGAATAATTATATGTTGCACTTTAAGGAAACATGGACCATCATGTATAACTTCCTGAGTAAGGTGTAGCAGTGATACATCTTTATATGTGATGTGAACATCCTTAATTTTTAGCATAGAGGATATTAAAAGAAAAGATTGTACTGCAATTTAAAGGGGTTGTAACCCTCGGTCATGGAATCTGAGCAATGCACATATATCTGTAGTGTTACATAGTTACATAGTTACATAGTTAGTCAGGTTGAAAAAAGACACAAGTCCATCCAGTTCAACCAAAAAAATAAATATATATGTAGCCACCCCCTCACCCCGTCCTCTTTAGCTAGGGGTATGTCACGCGACAGAGTGAGGTGCGCTACGGCCCATGTCCTCCCCATAACGGCGGGTGAGGTGAAGGCCACTACCTGATGTTTCCTCGGGCCGGTGTGTCCTGAGCATGTACCGAGTCTGTCGTGCAGAAACCACCGAACCACCCTTTGCTCCCATTAACAGAGTCCATACACCGATCACAGTCCAACTGTTGGTTTATTTCGTATCTCCACATACAGGCAATGCGATGGCAGGATACGGTGAGATGAGCAGGTCGAGGCACTATACTGATCTGGGTCCCTACACCCCCTATGCTATGACCAAGGGTTGTAGGAGTCTTGACATGAATACCTCCGTTGCGTTGCGGCCTCTATCAGGGGAAGATGTCCTCCAAGAGAGTTACCGAAGGCCCATCCGTCACCGGGTTGACACTACACCGGGTCTTCGAACGAGTGACCTCCCCAGCCTCCTCACCTCAGATGCGGGTCCCCTCGCAAGGGGCGCCCTGGAGCAACTTCACCCTCGCGGGACCCAGTCGGAGTCACCGGGTCCCAGGCCTCCTCAATAGTACCTCACCCCAGGCTGAAGGTGCCTGGGATGGACTCCATCTTCATTCCGGCCAGGCCTAGGGCGCCTAGGCCAGAACCTTGAACCGCCCGCACCCAGGCCTAAGGTGCCTGGGTGCGTGAAGAGATGATCCCCCGAAAAAGAGACCTCATGGCGAGGGCGTCTCCCCCTTTTATCTCCTCCCGACGATACCATGGCGGGTTCCCCGCCCCGGCCGTACCATCTCCAGGAAGGGACAAAGAAGGGTAGCACTCCGGTAGTGATTCTACCCTGAGCCAGTAGGTACACTGACACCCACTGGTCAAGGAGAATATTACACCACCCAATCCTCCACGAATAACAAAAAGGGGTCTGAACCCTAACACAATTACACACTTGGGTATCACTACCCCCAGGTGTATCCCACTAAATTGAGGACCCCGCTACACACTCCCCCCTGTGATTTGACGCTGGTCCCCAGCGTCAGGTGCACACCCATGTCTCCCAAGGAGTGGCGACATGAAGTGGGCCCCAGAGGCTATCCCTCAAATTTTTGGATACTAAGTGTGCCAAGACCTGCTCAAAAGGGAAAGGGGAAATATAAAACGATAAACATTTGTATAAGACATCTATTCTGTACACATGTACAATCCCTCCCATCGCTGTCTAAGAACCACCCCACTCTCAGTAGTCTTGACCGATGAATCTCCTGCAGAAGGGAAACAACAAAAAGAAAACACATCCTAACACTCGGTGTTAACTTGGCATGAGTGGGTCCGTCAGCCGAGAGACCCGCTCACTCCAATAAGTAAGTAATGCATGTGTAGCATTTCGAACAACCGTTGCACAACACTGCCACCTGGTGACAGAGCTGCGGTAATGACACTTGCCAAAGTCTTCATTCTTCCTGCTTTCCTACTCTGACTCTACCCCAAAAGTCTCTGCCTTTGGCACATGAAGAAAAGGGAGGAAAAAACAACAGCTCCCAAGTCTCCAGTGAGTAAAAGAAAAGCCCAAATCAAAACAAAAGTAGGGCACAGTTCTAGGCGTCTGGGAATGTCTCTTCCAGAAAGTTTCAACAGAAACAAGATAGGAGCTCACTTCTCCTATAAGTAGAACCTTGGATCCGGCAGAAACAGAGGCTTCAGGTGCCCGTCAAACACTTCCACCGAATACTCGACATCCTCTCCTTCTTTCCTACAGATGAGCACCTTATCGGCATGAATATGGCGCCCAAGTCTCCAATCAGCTCTGCAGTCCTTGAACTTTTTAGACACAGGCGGCGAACATGACAGGTATCGCCGGGCATGGGGTACTTTAAGCTTTTCCCATACAAACTCGTCATACCACCTTGGTCGCAGGACCTCAACTTCATACAATAAGTCCCGAGGCAAGTAGGGGTACTCCCACCCATATTCACGGGCGACTCTCTGGGAGAAAAGTCTCTGCAATCTGGCTAGAGGCGGCATCACATCTCGCTCACCTTCTCCCGGCTGTACTATGGCCTCCGGGTGCCGAGGTACCTTCACCATCTCGGGTTGCTTTGTCTTTGGTGCCCGCAACGAAGCACGCTGCGTCCCCTCCATCAGAGCCGGTAATGTAGTTGAATGAGGAAAGTTGGTCGGAGGGTTAGATTTCCTCGGGAACTCCGGGGCCTGCGCCCGGAGCGTACTGTCTTCTATGGACATGCAGGAATCCTGTGGTTTACTCAGCACAGGTAGCGGGCGTCTGTCCCAGCCCTTCCGGTGAAACAGCTCGTCTATTTCTCCGTCATCACCACAGTCTGACAACGACTCTAGGTCGGAGGTGTCATACATCTCGGCGGGAAGGTAGTCTCTAGTAGACGGAAGGCTACCCTCCCTTTCAGGCTCCACCGGCTGTGAACTCCTGACACCTCCAACCAACACCACAGTCCCTAGCTCACCTGGACCTACTGAAGAACTGGGATGTCCGGGACTCTCTTCTCTACCGGCGTCATCCAGGCCAGGCAAGCGGCGGGGTGAAGCTCGACCACGACCACAGGATGCCTGCACCAGGCCTATCTTCCTCTTCGGGGGTGGCAGCAGGGAGTCTGTGGTGACCGAAGCAGTGTCTTCGGATTTTTCTCTCTCAGTCTCTGGTTGGGCAGTCACTTCGCCCTGGTCAGCGCGTACGGGGACCTCCGCAGAGGCCTGGATCTCTCCCTCCGGAGTGGCGGTTCCTGTGATGCAGTTGAGGCGAAGGGCCCGGGGCCTTACTGTGGATGATTCGACCTCAAAAAGAAACTCTTTGCACGCTTCACATCGCCCGAATGGCTTCAGTTGGACCACCAGTCCCGAGCATCCGGGACAGATCACACCGAGAGCCTCCGTGTCTCTGCATGAATACAGAGCCAACTGTCCTCGGGGCCTAAGTCTTATCCCCGTGTCTGTCAGGGGAGCAGCAAATGCAGTCATCTTCGTGGGGTAAGGTACCGGCATCCACGGGGAGCTTGAGGCCATCCCGACCACTTGCTGTTCCATCACGCGCTGACCACGCGCCGGAGTCTCCACGTGTATCCCCACACGTGGCCAGACTCCTCCCACAACTTGTACGTTTTCGCGGGCTTCCGCCAGCCTCCGCCCACGAATTGTACAGTCATGGGGTGCCTCGTGGCGCAGTGCATTAACAGTCCCCACATGTAGTACTTCACACGACTGGACCTCTCCCTTTTTACGCTCCTCTGCGTGGGCCTTTCCCGACTTAAGGTCATGTCCACAACTCCGAGCAGGGATGCACTTTGGCCAATCACATGGCCGACCTGTTCGGAACTCCTCCGGGCAGCAAAGTTCAAACACAGACGTTCTCAGTTCCATCGCCAAGACACACACAATCCCGGACGAACGAGCACCCACGTGTAGCCACCCCCTCACCCCGTCCTCTTTAGCTAGGGGTATGTCACGCGACAGAGTGAGGTGCGCTACGGCCCATGTCCTCCCCATAACGGCGGGTGAGGTGAAGGCCACTACCTGATGTTTCCTCGGGCCGGTGTGTCCTGAGCATGTACCGAGTCTGTCGTGCAGAAACCACCGAACCACCCTTTGCTCCCATTAACAGAGTCCATACACCGATCACAGTCCAACTGTTGGTTTATTTCGTATCTCCACATACAGGCAATGCGATGGCAGGATACGGTGAGATGAGCAGGTCGAGGCACTATACTGATCTGGGTCCCTACACCCCCTATGCTATGACCAAGGGTTGTAGGAGTCTTGACATGAATACCTCCGTTGCGTTGCGGCCTCTATCAGGGGAAGATGTCCTCCAAGAGAGTTACCGAAGGCCCATCCGTCACCGGGTTGACACTACACCGGGTCTTCGAACGAGTGACCTCCCCAGCCTCCTTACCTCAGATGCGGGTCCCCTCGCAAGGGGCGCCCTGGAGCAACTTCACCCTCGCGGGACCCAGTCGGAGTCACCGGGTCCCAGGCCTCCTCAATAGTACCTCACCCCAGGCTGAAGGTGCCTGGGATGGACTCCATCTTCATTCCGGCCAGGCCTAGGGCGCCTAGGCCAGAACCTTGAACCGCCCGCACCCAGGCCTAAGGTGCCTGGGTGCGTGAAGAGATGATTCCCCGAAAAAGAGACCTCGTGGCGAGGGCGTCTCCCCCTTTTATCTCCTCCCGACGATACCATGGCGGGTTCCCCGCCCCGGCCGTACCATCTCCAGGAAGGGACAAAGAAGGGTAGCACTCCGGTAGTGATTCTACCCTGAGCCAGTAGGTACACTGACACCCACTGGTCAAGGAGAATATTACACCACCCAATCCTCCACGAATAACAAAAAGGGGTCTGAACCCTAACACAATTACACACTTGGGTATCACTACCCCCAGGTGTATCCCACTAAATTGAGGACCCCGCTACACATATAATATCATACAATCCCATATACCCAATTCTATATACCCACAGTTGATCCAGAGGAAGGCGAAAAACCCCAGCAGAGCATGATCAGGTTTGCTACAGCAGGGGAAAAAATTTCTTCCTGATCCCCTGAAAGGCAATTGGATTTTCCCCGGATCAACTTTACCTATTAATGTTAGTACCCAGTTACCGTATATTATGTACATTTAGGAAAGTATCCAGGCCTTTCTTAAAGCAATCTACTGAGCTAGCCAGAACCACCTCTGCAGGGAGTCTATTCCACATTTTCACAGCTCTTACTGTGAAGAAACCTTTCTGTATTTGGAGATGAAATCTCTTTTCCTCTAGACGTAAAGAGTGCCCCCTTGTCCTTTGTGTTGACCGTAAAGTAAATAACTCAACACCAAGTTCACTATATAGACCCCTTATATATTTGTACATGTTGATCATATCCCCCCTTAATGTCCTCTTCTCAAGAGTGAATAAATTCAGTTCCTCTAATCTTTCCTCATAGCTAAGCTTCTCCATGCCTCTTATCAGTTTGGTTGCGCTTCTCTGCACTTTCTCCAGTTCCCCCGATATCCTTTTTGAGAACTGGTGCCCAAAACTGAACTGCATATTCCAGATGAGGTCTTACTAATGATTTGAACAGGGGCAAAATTATATCTCTCTCTCTCTGGAGTTCATACCTCTCTTAATACAAGAAAGGACTTTGCTCACTTTGGAAACCGCAGCTTGGCATTGCATGCCATTATTGAGCTTATGCAGGGCCACTGATAGGGCAGTACAGGCAGGCCTTTTGTAGTGTAGTTTTTTTTACAGTTAATTTCTGTCTAATAAAAAAAAGAGCTTTCTAAACTTCACCCCCGTCCCCCGCTACTACTTGCTTAGGGAAGGGGGTGTAATTACATTTTCCTGGGCCCCATCAGGTCATCAGAGGGGCCCAGGAGGTGAGCGCAGTGGTGGGACTATTTCTTGTTTTTCGGGCGGATAAACATAAAACCGCACCGCACATTGCACTTGCTTTTTAATTAGTCCCAGCCACTGCTGCTCACTGCCTTCCCTGGCGGAGTAATACTACGATGCTCCGCTCCGCCTCCCGTCCTCAACTCCTCATGTGCCGACTGCCGAGACTGATGTGAGGCAGCAGGCGGCTCTGTGGCTGACAAGGGAGCAAGAACCCGAGCACCGTGGCTGCAGAGCACACAGTGAGTGGAGCACAAAGAAAAGAATCCTCACTGTGTATCGCTTACACACAGCATGGCTAGTTACAGTATGTTTATTTAGAATTATGATACTTCCACAGGCAGCACAGTCAGCATGTGCTCTGTAATGAATCTGTCACAGTGTGTCATATTGCTGTTGGGTGCTTACTTTGTTATGGCTGTACTGAGTTATAGTTTGTAACACACAGTACAGCCAAAGTCAGAACCCAAAAGCCATTTGACACTGACAGATCCATGACAGAACACATGCTGACTGTGCTGCCTGCGTGATGTTCATAATGCTGGTGAAGATGCAGTGAGATGCTGCTTTACACTTGCATTTGGGGGGCAGTAAACATGTGCCCCCCAACCACTTCCTTTTAACAACTTCCTGTCCAGCGATGTACTGGTCCATTGCTGGATTGTAAGGGTGATATCTTGATCATCGCTACAGCTATGAGCAAGATATCATTTTTTAGCCCCAGCGATTCTGCACAAAGTAAAAAGTAATTTTAGTGGCTAAGAAGCCCCTGGATTACTTTTACAGTCAGTGGAAGGGGGTTCCACCACCGTCCCGCCACCACCTTTACTGGGCTCTCCCATGCACTCGGGTCCTGTGAGCAGCAGCATCCAGTTCCTGGGACACAGTGAGTGGAACTGATGTCGTTCCTCCCACTGTGGGCTGTCAGAAACCAGGAGCAATTACCAGCTTGAACAAGCAACTGATCAAACCGATCTGGGTTTGATCAGATGCTTTGGAGGCCAGAGGATAGATATGGGGTCTAATAGACCCCAAATCTCTCCATAAAGCGGACCTGTCACTGCCCCATGCTATCACTAGGGATGTTGTTCATTACTTCTGATAGCAAAATAAAAAAGATATACAAAAAATTGAAAGACACAGTGTAAACATTTTTTGTTAATAAAATAAAATTGAAAAAAAAATTAAACCGCCTCTGTCCCCCCTGTACTGATAAGCCATAATGATTGTGTGTGCATATGTAAACGATGACAAATCTGAAGAGGTGGGGTCAGGGGAGGGGCCTGGGGTGGGGTTGAGGGCGGGATTAAAGGGGGCCCCATCAGGTAGTCTGTACGGGGCCCCATGATTTCTAACAGCAGCCCTGAGCTTATGATCTACCAAAACCCCCAGATCATTCTCCACTATAGATCCCCCCAGTTGTACTCCCCCTAGTATGTATGATGCATGCATATTCTTATCCCCCAAGTGCATAATTTTACTTTTATCAACATTAAACCTCATCTGCCACATAGTCGCCAGGGGCGGATCCAGAGTATTTTCTCGGGAAGGGCACTGCCAAAAAATATGGTTTTTTTTGTGGGCAATTTATCGGGGAAATGGCTGGTGTCGGCGCTTCAATCATCCCGGCACCAGATTTGTTATGGTGTCAGGATGATTGAAGCGCAATATTTCTATTATTACATTGTAATATAAAATTAAATAGTTCAACTCACCATAATGCAGAATCAGTGGGAGCCCCGAGTGTGTCACTTGCCACCGTCGCCTGCAATCAGTGGGAGCCCTGAGCGTGTCTCTTGCCACATCTTGTGGATTGTCACTACCACACCTTGTGGATTGTCACTTGCCACATCACCTGCCACACCTTGCGGATTGTCACTTGCCACACCTTGTGGATTGTCACTTGCCACATCACCTGCCACACCTTGCGGATTGTCACTTGCCACACCTTGCGGATTGTCACTTGCCACATCACCTGCCACACCTTGCGGATTGTCACTTGCCACGTCACCTGCCACACCTTTCTGATTGTCACTTGCCTGCCACCAGATGCAGATTGTCATTTGCCACATCACCTGACACAATTTGCGGATTGTCACTTGCCACGTCGCCTGCCACACCTTGCGGATTGTCACTAACCTGCCTGCTAAGGTGTAGTTTTGGTTGTCTCTTGCTGTGTCCCAGACTCCCAGAGTCAGGCAGCAGAGAGATAATGTAATCTCTCTGCTGCCTGCACAGTGAGGGCGGAAGTCACTGCAGGAATGCAGGGCAGGCACGGGCGGTGAAAGATGATCTCATCTCTCTCCTCCCCCGCTCCCGGCTAGCTGATTGGCCAGCTGCCACACTTAACCTGCTCTCTCACTCTCACCTGCGCTGCCAACACACTAAGCAGCACTGTCTTCCCACAAACCGCGCCGCCCGCCCACAAACCGCGCCGCAAGCAGAGCCGACCGCTTTCTTACCCGTCTGTGGAGCCGCACGCTATCGCACCCGCCCGCAGAGCGGCCCGGCGTGACTCACTGACGTCACTCGTTGCTAGACGCCAAGCGGCTAAGGCGTTAGCAACGAGTGCAGGGAAAAGGCTCCATCCACCTCCTCCTCTTCTCCTGGTATCATGTCAGTGCGGCGCCGCGTAACTACATTAGACGAGTCAGCGTCAGCAGGGGCAGCGGCAGCGGCAGAACAAGTAGATTAAAAAAATGTTAAAAAAAACAGAGCAAGCAAGTGAGTGTGACAGATGGTCTCGGGGAAGGGGGGTCAATTGCCCTGTTGCCCCCCTGGATCTGCCCCTGATAGTCGCCCAATTAGACAGAGCATTGAGGTTGGCTGGTAAATTGGAGACATCCTGTAAGGACGTTATTCCACTGCATAGCTTGGTGTCATCTGCAAAGACAGAAATTTTACTTTTGATCCCAGACCCAATATCATTTATAAAGATATTAAAAAGTAAGGGTCCCAGCACTGAACCTTGGGGTACACCACTGATAACCTTAGACCATTCATTAACCACTACTCTCTGAATTCTGTCTTTTAGCCAGTTTTCTATCCATTTACAAACTGATATTTCCAAGCCTGTAGACTTTACCTTATACATAAGACGTGTGTGGGGAACTGTATCGAACGCTTTTGAAAAATCCAAGTATACCACGTCCACCGCCACCCCTCTGTCCAAGGTTTTACTTACCTCTTCATAAAAAGAAATCAGGTTTGTCTGACAACTTCTGTCTTTCATGAATCCATGCTGTCTGTCGCTTAAAGTATTTTTTTCCAGCAAGAACTCGTCTATGTGGTCTTTTATTAATCTCTCCAGTATCTTCCCAACTATAGAAGTTAAACTAACAGGTCTATAGTTACTTGGTAAAGACTTTGTTCCCTTTTTAAATATAGGCACCACATTGGCCCCATTTATATTACACTAGTGTTCCTTAATTTTTATATTTTTTAAAAGCTATTTTCTTATAGTTTATAGCTTTTTTAACTTTGGCCGTGAGCTACAGTGGTTACTTACATCTCTCCAAAGCTCTGTGGCCCCGTTCACACCTATGCGAATTGGTTGTGGCTTACACCGCATCCAATTCGCATAACATTATAAAATACATTGATTCCAATGAGGCTGGTTCACATATGTGCGATGCATTCGCACTGCGCATTGCCGAAAAAACTTGTGCGTTCTCTAGGCATTGCAGTGCGGCTCAGGTGCGAATTCAGGCCCATTATGTTCTATGGGCATGCATCTGATTCGCACATGTGTTCTGAACAGGGATCTTGAGGGGGAACTCCACGCCAAATTTTAAATAAAAAACCGGCATGGGTTCCCCTCCAGGAGCATGTCAGGCCCTTAGGTCTGGTATGGACTTTAACGGGAACCCCTACGCCGAAAAAAAACGGCGCGGGGGTCCCCCCAAAGTCCATAGCAGACCCTTATCCGAGCACACAACCTGGCAGGCCGCAGGAAAAGAGGGGGGGACGAGAGAGCGGCCCCCCTCCCTCCTGAACCGTACCAGGCCGCATGCCCTCAAAAAGCACCCTGCCCCCATGTTGATGAGGACAGGGCCTCTTCCCGACAACCCTGGGCATTGGTTGTCGGGGTATGCGGGCGGGGGGCTTATCGGAATCCAGGAGCCCCCTTTAATAAGGGGGCTCCCAGATCCCGGCCCCCCACCCTATGCGAATGTGTATGGGGTACATCGTACCCCTACCCATTCACCTGGTGGAAAAGAAATGGCAATAAAAACGCTACACAGGTTTTTCAAGTAATTTATTAGTCAGCTCCGGGGGTCTTCTTCCAACTTCGGGGGTCTTCTTCTGACTTCGGGGGTCTCCGGTGTCATCTCCTCGCTCTCCGGTTCTTCTCTCTCTCTCCGGTTCTTTCTTCCTTCTGCCGCGCCTCCGCTATCTTCTTTCAGCTCTTTTGCTAGCGGGGGCCCGGTCTTTTTTGTCGCCTTCTTCCCTCTTCTCTCCTGGAGATGTTGACTCGTCGCTGTCTCCGGCTGTAATGCCGTGTGAGCGGAGCGCATTCACTTATATAGGCATGGGCGTGGTCACCGGGTGATGCCACCCAGTGACCCCGCCCCCATATGACGTCACAGTCCCATCATTCCCTGGGACTGTGACGTTATATGGGGGCGGGGTCACTGGGTGGCATCACCCGGTGACCACGCCCATGCCTATATAAGTGAATGCGCTCCGCTCACACGGCATTACAGCCGGAGACAGCAAAGAGTCAACATCTCCAGGAGTGAAGAGGGAAGAAGGCGACAAAGAAGACCGGGCCCCCGCTAGCAAAAGAGCTGAAAGAAGATAGCGGAGGCCTGGTAGAAGGAAGAAAGAACCGAAGAGCGAGAGAAGAACCGGAGAGCGTGGAGACGACACCGGAGACCCCCGAAGTCGGAAGAGACCCCCCGAAGTTGGAAGACCCCCTGAAGTTGGAAGAAGACCCCTGAAGTTGGAAGAAGACCCCCGGAGCTGACTAATAATTTACTTAAAAAACCTGTGTAGTGTTTTTATTGCCATTTTTTTTCCACCAGGTGAATAGGTAGGGGTACGATGTACCCCATACTCATTCACATAGGGTGGGGGGCCGGGATCTGGGGGCCCCCTTATTAAAGGGGGCTCCTGGATTCCGATAAGCCCCCCACCTGCATACCCCGACAACCAACGGCCAGGGTTGTCGGGAAGAGGCCCTGTCCTCATCAACATGGGGGCAGGGTGCTTTGGGGTGGGGGGCCGCAGGGCGCCCCCCCTTCCCCAAAGCACCCACCCCTCTATGTTGAGGGCATGCGGCCTGGTACGGTTCAGGAGGGAGGGGGCGCTCTCTCGTCCCCCCTCTTTTTCTGTGGCCTGCCAGGTTGCGTGCTCGGATAAGGGTCTGCTATGGACTTTGGGTAAAACCCCATGCCGTTTTTTTTCAGCGTAGGGGTTCCCGTTAAAGTCCATACCAGACCTAAGGGCCTGATATGCTCCTGGAGGGGAACCCATGCCGGCTTTTTATTTAAAATTTGGCGTGGAGTTCCCCCTCATGATAACAGCGGCAAGACTTCCCAGGTCGGCAAGTCCGCAGCTAAAAACGCAATGGAACCGCTGAACGACTGATTGCGAACTTAGCAAAGACTCCAAGCTCAAAAACGCAACGCATAGGTGTGAACCCAGCCTGAGTGTCGTTTCTCTCTGGTGCTTCCTTCCTCTGTTATCAGTATGAGTCACTTCTGAGAAGTTTTCCTGACACATGAGATAAATGGGAGGGAGGGGGACGGGAGAGCTCAGCATGCAGCTTGTCTATTCAGAACACAGTTCTGCTGTGTGGAGGGGGGTGTGTGCCTTTCCTCCAATCAATGAAAAATTAATTAAAACCCGCGCTTACAGACTGTGCAGTGATAATTGATATATAAATTGATAGCTCCGCAGCTGCTGCAACAAGAGGTCTAACACCTCAAAAAGGATATAAATTGGGTATTTGCAGCGCTTGCAGAAAAGTGGATAAAGAAAATGTGTCACAAATGCTAGTAGCACAAACATCTATAAATAAATAACTTATCTGGCATAACAACAATTATGGTATAAAACAATAGTGAACAAACTTGTAGTACATTAAATAACGGTTGTATCACTCCTGAAAAAACTGAGTGTTTCCACACCAGAAATCAGTTAGTAGTTCCTGGATGGAAAATTCCTTCTAATGGCCCCGCTCATCAGATGGGAAAATAATAGGAGATCTCACCAACTAAAGTCCAGGCAGACTTCATCTCATGTAGATGGGCTCCATAATGCCAGCAGCAAAGACATTTAAATGACAACTAGAGTCCAGGCAGACTTCATCTCATATAGATGGGCTCCATAATGCCAGCAGCAAAGACATTTAAATGACCATATGGAAAGAAAGGAAAAACATACATGTGAAGTACCGCTAGTAAACAGACAGCATGGCGCTGCTCACAAAGAGACTCACAGGACTGCAGTGATAAACGAGCGTCAGTGTTGTTTCCCGGGTACACAGCGTGCGTTCCACCGAAACCGGAAGTAGCGTCACTGGTTCTGAATTGGCCGGAAATTGCGTCAACGCGTTTCGCCCCTCCTCCAGGGCATCATCAAGGACATCACTTCCGGCCAAGAAAATGAGAATTTATATGCGCCGAGGTCTCCGCCTCTTTAACACACAAACCAATTAAAATAATAACAGAACCTCTAGGCGTAAAAAAACGCCCACTTCCTGATCACATCATTGCCCATCACTTGTCAAGAAGAAAAACTTTAATATAACAAACATTGACAATGATAACAATAGAAACGATCCGATAGAAGTTCATTTAAACAATAAAAAACACTTTTTGCATTATAAAAAGCAATGTAAAAAAACAATGTAAAAGTTATACAATTAAATGGGGGCTGATTGTAGACAAGGTTGATTATATATAATAATATAGAATAGATTGGTAGATATTTCGTTGGTGGACATACACATAGAAATAAATATGAAAAATAAATAAAATATAAATAAATATAAAAATAAAAATAAAAATAATAATAATGAAAATACGTAAAAAATAATAAATAATAAAAAATAATAATAAATAATAAAAAAATAAATATTAAAAAATAAAATGAGAATAAAAAATAAAAAATGAATAATAAATAATAAATAAATAATAATAAGAAAATAAAGAAATAAAATAAAAATAAAATAAAATAAAATAAAAATAAAATAAAAATAAATAATAAAATAAATAAATAAATAATAAATAAAAATAAAAATAAATGTAAATATAAATAAAATAAATAAAAATAAAAATAAAAATAAAAATAAAAATAAAAATAAATATAAAAATAAAAATAAAAATAAAAATAAAAATAAAATTAAAATAAAAATAAAAATGAATATGAATAAAAATAAGAATAAAAATAAATATAAATATGAAAATAAAAAATGAAAAATGATAGAAAATTATAAAATAAAAAATATTAAGATAAGATGAAAATAAAATATATAAATAAAAATAAAAATAAAAATAAAATAAAATAAAATAAAAAAATAATATAATAAAATAAAATAAAAATAAAAATAAAAATAAAAATAAAAATAAAAATAAAAATAAAAATAAAATAAAATAAAAAATAAATAGAAAAGAATATATATGTGTGTGTCCAGCAACATCACCAATTAGATAAGAAACAATTTAAATCTAATTCGATGTTGAGGCCATTCGGGCTTAAAGTGCCTAGCCTATGTATCCACTGGGTTTCATTACGTGAAATAGCTTGTTTAAGATTTGAACCTCTCCAATGAGCTTCCACTTTATCGATTCCACAAAATTTCAATCCTCTCGGATCTCTATTGTGGAACAATCTGAAATGATTAGACAGGCTATGATTTTTAAACCCTTTCTTTATTCTATTTACATGTTCCCTTAACCTAACACCTAATTTTCTTGTGGTTCTTCCCACATAATGGAGCCCACATGGGCAAGATAATAGGTAGGTTACATGAGTTGTTCCACAAGTAATAAATTTTTTAATTTCATAGGTCTTGCCATGAATAGAAAAATGAGTGGTTTTTCTCACTCTGTTTCTGGAGGTGCGACAGATCATACATCTCCCACAACTAAAAAAACCTGTCTGATCTAGAAAAGTAAAAGTTTTCTTGGGGGGGTTTACAACATTAGTTGCCAATTTTAGCCTCAAAGTTGGAGGTTTAGTATAAATAAAATGGGGTGCAACAGGAAGAACATTTGTTAGATCTTTATCTTTTAGTAACAGAGGCCAGTGTTCCCTAATAATTCTTTCAAACTGTTTGTGTTGTCTGGTATATCCTGTTAGGAAAGCAGTTCCATAGTCTCTTTTCTCACAAACTTTCTTTTCAAAGAGCTGTTTTCTATCCATAACGTGGATATCTTCTCTGGTTCTATACAAAGTATTGATGTTATATCCTTTTTCCTGAAATCTCTTCAGAATTACATGAGATTGGATATCATAATCTTCAATTTTATTACAGTTGCGCCGTACTCGCAACATCTGGCTTTTAGGTATTCCACTCAACCACCTAGGATGATGGCAACTCCCTAGTGGTATATAGCCATTCCTATCCACCTCTTTGAAGAAGGTACGTGTAAGTAACTTGCCATTCTCCTTAAAGATAACCAGATCTAAAAAGTTGACCGACTCGGAACTCGATACTTGTGAGAAAGAAATACCACATGAATTGTTGCTGATATCTTCCAAAAAACCATAAAAGGAATCTTTTGATCCTGCCCAGATAATAAAAATATCGTCGATATAGCGTTTATAGAAGCTCAACTGTGGTATATCTTTGCCATAAATAGCTTGAGACTCCCACCAACTCATAAAGAGGTTAGCCACTGATGGGGCATACTTCGCACCCATCGCAACCCCTCTTTTTTGCCTGTAGTATTTTTTCTCATGCCAAAAGAAATTATGGCTCATAGCCAACTTTAAAGCTTCAAATAGGAAATCTTTTTGTAAGGGCTTGATATTGGTGGTATCCAAAGCCCATTTTGTTGCTTCCAAAGCATGATGTTGTTGTATATTTGTATAAAGGGAATTAACGTCAACACTGGCAAGGATACAGTCCTGATCCACTAGAAGAGGCTCAAGGAATGTTATAAGGTCTTTACTATCTTTAAGGTATGCAGGACATTTTTGCACTAGTGGTTGAAGAAAATTATCCAAATATTCCCCGATTCTTGAAAATAAAGAGTCCACTCCACTAACTATCGGCCTCCCTGGAGGCCTGAGTGGATTTTTGTGTATTTTAGGTAGTTGGTAAATTACCGGAATTTTTGGGACGTCGGGAACCAAAAATCTAGTTTCTTTCTTGTTCAAAATTCCTATTTGATGTGCATTCTTAATCAGTTGTTTCAATTTGGCTTTATATTTGTTACTAGGATTTCCTTTCAGTTCCTCATATGTTGCAGTATCTGATACTAATCTATTTAATTCTTCCAAATAATCGGACTTGTTAAGAATCACTAACCCCCCCCCCTTGTCGGCTGATCTAATTACTATGTTTTTTTGTTTCTCTAACAGTTGTAAACCTCGTTCGACGTCTTTTTTCTTTCTGCTTGGTTGCACTTTTAATTTTCGTAAATCCTCTTCCACCACTGATTTGAATACTTCAACAAAATGGTTATTATTAGGTTTTGGATTAAAGATTGAATTGTTTCTTAATGTAGTATGAATAAATTCTTCTATATTTTCTTTTGGTGAAATACCTTTTGTATGTTTAGCATACGTCTTTTTTATGTTTATTTTCCTTATAAACTTCTGGAAGTCAATGAAAACTTCAAATTTATTTAAATCTTTATCCAAAGCAAATTTTAGTCCTAATTGTAAAACTTTATTTTCATCTTCCGAAAAAATTGCATTGCTCAAGTTAAAAATTCCTGTTATTAGCTTGTTCTTTTCCTTTTTCCTTTTCCCTCCTCTGCATCCTCTAATCCGTTTTCCAATTGATTTTGATTGGATGGAGGGGGCTCCTGGGGGTACCAAGGTCTCCATTCTTCTTCCCTTGTATCTTGGGGGTATTGGCCTCTCCCTCTGCCTCTGAGGTTGGGTCCACCTCGGGGTCTCCGCGGAGGTCCACCAAAACCCCTCCTCTGAAAATCCCCTCTATGGTCATTTTGATTCGGATAACCACCTCTGCCTCGTGGTGGATATTGGTTATAATAGTATGGTGTCCAAGGTGCACCACCTCTATATTCATAACCTCCCCTATGATCATAACCTCCTCTATGGTCATAACCTCCTCTTTGACCATAACCTCCTCTCTGATTTTGTTGGGTATGGTCATAATTTAATGGCTCATACCGATTATGAGTGGGAATTCCATGTTGTGGAGTAGAGGGTCGTGGGGTACCTCTCCCACCTCCATAGTGGGCACCCCTAGCAGAATCTTTCCGCTGTCCCTCATATCTAATAGGTGTTATAGATTGAGTAGATCCTACTCCTACTTCTTGAGTAAGATCTCCAGGATCATTTTGTTCCTCTGCTAATTCCTGCCACCTATATACTTTGTTGGACTTGTAATCATTGGTGTCTCTGATGTATTTTTTCATCTTTTTCTTTTGCGTTTCTTTATCTAATTTTTCAACAAAATCTTGTAGTTGTTTCATTTTTTCTTTATATTCACCTGTAGTGATGAATGGCCCTAATTTGGCTTTGAGGGCATTGATATTAGCCTCCAATAATTTTAATTTTCTTTCTTTTCTATTCACTAATATTTCCAACAATTTTTTCTCAGTGTGATTAAAAAAAGAAAACCATTCATCTTCAAGGTCTTTGTCCAACAGACCATCATTAGGGGCAACATCCCACCTCAGTCTCCTGGGAGTGATGCTGTCTTTAATGTATTTATTTAAAGTGAATACATCCCACCATGCTTTGACCTGTTTGTCCAAAGCACCCCTAAGACTTTTAAAGTCGTGATTAATATCTGAATTAGTGCTAGTTTGTGAAAAAAACTCATCTGCATTTAAATTTCTACTATTTACAAAAGTAAAAATTTCCATAGCTGCTGGGTGCACACTTGAAGTGAAAAAGTAATGAAAAATTAATTAAAACCCGCGCTTACAGACTGTGCAGTGATAATTGATATATAAATTGATAGCTCCGCAGCTGCTGCAACAAGAGGTCTAACACCTCAAAAAGGATATAAATTGGGTATTTGCAGCGCTTGCAGAAAAGTGGATAAAGAAAATGTGTCACAAATGCTAGTAGCACAAACATCTATAAATAAATAACTTATCTGGCATAACAACAATTATGGTATAAAACAATAGTGAACAAACTTGTAGTACATTAAATAACGGTTGTATCACTCCTGAAAAAACTGAGTGTTTCCACACCAGAAATCAGTTAGTAGTTCCTGGATGGAAAATTCCTTCTAATGGCCCCGCTCATCAGATGGGAAAATAATAGGAGATCTCACCAACTAAAGTCCAGGCAGACTTCATCTCATGTAGATGGGCTCCATAATGCCAGCAGCAAAGACATTTAAATGACCATATGGAAAGAAAGGAAAAACATACATGTGAAGTACCGCTAGTAAACAGACAGCATGGCGCTGCTCACAAAGAGACTCACAGGACTGCAGTGATAAACGAGCGTCAGTGTTGTTTCCCGGGTACACAGCGTGCGTTCCACCGAAACCGGAAGTAGCGTCACTGGTTCTGAATTGGCCGGAAATTGCGTCAACGCGTTTCGCCCCTCCTCCAGGGCATCATCAAGGACATCACTTCCGGCCAAGAAAATGAGAATTTATATGCGCCGAGGTCTCCGCCTCTTTAACACACAAACCAATTAAAATAATAACAGAACCTCTAGGCGTAAAAAAACGCCCACTTCCTGATCACATCATTGCCCATCACTTGTCAAGAAGAAAAACTTTAATATAACAAACATTGACAATGATAACAATAGAAACGATCCGATAGAAGTTCATTTAAACAATAAAAAACACTTTTTGCATTATAAAAAGCAATGTAAAAAAACAATGTAAAAGTTATACAATTAAATGGGGGCTGATTGTAGACAAGGTTGATTATATATAATAATATAGAATAGATTGGTAGATATTTCGTTGGTGGACATACACATAGAAATAAATATGAAAAATAAATAAAATATAAATAAATATAAAAATAAAAATAAAAATAATAATAATGAAAATACGTAAAAAATAATAAATAATAAAAAATAATAATAAATAATAAA
This sequence comes from Rana muscosa, assembly GCA_029206835.1. Lineage (NCBI taxonomy): Eukaryota > Metazoa > Chordata > Amphibia > Anura > Ranidae > Rana > Rana muscosa. The sequence goes on from CM055116.1 coordinate 637,680,167, forward strand.
AAAATAAATATTAAAAAATAAAATGAGAATAAAAAATAAAAAATGAATAATAAATAATAAATAAATAATAATAAGAAAATAAAGAAATAAAATAAAAATAAAATAAAATAAAATAAAAATAAAATAAAAATAAATAATAAAATAAATAAATAAATAATAAATAAAAATAAAAATAAATGTAAATATAAATAAAATAAATAAAAATAAAAATAAAAATAAAAATAAAAATAAAAATAAAAATAAAAATAAAAATAAAATTAAAATAAAAATAAAAATGAATATGAATAAAAATAAGAATAAAAATAAATATAAATATGAAAATAAAAAATGAAAAATGAAAAATGATAGAAAATTATAAAATAAAAAATATTAAGATAAGATGAAAATAAAATATATAAATAAAAATAAAAATAAAAATAAAATAAAATAAAATAAAAAAATAATATAATAAAATAAAATAAAAATAAAAATAAAAATAAAAATAAAAATAAAAATAAAAATAAAAATAAAAATAAAATAAAATAAAAAATAAATAGAAAAGAATATATATGTGTGTGTCCAGCAACATCACCAATTAGATAAGAAACAATTTAAATCTAATTCGATGTTGAGGCCATTCGGGCTTAAAGTGCCTAGCCTATGTATCCACTGGGTTTCATTACGTGAAATAGCTTGTTTAAGATTTGAACCTCTCCAATGAGCTTCCACTTTATCGATTCCACAAAATTTCAATCCTCTCGGATCTCTATTGTGGAACAATCTGAAATGATTAGACAGGCTATGATTTTTAAACCCTTTCTTTATTCTATTTACATGTTCCCTTAACCTAACACCTAATTTTCTTGTGGTTCTTCCCACATAATGGAGCCCACATGGGCAAGATAATAGGTAGGTTACATGAGTTGTTCCACAAGTAATAAATTTTTTAATTTCATAGGTCTTGCCATGAATAGAAAAATGAGTGGTTTTTCTCACTCTGTTTCTGGAGGTGCGACAGATCATACATCTCCCACAACTAAAAAAACCTGTCTGATCTAGAAAAGTAAAAGTTTTCTTGGGGGGGTTTACAACATTAGTTGCCAATTTTAGCCTCAAAGTTGGAGGTTTAGTATAAATAAAATGGGGTGCAACAGGAAGAACATTTGTTAGATCTTTATCTTTTAGTAACAGAGGCCAGTGTTCCCTAATAATTCTTTCAAACTGTTTGTGTTGTCTGGTATATCCTGTTAGGAAAGCAGTTCCATAGTCTCTTTTCTCACAAACTTTCTTTTCAAAGAGCTGTTTTCTATCCATAACGTGGATATCTTCTCTGGTTCTATACAAAGTATTGATGTTATATCCTTTTTCCTGAAATCTCTTCAGAATTACATGAGATTGGATATCATAATCTTCAATTTTATTACAGTTGCGCCGTACTCGCAACATCTGGCTTTTAGGTATTCCACTCAACCACCTAGGATGATGGCAACTCCCTAGTGGTATATAGCCATTCCTATCCACCTCTTTGAAGAAGGTACGTGTAAGTAACTTGCCATTCTCCTTAAAGATAACCAGATCTAAAAAGTTGACCGACTCGGAACTCGATACTTGTGAGAAAGAAATACCACATGAATTGTTGCTGATATCTTCCAAAAAACCATAAAAGGAATCTTTTGATCCTGCCCAGATAATAAAAAATTTTATTATCTGGGCAGGATCAAAAGATTCCTTTTATGGTTTTTTGGAAGATATCAGCAACAATTCATGTGGTATTTCTTTCTCACAAGTATCGAGTTCCGAGTCGGTCAACTTTTTAGATCTGGTTATCTTTAAGGAGAATGGCAAGTTACTTACACGTACCTTCTTCAAAGAGGTGGATAGGAATGGCTATATACCACTAGGGAGTTGCCATCATCCTAGGTGGTTGAGTGGAATACCTAAAAGCCAGATGTTGCGAGTACGGCGCAACTGTAATAAAATTGAAGATTATGATATCCAATCTCATGTAATTCTGAAGAGATTTCAGGAAAAAGGATATAACATCAATACTTTGTATAGAACCAGAGAAGATATCCACGTTATGGATAGAAAACAGCTCTTTGAAAAGAAAGTTTGTGAGAAAAGAGACTATGGAACTGCTTTCCTAACAGGATATACCAGACAACACAAACAGTTTGAAAGAATTATTAGGGAACACTGGCCTCTGTTACTAAAAGATAAAGATCTAACAAATGTTCTTCCTGTTGCACCCCATTTTATTTATACTAAACCTCCAACTTTGAGGCTAAAATTGGCAACTAATGTTGTAAACCCCCCCAAGAAAACTTTTACTTTTCTAGATCAGACAGGTTTTTTTAGTTGTGGGAGATGTATGATCTGTCGCACCTCCAGAAACAGAGTGAGAAAAACCACTCATTTTTCTATTCATGGCAAGACCTATGAAATTAAAAAATTTATTACTTGTGGAACAACTCATGTAACCTACCTATTATCTTGCCCATGTGGGCTCCATTATGTGGGAAGAACCACAAGAAAATTAGGTGTTAGGTTAAGGGAACATGTAAATAGAATAAAGAAAGGGTTTAAAAATCATAGCCTGTCTAATCATTTCAGATTGTTCCACAATAGAGATCCGAGAGGATTGAAATTTTGTGGAATCGATAAAGTGGAAGCTCATTGGAGAGGTTCAAATCTTAAACAAGCTATTTCACGTAATGAAACCCAGTGGATACATAGGCTAGGCACTTTAAGCCCGAATGGCCTCAACATCGAATTAGATTTAAATTGTTTCTTATCTAATTGGTGATGTTGCTGGACACACACATATATATTCTTTTCTATTTATTTTTTATTTTATTTTATTTTTATTTTTATTTTTATTTTTATTTTTATTTTTATTTTTATTTTTATTTTTATTTTATTTTATTATATTATTTTTTTATTTTATTTTATTTTATTTTTATTTTTATTTTTATTTATATATTTTATTTTCATCTTATCTTAATATTTTTTATTTTATAATTTTCTATCATTTTTCATTTTTCATTTTTTATTTTCATATTTATATTTATTTTTATTCTTATTTTTATTCATATTCATTTTTATTTTTATTTTAATTTTATTTTTATTTTTATTTTTATTTTTATTTTTATTTTTATTTTTATTTTTATTTTTATTTATTTTATTTATATTTACATTTATTTTTATTTTTATTTATTATTTATTTATTTATTTTATTATTTATTTTTATTTTATTTTTATTTTATTTTATTTTATTTTTATTTTATTTCTTTATTTTCTTATTATTATTTATTTATTATTTATTATTCATTTTTTATTTTTTATTCTCATTTTATTTTTTAATATTTATTTTTTTATTATTTATTATTATTTTTTATTATTTATTATTTTTTACGTATTTTCATTATTATTATTTTTATTTTTATTTTTATATTTATTTATATTTTATTTATTTTTCATATTTATTTCTATGTGTATGTCCACCAACGAAATATCTACCAATCTATTCTATATTATTATATATAATCAACCTTGTCTACAATCAGCCCCCATTTAATTGTATAACTTTTACATTGTTTTTTTACATTGCTTTTTATAATGCAAAAAGTGTTTTTTATTGTTTAAATGAACTTCTATCGGATCGTTTCTATTGTTATCATTGTCAATGTTTGTTATATTAAAGTTTTTCTTCTTGACAAGTGATGGGCAATGATGTGATCAGGAAGTGGGCGTTTTTTTACGCCTAGAGGTTCTGTTATTATTTTAATTGGTTTGTGTGTTAAAGAGGCGGAGACCTCGGCGCATATAAATTCTCATTTTCTTGGCCGGAAGTGATGTCCTTGATGATGCCCTGGAGGAGGGGCGAAACGCGTTGACGCAATTTCCGGCCAATTCAGAACCAGTGACGCTACTTCCGGTTTCGGTGGAACGCACGCTGTGTACCCGGGAAACAACACTGACGCTCGTTTATCACTGCAGTCCTGTGAGTCTCTTTGTGAGCAGCGCCATGCTGTCTGTTTACTAGCGGTACTTCACATGTATGTTTTTCCTTTCTTTCCATATGGTCATTTAAATGTCTTTGCTGCTGGCATTATGGAGCCCATCTATATGAGATGAAGTCTGCCTGGACTCTAGTTGTCATTTAAATGTCTTTGCTGCTGGCATTATGGAGCCCATCTACATGAGATGAAGTCTGCCTGGACTTTAGTTGGTGAGATCTCCTATTATTTTCCCATCTGATGAGCGGGGCCATTAGAAGGAATTTTCCATCCAGGAACTACTAACTGATTTCTGGTGTGGAAACACTCAGTTTTTTCAGGAGTGATACAACCGTTATTTAATGTACTACAAGTTTGTTCACTATTGTTTTATACCATAATTGTTGTTATGCCAGATAAGTTATTTATTTATAGATGTTTGTGCTACTAGCATTTGTGACACATTTTCTTTATCCACTTTTCTGCAAGCGCTGCAAATACCCAATTTATATCCTTTTTGAGGTGTTAGACCTCTTGTTGCAGCAGCTGCGGAGCTATCAATTTATATATCAATTATCACTGCACAGTCTGTAAGCGCGGGTTTTAATTAATTTTTCATTACTTTTTCACTTCAAGTGTGCACCCAGCAGCTATGGAAATTTTTACTTTTGTAAATAGTAGAAATTTAAATGCAGATGAGTTTTTTTCACAAACTAGCACTAATTCAGATATTAATCACGACTTTAAAAGTCTTAGGGGTGCTTTGGACAAACAGGTCAAAGCATGGTGGGATGTATTCACTTTAAATAAATACATTAAAGACAGCATCACTCCCAGGAGACTGAGGTGGGATGTTGCCCCTAATGATGGTCTGTTGGACAAAGACCTTGAAGATGAATGGTTTTCTTTTTTTAATCACACTGAGAAAAAATTGTTGGAAATATTAGTGAATAGAAAAGAAAGAAAATTAAAATTATTGGAGGCTAATATCAATGCCCTCAAAGCCAAATTAGGGCCATTCATCACTACAGGTGAATATAAAGAAAAAATGAAACAACTACAAGATTTTGTTGAAAAATTAGATAAAGAAACGCAAAAGAAAAAGATGAAAAAATACATCAGAGACACCAATGATTACAAGTCCAACAAAGTATATAGGTGGCAGGAATTAGCAGAGGAACAAAATGATCCTGGAGATCTTACTCAAGAAGTAGGAGTAGGATCTACTCAATCTATAACACCTATTAGATATGAGGGACAGCGGAAAGATTCTGCTAGGGGTGCCCACTATGGAGGTGGGAGAGGTACCCCACGACCCTCTACTCCACAACATGGAATTCCCACTCATAATCGGTATGAGCCATTAAATTATGACCATACCCAACAAAATCAGAGAGGAGGTTATGGTCAAAGAGGAGGTTATGACCATAGAGGAGGTTATGATCATAGGGGAGGTTATGAATATAGAGGTGGTGCACCTTGGACACCATACTATTATAACCAATATCCACCACGAGGCAGAGGTGGTTATCCGAATCAAAATGACCATAGAGGGGATTTTCAGAGGAGGGGTTTTGGTGGACCTCCGCGGAGACCCCGAGGTGGACCCAACCTCAGAGGCAGAGGGAGAGGCCAATACCCCCAAGATACAAGGGAAGAAGAATGGAGACCTTGGTACCCCCAGGAGCCCCCTCCATCCAATCAAAATCAATTGGAAAACGGATTAGAGGATGCAGAGGAGGGAAAAGGAAAAAGGAAAAGAACAAGCTAATAACAGGAATTTTTAACTTGAGCAATGCAATTTTTTCGGAAGATGAAAATAAAGTTTTACAATTAGGACTAAAATTTGCTTTGGATAAAGATTTAAATAAATTTGAAGTTTTCATTGACTTCCAGAAGTTTATAAGGAAAATAAACATAAAAAAGACGTATGCTAAACATACAAAAGGTATTTCACCAAAAGAAAATATAGAAGAATTTATTCATACTACATTAAGAAACAATTCAATCTTTAATCCAAAACCTAATAATAACCATTTTGTTGAAGTATTCAAATCAGTGGTGGAAGAGGATTTACGAAAATTAAAAGTGCAACCAAGCAGAAAGAAAAAAGACGTCGAACGAGGTTTACAACTGTTAGAGAAACAAAAAAACATAGTAATTAGATCAGCCGACAAGGGGGGGGGGTTAGTGATTCTTAACAAGTCCGATTATTTGGAAGAATTAAATAGATTAGTATCAGATACTGCAACATATGAGGAACTGAAAGGAAATCCTAGTAACAAATATAAAGCCAAATTGAAACAACTGATTAAGAATGCACATCAAATAGGAATTTTGAACAAGAAAGAAACTAGATTTTTGGTTCCCGACGTCCCAAAAATTCCGGTAATTTACCAACTACCTAAAATACACAAAAATCCACTCAGGCCTCCAGGGAGGCCGATAGTTAGTGGAGTGGACTCTTTATTTTCAAGAATCGGGGAATATTTGGATAATTTTCTTCAACCACTAGTGCAAAAATGTCCTGCATACCTTAAAGATAGTAAAGACCTTATAACATTCCTTGAGCCTCTTCTAGTGGATCAGGACTGTATCCTTGCCAGTGTTGACGTTAATTCCCTTTATACAAATATACAACAACATCATGCTTTGGAAGCAACAAAATGGGCTTTGGATACCACCAATATCAAGCCCTTACAAAAAGATTTCCTATTTGAAGCTTTAAAGTTGGCTATGAGCCATAATTTCTTTTGGCATGAGAAAAAATACTACAGGCAAAAAAGAGGGGTTGCGATGGGTGCGAAGTATGCCCCATCAGTGGCTAACCTCTTTATGAGTTGGTGGGAGTCTCAAGCTATTTATGGCAAAGATATACCACAGTTGAGCTTCTATAAACGCTATATCGACGATATTTTATTATCTGGGCAGGATCAAAAGATTCCTTTTATGGTTTTTTGGAAGATATCAGCAACAATTCATGTGGTATTTCTTTCTCACAAGTATCGAGTTCCGAGTCGGTCAACTTTTTAGATCTGGTTATCTTTAAGGAGAATGGCAAGTTACTTACACGTACCTTCTTCAAAGAGGTGGATAGGAATGGCTATATACCACTAGGGAGTTGCCATCATCCTAGGTGGTTGAGTGGAATACCTAAAAGCCAGATGTTGCGAGTACGGCGCAACTGTAATAAAATTGAAGATTATGATATCCAATCTCATGTAATTCTGAAGAGATCTCAGGAAAAAGGATATAACATCAATACTTTGTATAGAACCAGAGAAGATATCCACGTTATGGATAGAAAACAGCTCTTTGAAAAGAAAGTTTGTGAGAAAAGAGACTATGGAACTGCTTTCCTAACAGGATATACCAGACAACACAAACAGTTTGAAAGAATTATTAGGGAACACTGGCCTCTGTTACTAAAAGATAAAGATCTAACAAATGTTCTTCCTGTTGCACCCCATTTTATTTATACTAAACCTCCAACTTTTGAGGCTAAAATTGGCAACTAATGTTGTAAACCCCCCCAAGAAAACTTTTACTTTTCTAGATCAGACAGGTTTTTTTAGTTGTGGGAGATGTATGATCTGTCGCACCTCCAGAAACAGAGTGAGAAAAACCACTCATTTTTCTATTCATGGCAAGACCTATGAAATTAAAAAATTTATTACTTGTGGAACAACTCATGTAACCTACCTATTATCTTGCCCATGTGGGCTCCATTATGTGGGAAGAACCACAAGAAAATTAGGTGTTAGGTTAAGGGAACATGTAAATAGAATAAAGAAAGGGTTTAAAAATCATAGCCTGTCTATTCATTTCAGATTGTTCCACAATAGAGATCCGAGAGGATTGAAATTTTGTGGAATCGATAAAGTGGAAGCTCATTGGAGAGGTTCAAATCTTAAACAAGCTATTTCACGTAATGAAACCCAGTGGATACATAGGCTAGGCACTTTAAGCCCGAATGGCCTCAACATCGAATTAGATTTAAATTGTTTCTTATCTAATTGGTGATGTTGCTGGACACACACATATATATTCTTTTCTATTTATTTTTTATTTTATTTTATTTTTATTTTTATTTTTATTTTTATTTTTATTTTTATTTTTATTTTTATTTTATTTTATTTTATTATATTATTTTTTTATTTTATTTTATTTTATTTTTATTTTTATTTTTATTTATATATTTTATTTTCATCTTATCTTAATATTTTTTATTTTATAATTTTCTATCATTTTTCATTTTTTATTTTCATATTTATATTTATTTTTATTCTTATTTTTATTCATATTCATTTTTATTTTTATTTTAATTTTATTTTTATTTTTATTTTTATTTTTATTTTTATTTTTATTTATTTTATTTATATTTACATTTATTTTTATTTTTATTTATTATTTATTTATTTATTTTATTATTTATTTTTATTTTATTTTTATTTTATTTTATTTTATTTTTATTTTATTTCTTTATTTTCTTATTATTATTTATTTATTATTTATTATTCATTTTTTATTTTTTATTCTCATTTTATTTTTTAATATTTATTTTTTTATTATTTATTATTATTTTTTATTATTTATTATTTTTTACGTATTTTCATTATTATTATTTTTATTTTTATTTTTATATTTATTTATATTTTATTTATTTTTCATATTTATTTCTATGTGTATGTCCACCAACGAAATATCTACCAATCTATTCTATATTATTATATATAATCAACCTTGTCTACAATCAGCCCCCATTTAATTGTATAACTTTTACATTGTTTTTTTACATTGCTTTTTATAATGCAAAAAGTGTTTTTTATTGTTTAAATGAACTTCTATCGGATCGTTTCTATTGTTATCATTGTCAATGTTTGTTATATTAAAGTTTTTCTTCTTGACAAGTGATGGGCAATGATGTGATCAGGAAGTGGGCGTTTTTTTACGCCTAGAGGTTCTGTTATTATTTTAATTGGTTTGTGTGTTAAAGAGGCGGAGACCTCGGCGCATATAAATTCTCATTTTCTTGGCCGGAAGTGATGTCCTTGATGATGCCCTGGAGGAGGGGCGAAACGCGTTGACGCAATTTCCGGCCAATTCAGAACCAGTGACGCTACTTCCGGTTTCGGTGGAACGCACGCTGTGTACCCGGGAAACAACACTGACGCTCGTTTATCACTGCAGTCCTGTGAGTCTCTTTGTGAGCAGCGCCATGCTGTCTGTTTACTAGCGGTACTTCACATGTATGTTTTTCCTTTCTTTCCATATGGTCATTTAAATGTCTTTGCTGCTGGCATTATGGAGCCCATCTATATGAGATGAAGTCTGCCTGGACTCTAGTTGTCATTTAAATGTCTTTGCTGCTGGCATTATGGAGCCCATCTACATGAGATGAAGTCTGCCTGGACTTTAGTTGGTGAGATCTCCTATTATTTTCCCATCTGATGAGCGGGGCCATTAGAAGGAATTTTCCATCCAGGAACTACTAACTGATTTCTGGTGTGGAAACACTCAGTTTTTTCAGGAGTGATACAACCGTTATTTAATGTACTACAAGTTTGTTCACTATTGTTTTATACCATAATTGTTGTTATGCCAGATAAGTTATTTATTTATAGATGTTTGTGCTACTAGCATTTGTGACACATTTTCTTTATCCACTTTTCTGCAAGCGCTGCAAATACCCAATTTATTTCCTCCAATCAGTTCTCACACACTGTAACTGCAGTCTCTCTGCTCCCTCCTCTGTACTCCTGACAGATGAAGAAAGATTTTTAACATGATCTGCACTTTTAAAGGGGTGTAGAGAGGAGAACACTGCAGATAAACAAGTAAACCCTATGTAGGAGAATTTGTTTAATTTCTCTATATCACCTGAGGCTGTTCACTTCACTGGGTATATGAGAGGGTTTACAACCACTTTAAGCAACAATCGAAAGGAATAATGGGCACACAATGGGCTCAGCGTTTATTGCCGTGTACACACGATCGGTTTTACCGATGAAAACAGTCCGATGGACTTTTCTCATCGGACAAACCGATCGTGTATGGGCCCCATCTGTCTTTTTTCCATCGGTGAGAAAAAATAGAACATGTTTTAAATTTATCCGATGGGAAAAAAAACGATAGCAAATTCCGATCGTCTGTGTGGAACTCCATCGGACAAAAGACCCACGCATGCTCAGAAGCATTGAACTTCATTTTTCTCGGCTTGTCGGAGTGTTTTACGCCACAGCGTTTGGGACGGTCGGATTTTTGACTGATGGTGTGTAGGCAAGACTGATGGAAGTCAGCTTCATCGGATTTCTGATGGAAAAATCCATCGGATTAGAATTCACAGGAAATCCGATCCTGTGTACAGGGCTTTACAGTATATTTATTGCACAGGATGGTATAAACCAGCATTTTCGTGGTGGCACCCTTTAAAGTGATTGTAAAGTCTCGTTTTTTGTGGTTGAAAAATAACAAACATGTTATACTTACCTGCTTGTGTAGTGGTTTTTCACAGAGTAGCCCTGATTCTCCTTTTCTCACCTCCCTCTTCGGTGCTCCTGGCCCCTCCCTTCTGTTGAATGCCCCCACAGCAAGCAGCTTGCTTTAGGGGCACCCGAGCCAAGCCACAGCTCCCTGTGTCCATTCAGATGCAGAGCTGTGGCCTCCTCCACCCCCTTTACCCCCTGCATAGAATGCATCAAGATAAATAAATCTTCTACCTTTACAATCACTTTAAAACTATGCAAAATCTCGAGGCAACCCAGTCTAAAATGTAAAAAAAAAAAAATGTTACTTATCAGTTGAAAAGCACTTCACATCAGAGCCCTGTCCCCCTTTCACATAGGAGTCCACCTTTCACACCAGAGGTCTCTCTACATGTCAGAGTTTCCCCATATATCAAAGTCCCCCCCCTATTACTGGCCCCCCATCTCCAGAGTCATAGGCCCCCTATCACATCATAGTCCCTCCTATACATGAGAACACCCCATCATATCAGAGTACCTCTATCATGGCAGAATCCCCATATCAGAGTCCCCGACTGAAACACAGTGTTTTCTAATCCATCTTTGATCCAGGATAAACTGGGTTTTGTGCTGGAGGCACCTCAGGGCAGGGGCGGATCCAGAGTCTTTTCTCAGGAGGGGCACTGCCAAAAAATTATTTTTTTGTGGGAAATTTATCGGGGAAATGGTTGGTGTCTGCGCTTCAATCATCCCGGCACCATGGTTGTTATGGTGTCAGGATGATTGAAGCGCATTATTTCTATTATTACATTGTAATATGAAATTAAATAGTTCAATGCAGAATCAGTGGGAGCCCCGAGTGTGTCACTTGCCACCGTCGCCTGCAATTAGTGGGAGCCCTGAGCGTGTCTCTTGCCACACGTTGTGGATTGTCACTTGCCACGTCACCTGCCACATCTTGTGGATTGTCACTTGCCACACCTTGTGGATTGTCACTTCCCACATCACCTGCCACACCTTGTGGATTGTCACTTACCACGTCACCTGCCACACCTTGCTGATTGTCACTTGCCTGCCACCAGATGCAGATTGTCATTTGCCACGTCACCTGACACAATTTGCGGATTGTCACTTGCCACGTCGCCTGCCACACCTTGCGGATTGTCACTAACTTGCCTGCTAAGGTGTAGTTTTGGTTGTCTCTTGCTGTGTCCCAGACTCCCAGAGTCAGGCAGCAGAGAGATAATGTAATCTCTCTGCTGCCTGCACAGTGAGGGCGGAAGTCACTGCAGGAATGCAGGGCAGGCACGGGCGGTGAGAGATGATCTCATCTCTCTGCTCCCCCGCTCCCGACCAGCTGATTGGCCAGCTGCCACACTGAGCCTGCTCTCTCACTCTCACCTGCGCTGCCAACACACTGAGCAGCACGGTCTGCCCACGAACCGCGCTTCAATCATCCCGGCACCATATTTGTTATGGTGTCAGGATGATTGAAGCGCATTATTTCTATTATTACATTGTAATATAAAATTAAATAGTTCAACTCACCATAATGCAGAATCAGTGGGAGCCCCGAGTGTGTCACTTGCCACCGTCGCCTGCAATCAGTGGGAGCCCTGAGCGTGTCTCTTGCCACATCTTGTGGATTGTCACTACCACACCTTGTGGATTGTCACTTGCCACATCACCTGCCACACCTTGCGGATTGTCACTTGCCACACCTTGCGGATTGTCACTTGCCACATCACCTGCCACACCTTGCGGATTGTCACTTGCCACGTCACCTGCCACACCTTTCTGATTGTCACTTGCCTGCCACCAGATGCAGATTGTCATTTGCCACGTCACCTGACACAATTTGCGGATTGTCACTTGCCACGTCGCCTGCCACACCTTGCGGATTGTCACTAACCTGCCTGCTAAGGTGTAGTTTTGGTTGTCTCTTGCTGTGTCCCAGACTCCCAGAGTCAGGCAGCAGAGAGATAATGTAATCTCTCTGCTGCCTGCACAGTGAGGGCGGATGTCACTGCAGGAATGCAGGGCAGGCACGGGCGGTGAAAGATGATCTCATCTCTCTCCTCCCCCGCTCCCGGCTAGCTGATTGGCCAGCTGCCACACTGAACCTGCTCTCTCACTCTCACCTGCGCTGCCAACACACTAAGCAGCACTGTCTTCCCACAAACCGCGCCGCCCGCCCACAAACCGCGCCGCAAGCGGAGCCGCCCGCTTTCTTACCCGTCTGTGGAGCCGCACGCTATCGCACCCGCCCGCAGAGCGGCCCGGCGTGACTCACTGACGTCACTCGTTGCTAGACGCCAAGCGGCCCAGGCGTTAGCAATGAGTGCAGGGAAAAGGCTCCATCCACCTCCTCCTCTGCTCCTGGTATCATGTCAGTGCGGCGCCGCGTAACTACATTAGACGAGTCAGCGTCAGCAGGGGCAGCGGCAGCGGCAGAACAAGTAGATTAAAAAAATGTTAAAAAAAACAAAAAAAAACAGAGCAAGCAAGTGAGTGTGACAGATGGTCTTGGGGAAGGGGGGGCAATTGCCCTGTTGCCCCCCTGGATCTGCCCCTGATAGTCGCCCAATTAGACAGAGCATTGAGGTTGGCTGGTAAATTGGAGACATCCTGTAAGGACGTTATTCCACTGCATAGCTTGGTGTCATCTGCAAAGACAGAAATTTTACTTTTGATCCCAGACCCAATATCATTTATAAAGATATTAAAAAGTAAGGGTCCCAGCACTGAACCTTGGGGTACACCACTGATAACCTTAGACCATTCATTAACCACTAATCTCTGAATTCTGTCTTTTAGCCAGTTTTCTATCCATTTACAAACTGATATTTCCAAGCCTGTAGACTTTACCTTACACATGAGCCGTGTGTGGGAAACTGTATCGAACGCTTTTGAAAAATCCAAGTATACCACGTCCACCGCCACCCCTCTGTCCAAGGTTTTACTTACCTCTTCATAAAAAGAAATCAGGTTTGTCTGACCACTTCTGTCTTTCATGAATCCATGCTGTCTGTCGCTTAAAGTATTTTTTTCCAGCAAGAACTCGTCTATGTGGTCTTTTATTAATCTATCCAGTATCTTCCCAACTATAGAAGTTAAACTAACAGGTCTATAGTTACTTGGTAAAGACTTTGTTCCCTTTTTAAATATAGGCACCACATTGGCCCCATTTATATTACACTAGTGTTCCTTAATTTTTATATTTTTTAAAAGCTATTTTCTTATAGTTTATAGCTTTTTTAACTTTGGCCGTGAGCTACAGTGGTTACTTACATCTCTCCAAAGCTCTGAGGCCCCGTTCACACCTATGCGAATTGGTTGTGGCTTACACCGCATCCAATTCGCATAACATTATAAAATACATTGATTCCAATGAGGCTGGTTCACATATGTGCGATGCATTCGCACTGCGCATTGCCGAAAAAACTTGTGCGTTCTCTAAACATTGCGGTGCGGCTCAGGTGCGAATTCAGGCCCATTATGTTCTATGGGCACGCATCTGATTCGCACATGTGTTCTGAACAGGGATCTTGATGGGGAACTCCACGCCAAATTTTAAATAAAAAACCGGCATGGGTTCCCCTCCAGGAGCATATCAGGCCCTTAGGTCTGGTATGGACTTTAACGGGAACCCCTACGCTGAAAAAAAAACGGCGCGGGGGTCCCCCCAAAGTCCATAGCAGACCCTTATCCGAGCACACAACCTGGCAGGCCGCAGGAAAAGAGGGGGGGGATGAGAGAGCGGCCCCCCTCCCTCCTGAACCGTACCAGGCCGCATGCCCTCAAAAAGCACCCTGCCCCCATGTTGATGAGGACAGGGCCTCTTCCCGACAACCCTGGGCATTGGTTGTCGGGGTATGCGGGCGGGGGGGCTTATCGGAATCCAGGAGCCCCCTTTAATAAGGGGGCTCCCAGATCCCGGCCCCCCACCCTATGCGAATGAGTATGGGGTACATCGTACCCCTACCCATTCACCTGGTGGAAAAGAAATGGCAATAAAAACGCTACACAGGTTTTTCAAGTAATTTATTAGTCAGCTCCGGGGGTCTTCTTCCAACTTCGGGGGTCTTCTTCTGACTTCGGGGGTCTCCGGTGTGATCTCCGCGCTCTCCGGTTCTTCTCTCTCTCTCCGGTTCTTTCTTCCTTCTGCCGCGCCTCCGCTATCTTCTTTCAGCTCTTTTGCTAGCGGGGGCCCGGTCTTTTTTGTCGCCTTCTTCCCTCTTCTCTCCTGGAGATGTTGACTCGTCGCTGTCTCCGGCTGTAATGCCGTGTGAGCGGAGCGCATTCACTTATATAGGCATGGGCGTGGTCACCGGGTGATGCCACCCAGTGACCCCGCCCCCATATGACGTCACAGTCCCATCATTCCCTGGGACTGTGACGTTATATGGGGGCGGGGTCACTGGGTGGCATCACCCGGTGACCACGCCCATGCCTATATAAGTGAATGCGCTCCGCTCACACGGCATTACAGCCGGAGACAGCAAAGAGTCAACATCTCCAGGAGAGAAGAGGGAAGAAGGCGACAAAGAAGACCGGGCCCCCGCTAGCAAAAGAGCTGAAAGAAGATAGCGGAGGCCCGGTAGAAGGAAGAAAGAACCGAAGAGCGAGAGAAGAACCGGAGAGCGTGGAGACGACACCGGAGACCCCCGAAGTCGGAAGAGACCCCCCGAAGTTGGAAGACCCCCTGAAGTTGGAAGAAGACCCCGGAAGTTGGAAGAAGACCCCCGGAGCTGACTAATAAATTACTTAAAAAACCTGTGTTTTTATTGCCATTTTTTTTCCACCAGGTGAATGGGTAGGGGTACGATGTACCCCATACTCATTCACATAGGGTGGGGGGCCGGGATCTGGGGGCCCCCTTATTAAAGGGGGCTCCTGGATTCCGATAAGCCCCCCACGCGCATACCCCGACAACCAAAGGCCAGGGTTGTCGGGAAGAGGCCCTGTCCTCATCAACATGGGGGCAGGGTGCTTTGGGGTGGGGGGGCCGCAGGGCGCCCTCCCCCTGCCCCAAAGCACCCACCCCCCTATGTTGAGGGCATGCGGCCTGGTACGGTTCAGGAGGGAGGGGGCGCTCTCTCGTCCCCCCTCTTTTTCTGTGGCCTGCCAGGTTGCGTGCTCGGATAAGGGTCTGCTATGGACTTTGGGTAAAACCCCATGCCGTTTTTTTTTCAGCGTAGGGGTTCCCGTTAAAGTCCATACCAGACCTAAGGGCCTGATATGCTCCTGGAGGGGAACCCATGCCGGTTTTTTATTTAAAATTTGGCGTGGAGTTCCCCCTTATGATAACAGCGGCAAGACTTCCCAGGTCGGCAAGTCCGCAGCTAAAAACGCAATGGAACCGCTGAACGACTGATTGCGAACTTAGCAAAGACTCCAAGCTCTAAAACGCAACGCATAGGTGTGAACCCAGCCTGAGTGTCGTTTCTCTCTGGTGCTTCCGTCCTCTGTTATCAGTATGAGTCACTTCTGAGAAGTTTTCCTGACACATGAGATAAATGGGAGGGAGGGGGACGGGAGAGCTCAGCATGCAGCTTGTCTATTCAGAACACAGTTCTGCTGTGTGGAGGGGGGTGTGTGCCTTTCCTCCAATCAGTTCTCACACACTGTAACTGCAGTCTCTCTGCTCCCTCCTCTGTACTCCTGACAGATGAAGAAAGATTTTTAACATGATCTGCACTTTTAAAGCGGTGTAGAGAGGAGAACACTGCAGATAAACAAGTAAACCCTATGTAGGAGAATTTGTTTAATTTCTCTATATCACCTGAGGCTGTTCACTTCACTGGGTATATGAGAGGGTTTACAACCACTTTAAGCAACAATCGAAAGGAATAATGGGCACACAATGGGCTCAGCGTTTATTGCCGTGTACACACGTTCGGTTTTACCGATGAAAACAGTCCGATGGACTTTTCTCATCGGACAAACCGATCGTGTATGGGCCCCATCTGTCTTTTTTCCATCGGTGAGAAAAAATAGAACATGTTTTAAATTTATCCGATGGGAAAAAAAACGATAGCAAATTCCGATCGTCTGTGTGGAACTCCATCGGACAAAAGACCCACGCATGCTCAGAAGCATTGAACTTCATTTTTCTCGGCTTGTCAGAGTGTTTTACGCCACGGCGTTTGGGACGGTCGGATTTTTGACTGATGGTGTGTAGGCAAGACTGATGGAAGTCAGCTTCATCGGATTTCTGATGGAAAAATCCATCGGATTAGAATTCACAGGAAATCCGATCCTGTGTACAGGGCTTTACAGTATATTTATTGCACAGGATGGTATAAACCAGCATTTTCGTGGTGGCACCCTTTAAAGTGATTGTAAAGTCTCGTTTTTTGTGGTTGAAAAATAACAAACATGTTATACTTACCTGCTTGTGTAGTGGTTTTTCACAGAGCAGCCCTGATTCTCCTTTTCTCACCTCCCTCTTCGGTGCTCCTGGCCCCTCCCTTCTGTTGAATGCCCCCACAGCAAGCAGCTTGCTTTAGGGGCACCCGAGCCAAGCCACAGCTCCCTGTGTCCATTCAGATGCAGAGCTGTGGCCTCCTCCACCCCCTTTACCCCCTGCATAGAATGCATCAAGATAAATAAACCTTCTGCGTTTACAATCACTTTAAAACTATGCAAAATCTCGAGGCACCCCAGTCTAAAATGTAAAAAAAATAAAATGTTACTTATCAGTTGAAAAGCACTTCACATCAGAGCCCTGTCCCCCTTTCACATAGGAGTCCACCTTTCACACCAGAGGTCTCTCTACATGTCAGAGTTTCCCCATATATCAAAGTCCCCCCCCCTATTACTGGCCCCCCATCTCCAGAGTCATAGGCCCCCTATCACATCATAGTCCCTCCTATACATGAGAACACCCCATCATATCAGAGTACCTCTATCATGGCAGAATCCCCATATCAGAGTCCCCGACTGAAACACAGTGTTTTCTAATCCATCTTTGATCCAGGATAAACTGGGTTTTGTGCTGGAGGCACTTCAGGGCAGGGGCGGATCCAGAGTCTTTTCTCAGGAGGGGCACTGCCAAAAAATAATTTTTTTGTGGGAAATTTATTGGGGAAATGGTTGGTGTCGGCGCTTCAATCATCCCGGCACCATGGTTGTTATGGTGTCAGGATGATTGAAGCGCATTATTTCTATTATTACATTGTAATATGAAATTAAATAGTTCAATGCAGAATCAGTGGGAGCCCCGAGTGTGTCACTTGCCACCGTCGCCTGCAATTAGTGGGAGCCCTGAGCGTGTCTCTTGCCACACGTTGTGGATTGTCACTTGCCACGTCACCTGCCACATCTTGTGGATTGTCACTTGCCACACCTTGTGGATTGTCACTTCCCACATCACCTGCCACACCTTGTGGATTGTCACTTACCACGTCACCTGCCACACCTTGCTGATTGTCACTTGCCTGCCACCAGATGCAGATTGTCATTTGCCACGTCACCTGACACAATTTGCGGATTGTCACTTGCCACGTCGCCTGCCACACCTTGCGGATTGTCACTAACTTGCCTGCTAAGGTGTAGTTTTGGTTGTCTCTTGCTGTGTCCCAGACTCCCAGAGTCAGGCAGCAGAGAGATAATGTAATCTCTCTGCTGCCTGCACAGTGAGGGCGGAAGTCACTGCAGGAATGCAGGGCAGGCACAAGCGGTGAGAGATGATCTCATCTCTCTGCTCCCCCGCTCCCGACCAGCTGATTGGCCAGCTGCCACACTGAGCCTGCTCTCTCACTCTCACCTGCGCTGCCAACACACTGAGCAGCACGGTCTGCCCACGAACCGCGCCGCCCCTGACAACAAACCACGCCGCAAGCGGAGCCGCCCGCTTTCTTACCCGTCTGTGGAGCCGCACGCTATTGCACCTCCCCGCAGAGCGGCCTGACGTGACTCACTGACGTCACTCATTGCTAGACGCCAAGCGGCCCAGGCGTTAGCAGCGAGTGCAGGGAAGAGGCTCCACCCACCTCCTCCTCCGCTCCTGGTATCGTGTCAGTGCGCCACGTAACTACATTAGACGAGTCTCTCTCTCAGCGCCGCTGATCGGCTGATGTGAGAAACTGAGAGAGAGACTCAGAGAGGCAGCGGCAGCCGCAGAAAAAGTACTGTATATACTCGAGTATAAGTCGACCCGAATATAAGCCGAGGCACCTAATTTTACCCCAAAAAACTGGGAAAACTTATTGACTCAAGTATAAGCCTAGGGTGTCCTAGGCTTATACTTGCCTCACTTTGCCTCACTGTGCCCATGCCTCACTGTGCCCATGACTAGACTGATGTTTAACAAGGAAGTCTATGGAAGGAGTGCCCGGCTTTGAAAAATCGGTTCTCCCAGACACCAAACTTTTCAAACTTATAGAGGAGACATGGGGCTAAATGTGTGCCAAGTTTGGGGTCCAGAGGACCTACGACCGGCTGGTACCGGGTCCGCAAAATCACTGGAGAAATGACCGTTTAACATTGGAGTCTATGGAAGGGGTTCCCGGGTTTAAAAAATCAGTGCTCCACGGCCGTAGGTCCCCCAGACACCAAACTTTGCACACTTGTAGAGATGACATGGGGCTACATGTGTGCCAAGTTTAGGGTCCAGGGGACCTACGAACGGCTGGTACCGGGTCCGCAAAATCACCAGAGAAATTACCGTTTAACATTGGAGTCTATGGAAGGGGTGCCCGGATTTAAAAAATCAGTGCTCCCCGGCCGTAGGTCCCCCAGACACACCAAACTTTGCACACTTGTAGAAGAGACATTGGGCTACATGTGTGCCAAGTTTGGGGTCCAGGGATCCTACAGCCGGCCAGTACCGGGTCCCAAAATTTCGGGAGATCAGGTGCAAAAAAAAAAAAAAAAACAGAGCAAGCAAGTGAGTGTGACAGATGGTCTCGGGGGGGGGGGGGGCAATTGCCACTGCCTCAGGGTAATCCAAAGGGCACCACACAGTCCCATGGCACCATGGTTGAGAAACCCTGATTTAAACACATTGTTTATGTAGCACTACCCCCGTAGGAGCTGCTGTTTGTTTGATTTGGGTCTACGTCCTGCCTATCAACCCCTGGAAGTGGCTCAAACCTTCCCTTAGCACAACTGATATGAATAAGGAGTGTGAGACCTATTGAGTATTAGGAGACACAATCCTGCATACATCACACAATAACCTGTAAATGTTATTACCTTTGCTGGTCACTAGTCCTTCTAAGTGACAGAGATACTTCACACAAGTTATATGCTTAATCAAAGGTACCTTTACTCAGTATAAAAGGGAAGGGTAAAGAATCACATTAATACACACAGTTGACTCTGCATGCGCATTGCAGATTCAATAAACCAATAAGGATAGGTATCACTGAGATTAGGTAATAACAGGAAATAACATCAGCTACATATATGTACATGTATCTATATGTGTCTCTGCACGGCTAACTGGTTGCTCGCGAGCTCCCCCTTTATTGCAATACCTTGCACGTGTTCATTCCCTATAATAGGTAAGCAAGGCCTATCTGCGTCCCACTCAAAGTTCCTTTCTCAATGAAGTCTTCGCTAGCCACCGTCGGTGCACAAGTTAAATTGTAATCCACAGGGTTTCAACAAGATGCTGTAATTATCCGCAATATTCCTGAGTACTCGTGTGCCTGCCACCCACTAATGACGGATGCACCAATCTCTGATCACATAGTCTCCAGTGAGATACACTAGGCCGCAAGCTGTGGCGTGATAGGTGAAGTGTGGCTGGCACTAACTAAATCACTTTCCTCTAAGGTAGTAGTCAATTCTGGGCAGGTAGTGTTGAATATAGGGGGCGCTAGTACTATTAAATATACCAAAGTGCTAAAATATAATTTAAACAATTTGACAACCTTATAAGCTCTTAATTGATAACCCAATGTAAAGCATTAGTGACAGTCCCAATATGAGTCCTTCAATTTACATAGTGTTTAAAGTCCATAACCAACATAAATACACATTTGCTGTTGTGGTCAATCTTGAAGAAAAAACTTTTTCTTTTTTGAGATGAAATCCTTCTGACATCAGAACTTATTCATTCAATAACTCTGATATGGAAATAGTGGTGATATAGAAAGTGAATCCTCCACCAATGTTTTTACAACTACACACCCGACGTGTCAGTAGTTTGATTCTGCTTACCAGAATTTAATGACCTCTTTCGCCAAAAAGTAGGTCATTAAGGCTTGCGCAGGATTGGGCCTGCTCACATAGATGATGATAGAGACGTACAGTAGCCTTCCTCCTCACAAAGTTGTGGCCGGATAATATGTAAAAATTATGAAAAAAATCCCCATAGTGTAAAACCGTTTATTGATAAAAAGTAAAAAACAGAGAGCCAAATGGCTTACTCACATTAAAATGTGCCCATTCCCGGCACTGGGGCTGCTGGTTTTCAAATTTGTGTGCTGGCGGGGAACTGTTCTAACTGTTCTAACAGTCCGGACATGACGCACGAACTGTTCTAACTGTTCTAACAGTCCGGAAATGACGCACGAACGTGACCAGGTACCGCCTCAGAGGCGGTACCTGGTCACGTTCGTGCGTCATTTCCGGACTGAGTGGTTTGCCGGAAGCTAGGAGGTGGAACGCACGCCGCAAACGGAGGTGGCCGCGTTAGAACAGTTCCCCGCCAGCACACGAATTTGAAAACCAGCAGCCCCAGTGCCGGGAATGGGCACATTTTAATGTGAGTAAGCCATTTGGCTCTCTGTTTTTTACTTTTTATCAATAAACGGTTTTACACTATGGGGATTTTTTTCATAATTTTTACATATTATCCGGCCACAACTTTGTGAGGAGGAAGGCTACTGTACGTCTCTATCATCATCTATGTGAGCAGGCACAATCCTGCGCAAGCCTTAATGACCTACTTTTTGGCGAAAGAGGTCATTTAATTCTGGTAAGCAGAATCAAACTACTGACACGTC
The DNA here is from genome assembly GCA_029206835.1 of Rana muscosa. Taxonomy (NCBI): domain Eukaryota; kingdom Metazoa; phylum Chordata; class Amphibia; order Anura; family Ranidae; genus Rana; species Rana muscosa. Next base: position 637,701,569 of record CM055116.1, read on the forward strand.
GGGTGTGTAGTTGTAAAAACATTGGTGGAGGATTCACTTTCTATATCACCACTATTTCCATATCAGAGTTATTGAATGAATAAGTTCTGATGTCAGAAGGATTTCATCTCAAAAAAAAAAAAAAGTTTTTTCTTCAAGATTGACCACAACAGCAAATGTGTATTTATGTTGGTTATGGACTTTAAACACTATGTAAATTGAAGGACTCATATTGGGACTGTCACTAATGCTTTACATTGGGTTATCAATTAAGAGCTTATAAGGTTGTCAAATTGTTTAAATTATATTTTAGCACTTTGGTATATTTAATAGTACTAGCGCCCCCTATATTCAACACTATCACTGGGAGCTTATCACTTCGCAGGGGAGCAGCTTTTTGTTTTTTGTTATTTAGTTTATTAGTATATATTGGCGCAAGGTTCTCTTTACAACTATAATTCTGGGCAGGTGCCCTTCTCACCAAACAGGCCCGACTTTCAGATAGTCTCCTCTGGCTTGTCCCGGTCACTCGATCTCCACGCTTCTACTTCAGCTGCAGTCTCCGGACTCCGTCACTAACAGCATATGGTGATGGATGACTCTGGTCTCTGCTGGGCAATCACAGGACGCTGTGGATGATCCTCTGCTGGAAATCACTCAGGCACTCCCGTAATTTAGGCCTAGGCTTCTGGCCTAATCCTTAGGAAGCAGGCCTCCGTGCCAACTTCCTGCTTGATTGAGAGCTGGATCCAGAGAGAGAGACACTGGCCCCTCCCCTGGTTTAAATAGTCTGCCCAGAATGCTTTGCGGTGTTGCAATGCACCCTGGGTAATGTAGTCTGTCTTTTACTAAAAGCAACAAAGTCTTTTCTCCTAGCTGATATCTGTCCCAAAGTGCATTAGTTGCATTGTAACACTTATACCACCAGAGGGAGCCGGATTCCTTCTTACATATGGACATCCTGCTACACACTCCCCCCACTTAAAGTCTTTGGTCCCCAAAGAGGACAACAGTATGTAACCTAACACATACTTTGGCAATACCTGCAGGGAAATTTGTTAGTTTATGCATGACAATAAACAACTTGCCTTTTCATAAGCAGGATTTAAACTTAAACAGCTCATATCATAACACAGAGCCAACAGAGGAACCTCCCACCAATTATCACAAGGAGGGAGGTTGTCCTGTATACGGACCACCGACACTTGGGTGTTTGTTTCAGATGTGCTAGGGAGTGAGCTGGGGTTGTCTTCCACTGAATCTGAAGTGGAGTGGTTCTCTTAGAAGTGATGATGGCCTTCTCAGAGCATTCACCCAATTGGTCGTACGTCAGTCTTTTTGGGGGGTGAATTACTCTTCTTTCCCTCTGCTCTTTAGGTATCATATTCTCAAGGACATTGGGGCTGGCTGTTTCTAGAAGCTCTTCAGGGGCTTCCTCATCTAGTTCAGGCATGTTGGGCTCCAGAACATCAGGAGCGTCCCTTTCTCCTTCAGATAGAGACAACGTCCCTTCTTCTGGGTCTTCCATTGACAAAGAGTCTGAGTCATCAGCTACCTCCTCAATGAGAATGTTTGAAGGCACGAATTCAGGAGCTTCTGCCTGAAGAGTTCCATTGTCAACTGTTTTGGGTGAGGTTTGGGAGGTGGTCATGGGTTCTGGCAATTGGGATGACCACAACCAGTCAGATTCTGCTTCTTCATCCTCTTGACCTTCATTGTCAGAGTCTCCATCTCTCACATCTGGAAGCACTGTTTGAGATCGGGTGATGGGTCTGGAACCTTGAGAAGTTGAAGGGGTTTCTTGTGAGTCAGATGCAGGAGGCATGCAAACTGCCTCGGAGAGGGGCAACAAGTGATTCCTGTGCCAGGTCTTTAACGGTCCCACGCTTCCTTCTGGCCTAATTTGGTACACAGGAAGGTTTTCCAGCTTCTTGCAGATAACATAAGGTTGGGATTTCCAACGGTCAGCCAACTTATGTTTTCCCGGAATTCCCAAGTTCCTCAACAGCACTCTATCTCCTGGCTGTAAATCTTGAATTCTGACTCTTAGGTCAAAGTTTCTTTTATTTCTCAGCCCCTGTTGGTCAGATGCTGCTTGGGCCTTTTCAAAAGCTGTCTTCAGACTCTTTCTCAATCGGTCTACATACCCCTTGTGGGATGCTGCTGAGGTATGATCCAGCGATATGCCAAAGGCCAAGTCCACTGGCAACCGAGCCTCCCGCCCGAACATCAAATGGTATGGGGAATACCCGGTGACATCACTGGCAGTGCTATTGTAGGCATGCACTATGGCAGCTACATGCTTGCTCCATTGCTGCTTTTTCTCTGAACATCAGAGTCCCCAACATATCCAAGAGAGTCCGGTTAAACCGTTCAGGCTGAGCATCTCCTTGTGGGTGATAAGGGGTTGTCCTGGTCTTCTGGATGCCTAACAGGTCTAATAACTTCTTTATTAATTTGCTTTCAAAGTCTCTGCCCTGATCTGAATGAAGGCGTTGGGGTAGACCATAGTGCACAAATAATTTTTCTACCAGTACTTTGGCTACTGTTGAGGCCTTCTGGTCTTTTGTTGGGAATGCTTGAGCATATCTGGTAAAGTGATCTGTTATCACCAAGACATTCCCTTGACCACTCAGGTCCCTGACTTTGCAGATGGCCCATTGGGGCTGCTTGACGTGGCAAGGTCTTCCTTTGAATGCATCGGACACAGGAATGGCAATATCCTTCCACTTCAGCCGCATGCAGGGCCAATAGAACCTATCCCGTACAAGGTGAAAAGTCCGTTCGGACCCTAGGTGACCATGGTTGTCATGGAGGGCAGCTAGGACCGCTTCTCGATATTTGGCTGGTAGAAACAGCTGCCACTTCTCTTCTGAGTCGTCAGAGGGGCCCCTTCGGTAGACCACCCCTTGACGTATGTGTAGCCGATCCCACTCCCTGCGCAACAATCGGGCTTCTCTTGGGGAGTCTGTTTCAAGCATCTCGGGACGCTGGCTTTCCAGGGCCTTTATCAGGAGTTTCCCTAAAGAGTCTTCTTCTTGCTCCTTTCTCAAATCCCTTTTTGTCAGCTTGGGCAAGCCCTCCCCTTCGACTTGGGTCACACTGCAATAGCACTTCGGTACTCCAACAGCTGAGACCCCAATTTCTTCGGCTCTTGACCCACCTCTGGCTTGAAGTTCTGTCCCCTGATATAGGGCTCGCACTCCCTCTGGGTCTAGTTGGGCCCATTCTTCGGTAGGGTCGGTGAGGGCATGAGACCTCCTGGACAGGGCATCTGCATCCCTATTTCCCACTCCGGGTCGGTACTTCAAGCTGAAGGTGAAGCTTGAAAGGGCAGCCAACCACCGGTGTCCCGTTGCATCCAACTTGGCAGTGGTCAGAAGGTAGGTGAGCGGGTTATTATCTGTCTTCACCACAAACTCCGCCCCATATAGGTAGTCTCTCAGTTTGTCTACCACTGCCCATTTCAAGGCCAGGAATTCAAGCTTGTGGGTGGGGTAATTCTTCTCAGCAGGTATCAGACTCCTGCTCACATATGCGACGGGTCTTAGGTAACCATCATGTTCCTGGTACAGCACCCCACCCAGCCCATCTCGGCTGGCATCTACATGCAGTTCATAAGGCTTCTTTGGATCAGCATAGGCCAGGACTGGTGCAGTGGTAAGACTCTTCTTTAACATCTGGAAGGCTTCCTCGCACTCCCCTGTCCACTGGTCTTGAATCGACTCTTTGGGCCTTCGGGGTCCCATGGTGAGTTTCACTGGTTTGACCAGCTCTGGAACATCATCTTCCCCTTCGTTTCTGAGTAACTCGTTCAGGGGTCTGGCAATCTTGGCGAATCCTTCTACAAATCTTCTGTAGTAAGAACAGAACCCCAGGAATGACCGAAGCTCAGTCACGTTGGTAGGTCTCGGCCAAGAGGTGACGGCATCCAGCTTCTCTGGGTCCGTGGCCACCCCTTCTGCAGAAACGATATGGCCCAGGTAATGGACTGAGGACTGGTAAAATTGTCACTTCTCTGGGGAGAGTTTCAGGCCCTCTTCACTGAGCCTCTTCAGGACCTTCTCCAGTCTCTCTTCATGCTCTTCTAAGGTTCTCCCGAACACGATGACGTCGTCCAAATATACCAGTACCTCTATTAGATTCATGTCCCCGACGGTTCTCTCCATTAGCCTTTGGAAAGTGGCGGGGGCTCCTGATAACCCTTGAGGCATACGGTTGAACTCAAAGAACCCCACAGGGGTGATGAAGGCTGTCTTCTCCCGATCCTCAGGGTGCATGGGGATTTGGTAATATCCACTTTTTAGATCCATTACACTGAACCACTTGGCCCCTGACAGACTGTCACGTACCTGATGGTAGTGAGCCCGAATTGCAGGGGACGGCCTCCCTTACGGCTCCCACTCCCGACCCCCTGGTAAGGTAACAGTTGGCACAGGAGTAAGGAGTGGCACGGGTGCCTGGCAGGATCAATTGTGGTGAGGTGGTGATTCAAACACCCGGAAGCTTCCTTGCAGAATACCGGAACTGGAACGGCTAGCAGGCTGGATCGGAAGTAGCACAGCAGACTGGATCGGTCTCGCAGACTGGATCGGAAGAAGCACAGCAGACAGGATCAGCTAGCAGGCAGGTTCAGCTTAGCAGGCTGGATCTGGGACAGTTCAGCAGACTGGATCGGTCTCGCAGACTGGATCGGAAGAAGCACAGCAGACAGGATCAGCTAGCAGGCAGGTTCAGCTTAGCAGGCTGGATCTGGGACAGCTCAGCAGACTGGATCGGTTTAGCAAACTGGATCGGAACCAGGAACAGGGTAGTAAACAGGCCGGGTCAGATATCAGGCGGGCAGCAGAAGTACAGGATGCAGGCAAAGGGTAGTCACAACAAGCCGGGGTCGGGTGCAGGCAGATAACAGGTTGGTCAAGGTAAGCCGGGTCTTTTAGCACAGGTATGGTCTCAGATCAGGGTTTAGCACACAACGCTGTAGAGCAGACAGCAGGGACTGTCTGTAAATGACAGGTTTAAATAGTCTCTCTGGCGCCACCCGCTGGACGCACGCGCGAACGGAGACCAGGAAGTCCGGGGCGCCTGTTTCTGGCAGGATCTCCATGACATTGCCCCCCCCCAAGGGGCAGCCTCCGGATGCCCATCCGGGCGAACTTTTCAGGGTGAGACCTTTTAAAGGACTGTACCAGACTCTTAGCGTGGATGTTCCCCTCGGGCTCCCAAGAATTCTCTTCGGGTCCATACCCCTTCCACTTTATCAAAAACTGGCTCTGGTTCCTTCTCCTCCTGTAATCCAGGATAGCCTCTACTTCAAACTCCTCTTCCCCGTCTATAATAACAGGGTCAGGGGTAACAGAGCTTCGGCCAGGAAAGGGATTGGAAATAGATGGTTTCAACAGTGACACATGGAATACTGGGTGGATCTTCAGTGAATCCGGGAGTTCCAGTTCAAAAGCCACTTCATTGATTTTTCTTTTAACCGGAAAAGGTCCTAGGAACTTGGGACCCAATTTCTTTGAAGGGCATGCCATCCTCAAGTTCACTGTAGACAGCCACACCAGGTCACCGGGTACCAGTACCAACTCACCACGTCTCTTCTTGTCAAAAGTTAATTTGTTGTGTTCCTGGGTCCTGGTCATAGTTTCCTGCAAAAGTTGGTTATTGGTGGAAAAGAAATTTATTTTCTCCTGTACTGCTGGCACCGCACATTCGGGAAGAGAATTGGGTAGGAATGAAGGGTGAAAACCAAAGTTGGCAAAGAACGGGGTCTGCTTGGTGGCGGAGTGGATGGAGTTGTTGTAGGCGAATTCGGCCAAAGGAAGCAGGGAAATCCAGTTATCTTGTGTAAAAGAGGAGAAGCAGCGCAGGTACTGCTCCAGAGTTTGGTTAGTCCTCTCAGTCTGTCCATTGGTCTGGGGGTGATAGGCGGAAGAGAATAACAGTTCTATATCCAAGGCCTTACAGAGGGACCTCCAGAATCGGGAGGTGAACTGTACCCCTCGATCTGAAACAATGTTGGCTGGTACCCCGTGGAGTCTGACGATTTCCTTGATAAATGCCTGTGCTGTTTCAGGGGCAGAGGGAGTGCCTTTCATAGGAATAAAGTGTGCCATTTTGGACAGACGATCGACTATCACAAAGATAGTGGTATGATCTTCTGCTGGAGGTAACTCGACAATGAAGTCTATGGATAACATCCTCCATGGTCTGTCTGGAACAGGCAAAGGTCTTAATAAGCCCCAGGCCTTGGTTCTATGAGTCTTGTTCCTGATGCAGGTAGTGCAGGACTCCACAAATTCTTTACAATCTTCCCGTAATTGAGGCCACCAAAAGGTACGCTGTACCAAGTCGGTGGTCTTCGCTATGCCAAAGTGCCCGGCTAATGCATGGTCGTGGCTCGTAGATCCTTGGGGATATAGATCTTGTCCTTATGCCAGAGCAACCCGTCCTTAACCTGCAGTTCCAATTCAGGAGAGGGCAACTGCCCTGCGGAGGCTTGTTTAAGTCTGGAGAGCAGGTTTTCCTGAAGCAAGAGGAAATTCCCAGGGGCAAGGATGGTATCCGGAAGAGAAACTTCTTTGGGTTTGTGAAACATCCGAGACAAGCGTCAGGCTTAGTGTTCTTGGAGCCTGGACGATACGTGACATGGAACGAAAACCTGGAGAAAAAGAGCGCCCATCTGGCCTGTCGTGGTTTCAGTCTCTTTGCGGATCTCAGATATTCCAGGTTCTTATGGTCAGTAAATATCAGAATTGGATGGGCAGCTCCCTCCAGCAGATAGCGCCATTCTTCTAGCGCAGACTTAATCGCCAGCAACTCCCGATCGCCAGCAACTCCCGATCCCCCACATCGTAGTTCCTCTCTGCTGTTGACAACTTGCGTGAGAAGAAGGCCACTGGGTGAAGCAGGGCCTTGGTTCCTTGTCTCTGGGACAATATTGCCTCTACAGCGATTTCGGATGCGTCTACCTCGAGGACGAATGGCAAAGAGGAATCCGGATGCTTTAAGACGGAGGCAGAGGTAAAAAGTCCCTTAAGGGCCTCAAAGGCCTTTTGGGCCTCGGAGGACCAATGGAAGCGGTTCCCCTGTTGGGTTAATTGAGTGATTGGTGCAATGATGGCCGAGAATCCTCTGATGAACTTGCGGTAAAAATTGGCAAAGCCGACAAAACGTTGGATTCCCTTCTTGTCTGTAGGGACCGGCCAGTCTAGGATTGCAGCATCTTCTGGGGGTCCATCTCGATGCCCTCACTGGAGATGATTAATCCCAAGAATGGTATACTTCCCTGCTCGAACGCACATTTTTCGGCTTTCGCATATAGGCCATGTTGTCGAAGCCGGGCTAACACACTCTTGACATGCCTGCGATGGGATTCGAGGGAGGAAGAGAAAATTAATATGTCGTCTAGATAGACGATAACAAATAAGTCCAGAAAGTCCCGAAGGGCATCATTAATGAAGTATTGAAACGTGGCGGGGCATTGCACAACCCGAAAGGCATCACCAAATACTCGAAGTGCCCAAATCGAGTACGGAAAGCAGTCTTCCACTCATCTCCGTCCCTGATGCGGACCAAATTATAGGCTCCACGGAGATCAAGCTTGGTGAAGACATTGGCAGCCCCCAGTCTCTGGAATAACTCTGGCATCAAAGGAAGGGGATAACGGTTCTTCACCGTAATTTTATTTAATTTGCGGTAATCCACGCAAGGACGAAGGGTATGGTCCTTTTTCTCGACGAAAAAGATGCCCGCGCCTGCTGGAGACGTGGATGGGCGAATAAACCCCTTCTTCAGGTTCTCGTCAACGTATTCCCTTAGTGCCCCCTGTTCAACCTCTGTCAACGGAAAAATCCTTCCAAATGGGATTTCAGCCCCAGGTAATAGTTCAATGGGGCAGTCGTAGGCTCGATGGGGTGGTAGAACCTCTGCCCGTTGTTTACTGAATACATCCAGGTACTCATGATAGACTTCTGGAATAGACTGACGTAATTCAGCTTCTGAATCCAGGCAGAGCAGGTTAGACGGCCCATGAGGGGCGTGAGAGCCACAGAACTGCTGGCAATAAGGTGACGAGAAGGTGACTTCCCCTGTGGCCCAGTTGATGGCAGGGTTGTGAGCTTGCAGCCAGGGCATACCGAGGATCACAGGGAATAATGGAGAAGAGATGATGTCCATACGTAACAGTTCGTGGTGGGAGCTGGAAATGACAGCAGAAATAGGAGCAGTCTCTAGAACTACAGGGCCGGATTTAATAGCAGACCCATCAGCCAGGTGAACAGAGAGTCCATGGGTCTTGGGAAGGAGAGGAATCCGATGTTTAGCAGCGAATGAAGAGTCCATGAAACAACTGCAGGCCCCAGAATCAATAATGGCGGGGGTTGGTAGGGTCTTTCCTGAAAGCTGCAATGAGACTGAAAGGGCCAGGTGAGATGCGGTCTTGGCTATAGGACCCGTGTATTCAGGAATCATAGAGAGACATTTACGGAGCTTCAGAGGGCAGTTCCTAACGTAATGTCTGGGCCCTCCGCAATACAGACACAGATTGTTCATCCGACGACGTTGTCGCTCCTCCGGGGTAAGGGAAGGACGAAGAACCCCAAGCTGCATGGGCTCAGGTGCGTTGGGTGCGGGAGCTGGTGATGCAGCGGGTACTGGGTGCAGGTGACTTGGAGCCCTTGGGAGCATCCAGGTTGGGTGAGAAAACCCTGTAGCTCTCTCAGCCCTTCGTTCTCTTAGGCGTCGATCGATCTGTATGGTTAAATCGATCAACGCATTCAAAGTCTGTGGCACCCCAACTCTAGCCAGCTCATCTTTCAGAGAATCAGAGAGTCCCATGCGGAACTGGTGACGGAGAGCGGCATCGTTCCAGTCTGTATCTGCGCTCCACCGCCTAAACTCGGTCACGTAGTCCTCTGCCGCCCTGCGTCCCTGCTGAAGGGTACGCAAAGCCGCTTCTGCAGTTGCTGAAAGCTGGGGATCCTCGTATAGCTGAGCCATAGCGTCAAAGAAGGAGGCAAGGTTGGTCAGAACTATGTCCTTTCGTTCCAGGAGACGGTGGGCCCAGGCTTGGGGGTCCCCGGTAAGCAGGGAAACCACAAAGCCCACTTTAGTGATTTCCAGAGCGAAGGTTCGTGGCTGGAGGGTGAAGTATAGTTCGCAAGAGTTGCGAAAAGCCCTAAAGCTACTTCGATTTCCGGAAAATCTTTCGGGTGCAGGGACCCTAGGTTCTGGAGAAAGCATTACTATTGTTTGGGTTGGCTCAGTCCCAGAGTAAGAGGTGGAAGCATGGGGAAATCCTTGGGTTCCGGTAGCGTTGGGAAGAACCAGTAACCGTTCTTCCAGCCGGGTGTAGTTTTGTTGAAGGTCCTTGACTGCTTCGGTTAGATCTGCCAGATGCTGACACAGATCTTCCATAGGGGAGGCTCCCTGCTCAGGCTCAGGCATGGCTGTCTGCTACTGTCACGTACCTGATGGTAGTGAGCCCGAATTGCAGGGGACGGCCTCCCTTACGGCTCCCACTCCCGACCCCTGGTAAGGTAACAGTTGGCACAGGAGTAAGGAGTGGCACGGGTGCCTGGCAGGATCAATTGTGGTGAGGTGGTGATTCAAACACCCGGAAGCTTCCTTGCAGAATACCGGAACTGGAACGGCTAGCAGGCTGGATCGGAAGTAGCACAGCAGACTGGATCGGTCTCGCAGACTGGATCGGAAGAAGCACAGCAGACAGGATCAGCTAGCAGGCAGGTTCAGCTTAGCAGGCTGGATCTGGGACAGTTCAGCAGACTGGATCGGTCTCGCAGACTGGATCGGAAGAAGCACAGCAGACAGGATCAGCTAGCAGGCAGGTTCAGCTTAGCAGGCTGGATCTGGGACAGCTCAGCAGACTGGATCGGTTTAGCAAACTGGATCGGAACCAGGAACAGGGTAGTAAACAGGCCGGGTCAGATATCAGGCGGGCAGCAGAAGTACAGGATGCAGGCAAAGGGTAGTCACAACAAGCCGGGGTCGGGTGCAGGCAGATAACAGGTTGGTCAAGGTAAGCCGGGTCTTTTAGCACAGGTATGGTCTCAGATCAGGGTTTAGCACACAACGCTGTAAAGCAGACAGCAGGGACTGTCTGTAAATGACAGGTTTAAATAGTCTCTCTGGCGCCACCCGCTGGACGCAAGCGCGAACGGAGACCAGGAAGTCCGGGGCGCCTGTTTCTGGCAGGATCTCCATGACACAGACTCTGCAGGGCGTCTTCAATTTGGGGAGTGGTGTATTGATCTGGGATGGTCCTTCTGTTTAGTGTTCTGTAGTCGATACACAGTCTCAGCGACCCGTTCTTCTTTCGGACTACCACTATTGGAGAAGCGTAAGGGCTCCTGGATTCTCGAATAATCCCCGTCCTCTTCAGCTCAGCCAACTGTTCCCGCAAGTCTTCTAAGTCACCCAGTGGGACCCGTCGAACTCTCTCTCTAAAGGGCTTATCTTCTTGTAAGCGTATCTTGTGAGTGGCACTCCTTGCGCACCCCACATCGAACTCATCTTTAGAGAAGATCTTTTCCCACCTTGCAAGTTGAGCTTTGGCCCTTTTTCTCCATCCTGGTGGGAGGGCCGTGTCTTCAGAACAGAGCTTCTCTATGGTGACTTCACCCCTTTCTTCTTTCTTCAATTCACACGGGGCAATGGGGGTGGCTGGATTCACCTGGCCCAACAGCATTCTGGCCGGCACCTTCACTGGTGTATTAGCAGTGTTCCTTATACTCACTGAAACCCTCCCATGGCTTTTCTGTAGGGCCTTCAATGGGATCACTTCGGGGATTACTTCAATCCCTTTCTGTCTTTCCTGTGGGCCTGGTTCGAAGACAATGAAGGGGCCTGGCTGTTTCCATGTGAGCTTGACAGAAGCCCTCAGGCAAGTCACCTCTCCCGGTTGTAATACCTTCTCCGTCTTGTCTAGCTTCCAAATCTTGCCAACTCCCTCAGCCGGGGCCTTCTGCTCCAGTACCAGGCGCTGGTAGGCTTGCCTTAACATGGGGTGGACTCTTGTGGTCAGGGCTTCTTCCTGTTGGGCCAACGGTGTCAGCAGTCGCCTGACTAGATCAGTGTTGGTCCCTATGATGAGTGAGCTCTTGCTGGCCCCTGGTGGGCGAGGGCACACTACTGCCAGAGTATCGAAGGTCTCTGTCTTCCCAGCCACTGAGGGATCAAAAGTCAACTTGATTGGCAGGTAACCGTCATAGGGAAAGCTCTGAGTTCCAATACCCCATATTTCCAGTTCCTCTAATTTCTGTAGGGGCAGATGTTTAAGATGTTTATCATAGAAATCCCTATACAGAAGAGTCACTTGAGCCCCAGTGTCAAGAAGAGCCTTGGTGTAGATCCCTTCTACTTGTATGGAGACTACTGGAGAAGGCCCCACTAACTTGGCAGGGAACTCCTTCAACACAGACTTCTTGCTGGGTTCAGTTACCTGTACCCTCACTTCTTTTTTTCTTGAGTTTCCGGTGGGTCTCAGTCCCTTCTGGGTCTGGTGTGCACTGGCCTTCCGTTCAACAGCAGCCTGAGTTGTGGGACGGGGCCTAATTGGCAGAGGTTTAGGTCCCTGACTCTGATGTTTTGGATCATTGGACTTCTTGAAGGAGTTCGTGGAAACTGGTGGGCGCCCGGCTGACTCCTTCACCGGGGCCCTCTGAAGTTTTCCGCCGGCTTGCGATATCTGGATGCAACTTCATCTGGGCTGGGACACACTGCTCTAACATGCCCGATTCCCCCACAATTGAAGCATGTTATCAATCTCTTAGGCTTCTGTACTAGTTCCATATTGGAGCTAGGAGGTTTTTTTGGTTCCTCTGACGTGTTCTTGTTGTGTGGCACAGAGGCCTGGCTAGTCAGCATGGACACCATTTCTACTAGTTGTGACACCTGGGTCTTTAGGAGTTCAACTTCTGAATCACCTTCTTCTGCACTTAACATTCTGACTCGGGCAGTTGGTTCGGTGTGTTGACTCCTCCTTTTGTCTTCCAACATGGCCTCCTCCTCCCTGACTATCCGGATCAAGTCGGGGTATTCCAGGCTGCTCCCGTCCCGCCGGGTGCGTAGCAATAATGCGATGGGGTCCAAGGGTTGAGCTCCCCTCAACACCTGCTGGGCACGGGCCTCATCTACTTTTCTTGGATCGATCCCTTTCTTCAGTAGGATCCGATGCAGGATCTTATCCAGGCGTCCTATGAATTCTGACAGCTTCTCTCCCTCTTTTTGGTAGCAATGCCCCAGCTGGTAAGTGAGTTCAGTGACGTTTTCCGTCCCGCCGAACACATTCTGCAGAATATTCAGATAATCCTGTGCATTGCAGTCCTTCTTGCTTAACTTGAGGTTACGTATGGCCTCCAGAGCAGGCCCCTTTAAGCTTTCCACAATCCGTTGTTTTTTTTGTTGTTCTGGCACCTCCCATTCTTCTAGGGCCTGAGTGGCGCCATCTAGCCACTCTTCAAATCCATCTTCCACTGAAGGTACAGGTTTCTTCCCAGAAAAGGTCCTAAGTTTCCTGTATCCTGACATCAGGTAGTCTGGAGGGTCCTTTTTACACTTGGTCACAATCTCCCCCAGGACAGCGCACAATTCTGAGCTAAGGGAGGTCAATGGTGGTGAACCGGGACCCTTTTGTTGGGCGCTCCCTCCTGTGCTGGGGCCTCCTGAAATAGTGGATGTGGGGCCATCTTTATTCTCTTCTGGGTGTATCAGGAGGAGTTCTACTTGGTTTGTAGTGTTTATGCTGGCACCCTTGAAGTAGTCAGAGATTCCGTTCCTCCACTCACATAATGCATAGGTGTGGGGGGGATTTACAGTATCTGTCTTTATGTCAATCACCCATGGCTTCCTGTCCGTGGACAATTCTCTCAAGACTGGAGTTAGCTGCTCCTCTACCCAGGCCTCTCTCTGGATTTCAACCACCAGGCCATTTCCGGGTAGGATGCCTTCATCCCTGCACCACCGGGCTACGACAGCAGGGTCCATTTCTGTGCTGTAAGGGTTCTGTCTAGGGGGAAAGTTGATTGCAGAACCGTAGAATATCCCGGACGAGCCCCCACGTGTAGCACTACCCCCGTAGGAGCTGCTGTTTGTTTGATTTGGGTCTACGTCCTGCCTATCAACCCCTGGAAGTGGCTCAAACCTTCCCTTAGCACAACTGATATGAATAAGGAGTGTGAGACCTATTGAGTATTAGGAGACACAATCCTGCATACATCACACAATAACCTGTAAATGTTATTACCTTTGCTGGTCACTAGTCCTTCTAAGTGACAGAGATACTTCACACAAGTTATATGCTTAATCAAAGGTACCTTTACTCAGTATAAAAGGGAAGGGTAAAGAATCACATTAATACACACAGTTGACTCTGCATGCGCATTGCAGAGTCAATAAACCAATAAGGATAGGTATCACTGAGATTAGGTAATAACAGGAAATAACATCAGCTATATATATGTACATGTATCTATATGTGTCTCTGCACGGCTAACTGGTTGCTCGCGAGCTCCCCCTTTATTGCAATACCTTGCACGTGTTCATTCCCTATAATAGGTAAGCAAGGCCTATCTGCGTCCCACTCAAAGTTCCTTTCTCAATGAAGTCTTCGCTAGTCACCGTCGGTGCACAAGTTAAATTGTAATCCACAGGGTTTCAACAAGATGCTGTAATTATCCGCAATATACCTGAGTACTCGTGTGCCTGCCACCCACTAATGACGGATGCACCAATCTCTGATCACATAGTCTCCAGTGAGATACACTAGGCCGCAAGCTGTGGCGTGATAGGTGAAGTGTGGCTGGCACTAACTAAATCACTTTCCTCTAAGGTAGTAGTCAATTCTGGGCAGGTGCCCTTCTCACCAAACAGGCCCGACTTTCAGATAGTCTCCTCTGGCTTGTCCCGGTCACTCGATCTCCACGCTTCTACTTCAGCTGCAGTCTCCGGACTCCGTCACTAACAGCATATGGTGATGGACGACTCCGGTCTCTGCTGGGCAATCACAGGACTCTGTGGACGATCCTCTGCTGGAAATCACTCAGGCACTCCCGTAATTTAGGCCCAGGCTTCTGGCCTAATCCTTAGGAAGCAGGCCTCCGTGCCAACTTCCTGCTTGATTGAGAGCTGGATCCAGAGAGAGAGACGCTGGCCCCTCCCCTGGTTTAAGTAGTCTGCCCAGAATGCTTTGCGGTGTTGCAATGCACCCTGGGTAATGTAGTCTGTCTTTTACTAAAAGCAACAAAGTCTTTTCTCCTAGCTGATATCTGTCCCAAAGTGCATTAGTTGCATTGTAACACTTATACCACCGGAGGGAGCCGGATTCCTTCTTACATATGGACATCCTGCTACATTTATGTAGCGGGGTTCCTTTAAATGCTCTCGAACTACTGTTCCCAGAACCCCACTGGTTCCCAGGATGTTTTGCTTCTGCCCCAGAGACTCATGGGTGGGGATATATAAGGAAGGGGCGAGGCCTGCCGCGGTCTCTTTGGACACGGGACGGCAGAGACTGATACACCTGTGCGGACCTGTGCTGGGTAAGGCCTGAAGCCTGGGGCCTTCCACAGCCGACCAAAGAGCCTTCCACCCCACTGCGAGCCTGGGTGGCATCCGACATCTCTACTTACAACCTGGATTGGATCGGAGACCCGATCGCATCAAACGCTGTGGGCGAGTGAAGTCACAGCCGGTGGAAGTTCCGGACGGAGATCGTGTCCGGCGGGTGAGCGAGCGTAAGCTCATTCCCTAACCTGTTTGCTAGTACTGTGCCTATAAACTGCCGAGGCCTACTACCTCATGTTAAAGACTCTCACTGGAGATCCACAGCAGGACTGATCCAGAGGATCTCCAGTGAAGTGTTGTCAGTTATCAACTTTTCCTTTTGTTCTGGATTACAATTGTTGTTTATTCTTAAGTGCACCACCTCTACAGAAGCCGGTGAAGAATCCATCATTCATACAGGACTGAGTTCTAGAGTTAGGAATCAGGCCTGATTCATTAGGGACCTAGTTTAGTTATTGCGCCACAGGGCGCCTAGTTAACAGTCGCCTCACATGGCGTCTCCTTATCCACCCCCCCCCTTCTTCATGGTGTAGTGTATTGATATTGTAATATTGCAGGGCTCTGTGAATATTCTAATGGTCAAGTTGTTATCACTGTTCATTCCCTTTGCATAGCTAAAAGTAAAATCTGTTATTCCTTTATAACTACTCCGTGTCTGAGTCTCTCATAAAGTATAAGTATTAAATGTGCATACCCCTAGACTAACTGTGCCAAAAAGGGTCGAGTAGATTGCCGGGGGTTGGCGGAGCTGTACTCAGGGCCATAGGCGTGCACAGCCTATTGCATTAGGGTATGCACCTCAAACCAAAGCTCAAACACACGTGCGTCTGTGTGTGTGTGTGTGTGTATATATATAAATATGCACTTTTTTGCTGACAAGCCAGGGTTCATATCGATTTGAATTGTGTATATATTTATTGTCTAAAAATAAATATATATGTATTACATATACAATTCCAAACAATATGAACCCTGGCTTGTCAGCAAAAAGTGTGTATTTTTAAATATATATATATATACACACACTTTTTTGCTGACAGTGACAAGCCAGGGTAGTGTGCATATCATATCGATTGGTTTCATTTTTTTTTTTGGTCCAGTGGCGGCTGGTGCTCAAATTTTTTGGGGGGGCGCAAACAAACTGAAAAAAAAAAAATCATCAATTGCCGCCACTGTGCCCATTAAACGCAGCCACTGTGCCCAAACGCCACTAGTTTGTCCCCAAATGCAGCCAGTTTCCCCCCCATATGCAGCCAGTTTCTCCCCCCATATGCAGCCAGTTTCTCCCCCATATGCAGCCAGTTTCTCCCCCATATGCAGCCAGTTTCTCCCCCATATGCAGCCAGTTTCTCCCCCATAATACAGCAAGTTTCTCCCCCATATGCAGCCAGTTTCTCCCCCATAATACAGCCAGTTTCTCCCCCATATGCAGCCAGTTTCTCCCCTATATGCAGCCAGTTTGTCCCCCATAATACAGCCAGTTTCTCCCCCATATACAGCCAGTTTGTCCCCCTCAGCTCTGCACTTACCTTCCTCGAGTCAGCGCCGTCCTTCTTCCGTCCTCGATGTCTTCTCCCGCCCTCTATGTCACTTCAGCCAATCAGGTTACCGGTAACCAGACCCGGTGAACCTGATTGGCCAGGGAACGCACCCCTGTGCGTCCTCTCATTAGATATTTAGAAGCCGATTACAGCCCTCAGGCTGTAGTCGGGAAGCCTATCAGAGCCAGCAGGCTCTGATAGGCACTTCTAAAGGCCAATCAGATGCTGTGATTCAGATGGCCGGCGCTAAAGGGGCCGGCCTTCTGAATAGTGGGCGGCAGCAATACATAGGTTCATGCAATGCATGAACCTATGTATTGTTGTGAGTGACGGCCAGGCGCAGAAGCGAGCGGTAGGGGGCGCTTCTGCGCCCACTATGGTCGCGCCGCCATGTGTAAAAAAAAGACATTAAAAAAAAAAAAAAAAAACTCTTAAAGGGCCCGTTTTTTTTTTTTTTTGGTGACCACAGGAGAGGGGGCGGCGCCCAGGCGCCCCCTATGGACGGGCCGCCACTGTTTTGGTCCATCATTTGCCCACTGCCTGCCCTGCTCAGTGCTGTCTCACTCAGTGGCGTCACTAGGGTTGGTGTCACCTGGTGCGCCAAAACATGTGTCACCCCCCGACACCACGCTGTATGTTATATATACACTGGTCTGTATATAATGTACCGTATGGTGCCAGGGTACAGTCTGTACATTATATGTACACCGTACGGTACATTATATACACTGGTCTGTATATAACAAGAAGAGAAATAGAGAGATAAAGAGATGAGAGAGAGAGAGAGAGATGACAGTGTGGGGGGGGGGGGTAGAGGAGGAAGTGAGAAGGGGAGAGAGAATGGAGAGATGGAGGCAGGAGGGGGGGGCAGTGCAAAAGGTGGCGGGGGAGACAGGGGTTTTGTTCTGTGTGCAAAAGTTTCACTTACCAATTATGCCTCCTTCCTCTCAGGCTCGTTCCCCTTTAGGTGGCTTATGCAGCAATAGCAGCCATTGTTTCATATCTCCCGCCCAGCTTCTCACAACACCCCAATCACAGCTTGCAGGCATTGCATGCAGGGGGTTGGACTGTGGGCGGGGTTGGGCGGACACAAATGGGAGGCGGAGTGTGGCATTGGACAGTTAGTGGAGTGAGGGAGGGGTTGGGAGAACGGACAGGACCAACAGGACACTGAGCACTTGCAATCCCACTCCCGAGCGAGATGGCTCTCCAAGTCATGCAGAGTCCTGTTATCTGCCCTTCGTTATTACTGCAAGGCAGAGCAGAGCGGCTCTCACTGCAGTGCTCACCTTGATCCAGCAGGCTGCAGGCTCCACTATCCAGGCTCCGCTCCGCTGCTTCAAAGGGAGAGAGAGGACAGAGGGGGGAAGGCGGAGTGCAGATGTAGATCACTCCGCCGGCGCCTGCAAGACCTGTAGCCGGAACTATAGAAGCTGCATCGGCTTATGCGGCTCCCGGCTGGGTTACTCCGCGGCTAGTTCCCTCCCTGCTTATTCCTTCCACTCAAAGCACACAGCTGTATTTTCTGGCGGACATT
Organism: Rana muscosa; assembly: GCA_029206835.1. NCBI lineage: Eukaryota > Metazoa > Chordata > Amphibia > Anura > Ranidae > Rana > Rana muscosa. The sequence goes on from CM055116.1 coordinate 637,719,209, forward strand.
ACCCCAGGCAGTGTTGGGTAAATGAGTTACACACAGGGACATGTTGCAGAGTGAAGGCAGTCAGTGCAGAACAAGAGCACAGCAGGCATGATTAGGGTGTGCCTGGGCACACCCGGCACACCCCGTGGGCACGCCTATGCTCAGGGCCCAGACCAAATCTGCGGCCCTCTTAGTTGAGGGTAACGCTACATGTGGGGGTTCTCGTCCGGGATCCTGATAGAGCAGAAAACCTGCCAAGAGGTACCGGCATGGACCCGAAAGACATCAGAACATGGTGTGGAGTAGCTAAGACAGATCCAAGCCAGTCAGTGGTCATTAACATGCCCGGTCAGGAATGGTCGACCGAGACGGTGGAAGGATTAATGAAGTCGGTGACCCCAGATGGTACACCGTGGGTGATGGGAACAAAGTTAGACCCAGACACCTCACACCAGTATGCACTAGTGGAGTATTCAGATGGGAAGCCAGAAGTTTGCAAGCGCAAATATACGCAGACGTCGGATAACAGATCTTATAGTCTGGCGCATGCTATCAAGAAGGAGCCACCCCTAACGGGACCACCGCAGACTGCGGCCCGTACCTCACCAGAGAGGAGAGATGGAGCGACACCTCCGGTGACGCCTGCACCTGCCACGGCCATATCACCCGAACTGATAAAGGCGTTAGGGGACCTACTAACAAACTGTCAGAAGGCAAGCACGGTGCACGTAGAGACTAGCTACCGGAGACTAAAAGCATTCTCGGGGAAGCTTCCCGTCCCTGCGGGGGAGGAAGATTTTGACACTTGGGTGGAACAGGCATTGCAGGCAGTAGAGGCATGGGAGGTGCCTGAGGCACAGAAGAGACAGCGAGTTTTGGAAAGTCTGAAAGGTGCCGCGGCAGAAGCGGTGAAGAGCTTCCGGTTTGGAAATTAAAACTGTACAGCTCAAGATTGCCTGGCCCTGCTGCAGGAAGGGTTTGGGCAGCTGGAGAAGGTGTCAGAGATGATCTATCAATTTGAACACACTCTCCAGCAGCCGAATGAGAAACTGTCAGAATATGTTAGAAGGCTGAACAGGCAGTTATGCAAGATTGTACTGAAGAAGGGAATGCTGCCCAAAGATGCAGATGAAGCACGCATGAAGCAGATTATGAGGGGAGCGCGGCGCTCAGACCCGGTCTGGCCGCACCTGAAAACCTCAGGAGGAGGGATGTCACTAACCTACTCTGATCTAATAAAAATTATTAGGGACGAAAAGGCGCTGCAGGAAGATCAGCAGGTGGCCAAGGCGAATGTCACACCTGTACCAGTGTTGGTCCATTCGGTCAAGAGCCCGGAAAGAGATGCGGAGGTTGACACTTTGAAATCGCAAATGGCCCAAGTGTTAGAGATGCTGACCTCTTTGATGGAGAAAGATCAGAGAAGACCAAGCCCAAGAAAGGAGTTGTTCCCGAACACCTCAGCACCGGCCTCCCTACAGGACCGAGAAGAGGTGATTTGCTATAACTGCGGAGGGAGTGGCCACTTTGCTAACGTATGCTCCAGCCCAAAGAAGAAGAGAACAGATAAATGCAACTCCAAAGGGCCCCGGTGAAGGAGTCAACCGGGTGCCCATCATCTTCAGTGCGCTCCAAACTGAAAAAAAAGGCCAAGAATGGAGGAGACAAAACTCCTAGGAGGAGGTATAGTAACCCCCCACCAAGATGTACCCCAGAGGGAGGGGGCAAGACCCCTCAGTGGAAATACAGTACCCCAAAGAAGGAACATCCACCTAAGAGGAACAATAACATCCCTCAGCGGGTTTGTGCTCCCATTGAGAGGGAGAAGGTCAATGCATGCCAGGCTCAGGAAAAATTAAAGTCCAAAAGAAGCAGGGCAAGGAAAAGCCCAAAGGAACTGGTGGGCCCGTCTCCTACTGTGCCCATCCAAGTGGAAGGAGTCTATACTAAAGCTCTTCTGGACACCGGAGCACAGGTGACTTTACTATACCGGGACTTCTATGATAGGCACTTGAGTCATCTGCCTATCCAGAAGATAGAAGAGCTGGAGATATGGGGACTTGGAACCCAGAGTTTCCCTTACGATGGGTACCTGCCCATAAAGATGACTTTCGACCCATCCGTGGCTGGGAAGGCTGAAGTGTTTGACACCCTGGCAGTTGTGTGTCCTCGGCCGTCTGGAGCCAGCAAGATTTCCCTGATCATTGGGACAAACACGAATCTAGTCAGGAGACTCCTGACCCCTCTAGTGAAAGAGAGAAACCATTCAGCCACCAAAATCCATCCCATGCTAAAGACGGCCTACCAACAACTGGTCTTAGAGCAGAAGACCCCGGGAGAGGGGATAGGGAAGGTATGGAGACTTGGCAGAGAAGGAGTAGTGCTACAGCCCGGAGAAGTAACCTGTCTTAGGGCCACTGTGAAGCTTTCGTGGGAACAACCTGGCCCCTTTGTCATGCTGGAATCCGACCCAAGGGAAGAGTCCTCAGGCCTGGAAGTGATACCAGAAGTGATTCCGTTCAAGGCCCTGAAGAAGGCCCATGGCAGAGTTCCGGTGAGTGTTAGGAACACTACGGGAGGACCCATGGAGATTCCTGCCAGAGTGTTGCTTGGTCAGGTGAGCCCTGCTGCCCCGGTCACTTGGTCCGAAGTCAAAGGGACGGGGGACGGAGGAGATGTTTGGGAGAAGCTGTCCGTGGAAAACCCGAACCTACCCAGGGCTTGGAAAGAAAGAGCCAAGGCCCAGCTGACCAGGTGGGAGAAGATCTTTTCCGAAGATGAATTCGATGTGGGGTGTGCAAGAAGTGCCACCCATCGGATCCGCCTCCAAGAAGATAAGCCCTTCCGAGAGAGGGTCAGGCGGGTCCCCCTGGCAGATCTGGAGGATCTGAGGGAACAACTTGTAGAACTAAAGAAGACTGGTGTGATCCGGGAGTCTAGAAGCCCCTATGCCTCCCCAATCGTGGTGGTCAGAAAGAAGAATGTATCGTTGAGGCTTTGTATCGATTACAGGACTCTCAACAGGAGAACCATCCCTGACCAATACACCACGACAAGGATAGAAGATGCCCTACAAAGTTTGTCTGGAGCCAAATGGTTCAGTGTGATGGACCTCAAGAGTGGGTACTATCAAATCCCTATGCACCCAGAAGACAGGGAGAAGACAGCCTTCATAACCCCGGTGGGATTCTTTGAATTCAATAGGATGCCTCAGGGTCTGTCTGGAGCTCCTGCTACCTTTCAACGCCTTATGGAGAAGACTGTTGGAGACATGAATCTTATAGAAGTCCTTGTGTACTTGGACGATGTCATTGTCTTCGGGAGAACCTTGGAAGAACATGAGGCCAGGCTGGAGAAAGTATTGAGAAGACTCAGCGAAGAGGGACTTAAGCTTTCCCCCGAGAAGTGTCGGTTCTACCAGTCTTCTGTGAACTATCTGGGGCACATGGTGTCTGAAGAAGGGGTGGCCACAGATCCTGAGAAGTTGGAAGCAGTCACTTCCTGGCCACGACCCACCACAGTAACAGAGCTCAGATCCTTCCTGGGGTTCTGCTCCTATTATAGGAGGTTTGTGGAGGGGTTTGCTCAGATTGCCCACCCGTTGAATGAATTGCTAAAGGCAGAAGGGGAAGAGGATGACTCAGGGCCCAGGAGGCCTGGTGAGTCAGTTCAAGATCAGTGGAACCCAAGGTGTGAAGAGGCCTTTCATGCCCTGAAGAGGAGCTTAACCACTGCCCCAGTCCTGGCCTACGCCGACCCTACCAGACCTTATGAATTACATGTGGATGCCAGCCATGAGGGTCTAGGCGGTGTGCTCTACCAAGAACATGAAGGACAACTGCGACCAGTGGTCTATGTGAGCAGGAGCCTGACCCCCTCAGAAAAGAATTACCCCACTCATAAGCTGGAATTCCTGGCCCTCAAATGGGCGGTAGTAGACAAGCTAAAAGACTACCTGTATGGGGCAGAGTTTACTGTGAAGACAGACAACAACCCCCTGACCTACCTCTTCACCACCGCAAAACTAGATGCCACTGGACACAGGTGGTTGGCCGCATTGTCTGGATTCAACTTCAGTCTAAAGTACAGACCAGGAGCTGGAAATAGGGATGCAGATACCCTGTCCCGGAGGTCTCATGCCACGACAAATGACTGGGAAGATTGGACCCAAGTGGCACCGGACGGGGTGCGGGCCCTTTGTCAAGGGGCTGAATTCCAAGCCAGAGGAGGCTCCAGAGCAGAAGAAATAGGGGTTATCATGGTAGGAGTCCCCAAACACTATTGTGGAGTAACTCAACTGGAGGAAGACAACCTACCGAGACTGTCCAAGAAGGAGTTGAGGTGTGACCAATTGGAAGACCCCATGGGGAGATTGGTCCTCTAAGCCCTGGAGAATCAGGATCCCAACAAACTCCTACATCACCCCTCAAAGGAGGCTCGCCTGTTGAGGAAGGAATTGGACAGGCTGCAGGTACATCAGGGAGTGGTCTACCGAAGGGGCCCCTCTGATGACTCAGAAGATAAGTGGCAGTTATTTCTTCCAGAGAAGCACCGAGAGACTGTACTAATTGCCCTGCATGACCATCATGGTCACCTAGGGGCAGAAAGGACCTTCCAGCTTGTAAGAAATCGGTTCTATTGGCCCTGCATGAGGGCAGAAGTAGAGGAGTATTGCCATTCCTGTGCACGATGCATTCAGAGAAAGACCCTACCCCATCAAGCTGCCCCAATGGGCCACGTACAGAGTCAAGGCCCAATGGATCTGGTATGCATTGACTTTCTCTGCCTCAAACCCGACCTGAGTGGATTGGGGAATGTTCTGGTAATAACCGACCATTTCACCCGCTATGCTCAAGCTTTCCCAACCAAAGACCAGAAGGCATCCACCGTGGCCAAGATACTTATGGAGAAGTGTTTTGTCCATTACGGACTACCACAGAGACTCCACTCAGATCAAGGAAGGGACTTTGAGAGTCGGTTGATCCGAAGACTTTTGGATTCATTGGGAATAAAGAAGACCAGAACCATGCCTTACCACCCACAAGGAGATGCTCAGCCGGAGAGATTTAACCGGACCCTACTCAACATGTTGGGAACCTTAGAAACAGAGAAGAAGCAACACTGGAGTCAACACATATCAGCCCTAGTACATGCCTATAACTGTACCACAAGTGACGCCACTGGCTACTCCCCTTATCGACTTATGTTTGGGAGAGAAGCAAGGCTACCTGTGGACCTGGCCTTTGGCACTTCTTTAGACAATACCTCAGCTACAACCCACAAGGGATACGTGGACAGACTTAGACGTAACTTGCAGGTGGCCTATGAACAAGCCCAGGCGGCTTCGAATCAAAGGGGAGCCCGCAACAAGAGAAATTTCGATCTGAAGGTTCAAGTGCAAGATCTGCAGCCCGGGGACCGAGTACTGCTACGCAATCTGGGGGTCCCTGGAAAACACAAGCTTGCCGACAGATGGAGATCTGAGCCCTATGTCGTCTGTAGGAAGTTGCCCGGTTTGCCTGTCTACAAACTAAAGCCAGAAGGAAAGGTGGGTCCACTGAAGACGTGGCATCGAAACCACCTGCTCCCACTTGCTGAGGCAGTCAGAATACCTCCCGTGAGAGACTCCTCTGAACCGGCCTCTATCCTGGATATTCTTAGGCCGAGCACTCGGTCCCAGACCTCTCGAGCTGAAGATGGGGAGGCCTCCCAATTGAGTACAGATGAAGGTGGAGAACTGGACTGGCTGTGGCCTCCCTCGACTCTGGGAACGTCCGCCATAGATCTCTCAAATGGAGGGGATACCCCAGATGCAACGCTGAATCCGGAGGCTACTGAATTCATACCCTTCAGTCCCTCAGCTGATTACTGGGAAGATGTTCCTGACACTTGCGCAGAGGAGGACCCTAGGGATTCCATACATCAGTCGATTTCTGAATCAGAGGTTCCAGAACCAGCAATGTTACCTGAACTTACTTCTGAAGAAGAGCCTGTGGTGCCAGAGTCAGAAGCACCAAGAGAGCAGAGGGCTCGCAGAGTCATCAGGCCTCCCAAGAAACTAACTTACCCCCAAATGGGGACGAGCTCAGAGGACTCTGTTGTAACGGCTAGGAGAAGTGTTGAGCAAACTGATCCCTCCACTGTCCATTTGGTGGAGGGCAACCCCAGCTCACTCTCTGGCACAGTTAGGCAGGCCACTCATGGTAATGTGACCTGTGGGCAAGAGAGTTCCATCCCAAAGTTTTGGTGGGAATTCCCTATGCCAACATCATGCTCGACACTGTCCAAGATGGTAAACAGTATTTGTTGAAGTTTATCTTTGGGGACCAAAGAGTTTAAGTGGGGGGAGTGTGTAGCGGGGTTCCTTTAAATGCTCTCGAACTACTGTTCCCAGAACCCCACTGGTTCCCAGGATGTTTTGCTTCTGCCCCAGAGACTCATGGGTGGGGATATATAAGGAAGGGGCGAGGCCTGGCTCGGTCTCTTTGGACACGGGACGGCAGAGACTGATACACCTGTGCGGACCTGTGCTGGGTAAGGCCTGAAGCCTGGGGCCTTCCACAGCCGACCAAAGAGCCTTCCACCCCACTGCGAGCCTGGGTGGCATCCGACATCTCTACTTACAACCTGGATTGGATCGGAGACCCGATCGCATCAAACGCTGTGGGCGAGTGAAGTCACAGCCGGTGGAAGTTCCGGACGGAGATCGTGTCCGGCGGGTGAGCGAGCGTAAGCTCATTCCCTAACCTGTTTGCTAGTACTGTGCCTATAAACTGCCAAGGCCTACTACCTCATGTTAAAGACTCTCACTGGAGATCCACAGCAGGACTGATCCAGAGGATCTCCAGTGAAGTGTTGTCAGTTATCAACTTTTCCTTTTGTTCTGGATTACAATTGTTGTTTATTCTTAAGTGCACCACCTCTACAGAAGCCGGTGAAGAATCCATCATTCATACAGGACTGAGTTCTAGAGTTAGGAATCAGGCCTGATTCATTAGGGACCTAGTTTAGTTATTGCGCCACAGGGCGCCTAGTTAACAGTCGCCTCACGTGGCGTCTCCTTATCCACCCCCCCCCCTTCTTCATGGTGTAGTGTATTGATATTGTAATATTGCAGGGCTCTGTGAATATTCTAATGGTCAAGTTGTTATCACTGTTCATTCCCTTTGCATAGCTGAAAGTAAAATCTGTTATTCCTTTATAACTACTCCGTGTCTGAGTCTCTCATAAAGTATAAGTATTAAATGTGCATACCCCTAGACTAACTGTGCCAGAAAGGGTCGAGTAGATTGCCGGGGGTTGGCGGAGCTGTACTCAGGGCCCAGACCAAATCTGCGGCCCTCTTAGTTGAGGGTAACGCTACATTTAAGTTTAAAAACTATGACAGCTTTGTATTTTAAAGAATATTAACTGTACAGGTAAAACACCATTGGCTCCTTATAAAAATAAAGGCAACACAAATACTTTCCTTGCATCATCTAATGAAATTCTAGCATTAAACCTATCATCTTTTTCTGCAGCACATCATTGAAGAAAGGAAACCGAAGACTGCCATGACAACTCGGGAGCCTTCCTCTTCCTTTTTTTTTTTTTTAATACTGGAAGTCATATAGAGTTCACCTAAGACTCATGCAGGTGATACAATAGTTTGCACCATAAAGAAACAGCTGCAGTTGCAGAGGGTAAAACTACATCTGTGACCTAGAAAAGAAAGGGTGCCTATGCAGCCAGCTCTTACAGTTGCAATACTAAGGTGGACTGGAAGCCCCTATACCTTTCTCCCCTACAAAATTATTTTTTGCTCGGGGATGTATCTGATAACATCAGTTTACAGCAGCTTTCATTAGAACCTGAATACATCCAAAAAAATAGGCTCCAAAGACTCCCATACACGTCATTCTATGCTTGCGTAGGTATTTGATCACATTACCTTAAAGCAGATGTAGCGGGGTGTTCCCCTTTAATCAGAGACAGGAAATTCCAGAGAGAGGGGAGTCGGGGGGGAAGGAATATAAGGAGGGGGCGAGGCCTAGCTCTTTCTCTTTGGACACGGGGAGGCAGAGAGAGAGAGAGACACCTGTGCGGATCTGTGCTGTTCCAGGCCTGAAGCCTGGGGCCTGTGGAGCGAGCCAAAGAGCCTTCCAACCCCTTTGCGAGCCTGGGGGCATCCAGACTCATCTCTTCTGAAGTTATCTGGATCGGGGATCCGATCGCAGAGGGCGCTGTGGACGAGGACCGACACAGCCGGTGGGAGTTCCGGACTGAGGGAAGTGTTCCGGAGTGGTGAGCGAGCGAAAGCTCATCTTTAAACTGTTACTTTTACACTTTGTGCCTACTAGACTTCCGAGGCCTAACACCTCTGGTGAGGGAGAATTACCCCCCCCCCCTATTGGATTACAAATACATGGATTTAAATACTTCAAGTGCACCACCTTTACAGATCCTGTGCCGGTGAAGATTTGTGTTTCTTCTAAGACTGAGTTTCATGGTTAGGGATCAGGCCTGATCCGTTAGATAGTTATAAGTTAGTTATCACACCACAGGGTGTTTAGGTAACGGTCGCCCCACGTGGCGTTCCGTCCCCTTTCCATTGCTGGTACACACGCACACAGTATTGTGATTTATAACTGCAGGGACCTGCTTATGTGTTGTGAACCAAATGTTACATGCATGTTATCCCCTTTTATCTTACCACTAGCAGTAAAGTCAGTTATTATTTACAACATTGTCTATGAGTCTGAGTTATCAATTTCACACACCCACATTTAAAGCATAAGTGATTGTTTATGTGAAATTGCTGTGGGTTAACTGTGCCAGAGCGGGTAGAGCAGATTGCCGGGGGGTTGAGGAAGCTGTACTCAGGGCCCAAAATCAAAACTTGCGGCTCTCTTAAGTTGAGGGTATCGCTACACGTGGGGGCTCGTACATCCGGGATTACTGAGACAGCGGTGAAACCGCCAGAAGCTACCGGCATGGACCCGATAGAGGTGGGACAGTGGTACAAGAGATGGGGCGTAGACCCAGCCAGGACGGCAGTTATAGAACTCCCGGGGATATGGCAGACACAAGCAATGATACAACTCATAATGTCCCTATCACCGATTCACAAACCATGGGTGATAGACGTGAAAACTAGTGGTGGACTTTCACATGTCTTACTGGAATGGCAGGCAGAAATTCCTGAACAGTTTAGAGGCAACAGCATACAAGATGAGGACGATCAGGTCTATCATTTGCTGCATGCGCTGCCGCGCACAAGAGACAGCCCTCAGACAACAATAACACTATCACCGCAGCCATCTTCCCCGTCATCCCCACAGAAGGACACAAAGAGTCCCAGGACAAGCCCAGGCACCCTTAGTGCAGAATTATGCGCTGTTCTGGGGGAGATTGTAGCTCAGTGCAAGAAAGAGCCCACAGATTACCCGATGTCGGGGTACAGGAAACTCTGGATGTTTTCAGGGAGGAAACCAGTACCCTTGGAAGAAGAGGGATTTGAGGAGTGGCTAGACAGCGCAACTCAGGCACTAGAGGAATGGGAAGTTCCGGAACGCAGAAAGAAACAGAGGGTTGTGGAAAGTTTGAAAGGGCCTGCTCTAGAGGCCGTACGCAACCTGAAGATGAGCAAGGCAGATTGTACTGCACAAGAGTGCCTCGATGTGTTACAGAATGTGTTTGGTGGGACAGAGAAAGTCACGGAGCTTGCTTATCAGCTGGAGCATTGCTACCAGAAGGAAGGTGAGAAACTATCAGACTATATGGGACGCCTGGACAAAATACTGCATAGGATGATCCTAAAGAAGGGGATCAGCCCAGGGAAAGTAGATGAGGCCCGTGCTCAACAGGTAGTGAGGGGAGCTCAACCCATGGATCCAATTGCATGGACACTGCGTGCCCGGCAGGATGGGAAGAATCTGGAGTACCCTGACCTCATCCGAATGATTAGAGAGGAAGAGGCTATATTGGAAGAAAAAAAAAAGAACGCCTGATAGAGCCCGTCAAACAGCCGGTAGCTATAGTTACACCGGCCATGACTCCCGATAGGGGAGCGGAGGTGGACACTTTGAAGTTGCAGATGTCCCAGATGATGGAGATGATGACTGCTATAATGGCGAAAGTTCAAGGTGGAGCAGAGAAACCAAGCCCCAGAAAGGAGTTGTTCCCAGATACGTCAATACCGAGTCCCACTCGGGACCGAGAAGAGATGTTATGCTACAACTGCGGAGGCAGTGGCCACTTTGCCAGTAGGTGTTCCAGTCCTAAGAAGAAGAAAATGGATAATCGCCAGCCGGCGGGAAACGCCAGAGGGCCCCGGTGAGGGAGTCAACCGGGTGCCCATCTCTTTCAGTGAGCTCCAAACTGAATGGAAGGAAGCAAAAGAGAGAGAACAAAACTCCTCAAAAGGAATCTAGGGTCTCTCAACCAAGATACACACCAGAGAGAGGGGACAAGACCCCTCAGAAGAAATTTAGCACTCCCAAGAAGGAATGCCTACAACCAAGAGACAATAACATCCCTCAGCGGGTTTGTACTCCCATTAGGGTGGGGAAGGTCAATGCATACCGGGCTCAAGAGAGAATAAAGTCAAAAACAAACTGGATGAAGACAAGTCCTCAGAAGAAAGTGACCTCAACCCGGCCGTACCCAGAAGAATTGGTCGGCCCGTCCCCCACTGTATCTATCCAGGTAGAAGAAGTATATACGAATGCCCTCCTGGACACTGGAGCTCAAGTGACTTTGTTGTACAGAGACTTCTACGATAGGCACTTAAGCCATTTGCCTATACAGAAGATAGAAGAGCTGGAGATATGGGGCCTGGGAACGCAGAGGTTCCCCTATGATGGTTATCTGCCCATAAAGCTGACATTCGACCCCTCTGTGGCTGGGAAGACAGAAGTGTTCGACACCCTGGCAGTTGTGTGTCCTAGACCACCCGGGGCCAGCAAGATGTCCCTCATCATAGGCACCAATACGGATCTAGTGAGAAGACTTCTGACGCCCCTGGTGAAGATGAGGAGCCATCAAGATCCAAACATCCATCCCATGCTGAAGACAGCCTACCAATGGTTAGTGTTGGAGCAGAAGACCCCAGGAGAGGGGATAGGGAAGGTGTGGAGACTGGGGAGAGAAGGAGTGGTGCTGCAGCCCGGACAGGTGGCTTGCCTCAAGGCCACTGTGAAGCTCACCTGGGAGCAGCCTGGCCCCTTTGTCATGCTGGAATCCGACCCAAGGGAAGATCACTCAGGCCTGGAAGTGATACCGGAAGTGATTCCAATCAAGGCCTTGAAGAAAGCCAGGGGAAGAGTCCTGGTGAGTGTAAGGAACTCTACAGGAAGGGCCATAGAGGTACCTGCCCGGATGTTGCTGGGACAGGTGAGTCCTGCTGTCCCAGTCAGCTGGTCAGAAGTGAAGCAAGCGGGTGAAGAAGAAGATGTTTGGGAAAAACTTTCCATTGAGAACCCGAACTTGCCTGGGGCCTGGAAGGAGAGAGCCAAGGCCCAGCTGACTAGATGGGAGAAGATTTTCTCAAAAGATGAATTCGATGTGGGGCGTGCGAGGAGTGCTACCCACCGCATCCGCCTGCAAGAAGACAAACCGTTCAGGGAGAGAGTCAGGCGGGTTCCGCTGGCAGATCTGGAGGATCTGAGAGAACAGCTTGCAGAACTGAAAAGGACTGGGGTGATTCGAGAGTCCAGAAGCCCTTATGCCTCTCCAATAGTGGTGGTCAGGAAGAAGAATGGGTCGCTGAGGCTCTGCATTGACTACAGAACTCTCAACAGGAGGACCACCCCTGATCAGTACACCACGCCAAGGATAGAGGACGCCTTACAGAGTTTGTCTGGAGCCAAGTGGTTCAGCGTGATGGACCTCAAGAGCGGGTACTATCAAATCCCCATGCACCCAGAGGATAGAGAAAAGACCGCTTTCATAACTCCTGTGGGATTCTTTGAGTTTAACAGAATGCCTCAGGGCCTATCTGGGGCCCCAGCTACTTTTCAACGTCTCATGGAAAAGACTGTCGGAGATATGAACCTCATAGAAGTCCTCGTGTACCTGGACGATGTCATTGTCTTCGGGAGAACTTTGGAGGAACATGAGGCCCGATTGGAGAAAGTGTTGAGGAGACTTAGTGAAGAGGGGTTGAAGCTTTCCCCCGAGAAGTGTCGGTTCTACCAGTCTTCGGTGAATTATCTGGGACACGTAGTGTCTGAAAAAGGGGTGGCGACTGATCCTGAGAAGTTGGAGGCAGTTACCTCCTGGCCAAGACCCACAACAGTCACCGAACTTAGATCTTTCCTGGGGTTCTGCTCCTATTACAGGAGGTTTGTGGATGGGTTTGCCCGTATTGCCAAGCCCTTAAATGAACTGCTCCGGACTGAAGGGGAAGAGGATGGCTTGGGCCCTAGAAGACCTGGGGAGTCGGTTCAAGATCAGTGGACCCCCAGGTGTGAAGAGGCCTTCAGAACCTTGAAGAGGAGCCTCACCACAGCCCCAGTATTGGCCTATGCTGATCCCACCAGGCCCTACGAGTTACATGTTGATGCTAGTCATGAAGGCCTAGGGGGAGTGCTCTACCAGGAACATGAAGAGCAAATGCGACCAGTGGCTTATGTGAGTCGAAGTCTGACCCCCTCGGAGAAAAACTACCCCACCCATAAGTTGGAGTTCTTGGCTCTCAAATGGGCAGTTGTGGACAAACTAAGAGACTACCTTTATGGAGCAGAGTTTACAGTGAAAACAGATAACAACCCCCTGACCTACCTGTTCACCACTGCCAAGTTGGATGCCACAGGACACAGGTGGCTAGCTGCATTATCTGGGTTCAACTTCAGTCTGAAGTACAGACCAGGGGCTGGAAATAGGGATGCAGATGCCCTGTCCCGAAGATCTCATGCCATGGCTGATGACTGGGAGGACTGGACTCAGATAGCACCGGACGGGGTGCGGGCCCTTTGTCAAGGAGCTGAATTCCAAGCCCGAGGAGGCTCCAGAGCCGAGGAGATAGGAGTTACCACAGTGGGAGTCCCAAAACACTACTGCGGGGTGACTCAACTTGAAGAGGAATGCTTACCGAAGCTGTCTAAAAAGGAACTGAGGTGCGACCAATTGGAAGACCCCATGGGGAGATTGGTCTTTGAAGCATTGGAAAACAAGAGTCCAGAGAAACTTCGACATCACCCCTCCAAGGAGGCTCATCTGCTAAGGAGAGAGCTAGACAAGCTACAGGTCAATCAGGGAGTGGTCTACCGAAGGGGCCCCTCTGATGACTCCGAGGATAAATGGCAGTTGTTTCTCCCAGAGAAGCACCGAGAGACTGTGCTGGTTGCCTTACATGACCAGCATGGTCACCTGGGAGCTGAAAGAACTTTCCAACTTGTCAGAAGCCGGTTCTATTGGCCCTGTATGAGGGCTGAAGTGGAGGAGTATTGCCACTCCTGTGCACGATGCATCCAGAGGAAGACTCTACCCCATCAAGCTGCCCCAATGGGCCACCTACAGAGTCAAGGCCCAATGGATCTGGTATGCATTGACTTTCTCTGCCTCAAACCCGATTTGAGTGGATTGGGAAATGTTCTGGTGGTAACCGATCATTTCACCCGTTATGCACAGGCGTTCCCCACCAGAGACCAGAAGGCTTCCACTGTAGCTAAGGTGCTTGTAGAAAAATACTTCGTCCACTATGGATTACCACAGAGAATCCACTCCGACCAAGGAAGGGACTTTGAGAGTCGTCTGATCCGGAACCTACTGGACTCCCTGGGAGTGGAAAAGACCAGGACTACCCCTTATCATCCACAAGGAGATGCCCAGCCTGAGAGATTTAACCGGACTTTGCTAAACATGCTTGGGACTCTGGAGACAGAGAAGAAGCAGCATTGGAGTCAACACATATCCACTTTGGTGCATGCCTACAATTGCACCACCAGTGATGTGACGGGTTACTCTCCCTACCGCCTCATGTTTGGGAGAGAAGCAAGATTGCCAGTGGATCTGGCCTTTGGCATTTCTCTAGACTATACCTCTGCTACCTCCCACAAAGGATATGTAGACAGACTTAGGTATAATTTGAAAGCGGCCTATGAACAAGCCCAAGCGGCCTCAGACCAGAGAGGGGCCCGAAATAAAAGGAACTATGATTTGAAGGTTCGAGTGCAAGACCTGCAGCCTGGAGACCGTGTTCTGCTACGCAACCTAGGGATCCCAGGGAAGCACAAACTTGCTGATAGGTGGAGGTCTGAGCCTTACGTTATTTGTAGGAAACTCCCTGGACTACCGGTGTACAAGTTAAAGCCAGAGGGGAGAGTGGGACCCTTGAAGACCTGGCACAGAAACCACTTACTCCCGCTTAAAGAAGCAGTCAGGATACCTCCAGTGAGGAACCTACCGGAATCTGTTTCCATCTTGGATACTCCCAGACCCAACACTCGGTCTCAGACCTCTCGATCTAGAGGTGGACAGGCTTCTCAACCAAGTGAAGATGGGAGAGGAGAACTGGAGTGGCTATGGCCCTCCCCAACCCCGGAAAATCCCACCACAGACCTTCCACCCACTGAGGATATGCAGGATGGGACCCTGAACCCAGAAGCTACAGAGTTCATTCCATCCAGTGGCGTGCCTGAATGCTGGGAAGATATTCCGGGCCTGTGCTCAGATGAAGAAGAGACAGAGGCCCCAGAACCAGTGACGATGTCAGAGAGTGTTGCTGAAACAGAGCCTGTGGCACCAGAGCCTGAAGTCCCAAGGGAGCAGAGAGCTCGCAGAGTCGTGAGGCCTCCCATGAAGTTAACCTACCCTCAATTGGGAAAGAGCTCAGAGGACTCTGTTACCACCGCTAGAAGAAGTACCGAGTGCTCCAATCCTTCCACTGTTCATTTGGTGGAGGGCAACCCCAGCTCACTCTCTGGCACAGTTAGGCAGGCCACTCATGCCAGTGTGACCTGTGGGACAGGGAATCCCACCTCTGAGTTTTGGTGGCAATTCCCTGTACCAACATCATACTCCGCACTCTCTAAAATGGTTCAGAAATGTTGTTAAAATGTTTATCTTTGGGGACCAAAGAGTTTTAGTGGGGGGAGTGTGTAGCGGGGTGTTCCCCTTTAATCAGAGACAGGAAATTCCAGAGAGAGGGGAGTCGGGGGGAAGGAATATAAGGAGGGGGCGAGGCCTAGCTCTTTCTCTTTGGACACGGGGAGGCAGAGAGAGAGAGACACCTGTGCGGATCTGTGCTGTTCCAGGCCTGAAGCCTGGGGCCTGTGGAGCGAGCCAAAGAGCCTTCCAACCCCTTTGCGAGCCTGGGGGCATCCAGACTCATCTCTTCTGAAGTTATCTGGATCGGGGATCCGATCGCAGAGGGCGCTGTGGACGAGGACCGACACAGCCGGTGGGAGTTCCGGACTGAGGGAAGTGTTCCGGAGTGGTGAGCGAGCGAAAGCTCATCTTTAAACTGTTACTTTTACACTTTGTGCCTACTAGACTTCCGAGGCCTAACACCTCTGGTGAGGGAGAATTACCCCCCCCCCCCCTATTGGATTACAAATACATGGATTTAAATACTTCAAGTGCACCACCTTTACAGATCCTGTGCCGGTGAAGATTTGTGTTTCTTCTAAGACTGAGTTTCATGGTTAGGGATCAGGCCTGATCCGTTAGATAGTTATAAGTTAGTTATCACACCACAGGGTGTTTAGGTAACGGTCGCCCCACGTGGCGTTCCGTCCCCTTTCCATTGCTGGTACACACGCACACAGTATTGTGATTTATAACTGCAGGGACCTGCTTATGTGTTGTGAACCAAATGTTACATGCATGTTATCCCCTTTTATCTTACCACTAGCAGTAAAGTCAGTTATTATTTACAACATTGTCTATGAGTCTGAGTTATCAATTTCACACACCCACATTTAAAGCATAAGTGATTGTTTATGTGAAATTGCTGTGGGTTAACTGTGCCAGAGCGGGTAGAGCAGATTGCCGGGGGGTTGAGGAAGCTGTACTCAGGGCCCAAAATCAAAACTTGCGGCTCTCTTAAGTTGAGGGTATCGCTACACAGAGTTTATGAAAACCACACATGCAAACAAAAGTGTACTCCAAAAATGTAAAGAGTCACAGCAGATAGGTACCAACTGATAACATCATGATGGTGTGTGTGTGTGTAATTATACCATCATGTCACCATCCATGCCATAAGAGGCAAGGGTGGCCCATCCATTAAGGGCGCACGGGCACCACCCCCTCTATTCACGCCATCCCCCTATATGGCATAGCATGAATCTATCCACAGCTGCCACAGCCACCCCCTATTCATGCGTCCGGTCCCTTTCAGGACGCCAGGTGCCTGAATTACAGAGGCGGGGGTGTTTTTTTGAAGCACCTGATTAGAGCCATAAGCCTCATACACACGATCGGACTTCCAACTGACTTTTCCGTGTATTTTGCTCCGAAGGGCGTTGCCCGTGAACTTGGTATGCATATACACGGCAGGAATTTTTCAGCCAACTTTCACCAAATCACGTGGTTTTTCTGCTCTTTACTGCCACCCTTTGGGCAACTTCTGCTATTGTTGTCTGATCTTTCACATTGGTTTTGAGCATGCGTGTTTGTGCTTTGGAATTTAGTCCGATGGACTTGTGTACACACGATCGGATTTGCTCCATCGGACATTTGTTGCCGGAAAGTTTGTCTGTTTTCACAGTGAACATTTGTCTGATGAAAAAGTGAAAAAAGTTTGTCCGATGGAGCGTACACACGGTCGGATTGTCTGCAAAAACAGGTCCGTCGGAGGTTTGTTGTCAAAAAGTCAGATCGTGTGTATGGGCCTATAGGCTCTAATAGGCTTCAAAACAGTATGAACTCGGAGCGCAGAGCCCACCCAGGTGTGTTAGAAAAGCAAATGAATATTCGCTTTTCTAACACTGAATAGCCTCTACGCCAATCAGGAAGCGTGAGTCTGTTATCCATTTCCCGATTGACTGAGAGGTCAGTCAATCCTATTGGATGCCTAGGAGGAGGGGAGGAGACTCACGGCAGAAACTGCCGTGATCTCAGAAGAGAAGATGACACAGGAGATGCTGACAGATGCCCTCCGGGGGGGAGGTTGTTTGTAGCCCCCCCAAACAAAAAAACACCAGCCGCTACTGATAAGAGGGTACATCTTACATTGTAAATTGATTTTCTTTATTGCTTTGATTGTGCTTTTAACTCTTTGTTATGATTTCTTGGTGGGATTTGGATACGTAGCAGATAATATGTCTAATAAAGGCCTGAGATATGTTTACAATTGCAATATAAAGGCAGGAGGCACTTAAGATACTGTAAGTTTAGTACTAGCAAAGCATACATTATGCAACTAGGAACATGAAAAGTAGAAGTGTAAAGGCACTTTATCTATTTTAGAGCCATGAATAAATCCTAAGTTGCCAGAGAGACAATGATACACGAGAAGAAAAAAGGAGAACAGAGAAGGTGACACAAGAGAAAACAGGGAAGCCTGTAAATAGCATACATGTGCTGTCTGGCCAATCACAGACAGTGGGACAGAAAATTAAATAAGTGGAGTTGTGAGATTTGTTGTTGTGAATATGTAATTCTTCTATGTCTTGGAAAGAAAGACAGCATTACACATCGTATTGGATGTTTAATTCTCTACGGAAGGAATAAAAGTAATCAAAATTCCTTCACTTGCACCTCTAAAAAACAAGGTTTGGTTTATATAGAGTGAGGTGGGTATTTTTGGCTATAGACAATCTCACTAATGACATCAATGCTGATGAGTAGGGATGAGCTTTGTGTTCGCGTCGAACACACGTTCGACTCGAACATCGGCTGTTCGATCGTTCGACGAAGAACGAACGTTATAGTCCGTTCGCGCCAAATTCGTGTCGCGCGACACGGCCCATAATTTACTGCGGCATCGCAGTGCATTGCTGGCTGATGATTGGCCAAGCATGCACTATGACCCGCATGCTTTGGCCAATCACAGCGCAGAAAAAACGGAGAGCCGTAATTGGCCAAAGCCAGGGTGGCTTTGGCCAATTATGGCTCAAGGGGTTTAGTACACGCCCCACACTATATAAGGCCGCCTGGAAGTCGGCCTTGTGTAGTGTGTTGGCGTTTGTGAAAGAGGCAGTTTCAGAGAGATAGACAGTGTCATTTATATTGAGTTAGATAAAGCAGGCAGGCGAGTCAGTTAGCTGCTGTTACAGTGTGTAGAGGATATATATGCATCCTAGGTGTTGTATATATATTTATACACTGTATTAAGTTTAGCTAGATCCGTTCCTGTTAGTCTCTATACTGTGACAGGCAGGCAGGTGATTGTACTAGCTGCAGACAGTCAGTGTTTCACTTAGTGTACTACTGTGTGCTTTGCATAGCATTCACCTAAAGCTCACCTGGATACAGTTATTCTCTATACTGTGACAGGCAGGCTGGTGATTGTGTTAGCTGCAGACAGTCACTTAGGCCCCTTTCACACTGGGGCGGTTTGCAGGCGCTATTGTGCTAAAAATAGTGCCTGCAAACCGTCTCTAAACAGCGACTGCTGTTTCTCCAGTGTGAAAGCCTGAGGGCTTTCACACTGGAGCGGTGTGCTAGCAGGACGGTGAAAAAAGTCCTGCTAGCCGCATCTTTGGAGCGGTGAGAGGAGCGGTGTGTTTACCGCTCCTCCACCGCTCCTTCCCATTAAAAGTAATGGGAAACCGCGGTAATACCGCCGTCAATGCGCCTCTGCAGAGGCGCATTGCCGGCGGTATTAACCCTTTTTCGGCCGCTAGCGGGGGTTAAAACCGCACCGCTAGCGGCCGAATACCTCCGCAATTCCGACAGTATAGCGCAGCTAAAAATAGCGGCCCTATACCGCCACCGCACCTACCGCCCCAGTGTGAAACCAGCCTTAGTGTACTACTGTGTGCTTTGCATAGCATCCACCTAAAGCTCACCTGGATACAGTTATTCTCTATACTGTGACAGGCAGGCCGGTGATTGTGCTAGCTGCAGACAGCCAGTGTTTCACTTAGTGTACTACTGTGTGCTTTGCATAGCGATCACCTAAAGCTCACCTGAATACAGTTATTCTCTATACTGTGACAGGCAGGCCGGTGATTGTGCTAGCTGCAGACAGTCAGTGTTTCACTTAGTGTACTACTGTGTGCTTTGCATAGCATTCACCTAAAGCCTAAATTTTTGATGCAATACTTTGCAACAGGGCTCACTTCTGCGCTCTAAGTACAGTATCTGTGAGGGGGTTGCAGTGTTGTGGCACCAGTGCCTAAGGCCCAATTTTTCAGCCCCTGTTCAACAGGGGCATGCAATTACAATTATTGATCTAATAATTCACAGCAGGGCCCATTCCTGCACCCACCAAGAGTAACTGTGAGGGCTTACAGTGTTGTAGCAACAGCACCACCACCAAAGGCACAATTTTTCCTACCGCTGTTCAACAGTGGCATGTAAATACAATTCCTGATATAATAGTTGACAGCAGGGCGTTCCAGCGCCCACCAAGAGTAACTGTGAGGGCTTACAGTGTTGTGGCAACACCAATACCTAAGGGGCAAATTTTTGCAGAGTATATATGGCAGGCCCCTACTTTCAAACATCCAACTTACAAACGACTCCTATTTGCAAACGGAAGGAGACAACAGGAAGTGAGAGGAAATCTACCCCTAGAAAGACAAATTCTCTCCTGTAAGAGTTAATATGTGAAAAAGGTGTCTCCTCTCCACTGATGCTTTATCTCCAATCCTTGTTTCAATAAAAAACCCAAATTTTCCAAAAACATTTGTCATTGGGATGGAAAGTGAGGTGAAATGTTCTGAACAGGTGCACAGACAGCAAAACAAATGTTACAGGGGTGATAACCCTTCCCTATGTTCTCCAAAAAGCTTAAAAATAGATTTTTTGGCTAGAGCTACATTTAAAAAATGTACCTGTTCCAAATTAAAAACAGATTGTACTTAAGAACAAACCTACAGTCCGCGTGTATTTTGCTCCGAAGGGCGTTGCCCGTGAACTTGGTATGCATATACACGGCAGGAATTTTTCAGCCAACTTTCACCAAATCACGTGGTTTTTCTGCTCTTTACTGCCACCCTTTGGGCAACTTCTGCTATTGTTGTCTGATCTTTCACATTGGTTTTGAGCATGCGTGTTTGTGCTTTGGAATTTAGTCCGATGGACTTGTGTACACACGATCGGATTTGCTCCATCGGACATTTGTTGCCGGAAAGTTTGTCTGTTTTCACAGTGAACATTTGTCTGATGAAAAAGTGAAAAAAGTTTGTCCGATGGAGCGTACACACGGTCGGATTGTCTGCAAAAACAGGTCCGTCGGAGGTTTGTTGTCAAAAAGTCAGATCGTGTGTATGGGCCTATAGGCTCTAATAGGCTTCAAAACAGTATGAACTCGGAGCGCAGAGCCCACCCAGGTGTGTTAGAAAAGCAAATGAATATTCGCTTTTCTAACACTGAATAGCCTCTACGCCAATCAGGAAGCGTGAGTCTGTTATCCATTTCCCGATTGACTGAGAGGTCAGTCAATCCTATTGGATGCCTAGGAGGAGGGGAGGAGACTCACGGCAGAAGCTGCCGTGATCTCAGAAGAGAAGATGACACAGGAGATGCTGACAGATGCCCTCCGGGGGGGAGGTTGTTTGTAGCCCCCCCAAACAAAAAAACACCAGCCGCTACTGATAAGAGGGTACATCTTACATTGTAAATTGATTTTCTTTATTGCTTTGATTGTGCTTTTAACTCTTTGTTATGATTTCTTGGTGGGATTTGGATACGTAGCAGATAATATGTCTAATAAAGGCCTGAGATATGTTTACAATTACAATATAAAGGCAGGAGGCACTTAAGATACTGTAAGTTTAGTACTAGCAAAGCATACATTATGCAACTAGGAACATGAAAAGTAGAAGTGTAAAGGCACTTTATCCATTTTAGAGCCATGAATAAATCCTAAGTTGCCAGAGAGACAATGATACACGAGAAGAAAAAAGGAGAACAGAGAAGGTGACACAAGAGAAAACAGGGAAGCCTGTAAATAGCATACATGTGCTGTCTGGCCAATCACAGACAGTGGGACAGAAAATTAAATAAGTGGAGTTGTGAGATTTGTTGTTGTGAATATGTAATTCTTCTATGTCTTGGAAAGAAAGACAGCATTACACATCGTATTGGATGTTTAATTCTCTACGGAAGGAATAAAAGTAATCAAAATTCCTTCACTTGCACCTCTAAAAAACAAGGTTTGGTTTATATAGAGTGAGGTGGGTATTTTTGGCTATAGACAATCTCACTAATGACATCAATGCTGATGAGTAGGGATGAGCTTTGTGTTCGCGTCGAACACACGTTCGACTCGAACATCGGCTGTTCGATCGTTCGACGAAGAACGAACGTTATAGTCCGTTCGCGCCAAATTCGTGTCGCGCGACACGGCCCATAATTTACTGCGGCATCGCAGTGCATTGCTGGCTGATGATTGGCCAAGCATGCACTATGACCCGCATGCCTTGGCCAATCACAGCGCAGAAAAAACGGAGAGCCGTAATTGGCCAAAGCCAGGGTGGCTTTGGCCAATTATGGCTCAAGGGGTTTAGTACACGCCCCACACTATATAAGGCCGCCTGGAAGTCGGCCTTGTGTAGTGTGTTGGCGTTTGTGAAAGAGGCAGTTTCAGAGAGATAGACAGTGTCATTTATATTGAGTTAGATAGAGCAGGCAGGCGAGTCAGTTAGCTGCTGTTACAGTGTGTAGAGGATATATATGCATCCTAGGTGTTGTATATATATTTATACACTGTATTACGTTTAGCTAGATCCGTTCCTGTTAGTCTCTATACTGTGACAGGCAGGCAGGTGATTGTACTAGCTGCAGACAGTCAGTGTTTCACTTAGTGTACTACTGTGTGCTTTGCATAGCATTCACCTAAAGCTCACCTGGATACAGTTATTCTCTATACTGTGACAGGCAGGCTGGTGATTGTGTTAGCTGCAGACAGTCACTTAGGCCCCTTTCACACTGGGGCGGTTTGCAGGCGCTATTGTGCTAAAAATAGTGCCTGCAAACCGTCTCTAAACAGCGACTGCTGTTTCTCCAGTGTGAAAGCCTGAGGGCTTTCACACTGGAGCGGTGTGCTAGCAGGACGGTGAAAAAAGTCCTGCTAGCCGCATCTTTGGAGCGGTGAGAGGAGCGGTGTGTTTACCGCTCCTCCACCGCTCCTTCCCATTAAAAGTAATGGGAAACCGCGGTAATACCGCCGTCAATGCGCCTCTGCAGAGGCGCATTGCCGGCGGTATTAACCCTTTTTCGGCCGCTAGCGGGGGTTAAAACCGCACCGCTAGCGGCCGAATACCTCCGCAATTCCGACAGTATAGCGCAGCTAAAAATAGCGGCCCTATACCGCCACCGCACCTACCGCCCCAGTGTGAAACCAGCCTTAGTGTACTACTGTGTGCTTTGCATAGCATCCACCTAAAGCTCACCTGGATACAGTTATTCTCTATACTGTGACAGGCAGGCCGGTGATTGTGCTAGCTGCAGACAGCCAGTGTTTCACTTAGTGTACTACTGTGTGCTTTGCATAGCGATCACCTAAAGCTCACCTGAATACAGTTATTCTCTATACTGTGACAGGCAGGCCGGTGATTGTGCTAGCTGCAGACAGTCATTGTTTCACTTAGTGTACTACTGTGTGCTTTGCATAGCATTCACCTAAAGCCTAAATTTTTGATGCAATACTTTGCAACAGGGCTCACTGCTGCGCTCTAAGTACAGTATCTGTGAGGGGGTTGCAGTGTTGTGGCACCAGTGCCTAAGGCCCAATTTTTCAGCCCCTGTTCAACAGGGGCATGCAATTACAATTATTGATCTAATAATTCACAGCAGGGCCCATTCCTGCACCCACCAAGAGTAACTGTGAGGGCTTACAGTGTTGTAGCAACAGCACCACCACCAAAGGCCCAATTTTTCCTACCGCTGTTCAACAGTGGCATGTAAATACGATTCCTGATATAATAGTTGACAGCAGGGCGTTCCAGCGCCCACCAAGAGTAACTGTGAGGGCTTACAGTGTTGTGGCAACACCAATACCTAAGGGGCAAATTTTTGCAGAGTATATATGGCAGGCCCCTACTTTCAAACATCCAACTTACAAACGACTCCTATTTGCAAACGGAAGGAGACAACAGGAAGTGAGAGGAAATCTACCCCTAGAAAGACAAATTCTCTCCTGTAAGAGTTAATATGTGAAAAAGGTGTCTCCTCTCCACTGATGCTTTATCTCCAATCCTTGTTTCAATAAAAAACCCAAATTTTCCAAAAACATTTGTCATTGGGATGGAAAGTGAGGTGAAATGTTCTGAACAGGTGCACAGACAGCAAAACAAATGTTACAGGGGTGATAACCCTTCCCTATGTTCTCCAAAAAGCTTAAAAATAGATTTTTTGGCTAGAGCTACATTTAAAAAATGTACCTGTTCCAAATTAAAAACAGATTGTACTTAAGAACAAACCTACAGTCCGCGTCTTTTTTGCACCGCCTGTATACTGCTGTTCAGAGTATATAGGGCCTTTACTGTATTTATTTTGGGTGCGGGGTTCCCCTTAATATCCATACAAGATCCAAAGGGGCTGGTAATGGGCTGGGGTAAGGGTGGCTGATGGGGTAGCCATGCCATTTTTCTCAATGATTTTCATCCATATTGCCGGGACCAAACATTACATTAAAGCCGCAAGCAGTTTTAAATGGCTTTTTTTCCTTTAGAAATGTCATTTTGTGCAGGGACAGTTCTAAACACAGGAAACACGTGCCACTTCCTAGGCATACTTTAGACACCCCTCAGGTACGATATTTAAAGGAATATTTCACTTTTTTTTTTCACTTTATGCATCATTGAAATCACTGCTCCCCAAAAAACGACCGTTTTAAAAGATTATTTTTACATTGATACATGTCCCCTCGGGCAGGACCCGGGTCCCCAAACCCTTTTTAGGACGATAACATGCATATTAGGCGTTATAATTAGCACTTTAGATTTCAAACGTTTGCGTCCATTGTATTTAATAGGGTTCTAAAGTTTGCGCGAACGTTCGGTCCGTTCGAAGGTTCTGGTGCGAACCGAACGGGGGGGGGGGGGGGTTCGGCTCATCCCTACTGATGAGTAAGCTGTGCGTGCTAAACTCTTTACTATGTACACTAGGAAGTGAGCAATGAGCACAGGAGAGTTGATCTAACTTGTTTCTTCTTTCTCCTAAGTATATTGTAAATATATAAAGTAATAGAGTAAATAACTAAAGTAGTCCAGTCTGTAAAATAAATACATTTTGTATCTGCTTACTTCTAATAGACATGTAGCGATACCCCCGTAGGAGCTGCTGGTTTAAATTTGGGCCTGCCGTTACCTTGATGCTCGTCTCAGGAGTTCTCCTTGAAGAGTTGCCCACAAGAAGTTTGCACCAAACTTCAATAAAGTCTCTTACAAGGGTTTTATTGAACAAAGTTTCAACAGAGGGGGTTGAAGGGATGGGGAGGACTCAGGTACCATGGTTGCGGATCACAGGAACTTTCCTAGGTCCAGAGGAACAACTGTCTCCACGCTGGACTCAGCAAACACCGTATAGGCCCAATCTCACTGGCCTAGCAACCGATGCGTAGCTCGATCACATATAGTCTCTGCCACAGACTTAGTGATAATAGAACAGTCTCTGCCACAGACTTGGTAAAAATAGAACAGTCTCTGCCACAGACTTGGTGTAACCCTTCCCTGGGTTACCTTCTGAATAAAGAACACAGCTCTCAGTGCCAGGATCTTCCAGCCGTTCCGGCATCACTGTGAGGTAGATTATGATCCGGATGCATCCTCCAATTGAGTCCTCAATTGCTTGGTCCCTTCCAGCAGGCAAGGCGACACAGGATCATCTCCAGATCAGTAGGCCCCCAGTAACTTCTGGGCCTACATTTCAGTAACAGAGCCTCAGGCCAACATGGCCCTGAGGCGGAAACTTCCATTACATCCCTGAGGCCATCAGGGCCCTCAGGTCGGGATCGGGCGGGTGGTGTCCACCACCCACGAACGACGACCCCCAACTCTCTCTTGATCTCCAATGGCGACTGTCACTTAAGTACCCTCTCCCAGCATGCCCCCTGGGCTGCTGCTGGGAAAGAGATACCCAATACGTCCAGCCTGTTGCCTTTCCAACCCTGACCAGTGGTGGCAGCGACACCCACCATCAGGAGGAAAATCATGCAACCAACCAAACTGAAACAGTGCCATAATTTAATTAAACAATCTCTCTGGGCTAAACGAATGCCCAGACAACTGAATTTCCACATATATAGCGCCCACTTATTGAGAGCAGGGCACTACATACTTCCCCCTCCACAACAGACGATGTCCTCATCGTCAAGGAAAGTTTGACCCTCAATCCTGAGGGTCAGCTACCTGAGTCCCAAAACTTGGATAGGGAAGGGAAGGGTAAGGTAACAAGAAATACACATTTTACATAGACATGCAATAATCATATTACTATACACTACAGTATTCCTATCTCTCTATCTAACCCACCCAACTTTACAGTAGCTTGAAAGGAGATCCAGGACACCTGAAACACTAAACAGCACTTCTCCTTTGCAAAATGACAAACTGAAACAGTCACCATTTATAATCACCAGTAAAAGCAAGGGTCAGGCAGAGTTAGTAATTTCCCTTGTTTGTCCACAGTAGTAACAAAATAAACGTAGTCCTCCTTTCCAGGCCGGCAGATGGCTACCTTGTCCGCATAGATGTGCCAACCATAGCTCCATTGCAACAAGCATCCTCTGAAGCGTTCATTCATGGCAAAGGAATGGCCTACTTTCTGGAAAGGTTTAGGTATTTCAAGGTGGTCCCACACAGCTTCCCTGTACCATTCCGCTCTATTGGCCTCAATCTCTTGCATGGTTTCCCTGAGAACATAGGGGAACGCTAGTCCATACCCCCTGGCTACCCGTTTGTTTAGCAATCTTTGGGATCGGGCAAGCCTGGGCAAAGATCTGGTATCTCCATATCCAGGCGGTATACAAGAAACTGCGGACTTGTGTACCATGCGATTTGCAGACAGATTTCCTGACCCATATGAACTGGTAACTTTGGGCAGGACTTCACTGGTAACAACCGGGGCTTCGACTCTGGGTGTTGTCTCCCTGGAATCAATGGCTGTCAATTGCGAAAAACCATGTCCTGAGGCAACATCCTCTATGTTGCTCCACAACAACTCCTGAGACATGGACTCCAATATGTTTCCACAAAAATCTGACAAGGAAATCTTTTCCTCTGACAGCAACCAGTTGCGTACAGTCTCAGGCACTTTTTCCCCAGATGTCTTACCGGTTCCTGACGTGGACCTCCCGAGACATCATCTCTCTCGGGGTCCGGTTCCAGTATTCTCTGGGGTGGACCTCTACCGTGGCCGCGGGAGGCCTTCACGTATCCCACCTTTTTCTGTACAGGTGCAGCGAAAATCGGTGCGGCGACAGTAGACACAGTCAAAGAAACAGTGGAAGTAGCATCCGCTGGTAACCCACTCACAGGGTGAACAGTAACATCCCCTTCTGGATTACTTATAGCAGCAGATGCGGTGGGCATGGGCCGGACAATTTGATTGAAGGCAGCAGCTTCTTCTGTCACGTTGCCCGTGACCCAGTCCACTTGGTAAGCGCGGGGTGGCATGGTGGGTTGCTCCATGGAAAACAGGTACTCCCTGCATCGTAAGCATCGAACAAAAGGACGGGGGTGCATAGCCAGTCCATCACACCTGTTACACAGCATACCCAGGGCCTCCACACCACTGATCGTGTAGAGCATGAACCACCCATGCGGCTTCAGTCGGATGCCAGTGTCTGTCAGCGCGGTTCCCGGCATCATGGCACCTGCAGCGGCGCCCACAGGAAAGATCCTGGGCTCAAAAGCAGACTGTAGCGATAGCACTGAAGACATGGCGGTGCTCCGTTTCTCTATGTGCTGGACACACGTGCAGCGTCTCACGCAGCAAACAAGCGGGAACTCCTCCCACTTGCTCTTCTTGGCACGTAGCTTGCGGGCTTTTCTTTTCCTTGACTCCGCCCACGGCCCACGTGGCCAGAAAATGATCGCAATTTCTTCCCCGTTTTAGCACAGTCCTTACCCCTCTGTAGAATAGGTACCCAAATGAACAGTCTATTTTAGTTGTGAGAGGTAACGGCAAAGCCCCGACTCAAGCCCCCACATGTAGCGATACCCCCGTAGGAGCTGCTGGTATAAATTTGGCCCTGCTGTTACCTTACCGTTCCGTATGCTCGTCTCAGGGGCTCTCCTTGAAGAGTTGTCCAGAAGAAGTTTGCACCAACACAAAGTCTCTTTCAAGGGTTTTATTGAACAAAGTTTCAACAGAGGGGGTTGAAGGGATGGGGAGGACTCAGGTACCATGGTTGCGGATCACAGGAACTTTCCTAGGTCCAGAGGAACAACTGTCTCCACGCTGGACTCAGAAAACACCGGATAGGCCCAATCTCACTGGCCTAGTAACCGATGCGTAGCTCGATCACATATAGTCTCTGCCACAGACTAAGTGATAATAGAACAGTCTCTGCCACAGACTTGGTAAAAATAGAACAGTCTCTGCCACAGACTTGGTGTAACCCTTCCCTGGGTTACCTTCTGAATAAAGAACACAGCTCTCAGTGCCAGGATCTTCCAGCCGTTCCGGCAGCACTGTGAGGTAGATTATGATCCGGATCCATCCTCCAATTGAGTCCTCAATTGCTTGGTCCCTTCCAGCAGGCAAGGCGACACAGGATCATACTCTCTCTTGATCTCCAACGGCGCCTGTCACTTAAGTACCCTCTACCCAATACGTCCAGCCTGTTGCCTTTCCAACCCTGACCAGCGGTGGCAGCGACACCCACCGTCAGGAGGAAAATCATGCAACCAACCGAACTGAAACAGTGCCATAATTTAATTAAACAATCTCTCTGGGCTAAACTAATGCCCAGACAACTAAATTTCAACATATAGCGCCCACTCATTGAGAGCAGGGCACTACAGACACTTACCTGTCCACCAATCCAGCGTCGCCCTCACCCTGGCTAGTTCTTTAGTAGCCTCCGGGTTTCTGGCACCAGCATCCTAACTGTGGGCAGCCAGCTGCCTACTGCGCATGTGTGAGTCACGCTGTGCTTTGTGAATGGTCTCGTAGTCTTCTGGGACCTGTGACGTGTCCCAGAAGACTGCGGAAAGGGAGGGGGGAAGGAGAACCTCCACTCGAATCGCCTAAGCCACATGTGTCAAACACAAGGCCCACAGGCTGAATCCTGCCCGCTAGACCATTTCATGTTGCACTCGCGCCCAGGGGGAGGGGTAGAAGTGAGATATGGACAGTTAATGAAAGTGAGCTGAACAATGCACACTGCGCATAGCACACCCCTAAACCCTGTATGTAGTGCACTCCTAAACACTGCAGAGCGGACATGAACACAGCCTGCTGTTCTCTATGGGGTGGTCAGATGGAAACAGACCACTTGTGCATTTCCATCTGACAGTCATCTGTTCTGATACGTTGGAGGGATTCCCAGCCGTCTGTTTTTAGCGGGCAGGATAGGTTCGGATGTCGGCGTGTGTCCACTGACATTCGCCGCTTCATAGAGAGCTATGGATGGTTCGACTGGGTCCACCTGAAAAACTGACAGGTGTACCCGATCGGTCCGTCATTGTGAAAGAGGTGTAATCGATTAAAATGTAAGGTGGGAGACAGAGTTTAGAAAATCTAAGGCCAGTATAATACAAATTCAAGGACTAGAAAGTAATTTACATATTACATACGCTTGTGCTCAAGTTCTCACGAGGTTTATAGCATATTAGTGGTAGAACAGCACAGATTACGGTACATGTTTTGGAAAAAAGAGAAAATTACTTGAAACCTTGAGGTGGGTAGTGATGAGCCGAACACCCCCGGGTTCGGTTCGCACCAGAACCCGCGAACGGACCGAAAGTTCGTACGAACATTAGAACCCTATTAAATACAATGGATGCGAACGTTCGAATTCTAAAGTGCTAATTATAATGACTATTATGCATGTTATTGTCCTAAAAAGGGTTTGGGAACCCGGGTTCTGCACCAGGGGACATGTATCAATGCAAAAAGAAGTTTTAAAAACGGTCGTTTTTCGGGAGCAGTCATTTTAATGATGCATAAAGTGAAAAAAAAAAAGTCAAATATTCCTTTAAATATCGTACCTGGGGGGTGTCTAAAGTATGCCTGTGAAGTGCCACGTGTTTCCCGTGTTTAGAACTGTCCCTGCACAAAATGACACTTCTAAAGGAAAAAAAAGCCATTTAAAACTGCTTGCGGCTTTAATGTAATGTCTGGTCCCGGTAATATGGATGAAAATCTTTAAGAAAAATGGCATAGCTACCCCATGACGCCCCCCCCCCCTACCCCAGCCCATTACCAGCCCCTTTGGGTCTTGTATGGATATTAAGGGGAACCCCGCACATAAAATAAAAAAGGCCCTATATACTCTGAACAGCCGTATACAGGCGGTGCATACAAGACAGGGACTGTAGGTTTGTTCTTATGTAGAATCTGTTTGTAATTTTGAACAGGTACATTGTTTAAGTGTAGCTCCAGCCCAAAAATCTATTTTTAAACTTTTTGGAAAACATAGGTAAGGGTTATCACCCCTGTAACATTTGTTTTGCTGTCTGTGCCCCTGTTCAGAACATTTCACCTCACTTTCCGTCCCAATGACAACTGTTTTTGAAATGTGGTGTTTTTCTTGAAACAAGGATTGGTGATAAAGCATCAGTACAGAGGAGACACCTTTCTCCCATATTAATTCTTACAGGAGAGAATTTTCCTTCCTAGGGGTAGATTTCCTCTCACTTCCTGTTGTCTTCTTGCGTTTGCAAGTAGGAGTCGTTTGTAAGTTGGATGTTTGAAAGTAGGGACCTGCCGTATATACTCTGCAGAAATAGGCCCCTTAGTTGTTGGTGCTGGCACAACACTGTAAGCACTCACAGTTACTCTTGGTTGGTGCTGGAACGCCCTGCTGTCAACTATTATATCAGGAATTGTAATTACATATAATTGTTGAACAGTGGTAGTAAAAATTGGGCCTTTGATGGTGGTGCTGGTGCCACAACACTGTAAGCCCTGACAGTTACTCTTGGTGGGTGCAGCAATGGGCCCTGCTGTGAATTATTAGATCAAGAATTGTAATTGCATGCCCCTGTTGAACAGGGGCTGAAAAATTGGGCCTTTCGTGGTGGTGGTGGTGGTGGTGGTGTTGCCACAACACTGTAAGCCCTCAGAGTTACTCTTGGTGGGTGCAGGAATGGGCCCTGCTGTGAATTATTAGATCAAGAATTGTAATTACATGCCCCTTTTGAACAGGGGCTTAAAAATTGGGCCTTTCGTGGTGGTGGTGGTGGTGGTGGCGTTGCCACAACACTGTAAGCCCTCAGAGTTACTCTTGGTGGGTGCAGCAATGGGCCCTGCTGTGAATTATTAGATCAAGAATTGTAATTACATGCCCCTGTTGAACAGGGGCTGAAAAATTGGGCCTTAGGCACTGGTGGCACAACACTGCAACCCCTCACAGATACTGTACTTGGAGCACAGCAATGAGCCCTGTTGCAAAGTATTGCTTCAAAAATTGTAATTACACGCCCCTGTTAAACAGGGGCTGAAAAATTGGGCCTTAGGCACTGGTGGCACAACACTGCAACCCCTCACAGATACTGTACTTGGAGCACAGCAATGAGCCCTGTTGCAAAGTATTGCTTCAAAAATTGTAATTACACGCCCCTGTTAAACAGGGGCTGAAAAATTGGGCGTTAGGCACTGGTGGCGGCACCCATAAACAAAAATGATCTTCCAAGCTATCATCATCAATCGTATCATTGAGGACTCGGAGGAGGAGGATAGCCAGTCAACATAACAGCACAGGCACTCAGCATCAGCATCAGTCTTGAAGGGATGTGACATGTTAAAATCAATTAGTCTGTTATATCAGCATCAGGTGTGTGGTAGCTGGTGGTGATCCAAGACTGGTTCATCTTGATGAAAGTCAGTCGATCAACTGAGTCGGTGGACAGGCGCACCCTGTGATCCATGACAAATCCTCCAGCAGCACTGAATGTGCGTTCCGAAAGAACGCTGGATGCAGGACAGGCCAGTAGCTCAATTGCATACTGTGCAAGCTCTGGCCAGTGATCCATCCTCAAGACCCAGTAAGCCAGAGGATTTTCGGTGGGGAAGGTGTCCAAGTCTGACCTTGCCCCTAGATATTCCTGCACCATGTTTATCAGACGCTGGCGATGGTTGCTGGAACCGATCATACTTTGGGGCTGCGGACTAAAGAATTGTCTGAACGCATCGGTCAGACGGCCACCTTCCCCACCGCTCCTTCTTTGACTGGCCGAAGCCTCAGCAACTCGTTGTCCAGGACCAGGAGTTTGTAACCTCCCAGTCTCTGGGAACGCGTTGCACAGACCTTTCTGCAAGGCCTCCCGGAGTTGTCTCATCCTCTGCTCCCTCTGCAACGGTAACATAAGGTCCGCAACCTTACCCTTGTACCGTGGATCAAGGAGAGTGGCCAGCCAGTAATGGTCCCTCTCCTTGATCCGAAGAATACGAGGATCCTTCCGCAGACTTTGCAGGATCAGGGAGGCCATGCAGCGTAGGTTAGCTGAGGCATTCGGTCCGGAGTCCTCTGGGTCACTAAGGACGACATGATCCGCAGCCACCTCCTCCCAGCCACGTACAAGTCCACGGGTTTCTTGGGACTGTAAATCATCCCTAAAAGACTGCTGCTGTTGATGCTGCTGAGTGCCAGGCTCCACCTCCATGCTGACACAATCCTCCTCCTCCTCCTCCTCCTCCTCCTCTTCCTGTGCGATGGGTGGGACAGAAGGAACACTGTCTGGGTAAAGGGGGCCTTGAGAGGCAAGGAAGTCCTCCTCTTCCTGCCTCTGTTCTGCCTCAAGTGCCCTGTCCATTATTCCACGCAGCGTGTGCTCCAACAGGTGGACAAGAGGTACAGTGTCACTGATGCATGCACTGTCACTGCTCACCATCCTCGTGGCCTCCTCAAATGGTGCCAGGACAGTGCATGCATCCCTGATCATGCCCCACTGGCGTGGAGAAAAAAAACCAAGCTCCCCTGACCCTGTCCTGGTGCCGTAGTCGCACAGGTACTCATTGATGGCCCTCTGCTGCGTGTGCAGCCGCTGCAGCATGGCCAACGTTGAGTTCCACCTGGTGGGCATGTCACATATAAGGCGGTTCTTGGGCAGGTTCAACTCCTTTTGCAGCTCAGCCAGGCGAGCACTGGCATTATAAGATCTGCGGAAATGCACACAGACTTTCCTGGCCTGCCTCAGGACATCCTGTAAGCCCGGGTACCTGCCCAAGAACCGCTGCACCACCAGGTTAAGGACGCGAGGCACACAGGGCACATGGGTCAGTTGTCCCTGTCGGAGGGCGGAGAGGAGGTTGGTGCCATTGTCGCAAACCACCATTCCTGGCTTAAGCTGGCGTGGCGTCAACCACCTCTCGGCCTGGCCCTGCAGAGCAGACAGGACCTCTGCCCCAGTGTGGCTTCTGTCCCCCAAACACACCAGCGCAAGCACGGCATGGCATCTTTTTGCCTGCGTACTTGTGTAGCCCCTTGAACGCCTACGGAGCACCGCTGGTTCAGAGGACAAAGCACAGGAAGAGGCCATGGAGGAAGAAGAAGAGGAGGGGGTGGAGGAGAGAGGTGTGTCACAACCAGTAGTAGCATTTTGGAGGCGTGGCGGTGGAACAACCTCCAACACTACTGCACCTTGTCCTGCATCCTTCCCAGCTGCCAAAAGAGTGACCCAATGGGCCGTGAAAGAAAGGTAACGTCCCTGTCCATGCCTGCTGGACCATGAGTCAGCGGTAATATGCACCTTACCGCTGACCGCCCTGTCCAGCGA
Source organism: Rana muscosa (assembly GCA_029206835.1). Classification (NCBI taxonomy): domain Eukaryota; kingdom Metazoa; phylum Chordata; class Amphibia; order Anura; family Ranidae; genus Rana; species Rana muscosa. Next base: position 637,752,172 of record CM055116.1, read on the forward strand.
GGCCAAGACATTGCCTTCCACATGCCGGTAGAGAGCCGGAATAGCCTTCCGTGAGAAAAAGTGGCGTTTGGGAACCTGCCACTGAGGAACCGCACATTGCACAAACTCACGGAAGGGGGCCGAGTCTACCAACTGAAAAGGCAGCAGTTGAAGCGCTAGCAATTTAGCCAAGCTAGCATTCAACCGCTGGGCATGTGGATGGCTGGGAGTGAACTTCTTTCGACGGTCCAGCAGCTGGGGCAGGGAAATTTGCCTGCTAGAATCGGACGTCGGTGTACTGCTAGCAGAGTGGCCGCAAGTACTTGGCTGTGACACACCTAATTCTACACCTTCATTCCTCTCAGTGCATGTTTCAGAGAGGACTGAAGTTATAGTGGGGTTGGAGATCCCAGCTGATGCGGTGCAAGGAGAGGTCCGCTTTGTTCTTTGGTGTGGGTCTTTGAGGTAGGCTTGCCAACGAGCTGCATGGCAGGTCAACATATGTCTGGTCAGGCATGTGGTACCCAAGCGGCTGATGTTTTGGCCACGCGATATACGCTCGAGACATATGTTGCAAACAGCAGCTGTGCGATCTGATGCACTAGCCTCAAAAAAGGCCCACACCAAAGAACTTTTTGAATGACGGGCAGAGGCAGCGCCCTGCACAGGCGGAGCTCTGCGGTGTGATTCCGTCGGTGTACTGCCCTTACGCTGGCCACCAAAGGGCATCCTGCCTCGTTGGAGATGTGCCTCCTCCTCATCCTCCTCCTCCTCCTCTCTCCTATTAGGCACCCACGTGGAGTCAGTGACCTCATCATCCCCTCCCTCCTCATCACTGGAGCCAATCTGGCAGTATGCTGCAGCTGCTGGAACATGACTGCCAGATTGGTGTCCTTCTTGAGCATCCCCTCTGTCTGCTCTCACGCTACTGCCTTCCTCTAGCTGGGTTTCATCATCAGACCCTTCGAAACGCTGGGCATCCTCCTGGAGCATGTACCCAACACTGTGCTCAAACAGTTCGGGGGACTCCTCAGGAGGAGGAGATGGTGGGTCTAGGGAAGGAGTGACTGATGATGAGTCTGACATTGATACCAGGGAAGAGGACGCTTTGGCAGCTGCTTTGCCAGTACCCTGAGCCTGGGTGAGAGAGGATGAGGAGGAGGAGGAGGGCTTGTTCATCCACTCTACCAAGTCTTCGGCATGATGTGGCTCAACATGTCCAGCTGCCGAAAAGAAGGACAAGCCTGTCCCATGGCCATGTGCTGATGACAATGCACCGCGTCCACGACCAGCACTGTTGCCCCCAGACACAGAGCCTGCTTGCCCTCTTTTATTGCCTCCTGACTGTCTGCCTCTCCTTGTTTGCCTTCCAGACATTCTAATGGATGGCCTGCAGGGAGATGGGAAAAAAAGCAATAAGGGCTACCTTCAGGTGTCCTTCTCTGTCCCTTTACTTAAGGATTTCTAAATATGGTTAAGGATGATTGCTTTCGCACAGAATAGCACAATGACAATTTCCCTGACTGTCCAAAAAACAAGGATTTCAAAGATGGTTGATGAGGAATGCTTTAGCACAGTATAGCACAATGAGAATTTCCCTCACTGTCCTTCCCTGTCCCTACAAACAAGGTTTAGCACAGTAAAACACACTGACACTCTCCCTACCTATAGTTTTCTGTCCCTATAAAAAATTTTTTTTTTAAAGATGGTTGATGAGGAATGCTTTAGCACAGTATAGCACAATGAGAATTTCCCTCACTGTCCTTCCCTGTCCCTACAAACAAGGTTTAGCACAGTAAAACACACTGACACTCTCCCTACCTATAGTTTTCTGTCCCTATAAAAAATTTTTTTTTAAAGATGGTTGATGAGGAATGCTTTAGCACAGTATAGCACAATGAGAATTTCCCTCACTGTCCTTCCCTGTCCCTACAAACAAGGTTTAGCACAGTAAAACACACTGACACTCTCCCTACCTATAGTTTTCTGTCCCTATAAAAAATTTTTTTTTTAAAGATGGTTGATGAGGAATGCTTTAGCACAGTATAGCACAATGAGAATTTCCCTCACTGTCCTTCCCTGTCCCTACAAACAAGGTTTAGCACAGTAAAACACACTGACACTCTCCCTACCTATAGTTTTCTGTCCCTATAAAAAATTTTTTTTTTAAAGATGGTTGATGAGGAATGCTTTAGCACAGTATAGCACAATGAGAATTTCCCTCACTGTCCTTCCCTGTCCCTACAAACAAGGTTTAGCACAGTAAAACACACTGACACTCTCCCTACCTATAGTTTTCTGTCCCTATAAAAAATGTTTTTTTAAAGATGGTTGATGAGGAATGCTTTAGCACAGTATAGCACAATGAGAATTTCCCTCACTGTCCTTCCCTGTCCCTACAAACAAGGTTTAGCACAGTAAAACACACTGACACTCTCCCTACCTATAGTTTTCTGTCCCTATAAAAAATGTTTTTTTTAAAGATGGTTGATGAGGAATGCTTTAGCACAGTATAGCACAATGAGAATTTCCCTCACTGTCCTTCCCTGTCCCTACAAACAAGGTTTAGCACAGTAAAACACACCGACACTCTCCCTACCTATAGTTTTCTGTCCCTATAAAAAATTTTTTTTTTAAAGATGGTTGATGAGGAATGCTTTAGCACAGTATAGCACAATGAGAATTTCCCTCACTGTCCTTCCCTGTCCCTACAAACAAGGTTTAGCACAGTAAAACACACTGACACTCTCCCTACCTATAGTTTTCTGTCCCTATAATTTTTTTTTTTTTTTAAAGATGGTTGATGAGGAATACTTTAGCACAGTATAGCACAATGAGAATTTCCCTCACTGTCCTTCCCTGTCCCTACAAACAAGGTTTAGCACAGTAAAACACACTGACACTCTCCCTACCTATAGTTTTCTTTTCCCTATTGTGAGGGGGTTAGCTCGGCAGCGGGTGTGTGTGACCCCCGGGATGGGCTCCCCACACAAAAACAGGCCCAGCAAACGGAGGTTGTGGTTTTCAAAATCAAAAAGGTGCGGTTTATTTTCTATTTACAGTGACAAAACACAGCAAAGCAAAAGAAACATAAACAAAATAAATCCTGGTCAACTTGACCTCTGACTAAACATACAGGTTTCCTAACTAACAACTGGGATCAGCCTAGTGCTGTCCTAGTCCCTAAGTCCCTGGTTTTAAATGTCCAAGCAAATAGCCACACAGGCTTTGTCTCACCGCACAGGGGTTCACTCTCCCTAGACAGTCCACACAGGTCTGGGTCCAGGCATGAGCAAACACCTAATGAATCTGGGAGTTCTTATAGAGGCCTAAATGAGCTGACAAGCTTCAGCTGGTCTCATCAACTCCCTGTCTGCACGACGCCCCACACTCTCCCTAGAGGTATGAGTCATCCATGAGCCCACTAGCCTCAGCTGGGCTTATAAAACTCTCCACCTAGTTGTATAAGTCGGCGTAAAGCCTGAATCTGGGCGAAATATATCTACCCCCCTGGATGCAACCAGGTGACTTTACCTTCCTGCTGTCACATACCCCCCCCTCTTGTTTTAACCTCGGGGTTGGAACACCAGCAATCAGGCATTCATGTACTCGAGACAAAGCATCCACATTCCCCATTTGAACGCCAGGGCGATGCTTTACTGTGAAGTTGAATTCCTGGAGGGCCAGGAACCACCTATTCACTCTTCTATTTGTTTCCTTGTTTTGAGCCATCCACTTTAACGGAGCGTGATCCGTAACCATGTCAAAGTGCCTACCTAGCAGGTAGTACCGAAGGGAATCTAGAGCCCACTTCACCGCTAAACACTCCTTTTCAACGGTGGCGTAATTTACCTCATGGGACTTCAACTTCCTGCTGAGGTAAATGACTGGGTGCTCTTCCCCGTTCCAGACCTGGGACAATACTGCTCCTAACCCCACATCTGACGCATCACTTTGTACGACAAAGTCTTTAGAGAAGTCGGGTGAGTACAACACTGGCTGGCTACATAAGGCTTGTTTCAAGAATTGGAATGCTGCCTCAGCCTCGGGGGTCCATTTAATCATGACCGACCCTTTCCCCTTCGTCAGGTTGGTTAGGGGCACAGCCTTAGAAGCAAAGTGGGGAATGAATCGCCGATAATACCCAGCGATTCCCAGAAAGGCTCGTACCTGCTTCTTGCTGTTGGGACGTGGCCAACTCTGGATGGCCTCGATTTTGTTGAGTTGGGGTTTTATTACTCCCCTCCCAATGGTGTACCCAAGATATTTGGCCTCCTCCTGCCCAATGGTACACTTCTTGGGGTTAGCCGTAAACCCCGCTTCCCGAACAGAGTCCAGGACTGCTTGCACTTTTGGCAGATGTGAGGCCCAATCTGTGCTATGGACAATTACGTCATCCAGGTAAGCCGCAGCATACTTCCGATGGGGCCTCAGCATCTGGTCCATTTTCCGCTGGAATGTGGCCGGCGCATTCTGTAACCCGAACGGCATTCTTTTATATTGGAACGCCCCGTCTGGGGTTACAAATGCGGTTTTCTCTTTGGCCGACTTGGCCAGGGGGATTTGCCAATACCCTTTTGTGAGGTCAAGAGTCGTCATGTATCGGGCTGTTCCCAGCCGGTCGATCAACTCATCAATACGTGGCATGGGGTAGGTGTCAAATTTTGTAACTTTGTTCAACTGACGAAAATCGTTACAAAATCGCCAGCTCCCATCCGGTTTAGGCACCAACACAATGGGACTAGACCAATCACTTTGGGACTCCTCTATCACCCCTAAGTTCAGCATTTTCTGTACTTCCTCCCATCGGGCCTCTGGGATCCGATAGGGTTTTAACTTCACCCTTTCACCGGGCGGGGTAATGATGTCATGCTCTACCCCAGATGTTTGTCCCGGCAGCTCAGAGAATACCTCCTTGTTGCGAAGCACAAACTCCTTAACCTCCTGTTGTTGGGGTTGTGACAAGGTGGCTGCTATTCCAACCTCAGGAATCACGCAACCAGTTTGAGCTGGTGACCAAGTGTCTGCGACTAGGGACTCTCTATCCCTCCAGGCTTTCAACAGATTAACGTGATAGATCTGTTCGGGCTTTCGCCTTCCTGGTTGTCTGACCTTGTAATTCACTTCGCTCACTTTTTCCATTATCTCATAGGGGCCTTGCCATTTGGCAAGGAATTTACTTTCAACCGTAGGGACAAGTACCAGTATCCTATCCCCCGGGGAAAAGGTACGGGTCTTGGCTCCACGGTTGTACACTCTCTGCTGTGCTAACTGCGCTTGGGCCAAATGTTCCTTCACGATGGGCATTACCTGTGCAATTCGGTCTTGCATCAGGGCGACATGCTCAATCACACTCCTGTGGGGAGAACTCTCACTTTCCCAAGTTTCCTTGGCAATATCCAACAGCCCTCTTGGATGTCTCCCATACAGTAACTCAAAGGGGGAGAATCCCGTAGAGGATGGGGCACCTCCCTAATAGCAAACATCAGATAAGGAAGTAGACAGTCCCAATCCTTTCCATCTCTATCCACCACTTTCTTCAACATTTGTTTTAGGGTTTTGTTGAATCTTTCAACCAGCCCATCGGTTTGGGGGTGATACACAGATGTACGTAATTGCGTCACTTTGAACAATTTACACAGCTCCTTCATAACCCGGGACATAAAGGGTGTACCTTGGTCCGTAAGCAGTTCTTTACAAATACCCACCCGGCTAAACACAAGAGATAGCTCTTTGGCTATGGTTTTGGCCGAGGTATTTCGGAGAGGGATCGTTTCTGGATAACGGGTGGCATAGTCCATTATAACTAATATGTACTGGTGCCCCCTAGCGGACTTGATTATAGGACCTACCAAATCCATGGCGATCCTCTCAAACGGGACCTCAATGATGGGTAGAGGGACCAGCGGGCTACGGAAATGTGGCATCGGGGCCGACCTCTGACACACAGGGCAGGAGGAACAATAATTTTCTATGTCCTTCATCACCCCCGGCCAATAGAATCTCTGTAATACCCTCTCTCGGGTTTTCTCTGTCCCCAGATGACCTCCAAGAATGTGCCCATGGGCCAACTCCAACACCAACTTCCTGTAAGGTTTGGGCACCACAAGCTGCTCAACGGTTTCTTCTGCCCTTTTTGCCACCCGATACAGTAGGTCCTTCTCTACGCTGAAGTATGGGTAAGTGCAGGTATTATCTGGGTTCACTAACTCGCCATCTATTTTCACTACGTTTTCCCGTGCCTTTATTAGGGCGGGGTCTCTCAACTGTTCTGTGGCAAAGTTTTCCCTGTGAACCTCAAGATCAGAAAACTCCACAGACGGTAGGTTTTCGTCTGAGGAGGTGGGCTCCTCTCCAGTTTCTTGAGTCTCCCCTGCCAATACTGATAAGGGAAATTCCGGAGAGTCCTCACCACTCTCAGGGGAGTTCTGGCTATCACATTCCTGGTACATAGGGGCACCAGTGGGGGGCTCAGGATCATCCCACAGTTCCCAGAACTTCGGAAAATCCCTTCCCACAATGGCGTCATGCGGTAACTGAGATACTAAGCCCACTGGATGAGAGAGGGTACCTTTGGGGGTCTCGAAACACACTGTAGTCACTGGATACTCTCGGGTGTCCCCATGCACACAAATAACAGCTACCTTGCTATTCCCAGAGACCTCTGTTTTAACTAACTCAGCCTTTATCAGGGTCACAAGGCTACCTGAATCCAGCAATACCACAACATTTCTACCATTAACACACATTTTGCATAAATGTTTCTCAGTTCCTCGAATGGCAGTGCATGCGACTGTCGCACACAGCGACTGACGTCTGCCCGTCAGAAAGTCACACTGCATGGGTTCCTCCACAACCGGGCAATTGGTTGCAATATGTCCCGCTTGCCGGCAGCGGTAGCAAACGATCCTTCTTGCCGCCTCTTGAGCCGCTGATTTCCCAGGCTGTTCTCGCCAAACTTGGGGTAGAGCTCCCACCCTCTCACTCTCTCCACCCTCACCCCTTGGAATCCTCTTATCCGCCCCTGGGGATGGTCTGGTCTTAGGGTGGAAAGTCCGAGTGTCTCTGGAAGAGGCCGTCAGGTTCTCTGTAGCCAAGTATTTCTCCACACGATCCACAAGACCATCGGCCGTCTCTGGGTCTCCATGGCTTACCCACTTTTGGATGGCAGTAGGAAGAGCTCTCAAAAACCGATCCATTACAACACGTTCCACAATCTTTGGTGCGGACAAAGTCTCTGGCTGTAGCCACTTTCTGCTCAGGTGAATGAGATCATACATTTGAGACCTGGGGGGTTTTCCAAGCTGGAAAGTCCAGTTATGCACACGCTGAGCCCGGACAGCCTGGGTGACACCCAGCCTTGCCAATATTTCAGCTTTTAGCATCACATAGTCTTTTGCTTGGTTAGGCTCTAGGTCATAGTAAGCTTTCTGCGATTCACCAGTTAACAGAGGAGCCACCAGTCCAGCCCACTGCTCCTCAGGCCACTTTTCTCTTTCAGCGGTCCTTTCAAATGTGGTCAAAAATACCTCTGGATCATCCTCTCCAGTCATTTTTGTCAATAAACGACTCACCCCAAAGGACGCGGTATTAGTGGGACGGCTTTCCTCACTGGTCTGCGGACGTTGCTGCATTACTGCTTCCATCTGTTGTTGTAGTCTCTGCTCTTGCTTCTGCAACAGGTCTATGAAGCGGGCCTCAGATTGCTGCTGGGCTTGTTGCTGAGCCTCCAGACTCTGTTGCAAAGTTGCGTTTGTCTGCTGCTGGGCTGCAAGGCTCTGTTGATGAGCTTGCTGCTGGGCTGCGAAGTTCTGTTGTTGAGCTGCAAGGCTCTGTTGATGAGCTGCAAGGCTCTTTTGCAAACCTGCATTTGTCTGCTGTTGATTGGCATTTGCTAGAGCCAGCTGCTTCAGTATCTCCTCCATGCTGGCTTAAAAAAAAACTGCCACTGGTTCTCCACCAACTGTGAGGGGGTTAGCTCGGCAGCGGGTGTGTGTGACCCCCGGGATGGGCTCCCCACACAAAAACAGGCCCAGCAAACGGAGGTTGTGGTTTTCAAAATCAAAAAGGTGCGGTTTATTTTCTATTTACAGTGACAAAACACAGCAAAGCAAAAGAAACATAAACAAAATAAATCCTGGTCAACTTGACCTCTGACTAAACATACAGGTTTCCTAACTAACAACTGGGTTCAGCCTAGTGCTGTCCTAGTCCCTAAGTCCCTGGTTTTAAATGTCCAAGCAAATAGCCACACAGGCTTTGTCTCACCGCACAGGGGTTCACTCTCCCTAGACAGTCCACACAGGTCTGGGTCCAGGCATGAGAAAACACCTAATGAATCTGGGAGTTCTTATAGAGGCCTAAAGGAGCTGACAAGCTTCAGCTGGTCTCATCAACTCCCTGTCTGCACGACGCCCCACACTCTCCCTAGAGGTATGAGTCATCCATGAGCCCACTAGCCTCAGCTGGGCTTATACAACTCTCCACCTAGTTGTATAAGTCGGCGTAAAGCCTGAATCTGGGCGAAATATATCTACCCCCCTGGATGCAACCAGGTGACTTTACCTTCCTGCTGTCACACTATAAAAAATTTTTTTTAAAGATGGTTGATGAGGAATGCTTTAGCACAGTATAGCACAATGAGAATTTCCCTCACTGTCCTTCCCTGTCCCTACAAACAAGGTTTAGCACAGTAAAACACACTGACACTCTCCCTACCTATAGTTTTCTGTCCCTATAAAAAATGTTTTTTTAAAGATGGTTGATGAGGAATGCTTTAGCACAGTATAGCACAATGAGAATTTCCCTCACTGTCCTTCCCTGTCCCTACAAACAAGGTTTAGCACAGTAAAACACACTGACACTCTCCCTACCTATAGTTTTCTGTCCCTATAATTTTTTTTTTTTTAAAGATGGTTGATGAGGAATGCTTTAGCACAGTATAGCACAATGAGAATTTCCCTCACTGTCCTTCCCTGTCCCTACAAACAAGGTTTAGCACAGTAAAACACACTGACACTCTCCCTACCTATAGTTTTCTGTCCCTATAAATTTTTTTTTTTTTAAAGATGGTTGATGAGGAATGCTTTAGCACAGTATAGCACAATGAGAATTTCCCTCACTGTCCTTCCCTGTCCCTACAAACAAGGTTTAGCACAGTAAAACACACTGACACTCTCCCTACCTATAGTTTTCTGTCCCTATAAAAAATGTTTTTTTAAAGATGGTTGATGAGGAATGCTTTAGCACAGTATAGCACAATGAGAATTTCCCTCACTGTCCTTCCCTGTCCCTACAAACAAGGTTTAGCACAGTAAAACACACTGACACTCTCCCTACCTATAGTTTTCTGTCCCTATAAAAAATGTTTTTTTAAAGATGGTTGATGAGGAATGCTTTAGCACAGTATAGCACAATGAGAATTTCCCTCACTGTCCTTCCCTGTCCCTACAAACAAGGTTTATCACAGTAAAACACACTGACACTCTCCCTACCTATAGTTTTCTGTCCCTATAAATTTTTTTTTTTTTAAAGATGGTTGATGAGGAATGCTTTAGCACAGTATAGCACAATGAGAATTTCCCTCACTGTCCTTCCCTGTCCCTACAAACAAGGTTTAGCACAGTAAAACACACTGACACTCTCCCTACCTATAGTTTTCTGTCCCTATAAAAAATGTTTTTTTAAAGATGGTTGATGAGGAATGCTTTAGCACAGTATAGCACAATGAGAATTTCCCTCACTGTCCTTCCCTGTCCCTACAAACAAGGTTTAGCACAGTAAAACACACTGACACTCTCCCTACCTATAGTTTTCTGTCCCTATAAAAAATGTTTTTTTAAAGATGGTTGATGAGGAATGCTTTAGCACAGTATAGCACAATGAGAATTTCCCTCACTGTCCTTCCCTGTCCCTACAAACAAGGTTTAGCACAGTAAAACACACTGACACTCTCCCTACCTATAGTTTTCTGTCCCTATAAATTTTTTTTTTTTTAAAGATGGTTGATGAGGAATGCTTTAGCACAGTATAGCACAATGAGAATTTCCCTCACTGTCCTTCCCTGTCCCTACAAACAAGGTTTAGCACAGTAAAACACACTGACACTCTCCCTACCTATAGTTTTCTGTCCCTATAAAAAATGTTTTTTTAAAGATGGTTGATGAGGAATGCTTTAGCACAGTATAGCACAATGAGAATTTCCCTCACTGTCCTTCCCTGTCCCTACAAACAAGGTTTAGCACAGTAAAACACACTGACACTCTCCCTACCTATAGTTTTCTGTCCCTATAAAAAATGTTTTTTTAAAGATGGTTGATGAGGAATGCTTTAGCACAGTATAGCACAATGAGAATTTCCCTCACTGTCCTTCCCTGTCCCTACAAACAAGGTTTAGCACAGTAAAACACACTGACACTCTCCCTACCTATAGTTTTCTGTCCCTATAAAAAATTTTTTTTTAAAGATGGTTGATGAGGAATGCTTTAGCACAGTATAGCACAATGAGAATTTCCCTCACTGTCCTTCCCTGTCCCTACAAACAAGGTTTAGCACAGTAAAACACACTGACACTCTCCCTACTTATAGTTTTCTGTCCCTATAAAAATTTTTTTTTTTAAAGATGGTTGATGAGGAATGCTTTAGCACAGTATAGCACAATGAGAATTTCCCTCACTGTCCTTCCCTGTCCCTACAAACAAGGTTTAGCACAGTAAAACACACTGACACTCTCCCTACCTATAGTTTTCTGTCCCTATAATTTTTTTTTTTTTAAAGATGGTTGATGAGGAATGCTTTAGCACAGTATAGCACAATGAGAATTTCCCTCACTGTCCTTCCCTGTCCCTACAAACAAGGTTTAGCACAGTAAAACACACTGACACTCTCCCTACCTATAGTTTTCTGTCCCTATAAATTTTTTTTTTTTAAAGATGGTTGATGAGGAATGCTTTAGCACAGTATAGCACAATGAGAATTTCCCTCACTGTCCTTCCCTGTCCCTACAAACAAGGTTTAGCACAGTAAAACACACTGACACTCTCCCTACCTATAGTTTTCTGTCCCTATAAAAAAATTTTTTTTTTAAAGATGGTTGATGAGGAATGCTTTAGCACAGTATAGCACAATGAGAATTTCCCTCACTGTCCTTCCCTGTCCCTACAAACAAGGTTTAGCACAGTAAAACACACTGACACTCTCCCTACCTATAGTTTTCTGTCCCTATAAAAATTTTTTTTTTTAAAGATGGTTGATGAGGAATGCTTTAGCACAGTATAGCACAATGAGAATTTCCCTCACTGTCCTTCCCTGTCCCTACAAACAAGGTTTAGCACAGTAAAACACACTGACACTCTCCCTACTTATAGTTTTCTGTCCCTATAAAAAATTTTTTTTTTAAAGATGGTTGATGAGGAATGCTTTAGCACAGTATAGCACAATGAGAATTTCCCTCACTGTCCTTCCCTGTCCCTACAAACAAGGTTTAGCACAGTAAAACACACTGACACTCTCCCTACCTATAGTTTTCTGTCCCTATAATTTTTTTTTTTTTTAAAGATGGTTGATGAGGAATGCTTTAGCACAGTATAGCACAATGAGAATTTCCCTCACTGTCCTTCCCTGTCCCTACAAACAAGGTTTAGCACAGTAAAACACACTGACACTCTCCCTACCTATAGTTTTCTGTCCCTATAATTTTTTTTTTTTTTAAAGATGGTTGATGAGGAATGCTTTAGCACAGTATAGCACAATGAGAATTTCCCTCACTGTCCTTCCCTGTCCCTACAAACAAGGTTTAGCACAGTAAAACACACTGACACTCTCCCTACCTATAGTTTTCTGTCCCTATAATTTTTTTTTTTTTAAAGATGGTTGATGAGGAATGCTTTAGCACAGTATAGCACAATGAGAATTTCCCTCACTGTCCTTCCCTGTCCCTACAAACAAGGTTTAGCACAGTAAAACACACTGACACTCTCCCTACCTATAGTTTTCTGTCCCTATAAAATTTTTTTTTTTTTAAAGATCGTTGATGAGGAATGCTTTAGCACAGTATAGCACAATGAGAATTTCCCTCACTGTCCTTCCCTGTCCCTACAAACAAGGTTTAGCACAGTAAAACACACTGACACTCTCCCTACCTATAGTTTTCTGTCCCTATAAAAAATGTTTTTTTAAAGATGGTTGATGAGGAATGCTTTAGCACAGTATAGCACAATGAGAATTTCCCTCACTGTCCTTCCCTGTCCCTACAAACAAGGTTTAGCACAGTAAAACACACTGACACTCTCCCTACCTATAGTTTTCTGTCCCTATAAAATTTTTTTTTTTTAAAGATGCTTGATGAGGAATGCTTTAGCACAGTATAGCACAATGAGAATTTCCCTCACTGTCCTTCCCTGTCCCTACAAACAAGGTTTAGCACAGTAAAACACACTGACACTCTCCCTACCTATAGTTTTCTGTCCCTATAATTTTTTTTTTTTTAAAGATGGTTGATGAGGAATGCTTTAGCACAGTATAGCACAATGAGAATTTCCCTCACTGTCCTTCCCTGTCCCTACAAACAAGGTTTAGCACAGTAAAACACACTGACACTCTCCCTACCTATAGTTTTCTGTCCCTATAATTTTTTTTTTTTAAAGATGGTTGATGAGGAATGCTTTAGCACAGTATAGCACAATGAGAATTTCCCTCACTGTCCTTCCCTGTCCCTACAAACAAGGTTTAGCACAGTAAAACACACTGACACTCTCCCTACCTATAGTTTTCTGTCCCTATAATTTTTTTTTTTTAAAGATGGTTGATGAGGAATGCTTTAGCACAGTATAGCACAATGAGAATTTCCCTCACTGTCCTTCCCTGTCCCTACAAACAAGGTTTAGCACAGTAAAACACACTGACACTCTCCCTACCTATAGTTTTCTGTCCCTATAATTTTTTTTTTTTTAAAGATGGTTGATGAGGAATGCTTTAGCACAGTATAGCACAATGAGAATTTCCCTCACTGTCCTTCCCTGTCCCTACAAACAAGGTTTAGCACAGTAAAACACACTGACACTCTCCCTACCTATAGTTTTCTGTCCCTATAAAAAATGTTTTTTTAAAGATGGTTGATGAGGAATGCTTTAGCACAGTATAGCACAATGAGAATTTCCCTCACTGTCCTTCCCTGTCCCTACAAACAAGGTTTAGCACAGTAAAACACACTGACACTCTCCCTACCTATAGTTTTCTGTCCCTATAAATTTTTTTTTTTTAAAGATGCTTGATGAGGAATGCTTTAGCACAGTATAGCACAATGAGAATTTCCCTCACTGTCCTTCCCTGTCCCTACAAACAAGGTTTAGCACAGTAAAACAGACTGACACTCTCCCTGCCTATCCTTCTCTTTCCCCAAACTAAAGGAATCCAGGTTAAGCAAGAAAAAAAAATGTCACTGTCCCTGCCTATGCTTCTCTTTCCCTGCTCCGGAACACACTACACTAGGCCGCCGTGCTGGCGGCCTTTTATAGTGTGGGGCGTGTACTAAACACCCTCAGCAATCATTGCTCTCCTCGCTGCCGGCGCTGTGATTAGCCAAGCATGCGGGGTCACAGTGCATGCTTGGCCAATCACAGCGCCTGGATGACACTGCGATGGCGTAGTGCATTGTGGGCCGCGAATTAGGCGCGAACGGCCAAAATCGTTCGTTGTTCGGCGAACGATCAAACAGCCGATGTTCGAGTCGAACGTATGTTCGACTCGAACACCGAGCTCATCCCTAGAGGTGGGTACCTCGTTTTTAGATTACACGTTTTTGTCCTCTTCAGCCTTACCTAGGGACAGCATAATTCTCTTCACATTTTATATATATCAGTGTTAGGGACACTAATTTAGCAACTCTAATGCCCCATACACACGATCGTTTTTCATGCCGTTAAAAATGCCATTTTTAAAAATGGGCATTAAAACCGATCGTGTGTATGCTCCAGAGCATTTTTAACGACGTGAAAAACGGCCATTAAAAATTTCGAACATGCTCTATTTTTTCACGTCGTTTTTCATGTCGTTTTTTTTAACGACGTGAAAAATGATAGTGTGTATGCTTTAACGACGTGAAAAAAACGCGCATGCTCAGAATCAAGTATGAGACGGGAGCGCTCGTTCTGGTAAAACTAGCGTTCGTAATGGAGATAGCACATTCATCACACAGTAACGGACTGAAAAGCACGAGGCTGAAAAGCGCGAATCGTCGCTCAACAAACTTTACTAACATGAAGGCTGGCGCCATTCGAACGGAACTTCCCCTTTATAGTGCCGTCGTACGTGCTGTACGTCACTGCGCTTTGCTCGAGCGTTTTTTTTAATGATCGTGTGTACGCAAGACAGGCTTGAGAGGAAACATGAAAAAAAACAACAAGAAAAACGTCGGTTTAAAAAATGTCATGAAAAATGATCGTGTGTATGGGGCATAAAAGATAAAAATTTACATTTTTGGTTGTTTTTTTAATAAAACATGTTTGCTACCCCAACACTTCATTGTCCTGATATGTGGCTGCTGAACCATGTACTTGTATGAAAAAGTATCCTAGTCTCTTTTTATTGCTTTCTTTGTATGAAATCTCTGCTAGTCTTGTTTGCTATTAAAAACTGACCACACTAAGCAGGGAAGCACACACTCTAGTTATGCTGGGAACTCCAATGACCAGACTTGTCCTGACACTTCCCCTGAACAGCTATTCACTGGCAAGCTCAGTGTGCTGCTGCTTCTTCTCCCCCCCAGCTCTTATCCAGCTGAGAACAAAGGGAATGTGGTCACTTTTTACAAAAAGGGAAAAAAGGTATTTATAATTTTTTTTTTTTTTTTGTATATCTATACAAAATGTTTTGCCTTTAATTTCTATTTTAAACTGAATAGGTTGTTTTACAAGGTGGTCGGTTACAATCACTTTAAGCACACAGATTGCAGCATAGGGTACCACTTGCCCATCTGAGAAGCACATCTGTCAGGAAGGGATTTTAATTAATGATTACTGCCTGGCTGCTGTAATACATTCAGTAACTGCTATACCACCAAAAGGGATGTTGCTGGGCAAGAATCTGGGTATCTAGGCTTAGTAACACCTTAGGGTAGGATGTCCTAGCCATAAAGGAATATTTGCAGTAACCTACTGTATATCAACTATTCTACATTCAGTTTACTAAAATTACAGTTTACAACTAAAGCCTCGTACACATGGCCGAGAATCTTGTCAGGAAAAAACACGTTGTTTTTCCTGACGAGATTCTTGACAAGAATCTTGTCCCAGCCGAGTGTACACACGCTCGATTCAAAAGAACAGCCGTTCTTTTGAATGGAAGGAACGCGGTGACGTCATCGACTACGACGAGCGTACGCTCGTCACATTCAATGCCGCCGCCATCTTGCTACACCCTACCTATGCCTAGCAAGTTACCGCGCATGCGTCAAAGTCATTTCGAGCATGCGCGGGTTTCCATGGCGACAGGTTAGCGTACACACTCTCGGGTTTCTCGTCGGGAAACAGGCCGACGAGAATCTCAACGAGAAAATAGAGAGCAGGTTCTCTATTTTTCTCGTCGAGATTCTGGCCAGTTTTCTTGATGAGAAACCTGAAAGCCTCGTACACACGGCAGTTTTCTTGTCGTTTCTTGACGAGAAAACCGGCCGTGTGTACGAGGCTTAACATGATAGAGATCACTTGCTACAAGAACAGCAGTTTTTACTTGGAACATTACTCCTTGCAATGCTTTATTGAATACAACAGATAATCCTTCTTTTCACTTATGAGTTTGTTAAATAATATCCTTTCTTTTTAGTGTAGCGGGTATATACTTTTAAATTCTGGTGAAGACACCAGTGATGTATAGTTCTCTGTGGCCCAGCAGGTGGCGCTGTCACTTTGGGCCGGGGTTGAACCATTGCTGCAGTGCCGTACCCTTTGTGGCCTCTCGCAGCGGTTGTACGGCGGGGCATCCTGGGAGAGGGTATAAAGGGGGTGGACATCTTCGCCTGAGGGCTGCTGTTCGCGGTCGGGGTCCAGGCGGCCTAGGCCTGGACACCTGGAGTTCGTGTTCCATCCCAGACACCTTCAGTCTGGGGTGAGGTACTAAGCCGGAGGCCTGGGGCCCAGTACCTTCCGCTGGGTCCCGCGAGGGAGGGATTGTCCTAGGGGGCCCCGGGAGTGGGGCACCCGAATCCAGCGGCATAAGGGACCGGAGGAGGGACTCATCCGCAGACCTGGTGCAGCAGATTGCCAGTGCCGGATGAACCTCTGGAGACCGCCCGGAGGGATATCTTCCCAAACAGGGGCCAAGTTCAGAGAGGAAGGTGGTTCATGTTCTATGACCGGTGGCAGCGGTCCAGCTATTCAACTCAGGTCAGTGGTAGGGATGAGCTCGGTGTTCGAGTCGAACATCGAACGATTTGGGCCGTTCACGCCAAATTCGAGTGACGCGAATGGCCCACAATACACTGCGCCATCGCAGTGCAATCCCGGCGCTGTGATTGGCCAAGCATGCACTGTGACCCCGCATGCTTGGCCAATCACAGCGCCGGCAGCTAGGAGAGCCATAATTGGCCACAGGCAGGTTGCCTGTGGCCAATTATAGCTCAGGGGGTTTAGCACACGCCCCACACTACAAAAGGCCGCCAGCGCGGCGGCCTTGTGTAGTGTGTTCCGGCACAGGGAAAGAGAAGGATAGGCAGGGACAGTGTGAGATTCTTTGTGCTATTCTTGTGTGCAGGGAGAGAGAAGGATAGGCAGGGAGAGTGTCAGTGTCATATTCTTTGCTAAACCTTGTGTGCAGGGAGAGAGAAGGATAGGCAGGGGACAGTGTCAGTGTCATATTCTTAGCTAAACCTTGTGTGCAGGGAGAGAGAAGGATAGGCAGGGAGAGTGTCAGTGTCATATTCTTTGATAAACCTTGTGTGTAGGGAGAGAGAAGGATAGGCAGGGGACAGTGTCAGTGTCATTGTTGCTAAGCCTCCTGCACAGTATACACCTGAAGCTAGCCCTTATTGCTGTGTTTTCCTGGTGTGTTACACTAACAGGCATTTGCAGCACTTACAGCGGGTGGAGTGTGCCTCCTGCACATTATACACCTGAAGCTAGCCCGTATTGCTGTGTTTTCCTGGTGTGTTACACCAACAGGCATTTGCAGCACTTACAGCAGGCGTAGTGTGATTCCTGCAAAATATACTCCTGAAGCTACGCCTTATTGCTGTGTTTTCCTAGTGTGTTACACCAACAGGCATTTGCAGCACTTACAGCAGGCGTAGTGTGATTCCTGCAAAATATACACCTGAAGCTAGCCCATATTGCTGTGTTTTCCTGGTGTGTTACACCAACAGGCATTTGCAGCACTTACAGCAGGCGTAGTGTGATTCCTGCAAAATATACTCCTGAAGCTACGCCTTATTGCTGTGTTTTCCTAGTGTGTTACACCAACAGGCATTTGCAGCACTTACAGCAGGCGTAGTGTGATTCCTGCAAAATATACACCTGAAGCTAGTCCGTATTGCTGTGTTTTCCTGGTGTGTTACACCAACAGGCATTTGCAGCACTTACAGCGGGCGTAGTGTGCTTCCTGCAAAATATACTCCTGAAGCTAGGCCTTATTGCTGGTTTTCCCATCTCCCTGCAGGCCATTAGAATGTCTGGAAGGCAAACAAGGAGAGGCAGACAGTCAGGAGCCAATAAAAGAGGGCAAGCAGGCTCTGTGTCTAGAGACAACAGTGCTGGCCGTGGACGCGGTGCATCGCCATCAGCACGTGGCCATGGGACACGCTTGTCCTTCTTTTCGGCAGCTGGACGTGTTGAGCCGCATCATGCCGAAGACTTGGTAGAGTGGATGACCAAGCCCTCTTCATCCTCCTCATCCTCTCTCACCCAGGCTCAGGGTACTGGCAAAGCAGCTGCCAAAGCGTCCTCTTCCCTGGTATCAATGTCATCATTAGTCACTCCTTCCCTAGACCCACCATGTCCTCCTGAGGAGTCCCCCGAACTGTTTGAGCAAAGTGTTGGGTACATGCTCCAGGAGGATGCCCAGCGTTTCGAAGGGTCTGATGATGATACCCAGCTAGAGGAAGGCAGTAGCGTAAGAGCAGAGAGAGGGGATGCTCAAGAAGGACACCAATCTGGCAGTCATGTTCAAGCAGCTGCAGCATACTGCCAGATTGGCTCCAGTGATGAGGAGGGAGGGGGTGATGAGGTCACTGACTCCACGTGGGTGCCTAATAGGAGAGAGGAGGAGGAGGAGGATAAGGAGGAGGCACATCTCCAACGAGGCAGGATGCCCTCGGGGGCCAGCGTAAGGGTAGCACACCGACGGAATCACACCGCAGAGCTCCGCCTGTGCAGGGCGCTGCCTCTGCCCGTTATTCAAAAAGTTCTTTGGTGTGGGCCTTTTTTGAGTCGAGTGCATCAGATTGCACAGCTGCTGTTTGCAACATATGTCTCAAGCGTATATCGCGTGGCCAAAACATCAGCCGCTTGGGCACCACATGCTTGACCAGACATATGTTGACCTGCCATGCAGCTCGTTGGCAAGCCTACCTTAAAGACCCACACCAAAGAACAAAGCGGACCTCTCCTTGCACCGCATCAGCTGGGATCTCCAACCCCACTATACCTTCAGTCCTCTCTGAAACCTGCACTGAGAGGAATGAAGGTGTAGAATTAGGTGTGTCACAGCCAAGTACTTGCGGGCACTCTGCTAGCAGTACACCGACGTCCGATTCTAGCAGGCAAATTTCCCTGCCCCAGCTGCTGGACCGTCGAAAGAAGTTCACTCCCAGCCATCCACATGCCCAGCGGTTGAATGCTAGCTTGGCTAAATTGCTAGTGCTTCAACTGCTGCCTTTTCAGTTGGTAGACTCGGCCCCCTTCCGTGAGTTTGTGCAATGTGCGGTTCCTCAGTGGCAAGTTCCCAAACGCCACTTTTTCTCACGGAAGGCGATTCCGGCTCTCTACCGGCATGTGGAAGGCAATGTCTTGGCCTCGCTGGACAGGGCGGTCAGTGGTAAGGTGCATATTACCGCTGACTCATGGTCCAGCAGGCATGGACAGGGACGTTACCTTTCTTTCACGGCCCATTGGGTCACTCTTTTGGCAGCTGGGAAGGATGCAGGACAAGGTGCAGTAGTGTTGGAGGTTGTTCCGCCGCCACACCTCCAAAATGCTACTACTGGTTGTGACACACCTCTCTCCTCCACCCCCTCCTCTTCTTCTTCCTCCATGGCCTCTTCCTGTGCTTTGTCCTTTGGAACCAGCGGTGCTCTGTAGGCGTTCAAGGGGCTACGCAAGTACGCAGGCAAAAAGATGCCATGCCGTGCTTGCGCTGGTGTGTTTGGGACAGGAGCCACACTGGGGCAGAGGTTCTGTCTGCTCTGCGGGGGCAGGCCGAGAGGTGGTTGACGCCACGCCAGCTTAAGCCAGGAATGGTGGTTTGTGACAATGGCACCAACCTCCTCTCCGCCCTCGACAGGGACAACTGACCCATGTGCCCTGTGTGGCTCACGTCCTTAACCTGGTGGTGCAGCGGTTCTTGGGCAGGTACCCGGGCTTACAGGATGTCCTGAGGCAGGCCAGGAAAGTCTGTGTGCATTTCCGCAGATCTTATAATGCCAGTGCTCGCCTGGCTGAGCTGCAAAAGGAGTTGAACCTGCCCAAGAACCGCCTTATATGTGACATGCCCACCAGGTGGAACTCAACGTTGGCCATGCTGCAGCGGCTGCACACGCAGCAGAGGGCCATCAATGAGTACCTGTGCGACTACGGCACCAGGACAGGGTCAGGGGAGCTCGGTTTTTTTCACCACGCCAGTGGGGCATGATCAGGGATGCATGCACTGTCCTGGCACCATTTGAGGAGGCCACGAGGATGGTGAGCAGTGACAGTGCATGCATCAGTGACACTGTACCTCTTGTCCACCTGTTGGAACATACGCTGCGTGGAATAATGGACAGGGCACTTGAGGCAGAGCAGAGGCAGGAAGAGGAGGACTTCCTTGTCTCTCAAGGCCCCCTTTACCCAGACAGTGTTCCTTCTGTCCCACCCATCCCACAGGAAGAGGAGGAGGAGGAGGAGGATTGTGTCAGCATGGAGGTGGAGCCTGGCACTCAGCATCATCAGCAGCAGTCTTTTAGGGATGATTTACAGTCCCAAGAAACCCGTGGACTTGTACGTGGCTGGGAGTAGGTGGCTGCGGATCATGTCGTCCTTAGTGACCCAGAGGACTCCGGACCAAATGCCTCAGCTAACCTACGCTGCATGGCCTCCCTGATCCTGCAAAGTCTGCGGAAGGATCCTCGTATTCTTCGGATTAAGGAGAGGGACCATTACTGGCTGGCCACTCTCCTTGATCCACGGTACAAGGGTAAGGTTGCGGACCTTGTCTTACCATCGCAGAGGGAGCAGAGGATGAGACAACTCCGGGAGGCCTTGCAGAAAGGTCTGTGCAACGCATTCCCAGAGACTGGGAGGTTACAAACTCCTGGTCCTGGACAACGAGTTGCTGAGGCTTCGGTCAGTCAAAGAAGGAGCGGTGGGGAAGGTGGCCGTCTGACAGATGCGTTCAGACAATTCTTTAGTCCGCAGCCCCAAGGTAAGATCGGTTCCAGCAACCATCGCCAGCGTCTGATATACATGGTGCAGGAATACCTAGGGGCAAGGTCAGACTTGGACACCTTCCCCACCGAAAATCCTCTGGCTTACTGGGTCTTGAGGATGGATCACTGGCCAGAGCTTGCACAGTATGCAATTGAGCTACTGGCCTGTCCTGCATCCAGCGTTCTTTCAGAATGCACATTCAGTGCTGCTGGAGGATTTGTCACGGATCACAGGGTGCGCCTGTCCACCGACTCGGTTGATCGACTGACTTTCATAAAGATAAACCAGTCTTGGATCACCACCAGCTACCAAACACCTGAAGCTGATATAACAGACTAATTTATTTTCAAATGTCACATCCCTTCAAGACTGATGCTGATGCTGAGTGACTGTCCTGTTATGTTGACTGACTATCCTCCTCCTCCTCAATGATCCAATTGATGATGATAGCTTGGAAGAACATTTTTGTTTCTGGGTGCCGCCACCAGTGCCTAAGGCCCATTTTTTCAGCCCCTGTTTAACAGGGGCATGTAATTACAATTTTTTATGCAATGCTTTGCAGCAGGGCTCATTCCTGCACTCCAACTAGAGTATCTGGGAGAGGTTGCAGTGTCGTGGCACCAGCACCAGTGCCTAAGGCCCAATTTTTCAGCCCCTGTTTAACAGGGGCATGTAATTACAATTTTTTATGCAATGCTTTGCAGCAGGGAACATTCCTGCACTCCAACTAGAGTATCTGGGAGAGGTTGCAGTGTCGTGGCACCAGCACCAGTGCCTAAGGCCCAATTTTTCAGCCCCTGTTTAACAGGGGCATGTAATTACAATTTTTTATGCAATGCTTTGCAGCAGGGCTCATTCCTGCACTACAACTAGAGTATCTGGGAGAGGTTGCAGTGTCGTGGCACCAGTGCCTAAGGCCCAATTTTTCAGCCCCTGTTTAACAGGGGCGTGTAATTACAATTTTTGATATAATACTTTGCAACAGGGCTCATTGCTGTGCTCCAAGTACAGTATCTGTGAGGGGTTGCAGTGTTGTGGCACCAGTGCCTAAGGCCCAATTTTTCAGCCCCTGTTCAACAGGGGCATGCAATTACAATTCTTGATCTAATAATTCACAGCAGGGCCCATTCATGCGCCCACCAAGAGTAACTGTGAGGGCTTACAGTGTTGTGGCAATACCAACATGTAAGGGGCAAATTTCAGCAGAGTATATACGGCAGGCCCCTACTTTCAAACATCCAACTTACAAACGACTCCTACTTGCAAACGAAAGGAGACAACAGGAAGTGAGAGGAAATCTACCCCTAGGAAGGGAAATTCTCTCCTGTAGGAGTTAATATGGGAAAAAGGTGTCTCCTCTCTACTGATGCTTTATCACCAATCCTTGTTTCAATAAAAACCCCACTTTTCAAAAACATTTGTCATTGGGACGGAAAGTGAGGTGAATTGTTCTGAACAGGGGCACAGACAGCAAAACAAATGTTACAGGGGTGATAACCCTTCCCTATGTTTTCCAAAAAGCTTAAAAATAGATTTTTTGGCTGGAGCTACACTTAAACAATGTACCTGTTCAAAATTACAAACAGATTCTACATAACAACAAACCTACAGTCCCTGTCTTGTATGCACCGCCTGTATACGGCTGTTCAGAGTATATAGGGCCTTTTTTATTTTGTGTGCGGGGTTCCCCTTAATATCCATACAAGACCCAAAGGGGCTGGTAATGGGCTGGGGGGGGGGGGGGGGGGTGGGTCAATGGGGTAGCTATGCCATTTTTCTTAAAGATTTTCATCCATATTACCGGGACCAGACATTACATTAAAGCCGCAAGCAGTTTTAAATGGCTTTTTTTCCTTTAGAAATGTAATTTTGTGCAGGGACAGTTCTAAACACGGGAAACACGTGGCACTTCACAGGCATACTTTAGACACCCCCCAGGTACGATATTTAAAGGAATATTTGACTTTTTTCACTTTATGCATCATTAAAATGACTGCTCCCGAAAAACAGCCGTTTTTAAAACTTATTTTTGCATTGATACATGTCCCCTGGTGCAGAACCCGGGTTCCCAAACCCTTTTTTAGGACAATAACATGCATAATAGTCGTTATAATTAGCACTTTAGATTTCGAACGTTCGCATCCATTGTATTTAATAGGGTTCTAACGTTCGTGCGACTGTTGGACTTTCGATTGGTGTGGGGTTCTATGTTATTGGCAGACACATCTCCATAGAACAACTAAGGCTTCGTATGCAGTGAACAGACCCAGGGGTAATTCAAGTAACTCTGCTCAACCCTCATACACATACGAGGGAAGAGCTTGGCGTAGTGTTCCTGCACTCTCCTCTCTCAGGTACCCCTAGACACAAGCCATTCACAATAGGCGAGAGGGGGAGTGAGGCTCCGCTACACGTGGGGGCTCTGGTCCGGGATGTGTTTGTGCTGCAATGGAGCTGGAGTTGTTGGAATTTGAAAGTGTCTGCCCGAAAGAGTTCCGAGTAGGTCGGCCATATTAGCCACTGCGCCACGAGGCACACCCTCCCTGCTCAGTTCGTGGGCGTGACTCAGGGAAGGAGAAGGCCCGCGAACTGGAGTGCAAGAGGGGAGGAGTCCAATCGTGTGAAGGACTACACGTGGGGACTTTGGCGCCAACAAGGCAGTGCACAATGGATCAGCAGAGAGTCGCCATGTTCACCAATGCATTGTGGATTCCCATTCATCCTACTACCACAAGTCTGACTACTGCTGCTCCGATAACGGATACGGGGATTTGGCTAAAGCCCCGGGGACGATTTGCCCTGTACTCATGCATGGACGTTGAGGCCCTGGGTTTGATTTGTCCCGGCTGTTCGGGACTGGTGTGTCAGCTGAAGCCGTTCAGGCACTGCGAGGCCTGCGGAGAGTTCCTATTTGAGGTGGAAACACCCATTGAGAAACCCAGAACCATCCACCTCAACCGCGCAACAGGCCACACCACTCAAGAAGGAGGAATCGCTGCTTTTACAGCCATCCCTGTGCGCACTTCAGCGACCGCAGGGGACGTCGCAATCACAGAGGTACGGGAGAAATCCGAGGATGCTGACTCGGTCACCACTGTTTCCCAGTGTCCACCGCCAAAGAGGAAGACCGGTTTGGTTGCCCTGTCCAGCGGTCGTGTTGGATCACCCTGCTCGCCTACGCCCGCCCCAGATGGATCCGGTCGGAAGAGTCCCGGACATCCCTTTGCTACTTTGGGCCAGGGTAAGCCGGGCAAAGGGACTTGGTGTTGGGGCGGAGGTGTCGGGGAGTCACGGCCCTGTGTGCCCACGGGGGGTAGCAATTCAGCCTCTACTACAGGCTACCTGCCCGCGGAGGAGTGTGACACCTCCGACCTAGAGTCGCTCTCCGCTCCGGGAGACGATGTCATCATAGATTAACTTTTCGCTAAGAGGGGCTGGGACAAGATGCCTCTGCTGGCGAGATTACAGCGCCTCTTTGGCAAAAAGGTTGCTGACGAGTACAGGTGGGAGTACCCCTACTTACCCAAGGAGCTTCTATATGAAGTGGAAGTCTGCCGGGAACGCTGGTACAATGATTTTGTGTGGACGCACCTTCAGGTCCCACATGCCCGCAGGTACCTCGCGTGTTCCCCTAAAGCCTCTCAACGGTTAAAGGACTGCAAGTCAGAATGGATGCTGGGTCGGCATATCCACGCAGACAAGGTGTTAATTCGACGCAAAGAAAGGGAGGATGTCGAATACCATGTGGAGACAATGGACCAGCACTTGAAACCCCTTGTCTTGCCGCACCCAAAGTTCTATTTGTAGGAGAAAAAAAAAGGGACTCCGTTCTTGCTTTGCCTTGTTGCTGCTGAACTTTCCGGAGTTGTTTCCTGGGAAAACCCTGTGTCCATGGGTGTTTGTGCTCTCCGGAGGATTTGAAGGACTGTTGCAGTTGTTTGTTCTTCATTCTTCCATCCCACAAAGTGTTAATGGACTTTGGGGTAGTTAGAGCCGCAAAGAAAAAAAAAAAGAGAAGATCTTCAACCAGTGCAGTTACCGCGGCGCTGTCACCAGGTGGCAGTGTTGCGCACCGATATTCACTGTTCACTCACACACTTATAGAAGGAAAGGGTTTCTCTGCGGACAGGTTCTTTCGTTATTACACAAACATATGTGTCAGGGATATGTGTGTTTAACGTTTCTTTTCCCTCCTCTGCAGGAGAACATCTCATCCAGACCACTGAGAATGGGGTGGGTCTTAGTCAGGATGGGTGGGAAGGAATGTTGATGTGAACATGTGTTTCAAAAATGTTGATATGTGTTGATGTTTCCCTTTCCTCCCCTTTCATGTCAGGTTCAGGCACAACTGTTTGGTTAGTTTTCAAAACTTGTATATTTTTTGAAATTTGTTAGTCGGTTTCTGGATCAGGCTATAATGGCCCCTATTGGGCATGGGTTGCTCCAGACACTGAGGACCAGTGTCCAATACCCGGGGGAAGAGTGTAGTGGGTATATACTTTTAAATTCTGGTGAAGACACCAGTGATGTATAGTTCCCTGCGGCCCAGCAGGTGGCGCTGTCATTTTGGGCCGGGGTTGAACCATCGCTGCAGTGCCGTACCCTTTGTGGCCTCTTGCAGCGGTTGTACGGCGGGGCGGGGAACCCGCCGTGCATCCTGGGAGAGGGTATAAAGGGGGTGGACATCTTCGCCACGAGGTTCGAGTCCCAGGCACCTTCAGCCTGAGGGCTACTGTTCGCGGTCGGGGTCCAGGCGGCCTAGGCCTGGACACCTGGAGTTCGTGTTCCATCCCAGACACCTTCAGTCTGGGGTGAGGTACTAAGCCGGAGGCCTGGGGCCCAGTACCTTCCGCTGGGTCCCGCGAGGGAGGGATTATCCTAGGGGGCCCCGGGAGTGGGGCACCCGAATCCAGCGGCGTAAGGGACCGGAAGAGGGACTCATCCGAAGACCTGGTGCAGCAGATTGCCAGTGCCGGATGAACCTCTGGAGACCGCCCGGAGGGATATCTTCCCAAACAGGGGCCAAGTTCAGAGAGGAAGGTGGTTCATGTTCTATGACCGGTGGCAGCGGTCCAGCTATTCAACTCAGGTCAGTGGCAGAGGCCTGCTATTAGGCCTGTGGCAGGGGCCTCAACGGTTCATCCGGTCGGTGGCAGAGACCAAAACTCACGGTCGGTGGCAGAGACCATGTGTCAGGCCTATTCGCTAGCAAAGGAATAGGAGAGTTCAGTTGTGCCTGGGCCTACTCGTACCCACACCCCTGTTTGTTCATTACTGAAAGTTCAACTGATTGTGTTTACCCTGCAAGAAAAGAAATAAAGGAGTGTTGGACTATCGATTGGTGTGGGGCTCTATGTTATTGGCAGACACATCTCCATAGAACAACTAAGGCTTCGTATGCAGTGAACAGACCCGGAGGTAATTCAAGTAACTCTGCTCAACCCTCATACACATACGAGGGAAGAGCTTGGCGTAGTGTTCCTGCACTCTCCTCTCTCAGGTACCCCTAGACACAAGCCATTCACAATAGGCGAGAGGGGGAGTGATCACGAGAGAGGGGAGTATGCCTGATTCACATAGAGCCAAATTATAAAATACCAAACAAGAGATTTGTTGGAATCAAACAACGGGATCCTCCTAACCAAATATCAATATGAAATGGAAGGGAAAGGGGGGGACGGGAGATTGGGACAAGGCCCAATAGACGGTTATAGGGTGAATCAACCACAGTACATTTGGTAATAGAACATTTAAAAAACTTTATTGGTTGAATGCTATATAAAATTAACACATTTCAACCTAACAGTATGAATATACTCATATAGGAGAAATAGGTTTCTCCTGAATATATGCACATTAGAATAAAAACATGAAAAAAAACATACACAGTGCACTGTTGGAAAAGGTAAAAAAGATGGCCCGGGTGGACATAAGTCACCCGCTCTACTACTCCTAATGTCCTTGCTAGGAATGAACACTGAATAACCAGATATGTATCATATCAATATCTGGAGCCTATAACACTTATTGTATGAGAGGACTAGATAGACCAATATGGATGTGGGCTGCAAAATGGAAAGTAGCTGAGATCTGATTCCAGTCTGGAGTGTGAAGATCAAGCCGTGTTGGCTAATATTCCTGCAGATGTCAAAGTTCGTGTAACACTACTCCGTGTACTAATATATGTGCTGGTAATTGAAAATAAAACTACCAGCATCCATGTGGAATAGATTGATTAGCACAAAGTTATATTCAGAGAAAATAGCATGGAGTTGCTTGTGATTATGGTCTATAGCGGACAGTCTATGAAAGGGCAGAAACCATACCCCAATGCTGGCTGAAACAGGTGTGATGATATTAGATAGAGGGGAGGGACACGGTAACCATGTAATGATGTACTGGCTTACCTATCCATGGCCTCCGTCCCGTAATTCACCCGACACCAATGTCTCTTTGGGCCTTAGCTCTATGAGTTTTAAATGGCTTCCTTAAGCTCTATAGCTCACGTTGTGCTGCTGCTCAGAGGAGAGATCCTGCTGGCTCGTAGGACACTGCTACGTGGAGTGCGTCCCTCCGTTGGCCCACGTGCGGCACATGTGATCCGATGACTGCGTTTGCCCGCATCAGCGCTGCACGTATAGCTGAAGCTGGAGCCGTCAGACTGTGTCGTCTGGGAGTATGCAAGCTGGTGTAATTGCAGGTTAAGCCTCTGGGGGCAAGAGCTGGCCGTCCTTGTCTAGTCCTCAATAAGCTGTAGGCTGGCGGTAAATTCATACAATAAATTCATTCAATAATGCTCATAATGAGGAGAGGAGAGGAGCGAGTGGGGTTAGTCAACAACCCAGAAAAACAACGTCGGACATGACGCGTTTCGTGACGAATATGTCACTTCATCTTGATGTATCAGTGGATTATTAGTACTCCTATTAAGTAGCCTTATTTAGCCAATCACAGGTTAGATACCACTGACTGATGAAGTAGCGCCATCTTGTGGTCACAACAGATAATGTTGGTATTCATGCAGAAGTTAAATATATACATTCACAGAATTTCAAAAGTAAAAGAAAAATAATTACAATGTTTACAGGAACTGGACAGAGACAGCAGGAACACGGACAAGGGGCTAGGTATATATGGATGTTTCGAAGATACATACAATTACACCCATTCGTCATATATTGACTTTACCCACCTCACTATTGAATGTCAACATGTTAGACATCTGTACTAAGGAGAACTGAAGCGGGGATCAATACCGTGCTGATCATAAAAATAGATAAACATAATTATATGTCCTGTTTATGGCTCAAGAAATATTTTGAGGCTCATTTCTGTATTTAAGCCTTTAGGCTGGAGTGTCTGGAGTCTAAAGATCCAAGTCTTTTCATGTCGGATCAGGACGGTATCGAAGTCCCCTCGTCTTTCTGATAGATTCAGGGCATAGAACCCCTTTACTCGCAGGCCTTGTGTTTTTCCCTCATGATATTTTAGAAAATGTTGGGCCACTGGGGTATCTTCTTTGAGGCGAATGCTCTTAAGATGTTCAGCAAAGCGTACCCTAAGTTGTCGTTTTGTTTTGCCCACATAAAGTAGATGGCATGGGCATTCCAGAATGTAGAGCACCCGTGCCGTACTACAATTAATGAAGGATTTGATCTCATAGAGATTCTTAGATTGTGAGTCTCTAAAGCTTTTTGTTCTGTCGACATGTTTGCATGTGCCACAGTGGCCACATGAAAACATGCCTACTGTACGTGGTGTATTTGTCAGCCAGCTCCTGTCGACAGGGAGTACATACTCACTATTTACAAGTGTATCCCTGAGGTTTCTGGCCCTTTTAGCTGTTATTTGGGGTCTTTCACCTACTATTTTCTTGAGTTGTGCACAACCCGTCAGAATATGCCAATGCTCTGTGAGGACCTCTCGTACTTGGTGCCATTGGGCACCAAAAGGAGTAATGAACCGAACTCGTCCATCCTGATTGGATTCAAGATTAGGTTTGGGCTGAAGCAGTTCATCTCTTGGGCGTTGGCTGGCAATACTTCTAGCCTTACGGAGTGTTCTATGCCCATATCCCCTTTCTCTAAACTGCTGGTATAGGGTCTCAGATTCCCTGCGATACATTACTTTACTGGAGCAATTCCTCCTAATTCTGAGGAACTGCCCCACTGGTATGCCACGTTTGAGAGGGGCGGGATGGTAGCTGTTGGCTCTTAAGAGGGTATTGGCTGCTGTAGTTTTCCTATGGGTCTGGGTAGTCAAGTTCCCCTCATGGATGGTTAGTTTAAGATCCAAAAAGGAGATCTCACTGGGGCTGGAGACAGAGGTAAAGTGTAAATTACGCTTATTCTGATTAAGCTCATCCATGAATTGGCATAGCTGTGTGGGGGTCCCCGTCCATATCATAAGCACGTCATCTATGTACCTCAGCCACGCGCGTGCGTGGCTGAGGTACATCGAGGAGGCGTATACTGTGTCCTCCTCCCACCAGCCCAGGTGGAGACAGGCATATGATGGAGCCCAAGGGGCCCCCATGGAGGTCCCCTGTAATTGTTGGTAATATTTGGTTGCAAATTGAAAATAGTTATTTTTCAAGGCCATCTCCAGGAGTTCCAGGATGAATTCATTCTGTACTGCCATACGTGGGAAACTGCGTTCTAGGAAGTGGTAGACCGCCAGAATACCCCACTCGTGTGGAATTGATGTGTAGAGGGACTCTACATCCACACTCACAAGGAGGGCTCCGTCCGGGATAGACATATCCTTGATATGTCTAAGGACATCCCTGGTATCACGTACAAATGAGGGAAGGAGTTGCACTAGATCCTTAATAAGACTATCTACATATTTCCCTATCCTCTCTAAGGGACCTCTTATGGCAGACACTATTGGTCTGCCCGGTGGATTATTCTGATTCTTATGGATCTTTGGTATTGTGTAGAAGGTAGGAATATTGTAGTCTTCAACTCTCAGATACTCAAATTCCCGTCTAGATAGAAGACCCTCCTCAGTTGCCCACATAAGCTTATCATTGATCTGCTCCACCAAGATGTTAAATGGATTATGATCAAGTTTTTTATATGTCAACTGATCTGAGAGGAGTCGTTGTACTTCCTTCCCATAGAGGGTGGCAGACTGTAAGACCACGTTTCCACCCTTGTCGCTGGGTTTTATGATGACAGTATCGGCTCTGCGTAGATCTTCTAGGCCCTTCCGTTCTATTTTAGGGAGGTTGCCTATCGGTTTTGTGTGCCAATTTAATTTTTGTAAGTCTTCCTGGACTAGGTCCAGGAAGACTCCAAGACGTTTATTATTTTTAAATTGTGGCATATTGGTAGACCTGATTTTTAACATTGCTTTACATTTGGCAGTGCTGGAGTCATCATTGTCTTCATCGCTAAATGAGGGGTCACCCTCCTCAAGTAGTGATTTTAGATTGCTAAGTGCTAGCTTTTCATCAGCGTTAAGCTGTTCTAAAGATGTTGATTGCATATCTTTATCTAAGTATAGTGACCTATAGAATACTCTCCTGAGAAATAGGTTTAAGTCCTTAAAGGTCTCAAATTGATCCATATCTATGGAGGGGGAGAAGGAGAGGCCTCGACCAAGGAGATCTAGATGATTTTGCTCTAATTTGAAATCGGATAAGTTAATGACCTTTAGGTCATTAATAACACTAGAACTCAGGGTAGCTATCTGTGTTTCCTCTGGCTCCTCCTGATTGTTTGATCTTTTGAGGGCCTGTACCCTTTTCCTTGATTCCTTGCGTCTCCTGTTCCCCCTGCTTTGTCTCCCTTTAGGATCCCCTTGATTAATAGTGGGGCATCTTGTGTCAACTGATCCTTCTCTAAAAAAGACACAGAACGGGGGGTGTCCTAATCACTACCTGAAGATTGAGCACAGCCCTCAGTGCTTGACTGCGAGTGAGATCTTCTTTGGCGGGAGCGACCTCTCTGGCTCTTGGGGGTGAGGTCGAAAATTTCGCCCTTCGCCCAATCTTCTAAATCCCGTCTAAACTTCCCCTGTTTGGTGGTCTTTAAATTTCTCTGAGTTTTCTCAACTTCTCTTTTCAGGGAATCATTTAGTCTTTCAAAGTCTGGACTGTCTCTGAACGGTTCAAGTTTCTGTCCGCTCTCGGAGATAGCACCTTGCAACCTAACCAGTTGGTCCTTCTCCTCTTCTATGATCAATTTGATCACCTCAATACCATGGGTTATGCATTGTTTTTGCCATTTATCTAAAAAGTTTTTGGTGTGTAGCTGGGCAGCTGGCACCACTCTTTCACGAAGGCCTCTTGGAATGATACCCCTCTCTACATAAGATTCAAGGGATAGAATGTCCCATTTACGATTCAGAGACCGAATAATTAATTTCTTGTGCTCCCTAAATAGTGGTTTGATATCGTCTTTTACCACTATGTCAGGGGTAGTTGGGTCTTCATTAAAGGTAGCCCTAATTTCGCTATCCAGGTCCTCACTTAGTACAAATGCCATCCCCTGTCAACTATACAGATACCCTGCAAACAAAGTGAATGAAACCAATGTGTAAATAACAAGAAATGAAACCACATGCAACCAATAAAGTCAAA
Organism: Rana muscosa; assembly: GCA_029206835.1. Taxonomy (NCBI): domain Eukaryota; kingdom Metazoa; phylum Chordata; class Amphibia; order Anura; family Ranidae; genus Rana; species Rana muscosa. The sequence continues at coordinate 637,783,351 of CM055116.1, forward strand.
TGCTCATGGATCCTGGCATAAAGGGGATCAAAAGTTGATCCAGATTATTGTGATCACGAGAGAGGGGAGTATGCCTGATTCACATAGAGCCAAATTATAAAATACCAAACAAGAGATTCGTTGGAATCAAACAACGGGATCCTCCTAACCAAATATCAATATGAAATGGAAGGGAAAGGGGGGGACGGGAGATTGGGACAAGGCCCAATAGACGGTTATAGGGTGAATCAACCACAGTACATTTGGTAATAGAAAATTGAAAAAACTTTATTGGTTGAATGCTATATGAAATTAACACATTTCAACCTAACAGTATGAATATACTCATATAGGAGAAAAAGGTTTCTCCTGAATATATGCACATTAGAATAAAAACATGAAAAAAAACATACACAGTGCACTGTTGGAAAAGGTAGAAAAGATGGCCCGGGTGGACATAAGTCACCCGCTCTACTACTCCTGGGGAGTGAGGCTCCGCTACATTAATAATAATAATCTCTACAATCAGACAACTTTATTTCTCTTACCTTTATTTGCAAGTCTTCTGACCTTGACAAATATGCAGTTATAGCTGCATAGACTAGAGCAACATTGTGTAAAGTCATTCCTGAAAGACTGTACCTAAAAAAGCAACAACAAAAAAAAGATATATTGAGTTGGTGGCCCTGGGTGGAGATATGGTGATACTTCACAAATTAAATCTCAATCACAGTGGGACCTGTAGTCAGAGACACATAAGGCTATGAAAAAGTTCTCTATTCACAGCATCAGGCAGAGGGAAGTCTACAGCATCATCTTCCTTTGTGGCTTTGAGATGTCATATGATTGAAAAAGTCCAAAAAAAGCTAATGCTTAAAAATGTGTTAAGGTGTATCAAAATAAACCATGTCCTTTAGGAACAGCTGCCTTTCACCTCCAATCAGTGGGGCACCATAGCTCTTGTGTATGGCACTTTCTGTAGCCCGATGAACATTGTTTCAACCATGAAAGGGTTAATTTGTTGTGTTTCCCCCCCATGCCAAAGCTTCCCAGTCTTCACCTGCTGCAGTTTCCTAAAAGTATAATGCTTGATGTACAGCTCAGATTTATATATGCTTTATCGTACCCATATCGGCAACGGTATTCCCAGTCTTCACCTGCTGCAGTTTCCTAAAAGTATAATGCTTGATGTACAGCTCAGATTTATATATGCTTTATCGTACCCATATCGGCAACGGTATTAACCACTTATGACCGCCCACTGTAAATATACGTTGGCAGAATGGCACCGACAGGCAGAATCAAGTACATATACGTGATTGCCTTTGTATAGTTGGGGGGTCTGATCGGACCCCCCTTCTTTACAGTGGGTGGTCGTTTTACCTTCGGGAGCGATCCGGCATGAGGGGACGGCCGTTCGATTCTGGCCCCCCCCTCTCGATCGCTCCCGGCGAATGAGAGAGCTTCCCCTGCCTGTGTACTGTTTACACAGGCAGGAGGAAGTGATGTCATCTCTCCTGCGGCGCTCACATATACCGAGCGCCGTACAGGAGAAGATGCAGGTTAGTGCACAAAACAGCACACTGACACCAGGACACATAGGCACATAAATCGCCCCCCAGGCCCCCCCAGACACCCCAGATCACCCCCAGATCACCCCCCAGCCCCCAGTCACAGTGTCACTGATTGCAGTGACCATTTATTTAGTGATCACTGCAATCAGTGACATTTGTGACTGTAAAAGTGTCACTACATTTAGTTTTAGGTCCAGTGTAGCCCCCTAACCCCCCCTAATAAAGGTTTAACCCCCTGATCACCCCCCAGATAACCCTTTCACCCCCTAGCACCGCCGTCGCTAAGCGATCATTTTTCTGATCGATGTCTTAGCGTCGGTGATGCTGATCGGTAGCCAGTAATTTTTTTTAGGTTCGCCGCAGGTTTTTATAGCGTCGGGTACCCCTATATATTACCTAATAAAGGTTTAACCCCCTTGATCGCCCCCCAGGTAACCCTTTCACCCCCTATCACCACTGTCACTAAGCGATAATTTTTCTGATCGATGTCTTAGCGTCAGCGATGCTGATCGGCAGCCAGTAATTTTTTTTAGGTTCGCCGCAGGTTTTTATAGCGTCGGGTACCCCCATATATTACCTAATAAAGGTTTAACCCCCTTGATCACCCCCCAGGTAACCCTTTCACCCCCTAGCACCGCCGTCGCTAAGCGATCATTTTTCTGATCGATGTCTTAGCGTCGGTGATGCTGATCGGTAGCCAGTAATTTTTTTTAGGTTCGCCGCAGGTTTTTATAGTGTCAGGTACCCCCATATATTACCTAATAAAGGTTTAACCCACTTGATCGCCCCCCAGGTAACCCTTTCACCCCCTATCACCACTGTCACTAAGCGATAATTTTTCTGATCGCTGTCTTAGCGTCGGTGATGCAGATCGGTAGCCAGTAATTTTTTTTAGGTTCGCCGCAGATATTTATAGCGTCAGGTACCCCGATATATTACCTAATAAAGGTTTAACCCCCTTGATCGCCCCCCAGGTAACCCTTTCACCCCCTATCACCACTGTCGCTAAGCGATCGTTTTTAGGATCGTTGTCTTAGCGTCGGTGATGCAGATCGGTAGCCAGTAATTTTTTTTAGGTTCGCCGCAGGTTTTTATAGCATCAGGTACCCCCATATATTATCTAATAAAGGTTTAACCCCCTGATCGCCCCCCAGGTAACCCTTTCACCCCCTATCACCATTGTCGCTAAGCGATCGTTTTTATGATCGTTGTCTTAGTGTCGGTGATGCCGATAGGTAGCCAGTAATTTGTTTTTTAGGTTCGCCGCAGGTTTTTATAGCGTCAGGTACCCCCATATATTACCTAATACAGGTTTTAACCCCCTAATTGCCCCTAGTTAACCCTTTCACCAGTGATCATCATATAAGTGTTACGGGTGACGCTGGTTAGTTAGTTTGCTTTTTATAGTGTCAGGGCACCCGCCGTATATAACCCAATAAAGGTTTAACCCCCTGATCGCCCGGCGGGTGATATCAATTAGGTTTTAGCGTCAGAGAGGGTCTGCGTCACACCCCAGGCAGCGTCAGGTTAGTGCCAGTAGCGCTAACACCCACGCGTTAAGCATACACCCCCCTTAGTGGTAAAGTATCTGAACAGATCAATATCTGATCTGATCAGACCTATACTAGCGTCCCCAGGAGTTTAGGGTTCCCAAAAACGCAGTGTTAGCGGGATCAGCCCAGATACCTGCTAGCACCTGCGTTTTGCCCCTTCGTCCAGCCCAGGCCACCCAAGTGCAGTATCGATCGATCACTGTCACTTGCAAAACACAACACACATAACTGCAGCGTTCGCAGAGACAGGCCTGATCCCTGCGACTCCAGTGCTGTAGGAGGTGATTTCACCACCACAGTTTAAAAAAAAAAAAAGCATATATGCCGAAGCATTGGGGCAGCAGAGGCGGAGGAGCGATTTTGCTCCTAATGCCGCGTACATACGGTCGAAATTCCGACGGAGGCTTGCCCGTGGAAAAGTCTGACCATGTGTACGCGGCATAACTTTTGCGGGAAGATGCCCCCATGCTTCGGCATATATAAATGGTGCATGTATGCCCATCATTAGAAGTGGGTGGATGAAGGGCGGTATTCTAATGGTGGGCATACCCACCGATCAATCTTTTTTTTTCGTTCAGCCAACAGGCTGCATGAAAAAAAAGATTACAATACATGTCCAACAAGGACCAGCAACGTACTGGTATGTTGCTGGACTTTGAATGTTTATACCAGAATGATGCCTGTGGGTTTAGGTATCATCTTGGTATCATTCTTTTCAGCCAGCGGCCGGCTTTCATGTAAAAGCAATCCTAGTGGCTAATTAGCCTCTGGACTGCTTTTACAAGCAGTGGGAGGGAATGTCCCCCCCCCGGATATAAAAAGCGCCATTGGCAAATTGGGAAAGCATTTTATCACACCGATCTTGGTGTGGTCAGATGCTTTGAGGGCAGAGGAAAGATCTAGGGTCCAATAGACCCCAGTTTTTTCAAAAAAGAGTACCTGTCATTACCTATTGCTATCATAGGGGATATTTACATTCCCTGAGATAACAATAAAAATGATAAAAAAAATTAAATATGGAAGCAACAGTTTAAAAATAAAATAAAAAAGCAAAATTAATAATAAAAAAAAAAAAATAAAAAAAAAAAAGCACCCCTGTCCTGCCCTGCTCTTGCCCAATGGCGAACGCAAGCGTCGGTCTGGCGTCATATGTAAACAGAAATTGCACCATGCATGTGAGGTATCACTGCGAAGGTCAGATCGAGGGCAGTAATTTTAGCAGTAGACCTCCTCTGTAAATCTAACGGCGTAACCTGTAAAGGCTTTTAAAGGCTTTTAAAAATGTATGTAGTTTGTCGCCAATGCGCGTTTGTGTGAAATTTTAAAGCTTGTCGTGTTTGGTATCTATGTACTTGGCCTAAGATCATCTTTTTTATTTCATCAAACATTTGGGCAATATAGTGTGTTTTAGTGCATTAAAATTAAACAAAGTGTATTTTTTCCCCAAAAAATGCGTTTGAAAAATCGCTGCGCAAATACTGTGGAGAAAAAAAAATTGCAACACCCACCATTTTAATCTGTAGGGCCTTTACTTTAAAAATATATATAATGTTTTGGGGTTCAACATAATTTTCTTGCAAAAAAAAAATATGTTTTCATGTAAACAAAAAGTGTGAAAAAGGGCTTTGCCTTCAAGTGGTTAGAAGAGTGGATGTAAGCTTCCTAATGTTGTGTATAAAATGCCAGAACAGTTCAAAACCCCCCCAAATGACCCCATTTTGGAAAGTAGACACCCCGAGCTATATACTGAGAGGCATGTCGAGTCCATGGAATATTTTATATGTTGACACAAGTTACGGAAAATAGACAATTTATTTTTTTTGTTTTTTATTTTTTGCACAAAGTTGTCACTAAATGATATATTGCTCAAACATGTCATGGGCATATGTGGAATTACACCCCAAAATACATTCTGTTGCTTCTCCTGAGTACGGGAATACCACATGTGTGAGACTTTTTGGGAGCCTAGCCGCGTACGGGACCCCAAAAACCAATCACCGCCTTCAGGCTTTCTAAGGGTGTAAATTTTTGATTTCACTTCTCACTGCCTATCACAGTTTCGGAGGCCATGGAATGCCCAGATGGCACAAAACCCCCCCAAATGACCCCATTTTGGAAAGTAGACACCCCAAGCTATTTGCTGAGAGGCATGGTGAGTATTTTGCAGATCTCGCTTTTTGTCACAAAGTTTTGAAAATTAAAAAAAAAAAAAAAAAAAAAATGTTTTTCTTCATTTTCAAAAACAAATGAGAGCTGTAAAATACTCACCATGCATCTCAGCAAATAGCTTGGGGTGTCTACTTTCCAAAATGGGGTCATTTGGGGGGGTTTTGTGCTATTTTGGCATTTTATGGCCTTCGAAACTGTGATAGGTAGTAAGGAGTGAAATCAAAAATTTGTGCCTAGAAATCCTGAAGGCGGTGCTTGGTTTTCGGGGGCCCGTACGCGGCTAGGCTCCCAAAAAGTCCCACACATGTGGTATTCCCGTACTCAGGAGAAGCAGCAAAATGTATTTTGGGGTGTAATTCCATATATAACCATGGCATGTGTGAGCAATATATCATTTAGTGACAACTTTTTGTAATTTTTTTTTGTCATTATTCAATCACTTGGGACAAAAAAAAAATATTCAATGGGCTTAACAGGCCTCTCAGCAATTTCCTTGGGGTGTCTACTTTCTAAAATGGGGTCATTTGGGGGGGGGGGGTTTGTGCTATTTTGGCATTTTATGGCCTTCGAAACTGTGATAGGTAGTGAGGAGTGAAATCAAAAATTTGCGCCCTTAGAAATCCTGAAGGCGGTGCTTGGTTTTCGGGGGCCCGTACGCGGCTAGGCTCCCAAAAAGTCCCACACATGTGGTATCCCCGTACTCAGGAGCAGCAGCAAAATGTATTTTGGGGTGCAATTCCACATATAACCATGGCATGTGTGAGCAATATATCATTTAGTGACAACTTTTTGTATTTTTTTTTTTTTTTTAGTCATTATTCAATCACTTGCGACAAAAAAAAAAATATTCAATGGGCTCAACATGCCTCTCAGCAATTTCCTTGGGGTGTCTACTTTCCAAAATTGGGTAATTTGGGGCGGTTTTGTACTGCCCTGCCATTTTAGCACCTCAAGAAATGAGATAGGCAGTCATAAATTAAAAGCTGTGTAAATTCCAGAAAATGTACCCTAGTTTGTAGACGCTATAACTTTTGCGCAAACCAATAAATATACGCTTATTGACATTTTTTTTACTAAAGACATGTGGCTGAATACATTTTGGCCTAAATGTATGACTAAAATTGAGTTTATTCGATTTTTCTTATAACAAAAAGTAGAAAATATCATTTTTTTTCAAAATTTTCGGTCTTTTTCCGTTTATATCGCAAAAAATAAAAATCGCAGAGGCAATCAAATACCATTAAAAGAAAGCTCTATTTGTGGAAAGAAAAGGACGCAAATTTTGTTTCGGTACAACATTGCATGTCCGCACAATTTCCAGTTAAAGCAGCGCAGTGCAAAATTCTGAAAACAGCTCTGGTCCTTTAGCTACAAAATGGTCCGGGGCTTAAGTGGTTAAATATAGAGCTCTGTAGAATATCCACTGGAGGGGGCAAACACTCAAGCCTTGTACACATGGCCGAGAATCTCGTTGCAAAAAAAAAACGTTGTTTTTCTCGACAGGTTTCTTGTTAAGCTAGTTTTACAAGAAGGTGCGCTCCTGTCTCATACTTAATTCTGACCATGCGTGGTTTTTGAAGACTTGGAAAAGCATACACACGAACGGTTTTCTCGTCCAAATACAGTCTGACGAGAATCACGACGAGAAAAATGAGACTCCTGACGAGAAAAAAGAAAGCAGGTCTTCTATTTTTCTCGTCGAGATTCTGGGCAGTTTTCTTGACGAGAAACCTGAAAGCCTCGTACACACGACTGGTTTTCTCGGCAAGAAAGCTCTCCCAACAGTTTTCTTGTTTCTTGCAGAGAAAACCGGTCGTGTGTACGAGGCTTTACTCTATAATAATCCTACTTACTTAAAGCCCAGTTAAACTTTAAGTTTAAAATAGCTAAATACATCCCAGATGAACCAAAAGAAAAGTTGTGTAAAGTCTAACAGTTTTTGTTATCTTAAAAAACCAACCACAGTTTGAGTAGGCAAACCTGCCAGCACCTGGAAAACGGAAAATTGTATACTCACCTTTCCGTAATTTTCCTTTCCTTTTGCATCTTCATGGCAGCATACACCTTTGGGTTGTGGCTCCGCCCCCACAACCTGATAGGACCGCGTAGCTATTAAGCCCAGAGAGGGCCCCCGCCCAGGTATTCTCAGTATATATATATACACCTCACCTCAGACGGGTGGGCATCTGTATGCTACCATGAAGATGCGACAGGAAAGGAAAATTACGGAAAGGTGAGTATACAATTTTTCATTTTCCTGTCGCATCATGGCAGCATACACCTTTGGGGAATAACTCGCAAACTGGGTGGGTCTGAGCATAAAGACAAGTTTTATTTACATGGAATAGGAGGTGTTGGACTGAATAATTGCTCTTCCAAATTCTGCTGTGGACTGTCGGGCAGAGTCCACCTTGTAATGAGATATAAAGGGGTTTCTTAGCGACCAAGTTGCTGCTCTGCAAATAGTTTCTGAGGACACCCTGCAGTAGGTCGCCCAGGAGGTCACCATTGCCCTTGTAGAATGTGCCCTCAAGCTCTCAGGTATTTGTGCTTGACTCAATGAGTAAGCCTTTTTAATGGTCTTCACCAACCATGCTGTGATAGTGCGAGAGGTCGCCGCTTGGCCTCTCCTAAAGCCATGTGGGATGACCAGGAGGTTTTCCGACTTTCTAAGGTCGCTGGTTGTTGAGAGGTACGCCAAGATGTTGGTTCTTACATCCAGCGGATGTGGAGAGAGCAGGAAGGTTTATCTCCTGATTAAAGTGGAAGGAAGATGCTACCTTCAGAATGAAGTGATCAGATGGTCTTAAAACTACTTTTTCTGGGTACACGATTAGATATGGCTCCTTCACCAATAGAGCCTGCATCTCTGAGACTCTCTTGGCAAATGTTATTGCGATTGAGAAGATGACCTTAAGTGTTAGGCCCCACAGGGAGAGGTTTTCCAACGGAAAGAATGGTTCATGGGATAGGACCTCTAGTACAACCGAAAGATCCCATGTCGGGAAGGAAGGCTTTCTGGGGGGCCTTAACTTTTAGGTAGACCCTCTGGAACTGAATGACGAGAGGCTGATGCCGCGTACACACGATCGTTTTTAATGTAATTTTCAAAGACGACGTTTTTCTCGACGTGATTTTTCTTGTTTCCTCTCAAGCCTGTCTTGCATACACACGTTCATTAAAAAAAAAACGCTCGAGCAAAGCGCAGTGGCGTACAACACGTACGACGGCACTATAAAGGGGAAGTTCCATTCTAATGGCGCCACCCTTCATGTTAGTAAAGTTTGTTGAGCGACGATTCGCACTTTTCAGCCTCGTGCTTTTCAGTCCGTTACAGCGTGACGAATGTGCTATCTCCATTACGAAAGCTAGTTTTACCAGAACGAGCGCTCCCGTCTCATACTTGATTCTGAGCATGCGCGTTTTTTTTCCCCCTCGTAAAAGCATACACACTACCGTTTTTCACGTCGTTAAAAAAAACTACGTGAAAAACTATGTGAAAAAATAGAGCAGGTTCTTATTTTTTTAGGCCATTTTTCACGTCAATAAAAATGCTCTGGAGCCTACACACGATTGTTTTTAATGCCCAATTTAAAAAATGGCATTTTTAACGACGTGAAAAACGATCGTGTACACGCGGCATGACACGTGGACTTTCAGGGTACTTGACCCAAGGCCTTTCTCTAAGCCTAACTGGAGAAACTCGAGGATTTGAGTGACTGTTGGAGATGATGGGTTCCAGGCTTGTTGCTGTGCGACTGAGAGAAATTTCTCCCAGATCCTTCTATAGGTACTGTTGGTAGTGCACCTTCTGGCTTGGAGAAGAGTCTCTACCACTTTCTGAGAGCAACCCTGGTCTAAGAACCTAGCTCTTTAAATCTCCAGGCTGTCAGGTGCATCCTTTCGGGGAATGGATGAAGGAGTTATCCCTGAGCGAGTAGGTCCACTGTTGGTGGGAGTGGCAATGACCTCGCTGTATTCAACTGAAGAAGAGATGTGAACCATGGCCGCCTCGGCCAATAGGGAAGGACTGCTATTATTGTAGATGCTGACCTCTTGAGTCTGAGAAGAAATCTTGGTATGAGAGGTGTCAGTGGAAAGATGTAACCCAGACGGAAGTTCAAGGCATGCTGTAGGCAGTCCGTCCCCTCCGCCAGTGGTAAGGGAACTCTTGTCAGATACCTCTGGCATTTCGCGTTATCTGGTGTCACTGCTAAGTCTATATCCGGCATGCCCCAAGTTTGGGTTATGAGGGAGAAGGCTTGGCGGCTCAGAGCCCATTTATTGTTGGAAACTAAGCTTCTGCTTCGTGTGTCGGCCAGCTGGTTCTGGGTTACTGGGACATAGATTGCCTTAGCCCTGAGAGATTCAACTGCTCCCATTCGAGAACTGGGCGGACTTCCTGCATCATGGAGCTACTTCTGGTGCCTCCCTGCCTGTTGATATAGGCAACTGCCACCCTGTTGTCCATCTTCAACAGGACTTCTTTCCCCTTCTGGAGGGGACTGAAGACCAAGAGAGCTTGGAACGCTGCTTTCATTTCTAGGATGTTTGATACCACATCCTGTGTCTCGAATGGCCAACGGCTTTGGACTGCGAAGTGCTGGTAGTGTGCTCCCCAGCCCTCCATGCTGGAGTCTGAAGTGACCACCTCCTGGGGGGTAACTATGTGCTTGTACCTCTTTAGATTGTGCAATCGGGTCCACCACCAGAGTGATTGTTTGACTTCCTTTTGGATTGTGATTCGTTGAGACATCGATACACCATTCCATTGCCTCAAGAATGATGTCTGGAGAGGCCTTGTGTTCCATTGAGCCCATTTGACCATCGGGATGGTTGCCGATAGTGACCCTAAGATGCTGAGGCACTCTCTGGCTGGGAGTGTGGTGATAGGAGTAATCTCTTTGCTTTTTTGATCAGGATGGGAATTTTCTCCTGAGGAAACTCTATGGTGTTTTGTCAGGTATCTAGTTCTGCCCCCAGGAAGATCATTCTCTGAGTGGCTTGTAGATTGCTCTTCCTCCAGTTTATCAGCCACCCAAATTTCTGCAGGGTGGACGTTAGAATGTTTCAATGGAGTAAGAGGGACTCCCGGTTGTCCACGAGCAGGAGGATGTCATCCAGATAGTGGTGGACTCTCAATCCTTGTTCCTTCAGTAGGGCTACCACTGGCAGCAGGACCTTGGTGAATGTTCTGGGAGCGGTAGAAATCGCGAACGGAAGACTTTGAAATTTAAAATGTTGGTGATTTACCGTGAAGCGGAGAAACTTTTGGAATGCAGTGTGAATGGGAATGTGCAGGTAAGCGTCCTGTAAATCGACGGAGAGCATCCAGTCGCCGATATTTATGGCATAGAGGATTGACTGTAAGCTTTCCATCTTGAATGTCTCCACTAGAATTGATCGATTGAGATTTTTTAAATCTGGAACGGGGCACAGATCCCCAGTCTTTTTTGTCACCAAGAATAGAGGAGAGTAAAACCCTTTTCCCCTTTGTGGTGATGGGGCTTCCAGGAACACCGCTCTTGAAAAACATCAATTGACGTCTGACACGTCCACCACAGAACAGAGTATGCCGCCAATTTCAGCTCTTACAAAGCTGTTACCACCTTGTCTCTTCACTTCTTCCAGACGGGCTTATTTAAAGGGTTACTCCACTTTTTGCAGAGCTGCAATTTTCTGAAAAATGCAATGAAACATGTCTATCTGGAGGTGCTCTGCACACAGAATGTGCACAGAACACCCCCCTGAAACATCGTTTCTTGCTTGTATGACTGGCTCACTGATTTTCCCAGAAGTCTGCACCAAGATAAAAGCTAGATTTTGGCATCCACTGTGATAATTTTATTTTTGATAAAATACGCCCAATAGGGAATCACGTCTAAAGGGATGCAGATCCTGCCACTTTCCTCAGAGTCCTGCAGGTGTAGCAGCTGGTTGATAATTCTGAAACCATTCCCATTAGACTCACTCAGCACATGGGCTGGTTACTGCTGGTGTTCTGGCACCTGCAGATGTTACAGTATGTAGGAGCGTTTCAGATCTAGATCTAATTTTCGGACTAGAGCCTCCTTGAATGTGACAATAAAGTAACATGTCTTGCCAGCTACATTAATGGTGCATCCACAATCAGAGGAGACTGCAGCAGGTTGACCTTTAGCTTTTTCCGGGTATACAGTTTTGACAGCCTGTTTATAAGGGCATTTTTTCTCTGACCCCTTCAATTCTTCCTGGATTAACTCCTCCAGTTCAGTGAAGGAAATTCGTGCTTTCTAACCTTGTGGAGAGTTTCATCCACTTCACCCCAGGCAATTGCGTTCTTAACTGCCTTTGCAAAAAAAAGTCTGGCAATCTTCAAAGCTTGTGGCCCCTTTAAAGCTTTCTTCCCATGGCAAGCTTTCCAATTTGGACACCACCTACTGGCTCTGGTTGGAAGTGCTAGGCAATTCATGCACTGTAGCTTGTCAAGCAATGACTTTCTACCATGAATGCAGCAACCATTAGGGCTGGTAATCTGTGGTGTTTGTAAATGGGGAGCAAACATAATCAGAGGTGAGATGATGACATTGATCAATGTTGTCTGTATGTCTGTGCTTGGATGGTGACTGTTCTGGCTTTTAGTAGGCTCTCTTCATCTTGAGGTCCTTGCAGGGCTGTATAGTGCTTGTTCCAGTCAGATTTGACATGCTAGCTTGGCAGGCAATGACTTTCCACCACAAATGAAGCCACTATTAGGGCTGATAACTTGTGATGTTTGTAAACGGGGAGCAATGATAATGAGGGTGAGTTGATGAGCTTAATCAACATTGCCTGGATGTCTGTTCTTAGATGGTGACTTGTCTTGACTTTAGAAGGCTCCCTCCATCTTGTGGTCCTTACAGGACTATAGATATTGGCACTCTTTTTCTCAATCTTCACTACTTACCTAATCCCTATACCTTAAAAGCAATGGGTGGTCTGACTGGACAGCGTTTCCCAGAGAAACAGAGCAAAGCAGCAGACTGAAATGAGAAACAGCATAACGCTAAGTCTCCACTATGCGACCTGAAAGTCGCATGATTTTGCCGCAAATTTGATGCGACTTGAAGCAATGCCTGTGTATTCTTGAGGTCTATGGACACAGATATGAACGTTACTCATTGGAAATCATGGAGTACGGCTTGTCATGCGACTTTGCAGAGACAAGTCGCACTAGTGGAAACTGAGCCCAACACAGTGATCCCAGAGCAAGCATTGAGAAGGAGATAGGCAGAACCAAGGTGAATGCCATAAAGAGCACAATGATTCTAGAGCAACACTGAGAAGGAGATAGGAAGAGCCCAGGTGAATGCCATAAAAAGGGAAAACATACCTGTAAACAATGACCACATAAGCATCCAGCATGCATGAGTAGAGATCTCCACCATTTGTTGCCCAAAAATGCCATGAAACCATTTAGAATTCACATTTGCCATTAGTGATGATATCAGTGCCTGAGCATGATCAGATCACCATCCTGGAAAAGCTCTAGTCAGGAAACACAGAGGCGGCATCACTTCCTGCCTTTCATGTTCAGTGTACTTGCACTGCTGCAGCCATCTTGGTAATGGCAAACGCCCATAACACAGAGAAAAGAAGAAAAAAGCATATGGAAAGCAAAAGGAAACGCTGTCACTTACGCCAAAGCTTGTTTAAAGAGGAAGTAAACCCTCCTCAACATTTTGAGATAAGCATACGCCCTGCAAGAGAAAGGCATAATAAGCTAGTATGCATAGCATACTAGCTCATTATGTGGCACTTACCTCAGATCGAAGCCTCCGAAGCGCTCCTCGTCCCCCTCCGCCGCCATGTCAGCTCCGACCGTCTTCCTGTTATCGCTGCTCCGGCGCAGTGATTGGCCGGAGCGGCGATGATGTCACACGCATGCGCGCGGGGCCGGCTTTCTCCATTGAGACAACCGGCAGTCTCCATTGAGAAAACCGGCAACGCGCAGTGCGCCTGCGCGTGACGTCATCGGCACGGTTTTTAAAAGCAAATATCTCCTTAACCGTGTAGGTTAAGGAGATATTTCTTGCACCTACAGGTAAGCCTTAATCTAGGCTTACCGGTAGATGCAAGTTGTAAGGAGGGGTTTACAACCACTTTAAAACTTTCTTTGAGAAGCCTGCACCACCAGAATGGGGCTCCAAACATATAGCTTATTTAGAGGCTGTACAGGAAGGACTTCCACCCAGGAGAGGCTGAACCTGGCTGGGGCGACAAACAGTAAGGGATGCCTCACGATTCCAGTCCTGATCAGGTGAGGAAAAAAAGGAGAATACCTGGGCGGGGCCCTCTCTGGGCTTAATAGCTACACGGTCCTATCAGGTTGTGGGGGCGGAGCTACAACCCAAAGGTGTATGTTGCCATGATGCGACAGGAAAGTGGAATCCTTTGCAGTCAGTACCAGAGCATTCCAATCAGTGGAAGCTGCCTGAAGAGCCCTAAATCTAACCCAATAAAGAACATGTTGGACCCTGCAAAGAGATCACTGTTTCCCCACAGAAAGCAGGGGTCCTACTCTACAGCACACGGGCAAGGGGACAGGCTTTTCTATTATGGCTATGGCTGTTTTAGCAAGAAAAACTAAAAACATTTAATATCATTTGTTTTGATGTTCCTAGAATGTACCTAGCTGTTATAAAATGTACGGTAAGTAACCTCCAAAAAATAAACTCTTATTTGCTCCCTTTTGGTCTTTTAAATATACAATTGAAAGAGATGCTCCATCTATAACTTCCTGTGTTCCCTCCATGTGTACAAGGAGGGGTTATGAAGACGAGAAGAGGGCTGTGTTCCTTGTAAGTCATTAGAAATGTGTATGAAATCAGAAAATGTGGTTTCCTATAGAGATGAGCTTGGGCATCCTCCAAACTGATCTCTATCTTGAACTCTCAACGCACACTTTTTGGTACCCCAATAAGCTGCGTATTCTGTCATTCCATGCCCCACAGCTCATGTGAGCTTTAGGGTGGGGAGTGACCCAGCTCACGGCTCATTGGAGCACAGAAAAGTGGAAGTTTGGAGTTTGGATTAGGGATGAGATCAGAGGATGCCCAAGTTCATCTCTATTCCTGCACAAATACATACCTTGGATTGCAAGCTTAATTCGTTCCAGAAACATGCTTGTAATCCAAAGCACTTGTATATCAAAGCAAATTTCCCCATAAGAAATAATTTAAACTCAAATGATTCATTCCACAACCATTTATTCATAGGTCCTTCAGTTTATAGTCCATATAAAAAGATTATAGCAATGCGATCGGTTGTATAACCATAAAATGTCCATCCACAAATGGAAGCCTCCACAAGGGGATTATAAGCAAAATCCAGCAGGAGCTACAGAGTATTAAAGAGAAGAGAGGTGTTGTATCTTCATTAAATGTAACCATATTGCTACACTTACAGGCACCTCTCTTCTCTTTTATACCCAGTTTTTTGCATGACGCTACTCTTATATCAAGACATTGCTTGTATATCAAGTCAAAAGTTATCAACATTTTTTGCTTGTCTTGCAAAACGCTCTCAAACCAAGTTAATCTTAAACCAAGGTTTTACTGTAATTGTAAATGATGCATACAAACAAGGTGTTTTAAAACAATACACAAACAAAAAACACTGAAAGGACAATACTGACTTTTCTACTGTACCAACAGTCAACTCTTTACCTGCTCATGTACTTGATCCCAAAAATCTCTAAAATAGAATTACAAGTCCCTTTCTAAATGTTGGTGTGCTTTTTTGCATGCTTGTAATTCAGAAGTCATAGAATGAGAATTCAAATGGGGTTGATTTTTGATTAGATGAAACCATTTTAAAAGCGTTTACTATCTACCCTGTCTGATGAATATACTTACTCAGAGTTTAATCTTTCTTTAGCATACAAGAGGATCCAGCAGCAGCTGTATTGCGAAGACAGAGCCACAAGTTTGAGGATCAGGTTCTCAGCGGACTTATCAGGCATCAGACCTTCCAGACTCTAATTAAACATTAACCAAATGTTAGGCTTTGCTGAAAGATTTTATTTATGTTCCTGTTTTACAGAAAAGTGTATTAAAACCTCTCTTTCTATCTCTCTCTTTCTCTCTCTCTCTCTCTCTCATAATTATCAAATCATTCTACTATAAAACTTACCTTAAAATTCATATTACTAAGATTAAACAAACAGCAAAAAAAAAAAAAGCCCACAGAAGACACTTCAAGCATGTAATTTTGTATTGGCTTTGTAGTATGGAGTAAAAATTGTAGTATGCTTTCATGACTTTTGCTTTAAAATAACTACAGTTTAGCATTATGTGTGTCAGAATGGTCTACTATGCCACAAAAGAGGGAAATTTCTCATTTAAATTACGCCAAAACTTACATTTTTTATCTTTAGTTAGAGTGTAGAAGGGTTAGAATGTTTATCTGCATCCTTCAACTGGAAGATCACTCCTTACTCTCTGTCTATATGATGTGTTTCAGACAAAAGAGAAAGTGAAATTCCCCCACTGTGGACACAGGAAGCAATACACATTTCCAGTAGATTAAACTTTAGGACCTTGTCAAGTTTATTTTTTATTTTTTTATGTTTGTTTACCCATATAGGGGTCAGGCAGAATTGGAAGAGAAGACCAATGTCCTGGGGACATTGTAAGAATCTTTAAAGTTCTAATCCTCCCTATTATAGGGTTTTGGTTTTGTCTGGAGTTGAACAGAAGCAAGAAAACTGCAGGCAATATTCCCTAGGCAATGTATGCATTTTGGCCACCTTAAGGAGAAATTATGTTTGAATAAATATTCAGATAAATATAATGGGGAGAATGAACACAGTTTCCTATGCCATTGTAATGAAACAGGAAGTTGGCGCAAATGTTGTGCACCACATTAACAAAGCAGATAGATCCGCTTCATGTCTACCTGTGGCAGTTTTCTCCACACCTAAATAACAAAGTGATTGATGCAGTATTACAATGTTGAAAACTGCTGCAGATCCTCGCCAGACTGGACCTGGTATATAGGATGTCAACTGTCTACTGTTAATCTGGCAGACAAGTCACATACCCCTCTCTCTGGCTGTTAACCCTGGCCAACGCAGGTAAAAAATTTATTTTTCAGGTAAGTCTCTTGTACTTTAGAGAAGTGTACTCCCACTCTTAATCAGAAAGTTCAAATGCTCACTACAATATTAATACACATGCATTTTTAATTGGATATCCGTCATCAACACTTAATCCAATTAAAGTGTCAGTTTTAGATATTTTAGGTCTTCTGCATCAAAGCAAATGCATTGTTCACCCTAACATTGTATGCTTTTAAATTATATCTCTTACATTTGAGACAACTATAAATCTAGATGGTTTTACAGGAATTATTGAACTTGCATTTGTTAATAACTGTAAAATCATTGCTGGTATACGTATGTAAAAAACAAAAAACAAACAATAGGAATATCACATGACTGCCTAAAGCTGAACGCCAGGCAGACATAAAGGCACATGAAGCCCTATAATCACAAAGTAGAATTCCAGCCTCAGCCTACTAGTCTTAAAAATGCCCCCCCCCTCCCAACAACTATGCTGACAAACCTGTGTAGAAAAAGATGTATATACTGTAGCGGCCTCCTCACCCCGACCTCTTTAGCTAGGGGTATGTCGAGCGACAGAGTGAGGTGCGCTACGGCCCATGTCCTCCCCATGCATGTGGGTGAGGTGAAGGCCAATATCAATCTTTTCCTCGGGCCAAATGTGTGCTGGTTATGAGGGTCAGTCCTTCCGTGCCGGAATCTCCCTTTGTTCCCATCAACAGAGTCCATACACCCATCAAAGTCCAAACTCAGGTTTATTGCGTATCTCCACATACAGTCAAATGCAACGGCATGATACGATGGGGAAGCAGGTTGAGGCACTGTACAGGTTCCTAGTCCCTACACTCCCTGTGCTATGACCAGGGGTTGCAGGAGTCTTGATGGAAGCTCCTCCGCTGCGCTGAAGCCCATATCAGGGGAAGATGTCCTCCAAGGGAGTTACTGAAGGCCCATCCGTCACCGGGATGACGCTACACCGGGTCTTCGGACGGGTGACCCCCCCCCCAGCCTCCTCACCTCAGATGCGGGTCCCCTCGCAAGGGGCGCCCTGGAGCAACTTCACCCTTGCGGGACCCAGTCGGAGTCACCGGGTCCCAGGCCTCCTCAATAGTACCTCACCCCAGGCTGAAGGTGCCTGGGATGGACTCCATCTTCATTCCGGCCAGGCCTAGGGCGCCTAGGCCGGAACCTTGAACCGCCCGCACCCAGGCCTAGGGTGCCTGGGTGCGTGAAGGGGTGACCCCATCCCACAAGAACAACAGACAGGCGACGACGACCTCGTGGCATGGGCGTCTCCCCCTTTTATATCCTCCCATCGACACCACGGCGGGTTCCCCGCCCCAGCCGTACCATCGCCAGGAAGGAACCAAAAAAAGGGTAACACTGTGATAGCGATTCTACCTCGAGCCAGCAGGTACACTGACACCCACTGGTCAAAGAGAATATTACACCACCCAATCCTCCACGAATAAGAAAAGGGGTCTAATCCCTGACATAATTACACACCTGGGTCTCTCTACTCCCAGGTGTATCCCACTAACTTTGAAGACCCCGCCACACACTCCCCCTGGTGATTTGACGCTGGTCCCCAGCGTCAGGTGCACACCCATGTCTCCCAAGGAGGGGTGACATGAAGTGGGCCCCAGAGGCTATCCCTCAAATTCTGGATACTGTATGTGCCAAGACCTGCTCAACAGAAAAGGGAACTATAAAACATTAAAACTTTTGTATAAAACATCTGTCATGTACACATATACAATCCCACTGGGAAAAAAGGGGGAAAATACTGCGCTAAACCAAAAACAATGTGCATGCAAGCTGCCAACACTCAAACAAACAAAGTGTACAGGAATGGTGAATAAAAATAGTGTGGCGCTCAAAACAATAAAAATAAGTAAATGGCTACTTAAAGCAATGAAAACAACAGTGCTCTAATAACACAATTATACATGTGAGTCCGCTACAAGGGTATTCAGATGAATTGTCCTCTTTGCGAACTGTGTGATATACCGTGAAGGTACAACGTGAAAATGGAATAAAGTCCCAAATAACAAAAATATATGTGATCATGGATGTCCTTCAATGGATGACCTTCCCACAATGCAGACTGACAAAGGGACTTCAATGTAGAAGATGAATCAAGCAAGGAGAAGACACTAGTTGTTATAGATGGGTACTCTTACCGCTGATGGTGGACCCACCTACCGTACGGCAGTGGGTCTTGCAGGCTTAATGGTCACCAAGACCAAACGGGATGTAACTGGATGTCCTGGGTCCTCACTTGAACTCCAACCGGATGATGAAAAGGTAACTCAAACGATGGATGGTTCTCACATGGGCCAGGTTCCACAGCAATCCGCGAAAAATATAAAGATGGAAGAAAACCAAAAAGACTCCAGATGGTGCAGGTCAATAAAAACCGATTGCCGGAATTTTATTAAATAAAAAAATGTTGTCCAACAATCATGCAGACAAATAAAAAGTGATCACGAAATAAAAATATATTCAAAGCAATATGGGGTGCAGCGTCAGCAGGCCCTACGCGTTTCGACTACTACAGTCTTCAACAGGGGCATGACGCTGTACCCCCCATATTGCCAACATTTATAAGAATTTCACATACTCTGACACACCCCGGAAGGGGTGGAGTCAAAACAGGAAATGACACAAGGTCTCACAATCTCAATACATAATTTCATAATATGCAACTGAAACACATAAGCTATATGTATCAATTCAATAAAGCATTGGATAACCTGTATATTAAACATATTGTACATCAACAAATAAATGTACCTCCATAACCTAATTCTAGGTATGAGGATAGGGATCTAATCATGACACCTGTATGGAACTTACCCTAATGAGGGCACCGCCCATTGTGATCTTCTCATTATCTAGATGGTCTATATAAAATGAGTTCCCAAGTTCACCACGGTATAAACCACATTCCACAGGATGTCATGATCCCACCTGACCAAAATCGTCACTGGGGACACCCTCATATATAGCACTGGGGACACCACAGCATCCCCCAGAGTACAATCTATACATTGTACTGCTAAATCTAGTGCACTATATACAGCGCCTCCATATTACTCCCTCTGGCGCTAGATCAGAGTCCCACTGGCGCTTCCCCTTGCAGTAACATCAACAGATGTTTGCTGCAAATGTCTATGGGGACACCAGTGAGACGCTACGTGGCCGCGCTATGTCCGCGCGCGCGTCCTGCGCATGCGCACGCCGACGTTGTAGTCATGTGATCGCATAACGCATCACATGATACCGGCCAACGTGAATGTGTAGAGAGAGAGACAAGCTTCACATCTCGCAGGGGGGTTAAAGTAGTGCAACCGTCCGATGCGCCCTCTGGTGGGGATTAGACAGAATACATATTCAAAATACATGTTGTATAGACGGTAGCAGGTGCTGATATAAATAAGGCCCAAAAGCGCCTAGCTATCCCTGTTATACACATGTAAAATGATGGTTACTATTAGAAAAATTATTTTTCATTTATTTATCCATAATTATTCATCAAGCAATTAACTGATGAAGAATGAATCTAACTCACGTCTTAATTAATAATGATACATTCAACGATTGGGGATAAATCTGATGATGGTAAACCAATAATTGAATGTAACCCCAAATAATAATATTACAAGGAAATTACTAACAACAAAAGAGAAAGGGAAAAAGGGGAGGGGCAAAGAAACTCACAATCTATACAAGGGCAGAAAAATACGTAAATGTACTATTCTTTCACCCGAGTCGCCTATACAGGCGCACGCGGGGGATACCTGCCTCAAGTTCACCATTCCCCAAATGTGGATACACGAGCCCAGGTGCCTCACGCCCGATTGATGAAACAGTTGAGATCCCACTCAACGTTCATACCATGGGGTGAGTAACACCTGAGCTCGTGTATCCAATAAGTCTCCAATCTCGAGACACCCCGTAGGGAGGAATCTCCCCTCCAATGGGGAACGAACCTGTCAATCACTTGGAACTGGGTGCCCCTAGGGTCCTTTGCATGATGTTCTAAATAATGTCGTGACACCGTATGTTTGTCACATCCCTTACGTATTTTAGCCAGATGTTCATTGACCCGAATAGAAAAATTACGTATAGTACGCCCCACGTATTGAAGTTTGCACGGGCATGTGATGAGGTACACGATAAATCTGGTGACGCAGGTAGTAAATTGTGACATAGTATAACTGCGTCCCGTGACACTAGAGCTGAATGTGTCTGTTTTACGTCTCCCCAACACATTAACCATGCAAACATTACATTTTCGACAGGGATAATATCCATTGGCTTCCGGAAAGAAAGAGATCCTTTTGGGGGGGTCTATTATATTAGGGGCCACCTCCCCCTGAATGGAGCGTGCACCCCTAAAAATTACGCCAGCCCGCTCAGGCAGGGAAGGGCCCAAAGTTCTATCGCTTTGTAAGACCTTCCAGTGTCTATTTAGGATTTTCTTAATTTCCTTATGTTGGGTGGAATAGGATGTAAAGAAAGACCATCTAAATCTATCCTCTTTAGCTTTCGCCTGTTTTTCAACAAGGAGGGATGGTCTTTCCATTGCCAATACAGAAGCAATGTCTGCATTCAACTGGACTGCTGAGTAGCCCCTATCAATGAATCTAGCCTTCAAAATCTGAGATTGAACCAAAAAGTCCTGCTCTCGGGTGCAGTTCCTCCTCAAGCGGAGGAACTGTCCTCGAGGAACAGACTTCAACCATTGTTCGTGGTGGCAGCTATCGACGGGGATATAGCCATTTCTGTCCGTTGGTTTAAAGTATGTTTTAAATTCCAAACGGTCATTGGCAACTATAATTTCTAAATCTAGGAAATGTATCGACGTGGAGCTGGCCTCGTATGTTAATGTGATACCACGATCATTAACATTAAGAGTCCTCATGAAGGTATCCAGTGATTCTCTCGTGCCCTTCCATAGGAGGAGGATGTCGTCTATATATCTAGCCCACAGAACCAATTCAGGTCTGTTGAGGGCATAGACGACATCCTCCTCCCACTGGGCCATGAAGAGGTTGGCAAGACTGGGGGCATATTTAGCCCCCATTGCCACACCCCTAATTTGGGAGAAGAATGTTCCCTGGAACCAAAAGTAATTATGCCTAGTGGCAAAGTTGAGCAACTCCATAATAAAGTTCCTCTGTAATAAAGGCAGTGGGGAGTCTCTGGAAAGAAACAACTCCACTGCCACCAAACCCAATTGATGTGGTATACAGGTGTATAATGAGGCCACATCTGCAGTAACAAGAATCAAATCTCCATGGTGCCGAACTTTCTCAAGTAAATTGATAGTGTCCTTCGTATCTTTTAGATAAGAGGGTATCGATTTCACCAAAGGCTGTAGAAAGAAATCGATGTACTTTCCAATGCGTGAAGTGACCGAGTCAATCCCGCTGACGATAGGTCGCCCTGGGGGATTGACTGGGTCCTTATGTACCTTTGGGAGGTAATAAATCACAGGAATACGTGGTGCAAGAGGCACCAGGTATTCCTGTTCTTTTTTATTAAGAACGTTGAGAGAAAAACCCTCGTTGACTATATCAACGAGGGCCTTCTTGTATTTCAATGTAGGATCCCCAGGTAGAGGATGATATGTCGCTCGGTCTTCCAGGAGCCTATTCATCTCATTAACGTAGTTTATCTTATCTAGTACTACTATTCCACCTCCTTTTTCCGCAGGGCGGACAATGAGATTTTTATTACTGCATAAAGTTTTTAAGCCTGTAGCAATAATAGGATCCTGGTGGACTTTTTTGGTGGGCAATTCGTCAAGATCTTTCAATACCAAAGTATGAAAAACGTTAATGGAAGGAGCTGAGCTCACTGGGGGGTTGAACAAAGAGGGATTAGAAAGCCCTGAACGTACACTAGTAAACTGATTCCCTAATTGTGTAGAGGGAATAGATATTGAAGGCATAATAGACACCTCATCTTTCTTTTGGGCATCAGTTGATGGAAGTGCTAAAAAATGCCTTTGAATGTTTAATTTTCTTATAAACTTTTGAAAATCGATAAAGGTGGAAAATTTGTTCAGTTTGCGCGGGGGAACAAACTTTAGACCTTTATCTAATACAGATTGTTCTTGAGGAGTGAGAACTGTAGAACTTAGGTTAAAAATACCCGCACCTAATTTACCCTTGGTCTTTTTGCGCTGGATGCGCCGCCCCCCCCTTGAGCCTCGTTTATACTTGGGCTTCTGGGGGTGTGGAAAGTGGGCTTGTGAAAACCCTGGTATTGTGGTGGACCAGGGTGATTGTAACTATGACCATATACTGGTCTATGTGGTTCCTCACCCCACCCAGGGTTTGAGTGGGAGTCGTAATACGGGTCATACGGGCCTTCGCCCTGTGGTAGAGTATAACGGTTCTGGGTAGGTATAGGTGTACCCTGTGTATAATTCATATTAGAACCAGATCCATTATCCCTCCAAGGTAAGGGAATTCTCCCTGATGGATCTCTAGGATACATCTGGCCCCTATCACCTTGTCCATAACCTCTACCCCGTTGAGGGTGACCTCTACCTCGGGGTACAGAACTATATCTACCTCGGCCTGGTTCGTGAGGAGCCAAGGCTGGTATTTGTTTATTGTTCTTGGGTGTATGTGTACCACCCTTATTGTTCTGACCTCCTCGTAAAGATGTGGAGGGAGGTTCATAGACAAGAGTCCTATCAATAATTACATCAACTGGCTCAGAAAGATCCATGTTAGAATTATTTTCAGGGTTGTTTGTCTGATTGGCCAGTTTTTTCTGCCAGCCAAAGACTAAGTTTCCCTTATAGTCACCTATATCTCGGTTGTACTTTTTTTGTTTCTTATTCCTCTGATCTTTCTCCTCCTTTTCAAGGATGGTTTTAAGAGCAGAGGAAAGAGATACATATTCAGGAGTACCACTAGAGGGAGAGAGCTTGTCTCTAATTTCCCTGATTTCTTTATCTAATGCGGACATCCTAACCCGCTTTTTCTCAATCAAAAAATTGAGAAGTTGTAGACCAGCATCATTAAAGTAATTAGCCCAGAGAATCATGTCTGACTCTCCCTGTTGAGGGGAGACATCCCACCTGAGACCTCTGGGTACCATCTTCTCCTTGATATATTGCTCAAGAAACGCAGTGTCCCATTGAAGATGTAATTCTGAGATCATTGCGTTCTTGAGCCTAGCAAAGAGACCACTTATTTCTGAGTCGGCATTATGGATGGTAAAGACTCCCTGTGTGTTAAAGGACCTTGAGGCCCTGTATTCAAAAACATCCATTTGTACACAAAAAGGAGAAAATATATATGGTGAGCAGCAGTAAATAATATGTCAAGCAATATTACTGGGAAAAAAGGGGGAAAATACTGCGCTAAACCAAAAACAATGTGCATGCAAGCTGCCAACACTCAAACAAACAAAGTGTACAGGAATGGTGAATAAAAATAGTGTGGCGCTCAAAACAATAAAAATAAGTAAATGGCTACTTAAAGCAATGAAAACAACAGTGCTCTAATAACACAATTATACATGTGAGTCCGCTACAAGGGTATTCAGATGAATTGTCCTCTTTGCGAACTGTGTGATATACCGTGAAGGTACAACGTGAAAATGGAATAAAGTCCCAAATAACAAAAATATATGTGATCATGGATGTCCTTCAATGGATGACCTTCCCACAATGCAGACTGACAAAGGGACTTCAATGTAGAAGATGAATCAAGCAAGGAGAAGACACTAGTTGTTATAGATGGGTACTCTTACCGCTGATGGTGGACCCACCTACCGTACGGCAGTGGGTCTTGCAGGCTTAATGGTCACCAAGACCAAACGGGATGTAACTGGATGTCCTGGGTCCTCACTTGAACTCCAACCGGATGATGAAAAGGTAACTCAAACGATGGATGGTTCTCACATGGGCCAGGTTCCACAGCAATCCGCGAAAAATATAAAGATGGAAGAAAACCAAAAAGACTCCAGATGGTGCAGGTCAATAAAAACCGATTGCCGGAATTTTATTAAATAAAAAAATGTTGTCCAACAATCATGCAGACAAATAAAAAGTGATCACGAAATAAAAATATATTCAAAGCAATATGGGGTGCAGCGTCAGCAGGCCCTACGCGTTTCGACTACTACAGTCTTCAACAGGGGCATGACGCTGTACCCCCCATATTGCCAACATTTATAAGAATTTCACATACTCTGACACACCCCGGAAGGGGTGGAGTCAAAACAGGAAATGACACAAGGTCTCACAATCTCAATACATAATTTCATAATATGCAACTGAAACACATAAGCTATATGTATCAATTCAATAAAGCATTGGATAACCTGTATATTAAACATATTGTACATCAACAAATAAATGTACCTCCATAACCTAATTCTAGGTATGAGGATAGGGATCTAATCATGACACCTGTATGGAACTTACCCTAATGAGGGCACCGCCCATTGTGATCTTCTCATTATCTAGATGGTCTATATAAAATGAGTTCCCAAGTTCACCACGGTATAAACCACATTCCACAGGATGTCATGATCCCACCTGACCAAAATCGTCACTGGGGACACCCTCATATATAGCACTGGGGACACCACAGCATCCCCCAGAGTACAATCTATACATTGTACTGCTAAATCTAGTGCACTATATACAGCGCCTCCATATTACTCCCTCTGGCGCTAGATCAGAGTCCCACTGGCGCTTCCCCTTGCAGTAACATCAACAGATGTTTGCTGCAAATGTCTATGGGGACACCAGTGAGACGCTACGTGGCCGCGCTATGTCCGCGCGCGCGTCCTGCGCATGCGCACGCCGACGTTGTAGTCATGTGATCGCATAACGCATCACATGATACCGGCCAACGTGAATGTGTAGAGAGAGAGACAAGCTTCACATCTCGCAGGGGGGTTAAAGTAGTGCAACCGTCCGATGCGCCCTCTGGTGGGGATTAGACAGAATACATATTCAAAATACATGTTGTATAGACGGTAGCAGGTGCTGATATAAATAAGGCCCAAAAGCGCCTAGCTATCCCTCTTATACACATGTAAAATGATGGTTACTATTAGAAAAATTATTTTTCATTTATTTATCCATAATTATTCATCAAGCAATTAACTGATGAAGAATGAATCTAACTCACGTCTTAATTAATAATGATACATTCAACGATTGGGGATAAATCTGATGATGGTAAACCAATAATTGAATGTAACCCCAAATAATAATATTACAAGGAAATTACTAACAACAAAAGAGAAAGGGAAAAAGGGGAGGGGCAAAGAAACTCACAATCTATACAAGGGCAGAAAAATACGTAAATGTACTATTCTTTCACCCGAGTCGCCTATACAGGCGCACGCGGGGGATACCTGCCTCAAGTTCACCATTCCCCAAATGTGGATACACGAGCCCAGGTGCCTCACGCCCGATTGATGAAACAGTTGAGATCCCACTCAACGTTCATACCATGGGGTGAGTAACACCTGAGCTCGTGTATCCAATAAGTCTCCAATCTCGAGACACCCCGTAGGGAGGAATCTCCCCTCCAATGGGGAACGAACCTGTCAATCACTTGGAACTGGGTGCCCCTAGGGTCCTTTGCATGATGTTCTAAATAATGTCGTGACACCGTATGTTTGTCACATCCCTTACGTATTTTAGCCAGATGTTCATTGACCCGAATAGAAAAATTACGTATAGTACGCCCCACGTATTGAAGTTTGCACGGGCATGTGATGAGGTACACGATAAATCTGGTGACGCAGGTAGTAAATTGTGACATAGTATAACTGCGTCCCGTGACACTAGAGCTGAATGTGTCTGTTTTACGTCTCCCCAACACATTAACCATGCAAACATTACATTTTCGACAGGGATAATATCCATTGGCTTCCGGAAAGAAAGAGATCCTTTTGGGGGGGTCTATTATATTAGGGGCCACCTCCCCCTGAATGGAGCGTGCACCCCTAAAAATTACGCCAGCCCGCTCAGGCAGGGAAGGGCCCAAAGTTCTATCGCTTTGTAAGACCTTCCAGTGTCTATTTAGGATTTTCTTAATTTCCTTATGTTGGGTGGAATAGGATGTAAAGAAAGACCATCTAAATCTATCCTCTTTAGCTTTCGCCTGTTTTTCAACAAGGAGGGATGGTCTTTCCATTGCCAATACAGAAGCAATGTCTGCATTCAACTGGACTGCTGAGTAGCCCCTATCAATGAATCTAGCCTTCAAAATCTGAGATTGAACCAAAAAGTCCTGCTCTCGGGTGCAGTTCCTCCTCAAGCGGAGGAACTGTCCTCGAGGAACAGACTTCAACCATTGTTCGTGGTGGCAGCTATCGACGGGGATATAGCCATTTCTGTCCGTTGGTTTAAAGTATGTTTTAAATTCCAAACGGTCATTGGCAACTATAATTTCTAAATCTAGGAAATGTATCGACGTGGAGCTGGCCTCGTATGTTAATGTGATACCACGATCATTAACATTAAGAGTCCTCATGAAGGTATCCAGTGATTCTCTCGTGCCCTTCCATAGGAGGAGGATGTCGTCTATATATCTAGCCCACAGAACCAATTCAGGTCTGTTGAGGGCATAGACGACATCCTCCTCCCACTGGGCCATGAAGAGGTTGGCAAGACTGGGGGCATATTTAGCCCCCATTGCCACACCCCTAATTTGGGAGAAGAATGTTCCCTGGAACCAAAAGTAATTATGCCTAAGTGGCAAAGTTGAGCAACTCCATAATAAAGTTCCTCTGTAATAAAGGCAGTGGGGAGTCTCTGGAAAGAAACAACTCCACTGCCCCCAAACCCAATTGATGTGGTATACAGGTGTATAATGAGGCCACATCTGCAGTAACAAGAATCAAATCTCCATGGTGCCGAACTTTCTCAAGTAAATTGATAGTGTCCTTCGTATCTTTTAGATAAGAGGGTATCGATTTCACCAAAGGCTGTAGAAAGAAATCGATGTACTTTCCAATGCGTGAAGTGACCGAGTCAATCCCGCTGACGATAGGTCGCCCTGGGGGATTGACTGGGTCCTTATGTACCTTTGGGAGGTAATAAATCACAGGAATACGTGGTGCAAGAGGCACCAGGTATTCCTGTTCTTTTTTATTAAGAACGTTGAGAGAAAAACCCTCGTTGACTATATCAACGAGGGCCTTCTTGTATTTCAATGTAGGATCCCCAGGTAGAGGATGATATGTCGCTCGGTCTTCCAGGAGCCTATTCATCTCATTAACGTAGTTTATCTTATCTAGTACTACTATTCCACCTCCTTTGTCCGCAGGGCGGACAATGAGATTTTTATTACTGCATAAAGTTTTTAAGCCTGTAGCAATAATAGGATCCTGGTGGACTTTTTTGGTGGGCAATTCGTCAAGATCTTTCAATACCAAAGTACGAAAAACGTTAATGGAAGGAGCTGAGCTCACTGGGGGGTTGAACAAAGAGGGATTAGAAAGCCCTGAACGTACACTAGTAAACTGATTCCCTAATTGTGTAGAGGGAATAGATATTGAAGGCATAATAGACACCTCATCTTTCTTTTGGGCATCAGTTGATGGAAGTGCTAAAAAATGCCTTTGAATGTTTAATTTTCTTATAAACTTTTGAAAATCGATAAAGGTGGAAAATTTGTTCAGTTTGCGCGGGGGAACAAACTTTAGACCTTTATCTAATACAGATTGTTCTTGAGGAGTGAGAACTGTAGAACTTAGGTTAAAAATACCCGCACCTAATTTGCCCTTGGTCTTTTTGCGCTGGATGCGCCGCCCCCCCTTGAGCCTCGTTTATACTTGGGCTTCTGGGGGTGTGGAAAGTGGGCTTGTGAAAACCCTGGTATTGTGGTGGACCAGGGTGATTGTAACTATGACCATATACTGGTCTATGTGGTTCCTCACCCCACCCAGGGTTTGAGTAGGAGTCGTAATACGGGTCATACGGGCCTTCGCCCTGTGGTAGAGTATAACGGTTCTGGGTAGGTATAGGTGTACCCTGTGTATAATTCATATTAGAACCAGATCCATTATCCCTCCAAGGTAAGGGAATTCTCCCTGATGGATCTCTAGGATACATCTGGCCCCTATCACCTTGTCCATAACCTCTACCCCGTTGAGGGTGACCTCTACCTCGGGGTACAGAACTATATCTACCTCGGCCTGGTTCGTGAGGAGCCAAGGCTGGTATTTGTTTATTGTTCTTGGGTGTATGTGTACCACCCTTATTGTTCTGACCTCCTCGTAAAGATGTGGAGGGAGGTTCATAGACAAGAGTCCTATCAATAATTACATCAACTGGCTCAGAAAGATCCATGTTAGAATTATTTTCAGGGTTGTTTGTCTGACTGGCCAGTTTTTTCTGCCAGCCAAAGACTAAGTTTCCCTTATAGTCACCTATATCTCGGTTGTACTTTTTTTGTTTCTTATTCCTCTGATCTTTCTCCTCCTTTTCAAGGATGGTTTTAAGAGCAGAGGAAAGAGATACATATTCAGGAGTACCACTAGAGGGAGAGAGCTTGTCTCTAATTTCCCTGATTTCTTTATCTAATGCGGACATCCTAACCCGCTTTTTCTCAATCAAAAAATTGAGAAGTTGTAGACCGGAAGCCAATGGATATTATCCCTGTCGAAAATGTAATGTTTGCATGGTTAATGTGTTGGGGAGACGTAAAACAGACACATTCAGCTCTAGTGTCACGGGACGCAGTTATACTATGTCACAATTTACTACCTGCGTCACCAGATTTATCGTGTACCTCATCACATGCCCGTGCAAACTTCAATACGTGGGGCGTACTATACGTAATTTTTCTATTCGGGTCAATGAACATCTGGCTAAAATACGTAAGGGATGTGACAAACATACGGTGTCACGACATTATTTAGAACATCATGCAAAGGACCCTAGGGGCACCCAGTTCCAAGTGATTGACAGGTTCGTTCCCCATTGGAGGGGAGATTCCTCCCTACGGGGTGTCTCGAGATTGGAGACTTATTGGATACACGAGCTCAGGTGTTACTCACCCCATGGTATGAACGTTGAGTGGGATCTCAACTGTTTCATCAATCGGGCGTGAGGCACCTGGGCTCGTGTATCCACATTTGGGGAATGGTGAACTTGAGGCAGGTATCCCCCGCGTGCGCCTGTATAGGCGACTCGGGTGAAAGAATAGTACATTTACGTATTTTTCTGCCCTTGTATAGATTGTGAGTTTCTTTGCCCCTCCCCTTTTTCCCTTTCTCTTTTGTTGTTAGTAATTTCCTTGTAATATTATTATTTGGGGTTACATTCAATTATTGGTTTACCATCATCAGATTTATCCCCAATCGTTGAATATATCATTATTAATTAAGACGTGAGTTAGATTCATTCTTCATCAGTTAATTGCTTGATGAATAATTATGGATAAATAAATGAAAAATAATTTTTCTAATAGTAACCATCATTTTACATGTGTATAAGAGGGATAGCTAGGCGCTTTTGGGCCTTATTTATATCAGCACCTGCTACCGTCTATACAACATGTATTTTGAATATGTATTCTGTCTAATCCCCACTAGAGGGCGCATCGGACGGTTGCACTACTTTAACCCCCCTGCGAGATGTGAAGCTTGTCTCTCTCTCTACACATTCACGTTGGCCGGTATCATGTGATGCGTTATGCGATCACATGACTACAACGTCGGCGTGCGCATGCGCGGGACGCGCGCGGACATAGCGCGGCCACGTAGCGTCTCACTGGTGTCCCCATAGACATTTGCAGCAAACATCTGTTGATGTTACTGCAAGGGGAAGCGCCAGTGGGACTCTGATCTAGCGCCAGAGGGAGTAATATGGAGGCGCTGTATATAGTGCACTAGATTTAGCAGTACAATGTATAGATTGTACTCTGGGGGATGCTGTGGTGTCCCCAGTGCTATATATGAGGGTGTCCCCAGTGACGATTTTGGTCAGGTGGGATCATGACATCCTGTGGAATGTGGTTTATACCGTGGTGAACTTGGGAACTCATTTTATATAGACCATCTAGATAATGAGAAGATCACAATGGGCGGTGCCCTCATTAGGGTAAGTTCCATACAGGTGTCATGGTTAGATCCCTATCCTCATACCTAGAATTAGGTTATGGAGGTACATTTATTTGTTGATGTACAATATGTTTAATATACAGGTTATCCAATGCTTTATTGAATTGATACATATAGCTTATGTGTTTCAGTTGCATATTATGAAATTATGTATTGAGATTGTGAGACCTTGTGTCATTTCCTGTTTTGACTCCACCCCTTCCGGGGTGTGTCAGAGTATGTGAAATTCTTATAAATGTTGGCAATATGGGGGGTACAGCGTCATGCCCCTGTTGAAGACTGTAGTAGTCGAAACGCGTAGGGCCTGCTGACGCTGCACCCCATATTGCTTTGAATATATTTTTATTTCGTGATCACTTTTTATTTGTCTGCATGATTGTTGGACAACATTTTTTTATTTAATAAAATTCCGGCAATCGGTTTTTATTGACCTGCACCATCTGGAGTCTTTTTGGTTTTCTTCCATCTTTATATTTTTCGCGGATTGCTGTGGAACCTGGCCCATGTGAGAACCATCCATCGTTTGAGTTACCTTTTCATCATCCGGTTGGAGTTCAAGTGAGGACCCAGGACATCCAGTTACATCCCGTTTGGTCTTGGTGACCATTAAGCCTGCAAGACCCACTGCCGTACGGTAGGTGGGTCCACCATCAGCGGTAAGAGTACCCATCTATAACAACTAGTGTCTTCTCCTTGCTTGATTCATCTTCTACATTGAAGTCCCTTTGTCAGTCTGCATTGTGGGAAGGTCATCCATTGAAGGACATCCATGATCACATATATTTTTGTTATTTGGGACTTTATTCCATTTTCACGTTGTACCTTCACGGTATATCACACAGTTCGCAAAGAGGACAATTCATCTGAATACCCTTGTAGCGGACTCACATGTATAATTGTGTTATTAGAGCACTGTTGTTTTCATTGCTTTAAGTAG
Organism: Rana muscosa; assembly: GCA_029206835.1. Lineage (NCBI taxonomy): Eukaryota > Metazoa > Chordata > Amphibia > Anura > Ranidae > Rana > Rana muscosa. The sequence goes on from CM055116.1 coordinate 637,814,770, forward strand.
CCATTTACTTATTTTTATTGTTTTGAGCGCCACACTATTTTTATTCAACATATACAATCCCTCCCGTCACTGTCTAAGAACCACCCCATACTCAGTAGTCTTGACCGACGAATCTCCTGCAGAAGGGAAACAAAAAAAAACATCCTAACACTCTGTGTTAACTTGGCATGAGTGGGTCCGTCAGCCGAGAGACCCACTCACTCCAATAAGTAAGTAATGCATGTGTAACATTTTCAAACAACCGTTGCACAACACTGCCACCTGGTGACAGCGCTGCGGTAATGACACTTGGTGAGATCTTCATTCTTCCTGCTTTCCTACTCTAACTCTACCCCAAAAGTCTCTGCCTTTGGCACATGAAGAAAAGGGAGAAAAAAAAACAACAGCTCCCAAATCTCCAGTGAGTAAAAGAAAAGCCCAAATCAAAACAAAAGTAGGGCACAGTTCTAGGCGTCTGGGAATGTCTCTTCCAGAAAGTTTCAATAGCAACAAGATAGGAGCTCACTTTTCCTATAAATAGAACCTTGGATCCGGCAGAAACAGGGGCTTCAGGTGCCCGTCAAACACTTCCACCGAATACTCAACATCCTCTCCTTCTTTCCTACAGATGAGCACCTTATCGGCATAAATATGGCGCCCAAGTCTCCAATCAGCTCTGCAGTCCTTGAACTTTTTAGACACAGGCGGCGAACATGACAGGTATCGCCTGGCATGGGGTACTTTAAGCTTTTCCCATACAAACTCGTCATACCACCTTGGTCGCAGAACCTCGACTTCATACAATAAGTCCCGAGGCAAGTAGGGGTACTCCCACCCATATTCACGGGCGACTCTCTGGGAGAAAAGTCTCTGCAACCTGGCTAGAGGCGGCATCACATCTCGCTCACCTTCTCCTGGCTGTACGATGGCCTCCGGGTGCCGAGGTACCTTTACCATCTCGGGTTTCTTTGTCTTTGGTGCCCGCAATGAAGCACGCTGCATCCCCAACATCAGAGCGGGTGATGTAGTTGAATGCGGGAAGTTGGTCGGAGGACTAGATTTCCTCGGGAACTCCGGGGCCTTCACCCGGAGCGTACTGTCTTCTATGGACATGGGGGAATCCTGCGGTTTACTCAGCATAGGTAGTGGGCGTCTGTCCCAGCCCTTCCGGTGAAACAGTTCGTCTATCTCTCCGTCATCACCACAGTCTGACAATGACTCTAAGTCAGAGGTGTCATACATCTCAGCGGGAAGGTAGTCTCTAGTAGACGGAAGGCTACCCTCCCTTGCGGGCTCCACCGACTGGGGACCCCCGACACCTCCAACCAACACCACAGTCCCAGCCCCTGGCTCACCTGGACCTTCTGAAGAACTGGGATGTCCGGGACTCTCTTTTCTACCGGCGTCATCCAGGCCAGGCAAGCGGCGGGGTGAAGCTCGACCACGGCCATAAGATGCCTGTACCAGACCGACTTTCCTCTTCGGAGGTGGGAGCAGGGAGTCTGTAGTGACCGAAGCAGTGTCCTCGGATTTTTCTCTCTCAGTCTCTGGTTGGGCAGTCACTTCGCCCTGGTCAGCGCGCACGGGAAACTCCGCAAAGGCTTTGATCTCTCCCTCCGGAGTGGCGGTTCCTGTGATGCAGTTGAGGCGTAGGGCCCGGGGCCTTTCCGTGTGTGGTTCAACCTCAAAAAGAAACTCCTTGCATGCTTCGCATCGCCCGAATGGCTTTAGTTGGACCACCAGTCCCGAGCATCCGGGACAGATCACACCGAGGGCCTCTGTGTCTCTGCATGAATACAAAGCCAACTGTCCTCGGGGCCTGAGCCTTATCCCCGTGTCTGTAATGGATGCAGCAAATGCAGTCATCTTGAAAGGATAAGGTACCGTCATCCACGGGGAGCCTGAGTTCACTCCGACCACTTGCTGCTCCATCACACGCTGACCTCGCGCCGGAGTCTCCACGTGTATCTCCACACGTGGCCAGACTCCTCCCACGACTTGCACGTTTTCGCGGGCTTCCTTCAGTCTCCTCCCACGAATTGCGCAGTCATGGGGTGCCTCGTGGCGCAGTGCAGCAAAAGTCCCCACATGTAGTTCGTCACACGGCTGGACTCCTCCCTCTTCCCGCTCTTTCTGCATGGGCCTCTCCCGGTTTTTCAGGGAAATTTCCATGACTTCGAGCACAGGGATGCACTTTGGCCAATCACATGGCCGACCTGCTCGGACCTCCTCCGGGCAGCAAAGTTCAAACACAGCCGTTCCAAACCTCAGGGTTAACACACATTTCATCCCGGACTCACGAGCCCCCACGTGTAGCGGCCTCCTCACCCCGACCTCTTTAGCTAGGGGTATGTCGAGCGACAGAGTGAGGTGCGCTACGGCCCATGTCCTCCCCATGCATGTGGGTGAGGTGAAGGCCAATATCAATCTTTTCCTCGGGCCAAATGTGTGCTGGTTATGAGGGTCAGTCCTTCCGTGCCGGAATCTCCCTTTGTTCCCATCAACAGAGTCCATACACCCATCAAAGTCCAAACTCAGGTTTATTGCGTATCTCCACATACAGTCAAATGCAACGGCATGATACGATGGGGAAGCAGGTCGAGGCACTGTACAGGTTCCTAGTCCCTACACTCCCTGTGCTATGACCAGGGGTTGCAGGAGTCTTGATGGAAGCTCCTCCGCTGCGCTGAAGCCCATATCAGGGGAAGATGTCCTCCAAGGGAGTTACTGAAGGCCCATCCGTCACCGGGATGACGCTACACCGGGTCTTCGGACGGGTGACCCCCCCCAGCCTCCTCACCTCAGATGCGGGTCCCCTCGCAAGGGGCGCCCTGGAGCAACTTCACCCTTGCGGGACCCAGTCGGAGTCACCGGGTCCCAGGTCTCCTCAATAGTACCTCACCCCAGGCTGAAGGTGCCTGGGATGGACTCCATCTTCATTCCGGCCAGGCCTAGGGCGCCTAGGCCGGAACCTTGAACCGCCCGCACCCAGGCCTAGGGTGCCTGGGTGCGTGAAGGGGTGACCCCCTCCCACAAGAACAACAGACAGGCGACGACGACCTCGTGGCATGGGCTTCTCCCCCTTTTATATCCTCCCATCGACACCACGGCGGGTTCCCCGCCCCAGGCGTACCATCGCCAGGAAGGAACCAAAAAAAGGGTAACACTGTGATAGCGATTCTACCTCGAGCCAGCAGGTACACTGACACCCACTGGTCAAAGAGAATATTACACCACCCAATCCTCCACGAATAAGAAAAGGGGTCTAATCCCTGACATAATTACACACCTGGGTCTCTCTACCCCCAGGTGTATCCCACTAACTTTGAAGACCCCGCTACAATACTTTACCTACAGTGCCTTGAAAAAGTAATTTTACAACCAAAAACTTAAATGTATTTTCTTGGGATTTTATGTGATAGACCAACACAAAGTGGCACATAATTGTGAAGTGGGAGGAAAATGATAAATGGTTTTTAACATTTTTTACAAATAAATATGTCAAAAAGTGTGGCGTGCATTTGTATTCAGCCCCCCTCAATACTTTGTAGAAACACCTTTCGCTGCAATTACAGCTGCAAGTCTTTTTGGGGATGTCTCTACCAGCTTTGTACATCTAGGGAGTGAAATTTTTGCCCATTCTTCTTTGCTAAATAACTCAAGCTCTGTCAGGTGCTGATGTAGGATGAGAAGGCTTGGCTTGCAGTCTCCGTTCTATATCATCCCAAAGGTGTTCTATCGGGTAAGGTGAGGATTCTGTGCAGGCCAGTCAAGTTCCTACACCCCAAACTAGCTCATCTATGTCTTTATGAATCTTGCTTTGTGCACTGTTCCACATCATTTGGTAGAGGGGGGATTATGGTGTGGGGTTGTTTTTCAGGAATCAAAAGAAGGAACCCCCCAAGAAGTGGGACTTTAAGGACAACAATGTGAGATTTTTACAAAATATTTATTAAATGAAAAACAAAAAAGTATGATATAGATTTATACAACGTTAAAACCATAAAAGTTGTTGCAGGGTAATTTCAGTAGAGGTCCAGTTGAAGCCCTTTGTTGTTTTTCAGGGGTTGGGCTTGGCCCCTTAGTGGGCATATTGTAACCAGGCTTTTTTGTGCAACTTGTACAGTAAAGGCTTCTTTCTGGCAACTTGACCATGCAGCTCTTTTTTGTTCAAGTAGCATCGTATTGTGTTCCTTAAAAACAACCACACCATCTTTTTCCAGAGCAGCCTGTATTTCTCCGGAGGTTGCCTGTAGGTTTTTTGTCTATACCGAACAGTTCCTGTGGCAGTTGTGGCTGAAATCTTTCTTGATCTACCTGACCTTGGCTTGGTATCAAGAGATCCCCAAATTTTCCACTTCTTATTAGGTGATTGAACAGTACTGACTGGCATATTCAAGGCTTTGGATATCTTTTTATATCCTTTTCCATCTTTGTAAAGCTTCATTACCTTGTTACGCGGGTCTTTTTACTGTTATTTTCTACCTCCTCATGGCTCAGTGTCTAGCCTGCTTAGTGCATCCTTGTGAGAGCTAACAAACTCCCAAAAATGTGTCAAAAGTGTCCGATGTGTCCGCCATAATGTCGCAGTCACGAAAAAAAAAACGCTGATCGCCGCCATTACTAGTAAAAAAACAAATATATATAAAAATGCCATAAAACTATCCCCTATTTTGTAAACGCTTGTGCAAACCAATCAATAAACGCTGATTGTGATTTTTTTTACGTCGCACGACCACGCAATTGTCAGTTAAAGCGACGCAGTGCCGAATTGCAAAAAGGGGCCTGGTCTTTAAACAGCCAAAATGGTCCGGGGCTTAAGTGGCTAGGCTGTAGGCTTATGCTATTTTTCAAGTTTCATATGCATTGAGACTGTTTTACCTAAAGACTCTGGAATTTATTTTGCAAAGTGAAGCAAACTTGTGTTTGTGTTGAGCATCGAATCGTGTGCAGAAGTTCTATATTTTTAAATTCTCCTGCACATAATTGGATGTTTTAGATTTAAAAATATATTTTTTAAATCACCAATGTATCAGTCAACAAAGCCTGTACTCCTTTCTCCCTTTTCAGCAGCCAGTGCATACATTCCTGTTCTAAATTATAGGCTGGTATGCAGAAGAAAAGTTACCATATGGAAGAATCACAGGTATTACAGCAGAGTTTGAAAACCAGCTTAGCATTTTTTTAGTAAATACATTTGAAGTAAACATATTTTTTAACTATTTTCCTAAGTCTTTCTTTAGGCATTTAGTAAATTGATTATAGATTTACAATATACAGCTGTCTTCAGTATAACAATGCCAAAAATATGTGGGCGTTGATGAACACACTAGATGCAAACAGAGCAAACCACTAACATTAACTTCCAATATGCAATATGTATACTTAAAGTGCACCTGTGACCATGAAAAGCAAAACAAACTAAAAGCAGAATTGAGTACAGTATAAAAGAAGCTCAATGTACACGCCCTCTTTTTTGACACAAAGGGTTGATTTACTATTTATTTGCAAGGGAATCTGTACTTTGCAAGGGTATTTTCCTCTTAGTGAATGAGGTGAACAGCAAAGGGGCCCTACTGCTTCACGTGGCTGGCTTTGCGCCATTAAAAAGGGCAAATGTTAACAAATAGAAAGCAAAAAAATACAGCCATTAAGGGTGACAAGAGGGTGAGGCAATTTGCAGGGGCAGGACCGAACCTGGAATTAGGCTTATAGACAGACTCTTCCTTCTGCGATATAATCTTTCTGTTTCTTCTACATTCTACCTGACATGAAGTAAAATATAAAACACCAATAAAACGGAGACGCCATTTTAGAAATTGTAGCAAATCTATGTGTAGCGGGGTGCTATATTTAAGGGAAGTATCTGAGTGGTAATAAGGCTCAGATACACTAATTGTTGGGGTTCATGGACCATTTCTGTCCTTGGGAGATAGTACTGGGGGCCTATAGGTGGCGCTGTTGCCATAGGCTCGGGTTGAACCATGGTACACGGTTGTGCCTTTTCTTGTCCCCTCTCGACAGCAGTGCGGCGGGGCGGGGAACCTGCTGTGCCTGTCGGGAGAGGGTATAAAAAGGGGCGGCCATCTTCCGGGGGTGGTCCACGCCCAGGCACCTTCAGCCTAGGTGTGTGTGTGTGTTGCCTCCAGGTGCCCTAGGCCCGAAGGGGGTCGTGTTCATGGTCGCGCCCAGGCACCTTCGGCCTGGGTGTGTTGCCTCCAGGTGCCCTGGGCCTGGAGGCGAAGTTGCTGTTCCATCCCAGACACCTTCAGTCTGGGGTGAGGTACTAAAGAGGAGGCCCTGGGCCCAGCAACCTTCGGCTGGGGTCCGCTAGGGATTGAGGAGCTCCCAGGGTACTGCCTTGCAAGGGGACCCGTATCTTGGATCGAGGAGGCTAGGGAGGTGACCCTTTCTGAAGACCCAGCGCAGAGTCATGGTGACAGTAAGGGCCTCTGGTAACTCTCCGGAGGGATGCTTTTCTCTTTGACATGGGCCAAGTTCTTCAAGAAGGCAGTGCATGTTCTGTAGGTCATAGTGGCAGTGACTCTACGCACACCAGGTCAGTGGCAGTGACCATCTTCAACAAGTCAGTGGCAGTGACTTTCATGTTCATTAGGTCTGTGATAAAGATCACACACCACGCCTGTTCGTGCATATCAAAACAGTAAGAGAACTAAGATTTGTGTTTGTGCCTGGACCTCTCTCCCACCTTATCTGACCTGTGTCTCGTCTCAACCTGTCTGCTCTTAAAGGGACTGTTTATTATCCATGTGAAATAAATAAAGAGGTTGGACTTTCAGTTGGTGTGGACAGTGGCTTTACTGGGGAGAATTAAGGACTTGTTTCTGGCCAAGCCAGAAATTAGATCAGCTCGGGAGGATTCAAACACCAGCCGCAGGCAGGCCCGAGAAAACTAACACCGCTCAACCTCCCCATCCAGAAGGGTACGGGCATGTAGTGCGGTGTGCCTCAGTCTTTCCTGCGGAGGAGCCAATTATAGAAAAGCAGGTAAAGGCTGGGGTGAGTGCGCTATACGTGGGGGCTCGAGTCCGGGATGTGTCTGCGGTTGAAAGTGTGAAAACCCCCCAGAAGTGAGTTTATTCCCCAGTGAAGTTCCGTGGAGGTCGGCCATATTGTGAACTGCGCCACGAGGAGAGCCCTGACTCTGCAGTTCGTGGGCGTGCCTATACAGAAAGCCCGCAAACGATGCAGGAGATGGGAAGAGTCTGGCCATGTGTGGAGTATCACATGGGGACTTTGGCGCGAAAAAGGTCAGTGCGCAATGGAGCAGCGGATGGATAACATGGCGTCTCATGCCTCATGGGTTCCGGCTACTACTACCATGAAGACAAGTGAAAGCTATTATAGCCAAGCACTGGAACATCTTGAGGAATGACAATATCCTCGGCTCAGTTTTACCTGAACAGGCCAAAGTTGTCTTCAGAGGTGCACCCACTCTCCAGGGTAAAATAGCACCCAACATCATTAACCCCCCGGTACGTCCTTCCTTTTTTCATCAATTGGTGGGATATCATCCCTGTAAAAAGTGCAGTGTGTGTAAATATAACACATCCGGGAGAGGTAAAACCTTAGAGTTTAGGTCTACCAGTACAGGGAAGTCATACCCAATTAAACATTTTTGTACATGCTCTACTACACACATTGTATATCTTATCACCTGCCCTTGTGGCAAACAATATGTGGGCCGCACCATCAGGCCATTTTCGGTTAGAGTGGGGGAACATGTTACATTAATTTTAGGGGGTGATGTGAATCACACGGTCCCTAGACACTATAGGTTACATCACAGTAGGAATCCAGCTGGCACACAGTTCTTGATCATTGATCGTTTTATTCCCCCATGGAGAGGTGCCCCCAGAATTAGGGGTGTGTCCCAGCTGGAGACTTACTGGATATACCAATTACAGACACACAGGCCGTCTGGTTTAAATGTCGAATGGGATATAAATTCCTTCATCGACCAGTCCTAACATTAGTTGGTGCCTTTTGATCATGGATCCGTTTTCTGCTTTTTCTTGTTGTTTAGTGTTTCTTGTATTTTTTAACCAATTCAATATGGTTTTATATATTCTTTACACAACTTTTAATATATTATGTATGGTTGTGTTTGGGTACAAATTTGGATTTATATGGAATTTGCTCCTCATTCATCCATTGGGCAATCTCCTGTTGGGGTGTGTGGGCCTCCTTCCGTCATTGGTTATGATGGGTTGAGGTCCCTACATTCTTCCACCTTGATGGTCCTCTCTATGTGCGAGACGTTAGTCTCGCACAGTTGGAGCGGACCATCTATATTTCTTGATCTGTTATCCAAAAGATATTTCTAATTTTTCATTTTTTATTTTTATATTTATTATCTGTTTACACATTTAGTAATTTAACCTCAGCTCAGCTGATTTTATTATTTTTATAAAAATAAAACTATTTTTGTGCTAATGGGTAGTTAGACTTACAGCTACTAGCTTCACCATTGTTATCCCGGGGAATTTTTTCTTTTTTCGCCCGATTTGGGCGATGCTAGATAATTCCTGTAGATTAGTTGGAGTCCTGTGTGTACACATTTGGCTGCGTTTCACATTTTTTGCCGTTATGGGGCGGTGGAGCACAGTCAATGTATCAGCATTTCAGGGTTGCCCACTTCCGGGAAGCGCGCCGTGATCGCTTGATTATGCGATTGCGTTGTCGGACTCAATACGGACGTCTCTACTTCCTATCCGGGCTGCGTGTCTCAGATGGGGGCGGCGCTTGTATGTGATGACGCGATCGCGTCGCTTTTCATTAAGATGCTCGCGGGTCATGTGACATCATGTGATGGTCACATGACGGCGGGATTCCTTGTGACGCGGTCGCGCCGTCTGATTGGATATGGACGTCATGTGACGCCACTGGACGATCACATGGCGTCCGTCACATGGTTCAGGCGCCGTCTGATTGGACATTGATGTTCACGCGTCATGTAACGTCGCCGGACGATTGCATGGCGTCTATCACATGGTTTACGCGTGACGTCACAGCCGCGACGTTAGTCGCCAGACTAAGATCTATGATGTATTGTAAGTATTGGGTTAGTGATGCCCCGCATCCAGCATGTATGATGAGGTTATTCCACACAAACATGGATCTATCCCCCCACCTTTTTTTCAATACAGCTTCCCATATGATGAATATATTAGCGCACTATGCAGGGATTACATAGAGAGGCGTGGAACGCACGCCGACGCGCCATTTTGAAAGATTCAGGAAGTGATTGCATAATGGATTAATGAGGGGGAGGTCCCTTAAACTTATAAATAATATGCAGGCAACAGTGGAGTCATACCCCAGACGATGCAAGGTATTGCGAAACGCGTCGGGGGATTCCACTGCTGCCACTGAGTGTTTTGCAAAGCGTTACGTTTACTGCTTGAATGTAAGTGTATCTACCTGCATTTAATAAATAGTATCTACGTTATTACGCTATGTGCCCTCTCCTTCTTCCCTATAATATGGTTCCATTGTGAGCTATCCCATCATCATACTGGGTTCGGATATTTGGTGACACCACTAGACCCTGGATTTTGGACATTGATGTGTGTAACGCCAGCCAGGACTCTAGACCTACGAGTATACATGTACCAAGCCTGTTTGACCCTTTAGACATACGTTTACTGGGTCCATTCCATCTGGTAAGCCTCCTTTCCATTTGGTGGTGGTCACGTTATAGTCATTTGCTCTTTGAAAGTCACCAGTTGTGTTTTGAAAATTTCAAGACTATCCACGTTTGAATGGTCATCAAAGACTTTATTTACACATATATTTTGTCCATTTTGGACTTTTCATGGACTCTTTTACATTTATTTGTTTTGAGCACTACACTTGGGTGTTTTGTATATAACTTTTATGTATAGCGCTACATTTTTTGTATATTGTTTGTTTTTTGCTTTTTCCATAGGCATTGTAGCTGCTCACATTTGTTAGTAGCGCGAATATTGTTTGTATTTTGTACTACCATGAAGATGACTTCATTCGCTGCTACGTTAATGGATACGGGGATTCAGCTGAAGCCCCGGGGAAGGTTTGCCCTCCACGTGTGTAAAGATGTGGAGGCCCTCGGTGTGATTTGTCCCGGCTGCTCGGGACTGGTGGTTCATCTAAAGCCATTCGGGCGATGCGAGAACTGTAAGGAATTTCTATTTGAGGTCGAGCAACCTACGGAGAAGCATCGGGGCTTCCACCTCAACTGCCTTACGGGCGCCACCACTCTGGAAGGAGGAATCAGAGCTTGTGCAGCCACCCCTGCGCATACTGACGGGACTTCGGAGGAAGTCAAAGAGGAGCTCATTGTAGCGAGCGAGAGACCGGAGAATGTTGCTTCGGTTAGCACAGAGTTCTTTTTCCCACCGTCCAAGAGGAAGATCGGGTCCATGAAAGCTTCCCGCGGCCGTGGTGGAGCAACGCCCCAGCGCTTACTCGGAACGGATGCCTCCAAAGGGAAAAGTCCCGGACGTCCTGGCTCTTCTTCAAGCCGAGGTAAGCTGGGGGAAGAGACTCTGTTAAAGGCCCCTAGCCCTGGGGATTCACATGTCAGTGAATCAGCTAGAGGGGGTGATTTGTCCTGTGCCAGGAGTTACCTTCCTGCGGAGGAATATGACACCTCCGATCTGTAGTCCATCTCTGATGCGGGTGATGACACCGCTATTGATGAACTGTTCGAGAGAAAGGGATGGGATAAGATGCCCCTGTCCTTGTCCCGTAGTGCTAGGGACTCACCCATGTCCAGTGGGGAAAATACACCCCGGGTGGATGCTTCCGAGCCTGAGGATGGATCTGTCCCCTTGCCTACTCCTCCATCATTGGAGGCATCAGTTTCAACAGCCGAGACAAGTCAGGTGCCGCTGCGGGCCCTTGCAACTGGCCCGGAGGTAGTTAAAGTACCTGGGCACCCTGAAGCCATCATCTTGCCTGGCGCTGGAGACCGTGCTATTATGCCGCCACTGTTCCGGCTACAGTGACTGTTCAATCAAAGAGTTGCTAGCGAGTATGGGTGGGAGTACCCGTACTTACCAAAGGAACTTTTATTTGAGGTGGAGGCCTGTAGACAACGATGGTACGAGGACTTTGTGTGGACACACATCAAAGTACCCCAGGCCAGGAGATACTACTCATGTTCACCCACGGCCCCTTTGCGGTTTAAGGACTGTAAAGCTGCTTGGATGTTGGGTCGGCATATCCATGCAGATAAGGTACTCATTTGTAGAAAAGACAAGGATGATGTTAAGTATCACATAGACACCTTTGATAGACATTGGAAGCCGTTGGTGTTGCCTGACCCACACTACTACCTGTGAGAGACAAGACTCTTTGTTTTGTTTTTTGTGCATTCTCCTTGAAAACCCAGGAACTTTTGCCCTAAGTTAAAGGGTAGTCTACTCTGTGGAGGAGCGGGAGCTGTTGCTGTTTGTTGTTCTTCCCTCCCTCCCTACCGCAAAGATAACAAGGACTTTGTGGTTGTAGACAGTTCAGGGTCACGGATCAAGAAGAAGAGGAAGTTTTACCCCGCAGTACAGAGAAAAAGTTTCTGTGGGGATGAGTGTTCTGACGTTGGCACTACCACCAGGTGGCGGTGTTGCGTAACTATTTAAGGACAATAATATATTATGCGGTTTTACTTGTTGGAAGGAAGGGATTCTTCTCTAGGGGAGAGCTTCTTCATTCCAACTACTGTTTTTTCAGGTGTGTTTTTCTTTCCCCTGCAGGTGAACGCCAAGCAAGACTGCACAAGGTGGGTTTTAGCTAGTGCAGTGGGAGGGAAATATAAATTTTATTGAAAGTTTTATGTGATCTTAAATGTTTTTTCCCTTCTGTGTTTCATTTCTTTTGCCCCGTGTTAGGTTCTGGCACAAACAAACAGTTTTTCTAAATTGTCATTTTTTTTTGATAGTCTGTCTCTGGATTGGACTTATGCTGACTCAGGCCTGAGAGGCATGGGTCTACTCCAGACACTGGGGACCAGTGTCTATTAAGAGGGGGGAATGTGTAGCGGGGTGCTATATTTAAGGGAAGTATCTGAGTGGTAATAAGGCTCAGATACACTAATTGTTAGGGTTCATGGACCATTTCTGTCCTTGGGAGATAGTACTGCTGTACAGTTCCCTGGGGCCTATAGGTGGCGCTGTTGCCATAGGCCGGGTTGAACCATGGTACAGTGTTGTGCCTTTTCTTGTCCCCTCTCGACAGCAGTGCGGCGGGGCGGGGAACCTGCTGTGCCTGTCGGGAGAGGGTATAAAAAGGGGCGGCCATCTTCCAGGGGTGGTCCACGACCAGGCACCTTCAGCCTGGGTGTGTGTGTGTCGCCTCCGGGTGCCCTAGGCCCGGAGGGGGTCGTGTTTGTGGTCGCGCCCAGGCACCTTCGGCCTGGGTGTGTTGCCCCCTAGGCCTGGAGGCAAAGTTGCTATTCCATCCCAGACACCTTCAGTCTGGGGTGAGGTACTAAAGAGGAGGCCCTGGGCCCAGCAACCTTCGGCTGGGGTCCGCTAGGGATTGAGGAGCTCCCAGGGTACCGCCTTGTGAGGGGACCCGTATCTTGGATCGAGGAGGCCAGGGAGGTGACCCTTTCTGAAGACCCAGCGCAGAGTCGTGGTGACAGTAAGGGCCTCTGGTAACTCTCCGGAGGGATGCTTTTCTCTTTGACATGGGCCAAGTTCTTCAAGAAGGCAGTGCATGTTCTGTAGGTCATAGTGGCAGTGACTCTACGCACACCAGGTCAGTGGCAGTGACCATCTTCAACAAGTCAGTGGCAGTGACTTTCATGTTCATTAGGTCTGTGATAAAGATCGCACGCCAAGCCTGTTCGTGCATATCAGAACAGTAAGAGAACCAAGATTTGTGTTTGTGCCTGGACCTCTCTCCCACCTTATCTGACCTGTGTCTCGTCTCAACCTGTCTGCTCTTAAAGGGACTGTTTATTATCCATGTGAAATAAATACAGAGGTTGGACTTTCAGTTGGTGTGGACAGTGGCTTTACTGGGGAGAATTAATGACTTGTTTCTGGCCAAGCCAGAAATGAGATCAGCTCGGGAGGATTCAAACACCAGCCGCAGGCAGGCCCGAGAAAACTAACACCGCTCAACCTCCCCATCCAGGAGGGTACGGGCATGTAGTGCGATGTGCCTCAGTCTTTCCTGCGGAGGAGCCAATTATAGAAAAGCAGGTAAAGGCTGGGGTGAGTTCGCTATATATGGATCTGGGAACAAATATCTCTGTAGGGAATAAGTGGATTATAAAAAGCCTGCATGTGATTCAGCTTCTAACAAAAAAAAACTGTTTTATGTGGGCTGTCCTTTTTAATATATTACCGGTATATGAGGGATCTTCAAAAAGTTTCCACACTTTTATATTTTCGTTGGAAATGTTGAGGGTGGGAGGGGTTTGGCTGATGGCATTAAAAAGTTGGTACAACACTGGGGTAAATGCATCACACAGAAAAGTACCTATGTAGAAAAGTGATGTAATTTGTTTTTAAAATTCCTAATAAAAGAGTTAAAAAAGTGCCCTTGTAATTTACTAAAGATCCGAACAGGCTTTAATACTGAAATATGATCTCGGCTTTAACAATAAACAGTATACCTTCAATACAATGACAGTGGACTCATCTACAGTGATCACAGCACAGTGGCTAGTTTTTCCAAATAGCTGCAGAGAAGGGCTGCACTCTCTTTCAATAAATGTCATATTATACCTGCAACAAATCAAATCAAGCTAATGAAAAAACAAGAGCGAAAGTCCGCTGATTAATTTGTTTAAACTAACAGCACACATGAGCAAAATGATAAATGTTGTACTGTATGGTGTGAGACATGTGCAGAATGAAAAAATGTGTTTAGTTTTTTTTTTTTTTGTAAAATCTTTTTTATTGAAGTTTATATGAACACATAAGATTTGCCCACTCAGGGGCTTAAAATTTGCCCACGCAGGGGCAGTTTCTCTGTTGCGGCAAGACACCGTTACAGGGCACAACATATAACACAAACAACTTAACTTAACTTATACTATAACCCCAAATGTGGGGAGAGGGTCAGTTCAAGATAATCTGCGCTCAAATTGATATCAACAGGAGAGAGCAGCATGAAAAAAAGTTGGGTCAATAGAGTAACAAACTAAGGATACATTGTCAGTCTAGGCATTGGTTACTGCATCATTTGTGGTGCTTCTATCATCTAGCCAACAACTCCATACCTTCTCAAATGTTTGCGGGCATCCCCTGGTCGAGTAGGTGGCTTTATATAGGGGTAAACTAGCATTCACTAGGCTTTTCCAGAATCTAACAGAGGGGGGAGACGATTGTTTCCAGTTCATCGTAATGGCATAATATAGTAAAGCCCTGTACACACGATCGGTTTTACCGATGAAAACCGTCCGATGGATTTTTTTCATCGGACAAACCGATCGTGTATGGGCCCCATCGGTCTTTTTTCCATCGGTTTTAAAAAATAGAACATGTTTTAAATTTTTCCGATGGATACAAAACCGATAGCAAATTCCGATCGTCTATGGGCAAGTCCATCGGATAAAAAACCCACGCATGCTCAGAATCAAGTCGACGCATGCTCAGAAGCATTAAACTTCATTTTTCTCGGCTCATCTGAGTGTTTTACGTCACCGCGTTTGGAACGGTCGGTTTTTTGACTGATGGTGTGTGGGCAAGACTGATGGAAAACAGTTTCATCAGATATCCGATGGACAAATCCATCGGACTAGAATCCATAGGAAATCCGATCGTGTGTACAGGGCTTTACAGGGATATGAGTATTTTCCTGGCTCTGATCATTGGCAATTGTTCAATTTGCCCTAGAAGACAGTATATAGGATCATAAGGGACACAAGTTTTAGTGACCACAGTGATCACTTGGAGCACTTCATTCCAATAATGTACGATTGCCGGGCAAACCCAAAAAATTTGGAAAAAAAACCCTAGGAGCATCGCCAGCACGCCTGTGAATGCTCCGGCGACATCTGGTGCAACCTGTGAGGTGTGTAGTGAGCTCTATGTACAATTTTATATTGGACCAATTTGTCCCTCGCTGAGACCATATAACATCTTGCCATATGCAGATATGTTCCCAAAAACAGAATGTTTTTTTAGTAATTATACAAAAGCTGAGGAAGCCCTCAGCTTTTGATGGAGTTGAAAATGTCACATTTGCAAAATTTGGTCCTGTGTATGACAATATCTATGTAATGGGAAGTCTACCATTTCACAGATTTGGCCATCACTAATGGGGACAACACATTATATGATAATCGGAGGGAAAATTCTGTATTCAGAACGATCATTAAGATTTTAATATAGTGTGTACACACATTTTGTGTATTTTTTCCCCAAAAAGTGCGCTTGTAAGACCGCTGCGCAAATATGGTGTGACAGAAGGTATTGCAACAACATCCATTTTATTCTCTAAGATGTTAGAAAAAAAAACATATATAATGTTTGGGGGTTCTAAGTAATTTTCTAGCAAAAAAAAATATTTTAACCACTTCCAGACCGGCTCACGCCGATATACGTCGGCACTATAAAGAGGAATATCGTTGTTATGGCAGCAGCTAGCTACCATAACCCCGGTATCCTCTTTTTCAGTGAGCGGTCCGGTTTCAGATAAAAGTGGTCTCTGCAGCGGATTCGCCGCAAGATCACTTTTATCGTGGGTGAGAGAGGGCCTCCCGTTGCACTTCGGTGCCCTCCGCCACTTACCGGTGGAGGCGATCGGATCCTTTTCCGTGTGTGGTATGGAGCTGAGTGAGGGGAAGGTGGCCCCCACACAGCTCTATACCATTGCAGGGTGGAAGCAATGTCAAAACGTCACTTCCGCCCATAGCTCTTAAAGCGATATATATATTTATTTTTTTAACGCTCTCTTTTTTTATTGCATCTTAGTGCAAATATGAGCTATGAGGTCTTTTTGACCCCAGATCTCATATTTAAGAGGTCCTGTCATGCTTTTTTTCTATGTTTACATTCCTTGTAACAGAAATAAAAGTGACACTTTTTTTTTTTAGAAACAGTGTAAAAAGAAAAAAGAAAAAGTAAAATAAATTAAAAAATTTTTTTACATTTTTACGCGCCCCGTCCCACCGAGCTTGCGTGCAGAAGCGAAGGCAAACGTGAGTAGGTTCAAACCACACATGTGAGGTATCGACGCAAGAGCAATAATTCTAGCCCTAGACCCCCTCTGTAACTCAAAACATGCAACCTTTTTAAACGTCGCCTATGGAGATTTTTTTTAATTTTTAATTTATCTGTTTATTGATTTTCAGAACACAAAAAAACAGAACAACATACATTGGTCATATAGAGTATCAGATTTTTAAGGGTAAAAGTTTGTCACCATTCAATTAGCAGTTGCAATTTTGAAGCGTGACATGTTGGGTATCAATTTCACCGGCTTAACATTATCTTTAACAATATAAAAAGAATTGGACTAACTTTACTGTTGTCTTATTTTTTAATGCAAAAGGTGTTTGTTTTTTTCCAAAAAAAGTGCGATTGTACGCTGCGCAAATACGGTGTGACAGAAAATATTGCAACGACCGCCATTTTATTCTCTATGGTGTTAGAAAAAAACAATCTATAATGTTTGGGGGCTCTAAGTAATTTTTTAGCAAAAAAAAAATGATTTTAACTTGTAAACACCAAATCTCAGAAAGAGGCTCGGTCCTTACTTGTTAACAACAAATCTCAGAAAGAGGCTCGGTCCTTAAGTGGTTAAAGCTGCTTTTTACTGCCAGAAATAAAAGGTGTTCAAAGGAGAAATTCAAACACCTGGTGCACATGAGCCCTTATACTGAAATAAACGTGCATATTACCTGTAAAAAACAAATTTGACTTTAGCTTTCATATTTACATATACTGTAGCTTACTATGCACATGTGTAATATCATAGTTATACCTTGACTCAAGCAGATGTAGTATCTCGGGGTTATTTGTAAGTCCTTCTGATGACAGAAAAACATAAGGAATTTGAATGTGTAACAGAAGCTCGTTCTCACGATATGTTGAGGTCTCTTCCAATAAAAAAAAAAAAAGAGCACAACAATAAGTTAGCATTATAAAAAAATTATGAATAAAACATTCTATAATCTTGTAAGACATATCCAATGTAGTCTTGCAGCACTAGTGTCATTGGTTTGAATCTAAATATGGCTATAGGAAAAAGATTGCCTTAGCCAATTCTTCCCCAAGAAATTGTGATAAAAAGTCTGTTTCACGTGGCATGTTAAAACATTTTTGATAGAATTTAACACATTATACAGTCATCATGCCTGTGGCTAAGGAGCTCCTGCAAATAACTTAAAGTGGGTAATTTGAGAGGTTTTCTATAAAGAAGTAGTTTTGATTATAGCACTTAACTAGCATTAGTAAAGAAATTTCCCAGAAGCTCCCTCTCATCAATACTTTATTTTATGGCACAGTTTAAGGAAATATATATTTTTTTAAGCTTCTAATGGCAGCGTTGGTCAACTGTCCCTCTTTTTACACTGCTAAATATAATATTAGAAACACTTATGGATACCAATAACAGCACTGATCTGGCCCTGCTTTGGTGCTCATTCTTCTTTTTGTGTAAGGGCTGCTGTACGATACAGTGAAGCCTCGTACACACGACCGAGTTTTTCGTCGTTAAAAACACGTTGTTTTTCTCGACGAGATTCTTGTCAAGCTTGACGAGATTCTTGTCAAGCTTTCCTTGCATACACACTGTCAATTCCAAATCTCGTCGTTGTTCTGCGCAGTCACGTCCAGCACGTACGACGGCAGTATAATGGGGAAGATCGATTTCAATGGCGCCACCCCTTGGGCTGCTTTTGCTGATCTCGTTTTACCGCGTGTGAAGTAAAAGTTTGGGAAGATACCATTCGCGCTTTTCAGTCTTCGTGCTTTCAGTTTGTTTTCTGCGGTTCAGTTTGTGCTTGTGGGTTTGTATCTTGTCTTTCAGGGCGTGTAGGCAGGTCGTATCTGTTGTACAGTGCGTTCTTGCCCGTTCGTTTCTGAATTCCAGTTCGTTCTTCAGAGGCGTTGCTGTTCTTAAGTGCGTTCTGTTTAGTACGTTCTGATCAGACAACCGTCTCCTAGCCATGTCGCGGGTATATTCTCGTCGTCGAGTTCGTGCTGTGCGGGCACTTGGTGTTGGTCTGCTTGTCTTGGACCAAGACAAGTCCATAAACAGGGTGAGGAGGAGTTCATGGACCAAGAATTGGTTGCTCCAGCGGGACCAATTCTGCCATATGCCTCTGCTGCGGGAGATCGTGGAAAATAATCCTGAGGACTACAGGAATTTTCTGCGGATGTCTGACCCCGTTTTTCAGCATCTGTTGGCTTTGGTGTCCCCCTATATTACCAGGCAGGACACTGTTATGCGGGAAGCCATCAGTGCTGAGCAGAGGCTCATCGCCACGTTACGTTACCTGGCGACAGGGAGAAGTCTGCAGGACTTGAAGTTCACGACAGGCATCTCCCCCCAGGCTCTGGGCCTCATAATCCCAGACACCTGTTCTGCCATTATCCAAGTCCTGCAGGAGGACTATATTAGGGTAAGTTTTCTCCTTTAACATCACATTCTATGTATTTCATGTATGCTAATGTATTTTATTTATTTCATCCTTCGCTAATTACCATGATTGTAATATGCTGAGAATGTCCCCTTTGTCCTCATGCATGCTGTAAGCTTTTAAATGCCCCTTTTTTCTCCTCCATGCATATTTCCCTTCACTAACCTCTCCAGCAGTGGCGGCTGGTGCTCAAAATGTTTGGTGGGCCACCCCAAAATTTTAAAAAGAAAAAACATCCATCTCCGCGTCTGTGCCTATTAAACGCCACCAGTTGTCCCCTCAAATGCAGCCAGTTTGTCCCCTCCAATGCAGCGAGTTCCCCCCCAGCCCTGCACTTACCTTCCTCTGGTCTGCGCCGTCCTTCTTCTCTCCTCGATGTCTTCTCCCGCCCTCGATGTTGCATCAGCCAATCAGGTTACCGGTAAACAGACTCGGTGAACATGATTGGCAGAGGAGCCTGTCAGTGTTTAACCAAGGAATGCACCCCCCCTGCGTCCCTTGGTTAACTTTTTGGAAGCCAATTACAGCCCTCAGGCTGTGATAGGCACTTCCCAAAAAAAAACAGACGCTGTTATTCAGATGTCCGCCACTCAACAGGGGGCCATCCACCTGAATAGTGGGCGGCATCGACAATACATAGGATCATGCAAGGCATGAACCTATGTATTGTTCTGAGTGACGGGCGCAGGAGAGAGAGGGGGCAGCGCTCCTGCGCCCACTATGGACGCACCGCCACTGCAATGCTATCCTGTGCCCAAACACACCTAGCCGAGTCACTTTCCAATGTATTTCTGCAGCTCCATTGTAGTGCTTTACCCTCCCCCCTTATTTTTGAGCATTCCCAAACTCATCTTGCCCCCCCCAAATATTTTTAGAATGGACCATCAGAGGGGGTTGTAACGAGCCCCTTTGCTCGCTCGGCTCCACTCTCCCGACACTCCTCTGCTCTATTGGATCATCCGGTGCTCCAGGATTCCAACTACAGCTATGTGCCATTCGAATCCATTTGTGGTCGGTCAGAACAAACACCAGGCAGGCTGTATGTAAGTTCAACCAAGAGAGACTTTATTAGCACCAAAATCAAGTCTTATATACAGTAACAGAGGAAGTAACCAGAACATAAATTAACATGCTAATTAACTAAATCCTTTAGCCAGCCAAGGTGACTCATAGATATGACCGTTCAGGGTAGACATCCCGTCTCCGGTCTTCACCTGCTATACAATACAATTATCATAAGTGTAAACATCACACATTTTAGCACAGAGGACAGACAGATGGCTGGAGGTGATTGTATTCGCATATCCTTAGAGGGAATGTGTGAACGTCCCAACAGTATGACTTAGTCACTCTAATATGGCATATACAGGGTCCCCAGAGTCTGTGTGTCTTGGGGGGGACATGGACCTGAATCCAAAGCAACACCCCCTCAAGGGTCCCCAGGCATACAGCTCACACAGAGCACCGTTCCCCCAAATGCCAGGGCCCACGGTCGCAAGGCAGCACCCAGTCCCCTCCAAAAGCCTCTGTCCCAGCCAGGTCCGTCACACATCTCCCCTTTCGGCAGGAAACTAACATAGGAGGAGACCCCAAATGGGTTGACCCCGAAGTTAGTCCATAGTTCTATTCCCCCAATGCCGGTATCCACACAGTACCCCAAATAAATTGCTCCAAACAGAGCATTACTTACCCAGCCAACCTCTGCCTCTCTCAGAGAACATACCCGCCGCTGGGGAGAGGCCTGGACTGGCCCTTCTCCCTGGAGTCCTTTCTGCCGCTGGAGAGAAGACAGGGTGACTGGGCTCAGTCCGTCATGCTGTTGGGGATCTGGGTCGACTGCCCGGCATCCCTGGGGTATACAAGTGAAGACTGAAGTCCCATCCACTTGTGGTAGGTGAAAATCCCCCAGTGCTTGCAAAGCAAGGCTGACATCCTCCTGTCTCAGTGTCACACCATTTTCTGGGGTTGTGTCAGTGAGGACTGAAGTCCCATTCAATACCACAGGACCTCCCTCTTCGGTTAGTTGAGAGCAGAGGCCCGTGGCACTCTGCTCTGTTGCCAGCTCTTCTGCTGGGTTGCTGTGAGTGGAGACAGCAGTCCCATCCACCGATATCCGCTCCTGTGGCAGTTGTGTGCCGATTCCAGTAGCATTCTGCCCTGCTGTCAGTGATTCAGCTGGGAGTAAAAGCTTTACTGCCTCAGCTTGTTGCTGGGGAGAGGGGCCAACTGCCCCGGCTCCCTGAAACTCCACAGTGGTTTCCGGTGCTGGGCAGAGGTGGGTATCACTCTGCCCTGTTGCCAGCACTTCTGCTGGGGACTCCACACCATCTGCTCTGGTTAACTGTTGGGGGGGGAGATGGCCTGCTTCTCCTCCCTGCATCTCTCGCAACCTCCTTCCGAATTCCTCTTCCATGGCGGCTGGTTCTTTAGGCGTTGTCCCCGATTGCCGTATTTGCGCCATTCTCCACTCATGTTGCCGCTCTAGTTCTCTCTTTTGTCGTTCTCGTTCTCTCTCTTGTCGCTCTAGTTCTCTCTTTTGTCGCTCTCGTTCTCTCTCTTGTCGCTCTCGTTCTCTCTCTTGTCGCTCTCGTTCTCTCTCTTGTCGGGCATCCTGCAGCTGGATGTCTTTAATTAGCTTCCTGTATGGCGGTCTCTGATGGGTTAGCCCCATATAATGCCAACCGCTGCCGCACTCGTTGCTGAAACAAATCTTCAACTGACCGGGGTCCTGCATCACCCTTCTTCTGGTCCATCTCAGCTCTCAAGTAGGTCTTTCAGCGTGACTTTCCTGCAGGCTGCATAGCTGGTCCTTCACTGTGGTGGTTTGGAGTGTCCCAGTAACTGGAGAGCAAATCCCACCGCTGCCAACCAATGTAATAAGCCCCTTTGCTCGCTCGGCTCCACTCTCCCGACACTCCTCTGCTCTATTGGATCATCCGGTGCTCCAGGATTCAAACTACCGCTATGTGCCATTCGAATCCATTTGTGGTCGGTCAGAACAAACACCAGGCAGGCTGTATGTAAGTTCAACCAAGAGAGACTTTATTAGCACCAAAATCAAGTCTTATATACAGTAACAGAGGAAGTAACCAGAACATAAATTAACATGCTAATTAACTAAATCCTTTAGCCAGCCAAGGTGACTCATAGATATGACCGTTCAGGGTAGACATCCCGTCTCCGGTCTTCACCTGCTATACAATACCCATTATCATAAGTGTAAACATCACACATTTTAGCACAGAGCACAGACAGATGGCTGGAGGTGATTGTATTCGCATATCCTTAGAGGGAATGTGTGAACGTCCCAACAGTATGACTTAGTCACTCTAATATGGCATATACAGGGTCCCCAGAGTCTGTGTGTCTTGGGGGGGACATGGACCTGAATCCAAAGCAACACCCCCTCAAGGGTCCCCAGGCATACAGCTCACACAGAGCACCGTTCCCCCAAATGCCAGGGCCCACGGTCGCAAGGCAGGAGGCCCGCACCCAGTCCCCTCCAAAAGCCTCTGTCCCGGCCAGGTCCGTCACAGGGGTGATGAATATGATACTTAAGCCTTCGCTTTGAGTTTTTTAAAACACATTAAACGGAAACTTAGAATGATGTTGGGCTAGAATGTATTTTAGTATAATCTGCCTGCAATGTTATGTGCAAAAGTAATAATATTTTGTTTTCTTGTTTGACGCCACAGCTTCCTTCCACGCCACAGGAATGGCAGACTGTGGCATCAGAGTTTGCCACGCGGTGGGACTTCCCCAACTGCGGTGAAACCATTGACGGGAAGCACGTCAGCATCGTGCCGCCACCCTGTTCTGGGTCCTACTTCTTCAAATACAAGGGGTTTCATAGCATTGTGCTGATGGCGGTGGTGTCAGCACGGTATGAATTCCTCTATGTGGATGTGGGGAAGAATGGCCGGATGTCCGATTGGGGATCCTTCAGCCAGACGGAGTTTGCCCTCCGTCTCCAGAGTGATGACCTTGCATTGCCACCGGATGCAGGGAATGTTGAAAGACTCCCCTTTGTGTTTTTGGCTGATGAAGCCTTTGGACTGGGACCGCATCTCATGAGGCCATTTCCCCAGAGGACCCTGACCCCGGGAGAAGAGGGTGTTTAACTACCGGCTGGCCAGGGCCCGAAGAGTCGTGGAGAATGCCTTCGGGATAATGGCCAGCCGGTTCCGCCTTTTCATGACTCCAATTCACTTGGCGGAGTACAAAATTAACTATGTTGTTTTCTTGTTCATACATCACGGGACACAGAGCGGCATAGTCATTACTATGTGGGTTATATAGAATTACCTTCAGGTGCTGGCACTGGCAACTTCCAAAACAGGAAGTACCCTCCCCTATATAAGCCCCTCCCATCCGGGAGCACCTCAGTTTTTTGCCAGTGTCTAAAGTGTTGGCCAAGGTTAACATGTATTCATCTGGGCTTGTGTACAGGTTCTCTGGGCCTTAGCAAGCTATTCCGGATCCGACCAAAAAAGCTTCATAGCTAAACGGTCGGTACCCGGGCCTTGCAGAGAAGAGCAGGGTTTTGCCTGTAATGCCTCTCTTAGGAGGGCTGGACCCTGGGATCCAGAGCTCTGGTCATACCCAAAACCAAGAGGCTATCTGTGCAGGGTGCTATACAGGTCCAGGGGAGTGGAATCCTTGGGAACCCGGTCCCTGAAGGTCTAGTACAATGCCTGCCGTGAGAGGTGAAGTTTGGGCTTCTGTGGACCAAACAAAGTCCTGCGGCGGGGAAAAGGTAAGTGGGGGCCCCTCAGGAACTTGGTTCTATTGAGGGGACCCCCAAGCCTAATATGTCTTTCTGCCTGTTACCTAAAGGTATTCCCGCTAATAGCTGTATATGCCTAAGAAATCCTAGAAATGTCTTTTCATAAAGGAAGTTTTAAAAACTGTAAACCTAGAAATGTTTTTCATAAAGGAGGTTTTAAAAAAAAAAGACAAAAGTGCGGTACCTGTGTTTGTCCACTAGAGGCCGCTGTGGAACGTCTTTTTTTCTTGGGACTATTCCTTCCATGGTGAAAGTCCAGGCAGATGAGTGAGCTCTCTATCAGGGAAGCTGCATTCCTCTGTCATGCTGCCAAGTAGTTTCCTTCCATCCCCGAGTCCTGGTGAAACAGGGACCCTGGCTCCTCTCCCTACATGGCGCCAAGAGCGCACACGTGCACGCGCGCGCGCGCACACACGCTTTCTTTTTATAAGATTTAGCTTCAAAAAAGGGGGCGGAGCCTGGCGGATGACGCGCTCTGTGCGCCCAGCGCTTCTGCGCATGTGCGGGCGTCCCAGCAAGATAAAAGGACTCAGTCCACGCTGCTTGCTGTGGACACAGAGCATGAAAAGGAGCTGGTAGCATGGTATAGGGGCTTACAGCGGGCGGTTGATACAGGCATCCCCAGAAAGACGCATTAGTAGACACCCACTGATGTACATAGCAGCAAATTGCATTAGACTATTTCAGTAAAGGGGTGTATTGCGGCTGGAATACCTCAGCTTTGAACTAAGGAATATGCCGCCTAAAAAACTCCGAGATATACCTCTCAGGAAGTGTAGGGGGTCTCCATCGGGCTCTGAGGATCTGGAGCAGTCATCTGCACCTTCCTCCCCTGAGAAATCAGAGGTTAATACCCATAAGGAACCCCCGGGAGTGCCAGGTACTGCGGCTGTCCTCAGTCCACCTGCTCCTGCATATATAACAGAGGAGGTTTTTGCCTCAACTCTGGAGGGATTGGAGCAGAGATTGGCAGCATTGATCGCTTCTTCTCTACAGGAAAGAAAGCGCGCCAGATCTCCATCCCCTCCATTAGAGTGCCTGTTGGCAGAGCAACAGTCCCAGGAAGGGACTGACCTTCCTGAAGGGGATCAGGAGGAGGTTAACTCTGTTTTTGAGGAATCGACAGTAGATGAACCATTTTCAGCATCACAGACTGAAAGATTGTGGGTCCAGACCCTAACTGACATGGTTCGATCTGCATTTAAAATGCCTCTTGTTGAACCATCAACTACTGCTGTCTCCTCGTTGGGGTCGCTAAAAGCTCCCCAGATTAATTGCTCCTTTCCAATTCATCCATTATTGGAAGGACTTATATACCAGGACTGGGAACATCCTGATAAACTATTTGTTCCACCTAAGAAATTTCAGGTGATCTATCCCATGGAGGAAAAATTCACCCAGAGATGGAATGTTCCTACGGTGGACGCAGCCATTTCTTCTGTGAACAAATCACTGACATGTCCAGTAGATAATGTTCAAATGTTCAAAGATCCAGTAGATAAAAAATTGGAATCTTTATTAAAATCTGCTTTTTCCACAGCAGGGGCTGTTACACAGCCAGCAGTGGCAGCTATTGGGGTCTGCCAAGCTTTAAAGGATCAAATGAAAATGGTCCTGAGGGATTTGCCAGACCAGCAGGCCCAGGCTCTGGCTGATCTGCCTAGAGCATTATGCTTTGCGGTTGACGCCATCAAGGATTCTATCCATCAGGCCTCCCGCCTCACGCTGTCTTTGGTACATATGCGTAGGCTTCTGTGGCTCAAGAACTGGTCTGCTGAGGCTCCCTGTAAGAAGCTCTTAGTTAGCTTCCCATTTCATGGAGAACGCCTTTTTGGCGAAGACCTGGATAAATATATCCAGAAGATTTCCAGTGGTAAAAGTACTCTCTTACCAAGTAAAAAGAGGTCTAGGGGTCCGTCTTTTAAGAGGACTACCTCTCCTATCCCTGGGACGTCTGCTACTAAGCAGTTCCGACGGCCTCCTCGGTCAAACTCAGGAGGTAAAAATCAGGGACAGTCACAGGGTAATAAAAAGCCCTGGATCCGAAGAGGTACTAAACCAGCCTCCAAGTCAAGCCTATGAAGGGCTGCCCCCACTCAAACGGGTGGGGGGAAGACTTCAGTTGTTCACAGAGACCTGGCGGGAGACGATCAAAGACAGATGGGTGCTCTCCGCAGTAACTCGGGGATACAAGTTGGAGTTAAAAGAGTCTCCTCCTTCCCATTTTATGTGGTCAGGCATGCCAAAAGACCCTCTGAAAAGAAGGTGTCTCCTAGTGGCGTTAGAACAACTATTGCTCCAAGGAGTAATTATGGAGGTTCCTATGGAAGAGTGGGGGTTGAGTTTCTACTCAAACCTTTTCACAGTCCCGAAACCAAACGGGGACATAAGACCCATATTGGACCTAAAGAGTCTAAACAAATTTCTAAACGTCCGGTCCTTCCGGATGGAGTCGATCCGATCGGTCACCGCTGCCCTACAGGGGGAGGAATGGTTAGCCTCGATCGACATCAAAGATGCTTACTTGCATGTTCCCATCTTTCCAGGTCATCAAAAATTTCTACGCTTTGCAGTAGAAGGGCGCCATTTTCAGTTCAGAGCCTTACCATTCGGTCTGGCCACAGCACCACGAGTGTTCACAAAAATTCTGGCCCCACTGTTGGCCGATCTAAGAACACGAGGTGTAACGATAATGGCATACCTACACGACCTGTTGTTGATGGACCACTCAGTTGCCAAGCTAGAAGTGGTAATTGTCGATACAATCAAGTATCTAGAATCTCACGGTTGGGTCATCAACCTGGACAAGTCAGCCCTACAGCCAGTGAAAAACCTGGTATATCTAGGGCTACGGCTGGATTCAGACCAGAGGAAGATTTTCTTACCTCTAGACAAGGTATCCTCTTTGAGGGGCTTGGTCCGTCTGCTTTGTGCAAAAAGACAGCCGTCCATACGCCTGTGCATGAGGCTGCTAGGAAAGATGGTAGCATCATTTGAAGCTGTGCCATACGCCCAATTCCACTCAAGGAATTTACAGAGGGCCATATTGTCAGCCTGGAACGGAAAAATTCAGGCTCTAGACTTCCCGATGGCTTTGTCCCCTTCCGTTCGGAAGAGTCTCTGCTGGTGGTTGATCCCCCAGAATCTCCAGAAGGGAAAACCCTTCAGTCCGATATCCTGAAAGGTGGTCACTACAGATGCCAGCCTTATAGGCTGGGGGGCAGTACTGGAGCAATGGTCTCTCCAGGGCAGATGGTCAAATGTAGTAAAAACCCTGCCCATCAATCTCTTAGAGATACGAGCAGCCCGGTATGCCCTAGTAGCCTGGGCATCCAGACTCCAAGGGTCCCCTGTCAGAATTCAATCAGACAATGCCACAGCAGTGGCATATATCAATCATCAGGGAGGCACCAGGAGTCGTGCAGTCCAGAGGGAAGTAAGTCACATCCTGGAATGGGCAGAAAAGCATGTCCCATGTATGTCAGCTGTCTTCATTCCAGGGGTGGAGAATTGGAAGGTGGACTTTCTAAGTCGCCAACAGTTATGCCCAGGGGAATGGTCCCTTCATCCCGAGGTCTTCCGAGCAATATGTCAGTGGTGGGGAACACCGGATGTAGATCTGCTAGCATCCAGATTCAACGCAAAGTTGGACAGATTTGTCTCCCGGACAAGGGATCCCCTCGCTTGCGGCTCGGATGCTCTGGTGTTCCCTTGGAATCAGTTCAAACTGATATATGCATTCCCTCCGCTACAATTGTTGCCTCGACTCCTTCGCAGAGTCAGGTTGGAAAAGAAGCCGGTGATCTTGGTGGCTCCAGCGTGGCCCCGAAGGGCCTGGTACGCGGAGATCATCAAAATGTCTGTGGGGAGTCCTTGGACCCTTCCACATCGTCCGGACCTGCTTTCGCAAGGGCCGATATACCACCCTTCCTTACTAACTCTAAGTTTAACGGCCTGGCTATTGAATCCCACATCCTAAAGAAGAGAGGTCTCTCTAACTCTGTGGTATCAACTATAATCAATGCCAGGAAGCCTGTATCCAGGCAGATCTACTATAGAGTTTGGAAGGCGTACATCACTTGGTGCGAGGCCAGAAAGTGGCATCCACGTAAGTACGTTATAGGCAGAATTCTGGACTTCCTACAGTGGGCTGTAGACAGGAAGTTTGCCTTAAGTACTATCAGGGGTCAGGTTTCGGCCTTATCAATACTATTTCAAAGGCCCCTGGCTATGCATTCACTTGTCAAATCCTTTATGCAAGGGGTGACTCGTATTATTCCACTGATTAAAGCTCCCATATGTCCATGGGATCTAAATTTGGTTCTGTCGGTTCTGCAGAAGCAGCCATTTGAACCTTTGCGGCACATTTCCTTGGTTCTTCTCACCAGAAAATTTATATTTTTAGTAGCCATATGCTCGGCTAGAAGAGTGTCGGAATTAGCCGCCATGTCCTGTAAAGAGCCATATCTGGTTATTCATGAGGACAGAGTAGTATTACGTCCTCACCCAGCCTTTCTTCCTAAGGTGGTATCGAGGTTTCACTTGAACCAGGATGTGGTTCTTCCTTCTTTTTCCCCAAACCGAGCTCGGTAGAGGAAAAGTTATTGCATTCTTTGAATGTAGTAAGAGCAGTTAAAGCTTATCTAAAAGCCACTGCTCAGATTCGTAGAACGGATTCTTTGTTTGTTCTGCCGGAAGGCCCCAGAAAGGGTCAGGCAGCATCAAAATCTACTTTAGCCAAGTGGATTAGACAGGTCATAATACAAGCCTATGGCTTGAGAAGTAGACCGCCTCCGTTGAAAGTTAGGGCGCACTCCACGAGAGCAGTTGGAACTTCATGGGCAGTGCATCACCAGGCCTCCCTGGCTCAAATTTGTAAGGCCGCAACATGGTCTTCAGTACACACGTTTACTAGGTTCTACCAGGTGGACGTTAGAAGTCAGGAGGATGTCGCCTTTGGGCGCAGTGTGTTGCAGGCCGCAAAAGATCCTCATGCCTGATGGCGCCCAGCTTATGTATGGTATATCCCCCCCTCATTTGGCATTGCTTTGGGACGTCCCACATAGTAATGACTATGCCGCTCTGTGTCCCGTGATGTATGAACAAGAAAGTAGGATTTTTAAAACAGCTTACCTGTAAAATCCTTTTCTTGGAGTACATCACGGGACACAGAGCTCCCACCCCTCTTTTGGGGACACGTATTGCTTTGCTACAAAACTGAGGTGCTCCCGGATGGGAGGGGCTTATATAGGGGAGGGTACTTCCTGTTTTGGAAGTTGCCAGTGCCAGCACCTGAAGGTAATTCTATATAACCCACATAGTAATGACTATGCCGCTCTGTGTCCCGTGATGTACTCCAAGAAAAGGATTTTACAGGTAAGCTGTTTTAAAAATCCTACTTTCTGTTGCTGTGTGCTACATAATTTTCTTATCAGGAAATCCACAAATTATATTGCCTCAATTGTGCCTGAGGCAGGACTTCCAACTGGCAATACCCTGCCGGGCCTAGAATCTGGCCGTCCTGGCTTGCCCCCCCAAAATGCCCGTGAGGTTTGCCAGAAATATCTTGAATATTTCACGGGTAGGGGGGCAATTCCTATGCCAGGCCATGTCTGAATATTTATTGAGAAAGAACAAAATAAAAATCTGGTTTAATCTGTATTTTTTTTTTTTTTTTTTGCTGTCTCCTAGTTTGTCTTAGTGCATTTGTAGTGCCAAGTGTATTTTCCTTTAGTAAATACCAACCCTTTCACTAGTAACACCAAAAATATACACAAATAAAGTTATAGCGTATTTGAGAAAGAAGCTACACTTTGTGGTTGTTCAAACATTTTACTCTGTGCACATTCACACACATGGTAAATAGAACACTATGGGTTTTTTTTTTGGCTGCCCAGAAACAGGCCTTTTTTTTTTGTTAGAAAATACAAAACCATCAGTAGCATCCAACAAACAACAACATTGTATACCTCTCGGCAATATGAGACATTCAATTTCACAAAAAATGTCTCTATCTGACCGTCAGAATATGGGGTATTGGCACCCCTGACCAAGCCAAAATTTGAAGATGCACACAATTTAGAGTCATTTTAAAATGGGATTTTTGACTCCTGATCCCTATTGTCAACATGTGCTATCTGCCATCAGGGGTGATCAATGGACGTGTTTTGGGGGTGCAACCCCTTCTTCATTTCACCTACTAGAGATGCAAGGAAGGGGTTGCACCCCCAAAACCCGTACATGGATATCCCCTGATGGCAGATGGCACATGTTGACACACTGTGTGCATCTTCAAATTTTGGCTTGATTGATTTTCAAAAAGCAAAAAAAAGGGGGAAGAACAATCAGAAAACAAAAATGGGGTGTTTGGTGCCTTATTCAATTCGCCCCAAAACATCTAGGATGTCCTTAAAGGTTTGATCCATCACATTAATTCTTTGCTTAATTCTGTCCAGTTCTGTACTACATTCCATCACTTGCTGGATGATTCGTAGTGCACTGTCAGTAGAGAAACGAGTACTTTCTTTCACCCCAACATTTTCATCCCCTATAAAAAAATACAAAAGGTATTTTAACTCTGCAGGCCTACATCTCTTACCTGAAGCTGTGGTGACAGATACTGACCTGTTGTGGTGACCAGTTCCACCACGTCATCCACTTCTCCTTCCTCAACATCCTCAGGTTGGGGTTCTTGGTGAGGTTGGGGTTGTTTAGAAGGTGTGGGGTTCCTGTGCTCCCTGGAGAGGTGTCCTCCCAGTCTTCTCTCCCCTATGAGAATCAAACAAAAGGTATATTTAGCACACAGATATTTTTGTAAAAATAAATGAACATGATACATTGCTTGGAAGTGGGGTACAAGTGTCTGTTTGGGAGGAATTTCAAGATGAAGACATTATTTCCCCAAAAATTTTTTTTGACTATTCACCTTTGGCTGACAATTTTTACACATGGAGGCACCTCAAAAATGCACTGATGCACCTGTGTGGGGCACCCTAAAAAGGTGGTTCTGGTGGCCCACACTATAGGGCTCAAGAGTCCAGATGTGGAAACAGCTGCTGAGTGTCCTCTCCTTTACACTGATTAAAGTTTGCATTTCATTCTCTTTCCAAACACATCATCTAGCCAACAATGTAATAACATTTATGGAATAAAAACAGGCATCTCTCTAAATTATTGGAACCCTGTAAAATTGCAAAACATCGTATATAGTGGGCGAACGATGTGTCTGTAACGACCGATTACTGGGCCAAACCAAGTCCTAATGATGACATTTTGTAAGGTACAATTGTAAAATGCAACAACATGGAGCAACATGCAAGTTCTGAAATACAATAATAGGAACACAGGAAAAAAAGTACTTACTTTTTTCTAGCATTCTCTTAATGCTCCTTAACTGCTCCGGCTCCCTCAGTTTGAGGTCAGACCACCTCTTTCTAAGCTGCTCCTTTGATCGTTTCACCCCGAAATTCTTCTTCAGACTTTTCACTACTTTCTTCATTATTTTGGACTTCCTTAGATTAGGGTGGGTATACGGCCCATGCTTTGCGTCATAATCCGACTTTAGCAATATGTCCACCATCTCCGCCATCTCCGCGTAATACATATTAGATGCCTTGAATCTCCTCCTTGATCGTGACGTTTCACGGTCTGGGCTGGTCTCCTCCTCGTTATTTGATGAATTAGCAGACACCTGCTGTGACTCCGCCATATCTGTCTGCGTGCCGAAAGAGAAGGGGCGGGGAAAAGTTGATACTTTGAACGTCATGGGCGGGCGACGTGTGCGGAGTTTCACGCATGCGTGGTGTATATAAAGCAAACACACATGTGACGATACTACGTTCGGTGTGCGGAGAGAGGAGGAAAAGTGACGGACGTGAGAACGAAGGTATGTGATTTTTATACTTTGTGAAATCGGTGGCCTATAATGCCTAGAGATTGTTGGAGGATATATATGGGGAATCAGATTTACAGGAGGTTAGAGTGTGTGACTGACATTACTTTTTATGTCTTGTTTTTTGGCTTGCAGAAACAAAATGAATGCTTTTATCAGCGACCGGGAATTTCTGGCTGAATTTATAGACTGGGTAAGGGAGCTGCTCGCTCTGTGGGAGACCAAAAACCCCATTCACAGAAAGAAAGGTGTAAGGAAAACAGCGCTGGAGACCCTGCTCCCATTTGTGCAGACCAAGGTACCCACAGCAACCACAAAACAGGTGGACAGTAGAATTTAGGGTCCTGGCTTCTCAGAGGTCAGGAGCAGCAGCAGCTGATGTATATGTCCCGAATTTGTGGTACTATAGCAGGATGTCCTTTCTGAACGACCACCTTGAGGCAAGGCTATCACTGTCCAGTCTTCCCCCCAGTCTTCCCTGCAGCCAACCCGAGCCTTCTCTGGAGCAAGAGGAGGCAGCCATCCTGGAAGAACCTGATTTGGACATCTGGAGCCAGGTATAGTATTTTCTCAAAATGTATTGTGAGAAAATTAATGCATGAAAAATAAGATAATATGTAAATCCCCCAAAAATTGGGAGCAAAAAGTGATCTCAATATCAATAGACAGTAGTGGGCCTAAAATTGGGGGAGAAGAATGAAATGTGATGGGGTCATAATAATAGTCTTTTCTATTGATATACATTCAATTTGCAACAGTCATGAGCTATAATTTGTGTGAAAATTATGAACCACAAACTAAAACTATGTCCCTTTTTCATACACAGGATGACATCAGCCAGGAGGAGGGTCTGGAAAGTGTCCGGCAGGAGGAGGCAGGGCCCACTGTGAGCCAGGAGGAGGCAGGGCCCACTGTGAGCCAGGAGGTGGCATGGCCCAGTGGCACACAGGAGGTGGCAGGGCCCAGTGGCAGCCAGGAGTTGGCAGGGCCCAGTGGCACACAGGAGGTGGCTGGGCCAAGTAGCAGGATTAGATCGCAGGTGCCTTCCATCCGCCTTCCTAAAAGATCCAGGAGGGACAGGAGCACAAGCGAGGCAGCAATGGCCCTTATTAGAGAGGCACATGCCACCCTCCAGGAGCCCACATCCCCTGAAGAGGCCATTGCCGGCCTAGTTGAGGCCAAGTTCAAGGTGATGAGCATGGAGCAACGCCCCCTATGCGAGCCCCTGATCATCACCTCGCTGAACAAGGGGGTGATGGAGACAATTACCCCCAATATGGCCATATGTGAGGTCGCCCAGCTTTCCCAACCTCAACCTCCTCCT
Organism: Rana muscosa; assembly: GCA_029206835.1. Classification (NCBI taxonomy): domain Eukaryota; kingdom Metazoa; phylum Chordata; class Amphibia; order Anura; family Ranidae; genus Rana; species Rana muscosa. The sequence continues at coordinate 637,847,354 of CM055116.1, forward strand.
CCTCCTCCTCCTCCTCCACCTTCTTCTACACCTCCAGTGGCACAGCCTCCAGCCACACGCAGAAGGAAGGCTGCAGGGAAGGCTTCAGGGAAGGCTGCCAAGAAGACCAGGAAGTGATGGCCTTGCTTCATTGTGGTCTGACAGAAGGCAGCCTGTTGTAGTACCACAGACTTGGGACATGTATATCACCTGCTGCTGTTCCTGACCCCTGGGAGTCCAGGATCAGATTGTGCTCACAACTGTTGTGCTTTTCAAGCTCCCAATTTTATTGGCCACACAGGGTTGATGTGTGCTCTGGGGTCCCATGGATGCACAAATGGCAGCAGGTTTTCCAGCGCTGCCTTTTATTTATTTTGTTAGATACATGAATAAATGGTTTTTATTTTTACAGTTAATACTTGACTATGTGTTTTTATAATAATTATAAATTTAGCTTTGGAGTAGGCAGATACATTTTAACAAATAAAATAAAAGGGACAGATAACACAAAAAAATCTCCTTGAAGGTCTAAAAAATAAAAACAAAATAAATAAGGGGTAAACTTGACACAACAAAAATAATAAATAAAATCATTGAGATTCTCTATAAAATAAAGAAGCATTTAAAATGAAGATCTGAATTCAAAATTATAATAATATAATTATTAAGGAGATCTTGCTCGATATAATATAGTTACATATTCATGAGATCAGCATGAAAAAGGTTTAAAATAGTGAATATCAGCAGCAAAACAAGTTCTTTAGTTTTCATTATTGTAACATTCTAAAGAAGATTTAAATACGCAACATTTAAACGATGCAATAATTTACAGCGGGACGAATGTGCTATCTCCATTACGAAGGCTTGTTTTACCAGAAGAAGCGCTCCTGTCTCATACTTGATTCTGAGCATGCGCGCTTTTTGAAGACTCGTAAAAGCATACACATGAACGTTTTTCTCATCGCAAAACAGGCCGACGAGAAACACGACGAGAAAATCGAGAATCCGGACGAGAAAAAAGAGAGCAGGTTCTCTATTTTTCTCGTCGAGATTCACTGCAGTTTTCAAGACGAAAAACCATACACACGAACGGTTTTCCCGACAAGAAAGCTCTCTCTGCAGTTTTCTTGTAGTTTTTGGACGAGAAACTCGGTCGTGTGTATGAGGCTTCAGTTTTAACAGCCCATTTATTTGAATGGGCTGCAAAACACTGGAATGCGGAAACAGTAAAGCAAACCCTACCTTTTCGAAAGGCACTGAACCAAACCCTATGGTACTGCTGTACCATGTGATTTGGTGCCTGCATATTCACTGCGTTTGTGGTCTGCTTTTGGGGTGCAATTAACAACTCAACAACGCACCTGCATGCAGATCAGAAGGGCAGCGCATATACCTGTGGTGTAGGAAACGCGCATTGGAGCACACTATTTCCGCACCGCATTTTGGTGTGAACCAGCCCTAATTATTGCATGTTACACAGTTGGTGCCTGAGTAAAGGCTACCTAAGGACAAATATGTCTTGCCCTAGCAAAGTTCTATTTTCTGATAGTTCCATGTAATACTACTGAAAGTAATGGTGACTTCTTTTTTCTTTTCTTATCTTACCTGAGTAGGTGTTCTATTACTTACCCATAACAGAAGGATCTGGCAGTTGGCTTTTTAGGGTTATGTGTGGAACATTCAGGTCCTGACACAGCTTTAACCAAACATCAGTGCAGTCATATTCAACAACAAGGGAAAAGTGAGCCCAAGGAAAATCATTTCCTATGTACTGGTTATTCACTATAGCATATGAATATTTTCTTAAACTGAAAATAAGAATACAACATATTATAACTTTTTTATTTTGCATGCTCTTATACATTTTCATTTAAATATATATCTAAATGCAGGAAAAATTTTAAACAAATAAGCATATTACTAAACAAATGTACAGTGCCTTTAAAAAGTATTCATACCACTTGACATTTTTCACATTTTGTCATGTTACAACCAAAAACGTAAATGTACTTAATTGGCTATTTTCAATTGTTTCACACACCTAAAAAAACATTACACATTAGATGTAGATACAGCACATCATCATCTACACCAAAGTGGTTTACACACATAACTTTAACCCACATTTTACACTTTTTTTGTTTTCATACACACCCAGTTAACCTCCCTGGCGGTATGATTATATCAGATTTTAGGTGCTGAAAGCGGTACCATTATTTTGCATGTAAATTTGGCGTTTTATATTGTAGGCCTGTAATTCTTAGGAATAACTCACTTAAATCTGTCCAAACAAGAGTCTAGTAGACATCCCGGGTATGATAAAGTTCAAAAAACAAAATCATAAATTATAATATAATAAATAACTATAAAATAATTATAACAAATAATAATATACTAATAATAAAAGTGTTTTTCAGTGTTTGATGACGAATCTCCCCACAAATCACTATCGCTCAATTCTGCAAGTGATTCTAATTTATTATCGCTGTTTTCTAGCTGGTCTAAAACCACTTTTGATGTAAACTGACACTTTTTTGTTGCTATGGACAATCTCCAGTTTCCAGGCAGAAAGAACAGTTTTTATAATATAAAAGTGCATGCAGGACACTGGACAGACCACTAGGGACAAAGGGGATGTGTTATTATTTGATACAGTACTGTAATCTGTAGGATTACAGTATACTGTAGGTGTATTGTGTGTTTCACTTTTTGAATTTGGCGCCGAACTCTGCCCCCATGCGCCGCAACGTTGCAGGGAACAGAGCTCGGCGGCACTCTGCACTGTGAATCGAGCGAGATGACAGCTCGCTCACACAGCAGGGACACATCGCAGGATCCAGGGAACAAGGTAAGTAACTTCCCCTGTACTTTCCCTGTATCCTGCGATGCGATCCCGAGTCTGGCTCAGGGTTACCGCTTTAGGTACTGAAATTCCACCCCGAGCCAGGTTCGGGAATACCGCTAGGTGGGTTAATATAATTTCATGATTGATATTTTTACCTTGTTACCACCTGTAACTCTATAAAATGATAAGGTGGCTATTACAATTAATTTAATTCCACCTGGATAATGGGAACAGAGGACCAGGCGGTGGCCTTGCAAATATGGAAAGCAGATGCTTAATGCTGGTAAGCCCAAGAGACACCTACAGCCCCGGTGAAAAAGGCTCCAATGTAACCCTTTCCTTAATGGCTTATGCCCTGAAAATGAGTACTCGGGTACTCAGGGTGAGATGCTGGTCAAGACCGGACTGAAGAAAGACCAAAATACATTGAATTTTCTTTCTCTGAGTAAGGCGGGATATAACAAAGTTAGAAATACCCCAATCCCTCACGACTTTCAGGGATTTCAACAGCGAGGGACCAGGCAGAAAACTGTAAACTCTGCCCCAGCCTGTAAGCCTGACATATGTTGTCATTACCTACCAGGATGTATGAAAGGAAGACTTTTCCAATTAAAGGGCAGGACTGGCAATCCATCATGTAAATGAGAGCCATGATGTTTTGTATTGAAAAGGTCTGGAGATGAAAAAGGCTACCATCAAGCCCAGAACCCTCATTCAGAAGCAATCTGGTGGGTACTGTAATGATCGGAAGGTCCTCATATAATATCTTAGAGAAACAAACTTCTCTTCGAGAAAAAAAATTCTGGCTTAGGCTGTGTCCAAGATTAGACCCAGGTACTCCAGATGATGTGAAGACTGGATATCAGACTTTGGAAGGTTGATTGTCCAGCTAAAGTTTTGAAAGAAATTAATTGTCCTGGAGAAGATGGTAGCCAAGGTTGTGGCTGAGAAGAAGGCCCAGACTGGCCAAAGGGCACACTGGGCACTTGCCCGGTGGGCTGGTGCCCCATGTTTGTGTTGGGCCCAAAGCAAGCTGGGCTGCTCCTTGAGCCGGTGCTGCTTACCCAGCCTCTCTGCAGCCTCCACTTCAGTTCAGCTGTCCGGGGCAGGCAGAAACAGGTGACCCATGACCATGAAGGGGGGAGGAGCTAGAAAAGACACCTGCCGCAGGCACAGTGGAGCCCGACCAGACAGAACGTGTGCGTGTGGCGGCTGCATATAGAACAATAAACCTGCAGGAGGGAGAGAAGGAGAAGCAGGCTTTCAGAGGCTGCAGGAGGAAATGGAAAGATTGATTCTTCTATATGCAGCCACAACCTGTGCTCTTCAGCCCCTCTGTGCTCTCTGCCCCCGGTGCTCCCAGCCCCCCTGTGCTCTTCGACATCTGCTGGTGCTCTCCAGCCCCCCATCTTCTCTCTTTCCCCCCTCCCCTGTGCTCTCCAGCTACCCGTGCTCTCCGAAATCCCCCTGTGCTCTCCAGCCCCCCTCCAGTGCTCTCCACCCCCCCAGTGTTCTCTGCCTCTCTCCTGTGGTCTCCGCCTCCCCCAGTGCTTTCCAGCCCCCCAGTGCTCTTCGCCCCACCCTGTGTTCTATGCCTCTCCCCTGTGCTCTCCGCCCCCCATTCTCTTGGCCCCCCCAGTGCTCTCTGCCCCCTGTGCTTTCCACTCCACCCTGTCTTCTCCGCTTCCCCCCTGTTTTCTGTCTCTTCACTCCACCCTGTGTTCTCTGACTTCCTCCCTGTGCTCTCAGGCACCCCCATGTTCTTTCCTGGCCCCCCTCGCTCTGCCAGGTTCCTCTCTCTCCTCTTCTATCGGCTGCTGCGGGGGGATCTGTTAGGATGGTGAGTGAGATCTTGAATGGTATTGTGATAGATTGGAAGTGTTGGTCTCTGACATGGAAAGTTGGCTGTTTGCAGAGCACACAGCCATTTCTCCTTGTGCTCATAAGCACACCCTTCGTCTCAAAGATATATTGCATCTTAAGCTAAAATTCACTCACCTTCCATTTGATCCCCATTCATACAAATCAAGAAGCATCACCAGACTGGTCTCATCATCAAGGCATCCCAGCAAAGACTGCCTGCCGACGCCCTAACAGCGTCCTTATTTTATCACAAAAGATCACAAACAGAAAGCGATGGCTGCAGCAGCCAATCACCTCCTCCGTGGGAGGGGACATCACAGGATGTTCCCTTCTCACAGGAAATGTCCATATAAGGAGCAGGGATGAGCCGAACACCCCCCTGTTCGGTTCGCACCAGAACCTGCGAACAGACAAAATGTTCGTGTAAACTTTAGAACCCTATTAAATACAATGGACTCGAACGTTCGAAATCTAAAGTGTTAATTATAAAGGCTAATATGCAAGTTATTGTCCTAAAAAGTGTTTGGGGACCTGGGTCCTGCCCCAGGGGACATGTATCAATGCAAAAAGAAGTTTTAAAAACGGCCGTTTTTTCGGGAGCAGTGATTTTAATAATGCTTAAAATGAAAAAATAAAAGTGAAATATTCCTTTAAATTTCGTACCTGGGGGGTGTGTATGATATGCATGTAAAGTGGCGCATGTTTCCCGTGCTTAGAACTGTCCCTGCAAAAAATGTCATTTTTGAAAGAAAAAAATGCATTTAAAACTGACTCGCAGCTATTAATGAATTGTCGGCTCCCGGCAATACATACAAAAGTCATTGATAAAAAAATAAATAAAAGCGTGGGGGTTCCCCAGAATTCAATTACCAGGCCCTTCAGATCTGGCATGGATTTTAAGGGGAACTCCACCCCAAGTTTAAAAAAAAAATGGCGTGGAGTCCCCCTAAAAATCCATACCAGACCCCTTATCCGAGCACGCAACCTGGCCGGCCGCAGGGGAAAAGGGGGGGACGAGAGAGCGGCCCCCCCTCCCTCCTGAACCGTACCAAGCCACATGCCCTCAACATGGGGAGGATGTCCCCATGTTGATGGGGACAAGGGCCTCATCCCCACAACCCTTGCCCGGTGGTTGTGGGGGTCTGCGGGCGGGGGGCTTATCGGAATCTGGAAGACCCCTTTAACAAAGGGGACCCCCAGATCCCGCCCCCCCCTATGTGAATTGGTAACGGGTACATTGTACCCCTACCATTTCACGAAGAAAGCGTAAAAAAATGTTTAAAAAAACACACAAACACCTTGAAAAAGTCCTTTATTTAAAAAAATAAATAAATAAACATTCCAGCGGTGAAATCCAGTGTCCCGCGGCGATCCCGATGTCCAGCGCTGTCCTTCATTGGTTGTGCCTGAGCGGACCTGATGGGGAACTCCCTCTCAGTATTTTAAATGTATAGACCCGCCCCTTCTAATGTTCCCCATCAGGTCCGCTCAGCGGGCGAGATGCAGAACATGAGAAGGGGCGGGTTTATACATGTATTACCAAAGTGAGAGCAGTTCCCCATCAGGTCCGCCCCCTCGGTATGTCGGACCCGCCTACGTCATTGGCTTGAGCGGGGAACTTCCTTCACTATGTAAATTTAAATTACACAGTGAAGGAAGTTCCCCGCTCAAGCCAATGACGTAGGCGGGTCCGACATACCGAGGAGGCGGACCTGATGGGGAACTGCTCTCACTTTGGTAATACATGTATAGACCCGCCCCTTCTCATGTTCCGCATCTGGTCCGCTGAGCGGACCTGATGGGGAACTTTAGAAGGGGCGGGTCTATACATTTAAAATACTGAGAGGGAGTTCCCCATCAGGTCCGCTCAGGCACAACCAATGACGGACAGCGCTGGACATCGGGATCGCCGCGGGACACTGGATTTCACCGCTGGAATGGGTTTTTTTTTTTTTTTTTTAATAAAGGACTTTTTCAAGGTGTTTGTGTGTTTTTTTAAACATTTTTTTACGCTTTCTTCGTGAAATGGTAGGGGTACAATGTACCCCTTACCAATTCACATAGGGGGGGGGGCCGTAGATCTGGGGGTCCTCTTTGTTAAAGGGGTCTTCCAGATTCCGATAAGCCCCCCGCCCGCAGACCCCCACAACCACCGGGCAAGGGTTGTGGGGATGAGGCCCTTGTCCCCATCAACATGGGGACATCCTCCCCATGTTGAGGGCATGTGGCTTGGTACGGTTCAGGAGGGAGGGGGGGCCGCTCTCTCGTCCCCCCCTTTTCCCCTGCGGCCGGCCAGGTTGCGTGCTCGGATAAGGGGTCTGGTATGGATTTTTAGGGGGACTCCACACCATTTTTTTTTAATTTGGGGTGGAGTTCCCCTTAAAATCCATGCCAGATCTGAAGGGCCTGGAATGGATATTTGGGGGAACCCCACGTCAATTTTTTTTTTATTTGCGGCGGGGTTCCCCTTAATATCCATTCCAGACCTGAAGGGCCTGGTAATTGAATTCTGGGGAACCCCCACGCTTTTTTTTTTATCAATGACTTTTGTATGTATTGCCGGGAGCCGACAATTCATTAATAGCCGCGAGTCAGTTTTAAATGCATTTTTTTCTTTCAAAAATGACACTTTGTGCAGGGACAGTTCTAAGCACGGGAAACATGCGCCACTTCACATGCATATCAAACACACCCCCCAGGTACGAAATTTAAAGGAATATTTCACTTTTATTTTTTCATTTTAAGCATTATTAAAATCACTGCTCCCGAAAAAACGGCCGTTTTTAAAACTTATTTTTGCATTGATACATGTCCCCTGGGGCAGGACCCGGGTCCCCAAACACTTTTTAGGACAATAACTTGCATATTAGCCTTTATAATTAGCACTTTAGATTTCTCCCATAGATTTTTCGAATTTGCCGCGAACACCCCAATTTGTTCGCTGTTCGGCGAACGGGCGAACAGGCAATGTTCGAGTCGAACATGAGTTCGACTCGAACTCGAAGCTCATCCCTAATAAGGAGTTGACAACACAAGAAATATAGCTTAAAGGATACAATACAATACAACAACACAATTCAATACAATAATACAATAATAATACAATAATCAATTAACACAGTTCCCGATGAGGGGAGCTTATCTGCAGGTGTATGCTCATGTCACCACCTCAATGTTGATCAGGCATACAGAGATGACAAGAGCATATATCCGCTAAACCGATAATGCATTTTCAGAGAGGCTCCACTCCTCAAACACCCGTCTCCAAATCAGGAAGTTTATCTCAACCAGCCTCAGACTTCCCCAGTCAGCTCTTTATAGCGGGTTGCAGAAGTACTAACACTGGGTGACACTATGACAATACATATTAAATACATCTTCATAAAATTTTCCACAACAGTTCCTCCTCTTGTCATATGCTCCCATATGTCTTTCGATGCACCTTGATCTTATTAATCAGTCCTTACAGTCCATACGAGTCCATAAAAAGGAAAACACGGCTTGACATGTAGACTCTGTTCTTCAGGAGCATGACTTATAAGGAGGACACGACATGGTGAGCTGTAGTAATCGCCGATCGGTCTGTGATCCTCTGTGTCTTGTACGTGGGTCCGGCTTCGGGGCGTCTCATCAAGGAAGATGTGGTCATCTGCTCGGGCTCTGGTCCCGCGTCCAATCAGGCAACAGGAGCACCTCATCACGACATAGAAAGAATAGAAATAAAAACGACATGAGTATATATATTCCCACTTCCTTTAAACACGATCCGCTGTAAAATAAAAATTAGATCCCCAAAGATTCCCAGACCCTTAAAAGGATTCCCAACCTTCACTTAGCTACAGCTCTGGCTTCAACAGTTACATGAAGAATCCCATCCTCAATGAATGAGAATTGTTCAATCGTATCATAAGCTCAAGCCCCCCCCCCCCCCCCCTTGTACCTGCAGGACACCATGCCCAGACCTGGTCGGGGTTGGTGAACAATTCCCTTCCAGCTGTCCCTGCCATTCTTACCTTCTCGCACCATCAGATCCTCGCGATCGGCCGCGACATAAGATGCTGGGATAGCTTCACCATCACGCATGAACCTCTTGCATTGGGGGAATTACCTTATAAGCTGCAGATCCGCATAAGCACCAAACTAAAGTTCAAACACACTTGTGGGCTACTTAGTTGTCCCAAACCGACAAGAGGCAGAGCTATTTAAACTATAACCAATTTTACCCTCTAAAAATGCATTGTTAGATTCCATTGGCAAGTGTCTGTTTGGAGTCTTCACCAGTTTGTCAAAACTCCTCATACCCATACTAACATCATTAAATGGCATGAACCGCTGTCATCGCTGGGGTACTAAAACTCAGTGGAGACTCAGAACAGACCCAGCAATCGGTCCTATTCGCTTTCTGAGCTAGTCAGGAAATACACTTTAAATAATAACTTGGGATGCTTTTCATCGTTACCCTTGCTAAAATTTACTAAACAAAAAAAATATATAAATAACCAAAGATACTACTCATTCTTTGGCGTGGTTGAGCCGCTTCTTGCAGTGGCTGGCGTGGTCTAGTCCCTCAAGCTTCTTTACAACGACCCAGTCACCTGGTTGGAAAGAATGTAAACCAGTTATTGTGTCAGGGTCCAGAAGGGACTTGTGAACCCTGTGGTAGACATTTTGAAGTTCACGTCACAGCGATCGCACCCACCCCATCAGCTGAGAATGTAAGTGACAGCTAATGAGGAAAGTACGACCCTGGTTTTGATTGACCTCCAAACAACCCTCATATGACAATAACCCAGACATCGGGACTGTGGTCACTGCATAACCTGTGCGTGGCTTACAATACCTGGTAGACATGTGCATTCGTTTTCGTCCGAATGCATTTTCGTCCGAATTTCAGGTATTTTCATTATCGTTTTAACAAACGAAAACAAAAGCACAGAATCAGAAAACCGAAAGATCCGACATAAACAAATGCTTTATTTTCGTTTTCGTTGCGACAACAGTTCGATATAGATAGGAGATTCGACATGACGCTGACAATAACAATCTGTGTCTATCGAACCTGTGGTCGAATGTGCCTAATCTTAAAGGGGTTGTAAAGGTTCGTTTTTTTTTTTCTAAATAGGTTCCTTTAAGCTAGTGCATTGTTGGTTCACTTACCTTTTCCTTTGATTTACCTTCTACATCATCCGAGTGGTGTGGAGTCAGCCAGAACAGCTTACTGAACAGCTTACTGAGGAGGAACAGAAAGTGAGAAATTCAGACAAAGAAAACAAAGAAAAAAAGAATTTAGAAGGGAAATCTAAGGAAAAGGTAAGTGAACCAACAATGCACTAGCTTAAAGGAACCTATTTAGAAAATAAAAAAACAAACCTTTACAACCCCTTTAACTCTATTAGTCCAAGATTATTCTACATAGAGAGAAAAGATTCGACATAGAGAGAAAAGATTTGACATTATAGAGAGAAAAGATTCGACATTATAGAGAGAAAAGATCACTGCTGGAATTGGGTGGGGGAATAAAAATAAAAATAATGATGATGATGAATGTTATTGGCTGATTGTAACCAAAGAGGAGGAGCAGTAAAATAGCTAGAACTAACTTGACAATTCAACATGAACGACGAAGATTCGACAAAGCATCGAAAAACATACAAACGTCAAATGTGTCATTGAAGGCTTATGGTGTCTGTCGAAAGTTCTAAGAAGATTCGACGGAGCAGCTAAACTGTACGACGCTGCAATCGTATATTTCCGATCGAATGCATCCGCCCATAGGCTATAGAAGAATTCTAATGTTGGTTGACTAGTAATAATAATTAATAAATATAATTATTACTAGTCATACATTAGAATTCTACTATAGCTTGAAGGCGGAACATTAGACCGGAAATGTATGATTGCGGGGTCGTACAGTTTCGCTGCTCCGTCGAATCTTCTTTGAACATTCGACAGACACCATAAGCCTTCAATGACAGATTCGACCTTAATTAATTCTGATTTTCGGACGAATGCAATTTCTAACGAAAAACAAAATAAATAAAAACTAATTTCGGGAGTAACTAAATAAATGTATTTTTCGGACGAAAACGAAATTCCGAAACAAAATATTTCAGTGTGCACATGTCTAATACCTGGAACCATTGACAAAAGGTTCTTGGCATCTGGGATGGGAACCTACTTCACCAGACTGCTGCTTGCCGATTCAAATTCTATCAAAGAAAGACAGTCTTGGCACAAACTTGGTTAGAATTACAGAGGTTAACATTATTAGTTTGAAAAAAAAAACTGTCATTCTTACATTTATCATCCCCCCTTTTCTTCCTCATTACAGACTGAAGGAAGAAATGCGTGGTGCAGGAAACAAGAAACAATGAAATAGCATATGATACTTTTACCTCCTTAGACTCGTGTATTTATCCATGTGTACAGCTGTCTACATACACCTGCTCTCTATGTACATACTCTTTCAGAAACTCCTTGGACCTGAAAATACTTATAAGCAAAATGATTACTCTATCCTTCATATTTAACCTGCAAAGAATGGTAAACAATAATGACATTCCTGTACATTGGTAAATTGTCAATGACATTCTTTCAAAACTGATTCAAACAAAACCCTCTGTAACCCTTATTTTTCCCGTTCCTACAAAAATACAACAGCCGCGACGCATCAGAGGATCGCCGCGGTAAGTTAGAACATATTCACGTTACTACATACAAACATTCCAATACAAATGTGGGGGAGATACAGTAGGTGCCGCCGACATTGTATACTCATCGCGATCCTATTCTCGGCGACAGGGGTGCCGACATCTCGGCGACAGGGTCGCTGCAATAGTGAGGAGACGCGGCACTGTATTGAACGGGGATCCAACGTGGATTCCCGCCAATACCAGGCACTGCGTTTGGTATGAATCCTGAGCGGGAACTCCACGCCAATTTTTAAAGAAAAAACCGGCATGGGTTCCCCCTCCAGGAGCATACCAGGCCCTTGGGTCTGGTCTGGATTTGAAGGGGAAACCCTACGCCGAAAAAACGGCTTGGGTCCCCCTCAAAATCTAAACCAGACCCTTATCCGAGCACGCAACCTGGCAGGCCGCAGGGGAAGAGGGGGGACGAGAGAGCGCCCCCCCTCCCTCCTGAACTGTACCAGGCCACATGCCCTCAACATGGGGGGCGACCTGCGGCCCCACAACCCCAAAGCACCCTGCCCCCATGTTGATGAGGACAGGGCCTCTTCCCGACAACCCTGGTTGTTGGTTGTCGGGGTCTGCGGGCGGGTGGCTTATCGGAATCCGGGCGCCCCCTTTAATAAGGGGGTCCCCAGATCCCGGCCCCCCACCCTATGTGAATGAGTATGGGGTACATCGTACCCCTACCCATTCACCTGGTGGAAAAAAATGGCAATAAAAAACACACACAGCTTTTTAAAGTATTTTATTGCACAGCTCCGGGGGTCTTCTTCCGACTTCGGGGGTCTCCGGTGTCGTCGTCGCCGCGCTCTCCGGTTCTTTCTTTTGCCGGGTCACCGCTATCTTCTTACAGCTCTTTTGCTAGCGGGGCCCGGTCTTCTCCGTCGCCTTCTTCCCTCTTCTCTCCGGTTCTTTCTTTCTTCTGCCGGGCCTCCGCTATCTTCTTACAGCTCTTTTGCTAGCGGAGGCCCGGTCTTCCCCGTCATCTCGTCCGGCTCTCCGTTGTCCTTCTGCCGGCCCCTCCACTATCTTCTTCCATCTCTTTTGCTAGTGGAGGGGCTGGTCTTCCCGTCGTCGCCGTCGGCGTCTTCTTCCCTCTTCTCCTCCTCGATGTTGACTCGTCGCTTCCTCTCGCAGTAATGCTAAATCTTCGGTCCACAGAGATTTATATAGGCTTCTCATGACGTCACAGTCACATGTTCCCATGACGTCACAGTCACATGCTCTGGGGCCACCCGGAGCATGTGACTGTGACGTCATGAGAAGCCTATATAAATCTCTGCGGACCGAAGATTTAGCATTACTGCGAGAGGAAGCGACGAGTCAACATCGAGGAGGAGAAGAGGGAAGAAGGCGACGGAGAAGACCGGGCCCTGCTAGCAAAAGAGCTGTAAGAAGATAGCGGTGGCCCGGCAAAATAAAGAACCGGAGAGCGCGGCGACGACGACACCGGAGACCCCCGAAGTCCGAAGAAGACCCCCGGAGCTGTGCAATAAAATACTTTAAAAAGCTGTGTGTACCCCATACTCATTCACATAGGGTGGGGGGGGCCGGGATCTGGGGGCCCCCTTATTAAAGGGGGCGCCCGGATTCCGATAAGCCCCCCGCCCGCAGACCCCAACAACCACGGCCAGGGTTGTCGGGAAGAGGCCCTGTCCTCATCAACATGGGGGCAGGGTGCTTTGGGGTTAGGGGGCCGCAGGTCGCCCCCCTGCCCCAGAGCACCAAACCCCCCATGTTGAGGGCATGCGGCCTGGTACGGTTCAGGAGGGGGGGCCACTCTCTCATCCCCCCTCTTCCCCTGCGGCCTGCCAGGTTGCGTGCTCGGATAAGGGTCTGGTTTGGATTTTGAGGGGGACCCCCACGCCGTTTTTTCGGCGTAAGGTTTCCCCTTCAAATCCAGACCAGACCCAAGGGCCTGGTATGCTCCTGGAGGGGGAACCCATGCCGGTTTTTTCTTTAAAAACTGGCGTGGAGTTCCCGCTCAGGATTCATACCAAACGCAGTGCCTGGTATTGGCGGGAATCCACGTCGGATCTCCGTCTACCGGCAATGCATGTCGCTCACCGTGAAAGGAACATTTTTCCTTTCCCGATGATGAGACAGCTCGGCGCTGGCTCTCGCGACAGAGCTCATAGGGTGTCAATCTCGCCGCTAGGCACCTACTGTACTTCAGTTTCCAAAACCAAAAATGAAAAAACAAAAACAGCCAGAATTCTACCTTCACTTTTTCAGAAATAGAAAAAAATACAATGGGACAAACATGACAGCAGCTCGAGAACCCAGCCATACAAAGTTCAAACAAACAGGCATGAGAATTTTAACCACCGTTCCTCCTCTGAGGCCTCGTACACACGGCCGAGATTCTCGTTGAAAAAAACATGTCGTTTTTTTCGACGAGATTCTTGGACAAGAAACTTGTCCCGGCCGAGTGTACACACGCTCGTTTCAAAGAACCCGCGGTTCTTTGAAAGGAGTGTACGCGGTGACGTCATCGACTACGTCGAGCATGCGCTCGTCACATTCGATGCCGTCGCCGCCATCTTGGTATACCCTACGTATGCCTAGGAAGCTACCGCGCATGCGTCAAATTCATTTCGAACATGCGCGGGCTTCCGGGCGGACAGGTAAGTGTACACACACTCACTTTTCTCGTCGAGAAACACGCCAAGGAGAATCTCGACGAGAAAATAGAGAGCAGGTTCTCTATTTTCTCGTCTAGGTTTCTTGTCGGTTTTCTCGACGAGAAACCTGCTAGCAGCGTACACACGACCGATTTACTCGGCAAGACCTCTCTGCCAGCAAGTTTCTTGCTGGTTCTTGCCGAGAAAATCGGTCGTGTGTACGAGGCCTGAGAATCACAAAAACATGTACTACACCTCCATCAACACTCATCATTACAGATTTCTGAAGCCACAGCTGAACTACATTCACTCCAGAGGGATACCCAAAACAGTATCCTTGGACCACCTATGTTAATCTTTTTGGGGTTCAAAGGCCTTTGCCCCAAAACTAGGCTTTGTGCACTGTGTAACCGTCTGACTGTGGGAACCTCCCATTCCTTCCCTTTGCACAGACCTCCTTGTGTCCATGGCGATTTGAATCGGCTTATCGTCTTATCCCTGCGTCCAGGAAAACCATTGCACCCATTTCGGGGAGCACTGCCCGGTGTTTTTTTCTTTGGTGGATTGACGGACTACAACCACTATCTGGTCAAGTCCCCCAACTAGAAACCCTAACCGAGGCGTTATCACCCCCCGAATTAGGCCTCTACCCCTCACAGTGTATGCATACACAAGCGTTTTCCGCTATACACCCATACACTGCGTCGCCAGACTAAACTACACAGAACACTTACGCCCGCTTACCACCTGCAGAACAGTGTGGCTTCTCTCTGTATCTAGATGTTACAACAATAATGGTGATGCCCCCCTGTTTGCTCTCTACCCAAAACTGTATTACAGTATATAAAACTTCACAAAACTGGAACAAAATATAAAACACCCTTTTTTCAAACGCCAAAATGCTTTCCATTTTCCTTCCAAGCACAAATCTCATTGCTCACCTTTCAGAAAACCCCAAACTCCTCCCACCAACCTCCTGCTGATACATAAATGCTGAAAAGAAACTTCCTGTTACATGCTCAGCTCTAAAAAAAAAAAAAACTGGTTTATTTACATATCAACGTACAGGAAGAGGGAGGGAGAGGGGTGAGCCTAGCCCCATCACCTTGTCTATTAAGACACCAAAAAAATCCATGGCTAAACATCATATATATTTCAACAATTTAAAAAACCTTTGTCAAGGAAATGATGGAACAAACCCCCCTTTTGCAAATGGAGGGAATCCCCCCTGACCCAAACATCCCCTGGAAGTCAAACCACAAATTTCGAGACCCAAATACAAACTCCTGCCAAAAGATGGCTATACAGTACAAGCTTCAAAAAAAATAAATTGCCTTCTGGGAAACTCCCAAATATTTAAACATAAAAACACACACCACTGTACAAAAACTCAGTTAAAGTTAGTCCTACAATCTATCAAAATTCAGTGTAAGGTAGGGATTTCACTTAAAACCAAAATCCAATATAAAAACCGCCGCTCATATACTGCAAAGTCAGCTAAACCTGCAATAGCTTACATTCACTTAAATCAATGGTTCTCAACTCCTGTCCTCGGGACCCACTAACAGGCCAAATTTTAAGTATTACCTTGGTGAGATGCAGACTAGAATACTGCAATCCCTGAGCAGCAAATTATATCACCTGTGATGCATTTCAGTTATCTTGCAAACCTGGCCTGTTGGTGGGCCCTGAGGACTGGAGTTGAGAACCACTGACTTAAATGAAAACAGAGATATCCCCATCCCAACACCATCTGCCTGGAGTTTGCATGTTCTCCCTGCGCCTGCGTCAGTTTCTCCCACACTCCAAAGACATGCTGGTAGGCTAGTCTATAAATGGGCCCCAGCATGTGCATGTGTCTGCAAGTGCGTCGGGACCCCTCGGGGTAAGACCGCGGTATATCAAGATACCACTCTACTCAACTCAAAAGGCAATGCTTAGAAAAACCATTCAAACAAGCGAATTCAACATCAAATAAAACAGCCTCTCAAGATGGCAGACAAAGAAACCAGGCCATAACAAAATGGCACCATTAACGCATGCAATCCAGTTTTTGATTTAGCCAAAATCAGCACAAACTTCCCTACCAG
Source organism: Rana muscosa (assembly GCA_029206835.1). Taxonomy (NCBI): domain Eukaryota; kingdom Metazoa; phylum Chordata; class Amphibia; order Anura; family Ranidae; genus Rana; species Rana muscosa. The sequence goes on from CM055116.1 coordinate 637,863,447, forward strand.
CCAAAAACTGACAAACATGGGACATCAAATGAACACTTAAATATAAAACACAAGACCACATGGGTTCCCACACACAAAGGAAAACAAAAATGGTGTCCACCAGATTCCAACACAGAAAAGACGCCCTACTAAATTCGCACCAAACATCAAAATCTGCCCCAAAAGCTGCAAAATCCCACCAACAAGATAGCCGACGAATGCCACAGCACGGTCACATGGTATCACACCCAAAGGAAAGGTGGCTGCACCTTCCCCTTATGGGATGACCCACGGGCTAAAGAGAAACTGCGCCTCAAGATGGCCGACAACAGGCCACAACAAAATGGTGGATGAAATCTTGACCACCGCAAGATGGCCGACAAGCCACATGGACAACAACAAAAGGCAGGCCACAACAAAATGGCGCCATTAACGCATGCAATTTTTCCCGCCAAAACCACACACCTGAGACATCACATGTACACTTACAAACATTTTAAGAACAATCTTCACACACTTTAGGCTACTTCAACTCAGACCCTTTGGCCAACTAAAAAGCACATTCAAGAAATGTTAGTTACATGCGCAACATTAAAAACAACAAAGTTCATATCACCACACACACCGTATAATATTGCTTGTATGCTTTATCAGAACATCAGATTATCATCTTTCAGGACATAGCCCCAACACAAAACTCCTGCATGCTATTTACAGAGAGTAACCAACTTTCACCATTGTAAATGATAGTCATGTAGTCATGCTGGCTCCCCTCCTCCACTAAAGCACATGGCACACAGGGTCCAGACTTTGAAAAATACAAACGGCTCAGCTGCCCACATATATTGCAGGCTGCACTAAATCCCACATCCATTTCATACACAATATACAGCTTCCATATGCATCCACACAGGCACACGCAGGCACACGATCAAAATCACACATACGATCGGATTCACAGACATCCACACACAGACATCCACCCACAGACATCTCTCATACATCTCTCATACAGCCCGCATTATTTCAAAAAGAAGAAAAATGTGTTCTTTTACAAAGCATAGCCTCCCCACCATGGGCGTCCGCTGAATTTTTTTCAGGGGGGGGGGCGCTTCGACAGCGGCGATACACAGTTGCATTTAACCCTTTCTTCGACCACTAGCGGGGGTTAAAAGCGCGCCCCCCCACGTTAAAATGTAAAAACACCCCACCGTGCCCCCTGCATCTTTCAATATCTCTTTGTCACTACTGTGTACCCCCTCTCCACAACTGCACCTCTGGACTCCTTTACATTACACAGCACCCTGCACCTCTGGACTCCTTTACATCACACAGCACCCTGCACCTCTGGACTCCTTTACATTACACAACCCCCTGCACCTCTGGACCCCTTTACATTACACAGCATCCTGAAGCCTTTGGACTCCTTTACATTACACAACCTCCTGCACCTCTGGACTACTTTACATTACACAACCCCCTGCACCTCTGGATGCCTTTACATTACACAGCATCCTGAAGCCTTTTGGTTCCCACTGGTATCCTGGAGTTTGTTGCAATTCTGTGGTATATGCAGTTTTTCTGCATTTTATCCCCATTTTTAGCTGCAGTCCCACAGACTTCTATTAGCTTGTGTAATTTTACTGTGTTTTCTGAAAGCACACCAAAGATGCAGTATAGAGGACATTTGGTGCGCTTTCAGAAAATGTTGCAAAAATTTGAAATCTAATAGAAGTCTGTGGGACTGTAGTGAAAATGAAGGTAAATGCAGGAAAACTGTATATACACCAGCACTGCAACTGAACCACAGTGCATCAGTGTGATCCCACTTGAGTCCTGGTTCACATATATGCGATGCAAGGATCAGCGCGATTCCAGTGTGGATTCCTGCTTTGCATGTTGCTTGTCGGCCGTTTACGCTGCCCTTTGCAAACTGTTACGGGTGTCAATGTAAAATTAATGACACCCCCAGATCGGTTTGCAGATTGCAGTGAGAACTGTGAAATAGTGCAGGAATCGGATTGCATAGGTGTGAAATCGCTTTTGGTGCAAATGCGATTTCAGCCATACAGTTTGTATGGTTGAATTTGCATCGCACCGACATCGCATGTGATTTGCACAGCAATGCCATGCAAATCACATGCAATGATCACACACTAGTGAAAAACTATCAGCATAGAGTTAATGAAAGACTCTGCTGGAGGACAACAGAGGAAAGAGGGGGAGTGAAAGATTTGGGAGAGAGAGATGGCTGAGTCTGGACACAGTGACAGTGCTGATACTGTAACAGACTTGATGTTCCCAGGATGCTCAGTCTCACACTAGTTCAGTCGGCAGCTCTTTAGTACTTGTTTAAATGTTGTTTACTTGTTTAAATGTTCCCGCCCCCACATTCCTTTCAGACAGGCTGCACGGAGCATGGACAGGACACAGAAACAGAGGGGAGGGGGAGGCAGAGCCGAAGCAGCCTCTTCCATTCCTGTGGAGGGGGGGGGAGTTGTACTCGCTGAGCTCTTAGAATTTAACAGAGAGTGAGATGCACAGTAGTGTGTGACAATGGGTCAGTCCGCCTGAGCTTCTCCCTGCACTGTCAGCATGTCACATCGCCGCTACACTACCAAGCTCTCACTGTTTCATACAGGGGAGGATGGGGGAGCCGCCTGACACCCCCCCAAATGTGTGGCACCCGGTGCGGTGGAGAGCAGCCCCAGCCAGCAGGCAGCAGACTTAGAAAGAAAAGTCCACGGCTGCCGCAGCGGCCATCACAGGGGGCAAGTCAAGTGTCACTGTCTAATCTTATGATTCTAGGGGGGGGCAAACGACCCCCCTTGCCCTATAGAGCGGACGCCCATGCTCCCCACGCATCAGATCGTGCATCCATACTCCCCCTCTGCTGATCTGATGCTCAAAGAGGCCGTTATTAGTCCTACCGTTGGCCCGCCATCCTGTCATGGAAAGTTGGCTGTTTGCAGAGCACCCATCCATTATTCCTTGTGCTCATAAGCACACCCTTCGTCTCAATGATATAATGCATCTTAAGCTAAAATTCACTCACCTTCCATTCGATCCCCATTCATACAAATCAAGAAGTATCACCAGACTGGTCTCATCATCAAGGCATCCCAGAAAAGACTGCCTGCCGACGCCCTAACAGCGTCCTTTTATTATCACAAAAGATCACAAACAGGAAGTGATGGCTGCAGCAGCCAATCACCGCCTCCGTGGGAGGGGACATCACAGGATGTTCCCTTCAAACAGGAAATGTCCATATAAGGAGTTGACAACACAAGAAATATAGCTTAAAGGATACAATACAATACAACAACACAATTCAGTACAATAATACAATAATAATACAATAATCAATGAACACAGTTCCCGATGAGGGGAGCTTATCTGCAGGTGTATGCTCATGTCACCACCTCAATGTTGATCAGGCATACAGAGATTACAAGAGCATACATCTGCTAAACCGATAATGCGTTTGCAGAGAGGCCCCACTCCGCAAACACCCTTCTCCAAATCAGGAAGTTTATCTCAACCAGCCTCAGACTGCCCCAGTCAGCTCTTTAGAGCGGGTTGCGGAAGTACTAACACTGGGTGACACTATGACAATACATATTAAATACATCTTCATAAAATTTTCCACAACAGTCTCCCACAGCAAACAGCAGAAAACACTGATGTAATGAAAAAACCTGGATGTGTAGATAGGCATCTTATATGTCTACTGATGCCAGGAATTCCCCAGAAATTGTCTGAGAGATGCAATGACAGATAACATTGATTCCATCCAGAATTTTGGTGCACAAAGAAATCTCTTTATAGATTTTTTGTTCCGTATTGGGTGAATGCCACCATATGGTTTTGGAACTGTGAATAGGTTTAAATAGAAACCTTGAAAGCATTCTTCTGAAGGAACTAGTACAATCACTCCTTGCATGAAGTTGGTGTAAGGCAGTCAATAAATCTGTGCTGTTTTGTGTTCTTGGTGGAGAAGGTGGACAGGAAGGTCTCATCCAGCTACCTTATCCTCCTGATTATGGAAAGGAGAAGAAAATAACCAAATGTAAATTGATTGAACGTTGGAGATAAAACAGTAGGTGGAAATCCACAGTGCTGGGCCTACTAAGGGTTCAGGCTTCGCCCCTCACACTGTAGGAGCCATAGAAATGCACCACGCCCTGGACCTCTATAGTACACCTCCACTAACCACACAAGGTGCTCTAATGCAGGATCCAGTGCCCAAAGATTAAAGCGGAGGTCCCACTAAAAAAAAAATATTAAAAGCCAGCAGCTACAAATACAGCAGCTGCTGACTTTTAATATATGGACACTTACCTGTCCAGCGCGCCCGCGATGTCGGCAGCCAAAGCTGATCTGTCGCTCGAGGATCGGCTGCTGCCGCTGCCATCCTCGGTACGGGAATCAGGAAGTGAAGCATTGCGGCTTCACTTCCCGGTTCCCTAATGCGCATGCGTGAGTCATGCTGCACGTCCTCACTGGTCCCTGCTGTCTCCTGGGACCGGTGTGTCTCCCAGAAGACAGCAGGGGGGGACAGATGTTTTGGAGCCACGCAAAACCCCTTTGTCAGGCATGTGATATGCTGGCAAATATCTACATAATTTTTGCTACCTATATGCATAGAGGGGCCCAAAATCCAATGGACACCTTCAGGCTTTCAAGGAGCATACATTTTTCATCTAATTTCCTGACTATCACATTTCTTGAGGCCCAGAAGAGCCAGGACAGGAGAAACACTCACATAATGAACACAGTTTGCAAAGCAGGCAAACCAACGTATTTAACCACTTATGGACTGGAAGGATTTACCCCCTTAATGACCAGAACATTTTTTGCGATACTGCACTGCGTTGCTTTAACTGACAATTGTGCGGTCCTGCGACATTGTACCCAAACAAAATTGATGTCCTTTTTTTCCCCACAAATAGAGCTTTCTTTTTGGTGGTATTTGATCACCTCTGCAGTTTTTATTTTTGGCATTTTTATAATTATTATTTTTTTACTAGTAATAGTAGTGAAGTCGTATAGAGGGTAGATAATTAATTAGTAGTTATTATAATGATGTAAGTCCAGCAGCAACCCGATTCTTCCAGAGAGATGCACTTTATTGACTTCCAACACAGCTTGCAACAGATGACAAAATCCAACAGAGTAAATATAACTCAGAGTCCCATTTTTCCTAGATCTGTGCCTTTATAATCATAGTAAGAGACTAGCCTGAACACCAGGTTATATCTCCTATACACTAAATGGCTGAGCAATTTGATTGGCCGTTTCCATTAGGCCTTTGATCTGCTTCTGTCTTTCAGAGTAACAGACAATGACCCCTAGCCGTAAACAGCTGCAGTCATAAACTGCCCTAATTTGCATTCTTGCATATTAACATTAACATAGCCCAGAGTCACTACCTGTCCCCTTTGATATGTGGAGTAAATCTTGTTTGGCCACTACCCCCTTTGGTCAACAAGCCGCCTTTGAAATGCGTAATGAGATTAACAGATACCAATGTGGCACCCTTTTGATGTGTAAAATGGATTTGTCCTGGAATGCCTGTATGTGACACATATATACCGTGCCATACATATAACACAATATATAAAATACATACACATATATATTAATATTACAACAGTAATGTCGGTGATTAGTGATTCTTAGCAGAACTGCGACATTGTGGCAGACAGATCGGAAACTTTTGACACTTTTTTGGGACCAGTGACATTATTACAGTGATCAGAGCTAAAAATGATCACTGTATAAATTACACTGGCAGGGAAGGGGTTAACACTAGGGGGCAATCAAGGGGTTAAGTGTGTCCTAGGGAGGTTTTCTAACTGTGGGGGGGTAGTGGACTAACTGGGAGTACAGAGAGATCGCTGTTCCTGATCACTAGGAACAGACGATCTCACTATACTCTCCTGTCACAACGGGGATCTGCTTTGCTGGCAGATCCCCGTTCTGCCTCTCTGAGGAGCGATCGCGGGTGGCCGGCGAACATGGCGGCCTGCTGGACGCACGCATCAGCTCCCCCGCCATGCAGCGGGCGCACGCACAGTGACTCATACACGAAACGACGTATGCCGTTTCGCGCAATAGGGCCACCCTGCGGCAGTATATATGGGCAGTCCTTAAGTGGTTATTTAGAGGCATAGCGAATCTTTTGAAAATCACATTCTTTTGCCACAAGTTTTTGGAAAATGAAGAAAGAAAATAACAATTTATTTTTTACACACAGCATGGGCATACATAGAATTATTGGTGGTCAATTATTTTGGTTTTCACAATTGCATCTTTTCTGATACACATGGGGACACACACACACAAATAAATTATTTAAACAATCTAATTTTTTTAATGCAACTTTTTGTATGGCTATTTTTACACACCTACAAAACATTACACATTAGATGTAGATACAGCACATCATCATCATCTACACCAAAGTGGTTTACACACATAATTTTCACCCAAATTTTACACTTTTTTCGGTTTCATACACACCCAGGTAATTTAATTTATGATTGATATTTTTACCTGGTTACCACCTGTAACTCTATAAACTGATAAGGGGGCTATTACATTTAATTGGGACTACGTTTTATTAGCATAAAACGAAAAGACAATTTAATACATCTTTCACATTTGTTTCTATAATGCACTACAATCCATTTTCCCATCTATCCAGAGTTATATACCATTTCTATTTATTCACTATCCATCATCCCAAAAAGCAAAAAAGCAAAGGAAGGGGAAAAAGAAAAAAAAAAGGAAGAAATTCCTGGAATCCAAAAAGAGGGAGAACCCTATCAACCTTAATTCTGCATTGCACCCTTCCAACATTCCTATTTTTTTTTTAAACATTTTGGCATTTCCCCTTTTATTATACACATATTTTTTAAATAAAAATATCTTTTAACAAAGAATTTTTATATGAACAATGTGGACACAAATTTTCCACATTTTTTCATGTTACAACCAAAAACGTAAATGTATTTTATTGGAATTTTATATGCCACAAAGGGGGTTATTTACTTACGAAAGGCAAATCCACTTTGCACTACAAGTGCACTTGCGAGACAACACTCGCAAACCGAGTCAGAATTTAAAAAAAAAAGTTGCTCGTAAATCAAAACGCTCGTTAACCGCGTTACTCTTAAACCGAGGTTCCACTGTATAGTAATAGAAAACATGGAATTTGATCATCCTGACACCATATGAAGCATGGTGTCGGGATGATTTAAGTGCTAACACCAGCCATTTGCCTGACAAATCACCCACGCTGCCGGATTCCCCATCGACCAAGAGACTATTCCCCCCCCTCATCTTTTTTTGGGAAGGGGAGGGGTGTTGTCCCTGAATGGCAGTTTGGACACCCAAAGGTTGCTGCTGGGGAGAGACCGTATAGCAGCTGGTATTGATGGTGCTGCTGCTGCTGAGAGGCTGCTCAGCTGGTGTTGCTGGTGAGAGTACATTTAATTTGTTTTAGCAAAAAATTGTTTGCATTTTCATTTTATTTATTTCCATAAAAAGGCCCACCAAAATCCTCAGCACCAGGCCCATGATGCTCTTAATCCTGCCCTGGTTCAGGTGTCAAAACAGCTTAAAGTAAAACTTTTACTTTACTGTGAAGGTACGATAGAGGCTTCGGAAGTACAAAGTATTTTTATACTGAATATTTCACAACATGCAATGTGTAAAACAAAATGGTAGGAAGCCTAATACTAAGAACTAATCGCCAGAACTTGGGATATGAAATGGTACAGCATGCCTCATAAAAACTAATTATGAATGCATTAAAATGTTTAACCTTTAAAGTTATGCCTACGAAAATGTCAAATCAGTTATTACTTGTAGTCCATAATTAGCCAAGGTCAGAAATCACCCTACTGAACAAAATTGCATTTCAGTGTGTGTTAATTGATAATGTTATGACATCACTCGAATAATAATAAGCATATACTGACCTGTCAAGCACAATTTTTGGATTCAAAAATGCATTTCCACTTACAGGACACAAGGTTATTGCTTTTAGACCTGTCAAAATGCAGTCAACATTGAAAAAGAGAATTACACAGGTCATTTGCAAAATTTTCTTCTTTCAATGTGGAATTCTAAAATTAGTACAAACTGATGGTAGAGCTAATCAATGACAAAGTTTACATAGTTTCAATAATTCTAAGAAATTAAATTCGGGAGAATTACTAGTAACTAGTAACACACAGACTGCATATGTAAAAAAAAAAGTGCAATTTTAATTAATTTCATAGACATTTTACACAATTGATAAAAAAAAAAAGGATAGGAACAGTGAGGAATAAAAAGGCTGCGTGCTTAATTTTGAAAGCCTTACCTTTGGTTGTCCCAATGGAATTATTCAGGGTTTCTTTTATGGCCTCTGAATCCATTCTACTTAGAATGAGTATCTGATGAAGAACAGAAACAACTAAGATTGTCACTTAAAGCAAACCTGTCATGGACAAAAAAAATATGTAAAATGTGTCTGCTAAGTGCTAACCTCTCCTACTGAAAATGCTAGTTGTCTGACTGCAAATCTGATGTTTTGGCTTCAGTGCTTTCTATTTCACTAAGCCAGAAAAAAATTACTAAAGATTGAGATATAATGGGAATTGTGCCTTTGGTCTATTTATCAATGCATTTCTATTCAGATCTGTGGCTCAGCAGTACCAAAAAAGACAGCCAGGCAACTAGCATTTCTAGATGGAGGGCAGCCCACATATTTTTTTTTCATAACAGGTGTACATGCATGTGTAAACACATAAGGTGAAATATAACATGTATAATACAAGTTAGAGGGTATGCTGTTTCCTACACTTTCTTATACAATTGCTCAAAGAGGAACTGAACACTTAAAGCTTTACCTGCTGCATTCTGATCACAGGAGGTACAGGCTCTATTCAGAGAATGCCTATAATTTTTTTAAATAAATGCAAAAAAAATTCTGATTGGAGGTAACATCACCACTCCAGCTTTCCACCTCATCCATCCAAATAAAGCTTTGTATTCACTGATAAAATGCAAAGCATTCTCTAACCAGTACCTGTGCCATGCAGCTGACCACCTAGGTTCACAATAAACTAGGGCAACCACTTGGCACAGGACATAGAAGCTAGTGGAGATCAGTATAGTAGGCTTCTATAGGGATCCCACAGGTATGATATATGCAGTTACATTGGTCCATACTGGGCCAATGAAACTATGTAAAAAATGCCATAATTGGAATTACTCTTTAATTATGCAATTGAAAGTATTTTATTATATCTGTATGATCCTGTTAGAAATCCACTACATTTTTTACTTTCTGCAGTGACCGAAAACACAGTGCCTCTTCTGCACTGATATCCCATAGAGTCTTATCAACCTTGCCCAGGTTACCTCTGTGAATTATAGGACACCTCCAGGGGTCACAATGAACCAGGCCAGCCACTTGGAAAGGGATGCAGAAGCTAGTGGAGAGCACTGTAGTGGTGGTGTCTAATCCCGTGTACACACAGTCGGAATTTCTGAGGAAAAAAGTCAGACGTAATCTTTTCATCGGATATTTCGACCGTGTGTGTGCCCCATCTGACTTTTTCCGTCGGAAATTCCAACGGAGTTAGAAAGAGGACATGTTCTCTTTTTTTCCGCCGAAAAAAATTTATATTGGAAATTCCGTTCGTCTGTAGAAAACTCCGACGGAAAAAAACCCACGCATGCTCAGAATCAAGTCGACGCATGCTCGGAAGCATTGAACTTAATTTTTCTTGGCTCGTCGTAGTGTTGTACGTCCCCGCATTCTTGATGATCGGAATTTGGTGTGACAGTGTGTATGCAAGACAGCTTGAACGGAATTTATCCCGTCGGAAAAACCGGTCGTGTGTATGCGGCATAATACCGGGATTTCCAGCTTCTAGAGAGATCCCACAGGTATGGTGTTTGCATAGTTACATTGGTCCAAGCTGGACAGATGTAACTATGTAAAAATATCATAGGTAGAATTCATCTTTAATAATGCCGTTGAAAGTGTTGATTCTTCCAGAAATCCCAGAAACTTGTAACTTTTTGTAATGAGCTGATAACATAGTGCCTCTTCTGCACTGATATCCCATAGGGGGTTATTTACTAAAGGCAAATCCACTTTGCACTACAAGTGGACTTGGAAGTGCAGTCGCTGTAGATCCGAGGGGGACATGCAAGGAAAATAAAAAACAGCATTTTAGCTTGCACAGGATTGGATAATAAAATCAGCAGAGCTTCCCCTCATTTCAGATCTACCCCTCGGATTTACAGCGACTGCACTTCCAAGTGCACTTTCAGTGCAATTTCAAGTGCACTTTGCACTTGTAGTCTTATCAGTCCTGCTCAGGTTACCTCTGTCAACTACATGACACCTCTAGGAGAGGGGTAATAAGCCAGTAAGGAAATATCATGCCTCTTTTTTAATTCAATATTTTACAGATAACCTACTTTTAGTTGCTTCAGTTCTGCAGGTGTCTCCTCCATCCACTCTAAGAGAGCTGTGATTTTAGGGTTTGCTTCCTTAGTTTTATCCTGTACAAACTGAATGATCCTCAGCTTTCTCCAAACATCATTTAAACAAGATTCAAGTACACTTTCGTACATTTTTTTCACATTAGACAAGTATTCTATGAAGAAGCAGATTTGTAAAATTAATTGTTAACTTTGTAACGGTATAAGCTAAGGGGGGAAAGCAGAGGTTTGGGAGCTCATGGAGGATGTTATAAGCAGGCAAACAAACACAGTAAGAAAGGGTTTAATTAAAAAAAAAGAATACAGGGTCATAAAGTAATGGATGTTTTTGGATTTTTTTAAAGAATTAATATATTGTTTATTGTCACTTTAACCTTAGGTTTACACCTATGCATTTTTTTGTGCATTTTGCAGTTTGCAGAAACACACTACCGTCCATTTATCATGGTTTTCTATTGTACACATTCACATCTGCATTTTTCAGCTGGTATGTTTTTGTAAAGGGTCAGGGACTTTTTTCCCCGCAGTAGATTGCGTTTTGCGTCTAATAGACTTCAATTGAGCTGCACCAAAAGCGCCTTGGATGCATTTATATTTTATTTATCTTTCGAAATGTGCTATTCTGTTTGAATATTTTATTATGTTTTCATAAAGCATAACAAAGGGCAAAAAATAGTACCATTCATATTAGTACAATACAATGAAAAGAATAAAATGCAAAAAAGCAGTTATACAAGTTGGGCAAAAAAGTATTTAGTCAGCCACCAATTGTGCAAGATCTCCCACTTAAAAAGATGAGAGAGGCCTGTAATTTTCATCATAGGTAAACCTCAACTATGAGAGACAAAATGTGGAAACAAATCCAGACAATCACATTGTCTGATTTGGAAATATTTTTTTTTGCAAATTATGGTGGAAAATAAGTATTTGGTCACCTACAAACAAGCAAGATTTCTGGCTCTCACAGACCTGTATCTTCTTCTTTAAGAGGCTCCTCTGTCCTCCACTCATTACCTGTATTAATGGCACCAGTTTGAACTTGTTATCAGTATAAAAGAAACCTGTCCACAACCTCAAACAGTCACACTCCAAACTCCACTATGGTGAAGACCAAAGAGCTGTCAAAGGACACCAGAAACAAAATTGTAGACCTGCACCAGGCTGGGAAGACTGAATCTGCAATAGGCAAGCAGCTTGGTATGAAGAAATCAACTGTGGGAGCAATAATTAGAAAATGGAAGACGTACAAGACCACTGATAATCTCCCTCGATCTGGGGCTCCACACAAGATCTCACTACGTGGGGTCAAAATGATCACAAGAACGGTGATCAAAAATCCCAGAACCACACGGGGGGACCTAGTGAATGACCTGCAGAGAACTGGGACCAACGTAACAAAGGCTACCATCAGTAACACACTACGCCGCCAGGGACTCAGATCCTGCAGTGCCAGACGTGTCCCCCTGCTTAAGCCAGTACATGTCCGGGCCCGTCTGAGGTTTGCTAGAAAGCATTTGGATGATCCAGAAGAGGATTTGGAGAATGTCATATGGTCAGAGGAAAACAAAGTAGAACTGTTTGGTAGAAACACAACTCAACGTGTTTGGAGGAGAGAGAATGCTGAGTTGCAACCAAAGAACACCATACCTACTGTGAAGCATGGGGGTGGAAACATCATGCTTTGGGGCTGTTTCTCTGCAAAGAGAACAGGACGACTGATCCGTGTACATGAAAGAATGAATGGGGCCATGTATCGTGAGATTTGATCGTGAGAGTGCAAACCTCCTCCCATCAGCAAGGGCATTGAAGATGAAACGTGGCTGGGTCTTTCAGCATGACAATGATCCTAAACACACCGCCCGGGCAACGAAGGAGTGGCTTCGTAAGAAGCATTTCAAGGTCCTGGAGTGGCCTAGCCAGTCTCCAGATCTCAACCCCATAGAAAATCTTTGGAGGGAGTTGAAAGTCTGTGTTGCCCAGCGACAGCTCCAAAACATCACTGCTCTAGAGGAGATCTGCATGGGCCAACATACCAGCAACAGTGTGTGACAACCTTGTGAAGACTTACAGAAAACGTTTGACCTCTGTCATTGGCAACAAAGGATATATAACAAAGTATTGAGATGAACTTTTGATATTGACCAAATACTTATTTTCCACCATAAACTGCAAAAAAAATGATTTCCAAATCAGACAATGTGATTGTCTGGATTTGTTTCCTCATTTTGTCTCTCATAGTTGAGGTATACCCATGATGACAATTACAGGAATCTCTCATCTTTTTAAGTCGGAGAACTTGCACAATTGGTGGCTGACGAAATACTTTTTTGCCCCACTGTAACTATGCTTCTCTCATGAAGTATATAGAACCAAATGTAAAGAGTATTCCTTAGGCCCCTTTCACACTGGGGCGGGAGGTGCGCTGGCGGTATAGCGCCGCTATTTTTAGGGGACACCTTTCACACTGGGGCGGTTTGCAGGCGCTATTGCGCTAAAAATAGCGCCTGCAAACTGACCTGAAACAGCGTCTGCTGTTTCTCCAGTATGAAAGCCTCAGGGCTTTCACACTGGAGCGGTGCGCTAGCAGGACCGCTCCAAAAGTCTTACTAGCCGCTTTTTTGGAGCGGTGTGTATACCGCTTCTGCCCATTAAAATCAATGGGACACCGCGGCTAAGAAGATAGCGTTTGCTCAATGTAGCGGGTCAAAATAACCTAAAATAGTTAGGAGAAATTAATGAACTATTCCAGGGCCAAGTCTTTTGATGCATTTTTACATGCATTTTGCATGTTTTTTTTTTCTATAACACACTGTGATAAGCCTGCCGCTGTGTCCTTGACAACCAATGAGTCATCAGCTGTCAGCCTGCGTGGGCCCCCCAAAATCCATACCAGACCCTTATCTGAGCATGCATACCATGCCACATGCACTCTACAGGGGGGAACTTTGGGGCAGGGGGGGGCAATGTTAATGGGGACAAGGGACTCTTCCCCACAATCCTGGCCGGGGTTGTTATGGTGTCGGGATGATTGAAGCGCATTATTTGTAATATAAAATTAAATCATTCAACTCACCATTATGCAGAATCAGTGGGAGCCCTGAGCATGTCACCTACCACGTAGCCTGCCACTAGATACCATCAGGTGCCCCCAGTGGAGTCCGTCCTTACATCAGGTGCCCCCAGCAGCGGAGCCTGTCCTTACATCAGGTGCCCCCAGTGGAGTCTGTCCTTACATCAGGTGCCCCCAGCAGTGGAGCCCCTCCATACATCAGGTGCCCCCAACAGTGGAGCCTCTCCTCACATCTGTGTCCCCATCAGCGGAGCCCCTCCTTAAATCAGTGTGCCCAGCAGCGGAGCCCATCCTTACGTCAGTGTCCCATCAGTGGAGCCCCTCCTCACATCAGTGTCCCCAGCAGCGGAGCCCCCTCCTTACATCAGCGTCCCCATCAATGGAGCCCCTCCTTACATCAGTGTCCCCAGCAGCGGAGCCCCTCCTTACATCAGTGTCCCCAGAAGCGGAGAGACCCTCCTTACATCAGTGTCCCCATCAGTGGGGTCCCTCCTTACATCAATGTGTCCCTGGCAGCGGAACCCCTCCTTACATCAGTGTCCCCATCAGCGGGGCCCCTCTTTACATCAATGTGTCCCCGGCAGCGGAGCCCCTCCTTACATCAATGTGTCCCTGGCAGCAAAGCCTCTCCTTACATCTGTGTGTCCCCCAGCACCGGAGCCCCTTCTTACATCAATGTCCCCCAGCAGTAGAGCCCCTCCTTACATCTGTGTGTCCCCCAGCAGCGGATCCCCTCCTTACATCAATGTCCCCCAGCAGCAGAGCCCCTCCTTACATATGTGTGTCCCCCAGCAGCGGAGCCCCTTCTTACATCTGTGTGTCCCCCAGCAGCGGAGCCCCTCCTTACATCTGTGTGTCCCCCCAGCAGCGGAGCGCCTCCTTACATCAGTGTCCCCAGCAGCGGAGCCCCTCCTTACATCAGTGTCCCCAGCAGCGGAGCCCCTCCTTACATAAGTGTCTCCATCAGTGGAGCCCCTCCTTACATCAATGTCCGGCAGCAGCGGAGTCCCTCCATCTGTGTGTCCTCCAGCAGCGCAGCCCCTCCATCTGTGTGTCCCTGGCAGCGGAGCCCTCCTTCATGCCGCGTCTGTCCCCTTCAGCGACAGCTAGTCAGTTCCCGGTTTTCTCTGTGTTCAGTGGAGAGGGGAGGGGCCTCCAGGCTGTGCAACCAATCTGGACTCACCATTCGGGCACTTGGGCACTGCTCGAGGGCCCCATGCCACTAGAGGGACCCATCAGGCTTGCCAGCCTCAGTAAAACCAGGGACAGTATGTAAAAATTTGTGTTTTTTTACATCTGTCCCTGAAATGTCCCTTAGGGACATTCTTTTGGTTTAAAAATCCTAAGAGTATAGCTGCCCCGCCTCTCCAGTACCTTTTTAGCCAATAGAAACACGCTGTACACGCCCCCTTCTCCAGCACGGCTTATTTGTCTGTAGCAGGAGATGCTGACAGCTGGAAGAGAGGAGAGGGAGGAGGGGACACAGCCTGCAGTGTGGGCACGGACTGCTGCCTGATAGAAGGTAAGCTAACTGACCCCAGCTAAATGTATTCTTGTCATTGGCTTACCCTGGTGAGCAGGGGGAGGGGGCAGGATGTGTTTCCTCTAGCATGGCTCTTCCTGTCTCTGAGGCTATTAGATCATTTTCTTGTGTAATAAGTGCGCTGCTCCCGGGAGGAAGGACTTCCTGAATGTCTCCCTCAATCTCTGCTGCATCTCTCTACTCATTACCTGCCCACCAGTACACAGGCACAGTCCCCTCCTCTCCTGCATTACCAACTAATGTGTCTGTGAGATGCTGGGGCACTAAAAGTACAAGCATGCCAGGAGATCGTGGCAGCAGCAGTGTGTTCCATCAGGATGATTTCTAGGTGCAAAGTGCTGGTGTGTGTGTGTAGTCTGTGTGTATATTGTGTGTATATGTATGTGTATGTATATGTAGGTGTATACTGTGTGTGTGTACTGTGTGTATATGTATCTGTATACTGTGTGTATATGTATGTGTGTAGCGATACCCCCAAACTAAGAGAGCCGCTGGTTTTGTTTCGGGCCCTGTACACAGCAGAGCCAACCCCCGGCAATCTACTCGACCCTCCTCTGGCACAGCTAGTCTAGGGTTGGTATGTTGGTATAGCTCTATACCTGTCTGTAGCGATACCCCCAAACTAAGGGAGCCTCTGGTTTGCTTTTTGGCCCTGTACACAGCACAGCCAACCCCCGGCAATCTGCTCAGCCCTTCTCTGGCACGGCTAGTCTAGGGGTGGTAGATTTGTATAGCTCTATACCTTCTCCGTAGTAATAATATATATTGATGGACTTCAACACCAGATTGATAAACTATAAATGGTTTACTCATGTATAAAGAGGGGTTAACAACCAATATCACATATAACACATACACTGCAGAGCCCTGCAATAGTACTAACAGTTTTAACACACACTAGCATATAAATGAAATCCCCGCTAGCAATATGGCGCCCAGCAATACTATCACTCCCAGTCAGGCCTGACTCAGCTAAATCTCAGCCTTTAGATTAGGAATCTTCGCATGCCAGATGATCGGTGGTTCACATACAGGAACAATATTTGTAATCCACAAGGTCTAAGGTAAAGGAAGCAACTCCCCGGAGACTATGTAACTCTGTCCTCCAACTAGTCTCCTGACAGGAGGAAAAGGGAAGTATAACTTGATGGGCCAAGGCAGTCAATAGGCCTAACAAAGTACTCAGGTATAGTTTTGAGCAGGTGCTCTCTCACCCCTCCGGACTCGATCCCAGTCCGGAACTCCCACCGCTGTGTCCACGCACACAGGATCTGCCTCCACCTGGTCTCCGGCCCACTGATGTCCTGAAGCAGGTAGATGTCTGTAGCCGCTCAGGCTCCGCAGTGAGGTGGAAGGCTCTCTGGAAGTGCGCAAGGCCCAGGCCTCGGGCCTTGCACTCGCAGCAGGTCCGCACAGGAAGTCCTCTTGCCAGCCGCGCGGTGTCCAAAGAGGCCGGGCTTAGCCTCGCCCTTCTCTTTTATACCCCACCCATGAGTCTCTGCGGCAGCCCAATGCACCCTGGGTGCCAAACGGGGTCTGGGTAACGTAGTTCGTGGGGCCTCAATGGAGACCCGGCTACATGTCTATGAACAATCCCACAATAATCCAAACAGTTGTGAAATATAGTAATGGACGCTAATACCAGAATGATTAACTATAATAGATTTACTTGGATATAAAGGTCAACGATCAATACCATACAACACATACATGCAGAGCCCTGCAGTAATAATAACACTAGTCAACTATAGTGCATATATATTTATATCACACACTAACATATAGCTATTCTCCCCGTGAGCAATACGGCGCTCAATAAAGCTATAAACTCCCAGTCAGGTCTGACTCAGTTAAAGCTCAGTCTTTAAGTGAGGAATCTTTGCATGCAAGATGATCGGTGGTGCACATACAGGAACAATGATTTGTAATCCAATAATGGTTTATAGCAATAGAAGCAACTCCCTGGAGACTATATAACTCAGTTCTTCAACTAGTCTCCTGTCAGGATAGCAAGTATAAGACGATGGGCCAAGGCAGTCAATAGGCCTAACAAAAGTACTCGGTTATAGTTGTGAGCAGGTGCTCTCTCACCCCTCCGGACTCGATCCTAGTCCGGAACTCCCACCGCTGTGTCTCCACACACAGGATCTGCAACAGCCGGATCTCTGGTCCAACTGACGTCCGCAAAGCAGGTAGATGTCAGATGCCGCACAGGCTCCGCAGCGAGGTGGAAGGCTCTCTGGAAGTGCGCAAGGCCCAGGCCTCGGGCCTTGCACTCGCAGCAGGTCCACACAGGAAGTCCTCTTGCCAGCCGCGTGGTGTCCAAAGAGGCCGGGCTTAGCCTCGCTCTCCCCTTTTATACCCCACCCATGAGTCTCTGTGGCAGCACAATGCACCCTGGGTGCCAAACGGGGTTCTGGGTAACGTAGTCCATGGGGCCTCAACGGAGACCCCGCTACACACTCCCCCCACTTAAACTCTTTGGTCCCCAGATAAAGATAATTGTCAACATACACTACGCACAACATTAGACAAAGTTGCGTATGATGTCGGCAGAGGGAGTTCCCACCAAAAATGAGAGGGTGAACTTCCTTGCCCACAAGTTACACTGTCATAAGTGGCCTGTCTAACTGTACCAGGGGGTGAGTTGGGGTTGCCCTCCACCAAATGAACAGTGGAGGGATCAGGGCTTTCTGCACCCTTGCTGGCAGTTACCACAGTGTCCTCCGAGCTCTTCCCCATTTGTGGGTAAGTCAACTTTCGGGGAGGCCTTATGGCCCTTTTCACCCTCCGCTCTCTTAGGATTTCTGGCTTGGACACTGTAGGTTCCTCTTCTGGAACAGACATTGCAGCTTTCACTGTTTCTGAAACATTTAACTCAGGAGCAGGAAGATACATGGAACATCTTGGATCCTCCTCTGGGAGTGAGTCGAGGGCATCTTCCCATGAGTCTGATAGAGGACTGGACGGGATGAACTCAGTAGCTTCTGCATTCAGTGTACTGTCTATGGTGTCTTTCAAAGGTGGAAGATCTATAGCAGAAGTCACTGGGGCCTGGGAAGGCCATAGCCATTCTAGCTCTTCCCTCTCATCCCCACTAGGTTCGGAGACATCTGTTTCTTCAGACCGAGATGCCTGGGACCGGGTATTTGGCCTAGGAGTATCCAGGATGGAAGTTGGCTCAGGGAAACCCTTTGCAGGGGGTATCCGAACTGCTTCGGCAAGTGGGAGTATGTGGTTCCGGTGCCAAGTCTTCAGTGGCCCCACCTTTCCCTCCGGCTTCAGTTGGTAGACTGGCAGGCCAGGCAGCTTCTTGCAAATAACATACGGCTCAGGTCTCCATCTGTCTGCAAGCTTGTGCTTCCCAGGGACTCCTAGGTTCCGTAGCAGCACTCTGTCCCCAGGCTGCAGATCCTGAATCCGGACCTTCAGGTCAAAGTTTCTCTTGTTGCGGGCTCCTCTCTGATCCGAAGCTGCTTGGGCCTGCTCATAGGCCAACTTTAAACTGTGCCTCAGCCTGTCCACATATCCTTTGTGGGAAATGGCTGAGGAATGGTCTATGGAGGTGCCAAAGGCCAGGTCTACGGGTAGTCTTGCTTCTCTCCCAAACATGAGTCGATAGGGAGAGTACACTGTAGCGTCACTTGTACTGTTGTAAGCATGCACAATTGCTGCTATGTGCTTGCTCCAGTGCTGCTTCTTTTCGCTACTTAAAGTCCCCAGCATGTTGAGTAGGGTTCGGTTGAACCTCTCCGGCTGGGCATCCCCTTGTGGGTGGTAGGGGGTGGTTCAGGTCTTCTTGATCCCTAAGGAGTCCAGGAGCTTCCGGATCAGCCGACTTTCAAAGTCCCTCCCTTGATCCGAGTGGAGACGCTGTGGTAGCCCATAGTGCACAAAGTATTTTTACATAAGTACTTTGGCCACGGTGGAAGCCTTCTGGTCTTTGGTTGGGAAGGCCTGGGTATACCGGGTGAAATGGTCGGTTATCACCAGAACATTTCCTAGTCCACTCAAGTCGGGTTTGAGGCAGAGAAAATCAATGCATACCAAATCTAATGGGCCTTGACTTTGCAGGTGGCCCATTGGGGCAGCTTGATGGGGTAGAGTTTTCCGCTGAATGCAGCGTGCGCAAGAATGGCAGTATTCCTCTACTTCAGCCCTCATGCAGGGCCAATAGAACCGACTTCTGACGAGTTGAAAGGTCCTTTCAGCTCCTAAATGACCATGGTTGTCGTGTAAGGCGACCAAGACAGTCTCTCTGTGTTTCTCGGGTAGAAACAGTTGCCATTTGTCTTCCAGGTCATCAGAGGGGCCCCTTCGGTAGACCACCCCTTGATGCACCTGCAGCCTGTCCCACTCCTTCCGCAACAGGTGAGCTTCCCTTGAAGGGTGATGCAAGAGTCTATCTGGATCCTGATTTTCCAGGGCCTCTAGGACCAATTTCCCCAAAGGGTCTTCCAATTGGTCACATCTCAATTCCTTTTTAGACAGCTTTGGTAAGTCATCTTTCTCTATCTGAGTTACTCCACAGTATTGCTTGGGGACCCCCACTACTGTGACCCCTATCTCTTCCGCTCTGGACCCCCCACTGGCCTGGAGTTCAGCCCCTTGACAGAGGGCCCGCACCCCGTCCGGTGCCACTTGGGTCCAGTCTTCTGTGCTGCTAGTGGGAGCATGAGACCTTCTAGACAGGGCATCTGCATCTCGATTGCCAGCCCCAGGTCTGTATTTCAGGTTGAAGTTGAATCCAGACAGTGCAGCCAGCCATCGATGGCCTGTGGCATCCAGCTTTGCTGTGGTGAAAAGATAAGTAAGGGGGTTGTTGTCAGTTTTCACTGTGAATACTGCCCCATACAGATAGTCTTTAAGTTTATCAACTACAGCCCACTTGAGGGCAGGAACTCCAACTTATGAGTGGAGTAGTTTTTTTCAGAGGGGGTCAAACTTCTGCTCACATATGCAATGGGTCACAGTTGCCCTTCATGCTCCTGGTAGAGCACTCCTCCCAGACCGTCATGACTGGCATCTACATGGAGTTCATAGGGTTTCTTGGGGTCTGCATAGGCCAAGACAGGGGCAGTGGTTAAGCTCTTCTTCAGCATTTGGAAGGCCTCTTCACACTTCCCATTCCACTGGTCTTCGACTGACTCCCCCGAATTCCTGGGACCCGAGTCGTCCTCTTCTCCCTCTGTCTTTAACAGTTCATTCAGGGGTCTGGCAATCCGTGTGAACCCCTCTACGAACCTCCTATAGTAGGAGCAGAACCCCAAAAAGGACCTGAGTTCTGTCACAGTGGTGGGCCGTGGCCAGGAGGTAACTGCCTCCAGCTTCCCGGGGTCTGTGGCTACCCCTTCTTCGGACACTATGTGCCCCAGATAGTTGCTTGATGACTGGTAGAACTGGCATTTCTCTGGTGAAAGCTTTAGTCCCTCTTCACTGAGCCTTCTCAAGACTTTTTCCAGTCTCTCCTTATGTTCCTCCAGAGTCTTCCCAAAGACGATGATGTCATCTAGGTACACTAGAACTTCAATGAGGTTCATGTCTCCTACGGTTTTCTCCATGAGGCGTTGAAAGGTGGCAGGGGCTCCAGACAGACCTTGGGGCATCCAGGTCGAATTCAAAGAATCCCACAGGGGTTATGAAGGCTGTCTTCTCCTTATCTTCCGGATGCATGGGGATCTGATAGTATCCGCTCTTAAGGTCCATGACACTGAACCACCTGGCCCCAGACAAACTCTGTAGGGCATCCTCTATCCTCGGGTTGGTATACTGGTCGGGTATCGTTCTCCCGTTGAGAGTCCTGTAGTCTATACACAACCTCAATGACCCATTCTTCTTCCTGACCACCACTATCGGAGAGGCATAGGGGCTTCTAGATTCCC
Organism: Rana muscosa; assembly: GCA_029206835.1. NCBI lineage: Eukaryota > Metazoa > Chordata > Amphibia > Anura > Ranidae > Rana > Rana muscosa. The sequence goes on from CM055116.1 coordinate 637,884,433, forward strand.
GGATAACACTGGTTCGCTTAAGCTCGGCGAGCTGTTCTCTCAGGTCTTCAAGGTCGGCTAGAGGAACTTGCCTAACTCTCTCCCTGAAAGGCTTGTCTTCCTGGAGGCGGATTCGATGGGTGGCACTCTTCGCACACCCTACATCGAACTCATCTTTGGAGAAAATCTTCCTCCATCTGGTCAACTGGGCCTTTGCTCTCTCTTTCCAGGCCCTTGGCAGGTTCGGATTCTCCATGCAGAGCTTCTCCCAGATAGTCCTTTCTCCCTCTGTCTTCTCCACATCTGATAAGACAATTGCGGCAGCAGGGCTCACCTGGCCCAGCAACATCCTGGCGGGGATCTCCATGGGGGCACCCGTGGTATTCCTGATGCTCACCGGCACCTTACAGTGTGCCTTCTTCAAAGCTCTTACTGGAACCATTTCTGGGATTACTTCTAAGCCTGAGTATTCTTCCCGGGGGTCTGGTTCCAACATGACAAAGGGGCCAGGTTGCTCATAAAGTAAGCTTCACAGTGGCCCTGAGACAGGTTACCTCACCGGGCTGCAATACTATTCCTTTCTTCGCCAGTCTCCAGACTTTTCCCACCCCCTCTTCTGGGGCTTGCTGTTCTAAGACTAGTCGCTGGTAGGCTGTCTTCAACATTGGGTGGATTCTGGTGACTGCAGGATTCTTCCCTCGTGCTAGAGGGGCCAAGAGCCTTCTGACCAGGTCTGTGTTGGTCCCTATTATTAGGGAGTTCTTGTTGGCTCCAGGCGGTCGGGGGCACACCCCTGCCAGGGTATCGAACACTTCAGCCTTCCCGGCTACTGAGGGGTCGAAGGTCAGTTTTATGGGCAAGTAACCATCATAAGGGAAACTCTGTGTTCCGATTCCCCATATCTCCAGATCTTCAATTCTCTGGATGGGTAGATGACTCAGATGTTTATCATAGAAGTCCCGGTATAATAAGGTCACTTGCGCCCCAGTATCCAAGATGGCTCTTGTGTAGACTCCCTCCACCTGAATAGGTACTACGGGGGAGGGGCCTACCATTTTTTCTGGATATGACTTCAGAGGGGTCTCTTTCTATTGATCCCTACACTTTCCCTTGGAATTTCCCTTCTTGTATTTGGCTGTTGACTTTAGTCCCTCTTGGGCTCGGTATGCATTGATTTCCCCCCTCTTTTTAGGTGTATGTTCCCGCTGAGGGACATTATTTCTCTTTTTAGGTGTATATTCCCGCTGAGGAACACTGTTCTTCTTCTGAGGGGGTTTGCCCCCTTTCCTTCTGGGCTTCTCACTCAGTTTGGGTCCAATGGAGCTCACTGGAGATGATGGACAGCCGGTTGACTCCTTCATCGGGGCCCTCTGGAGTTTTCCGCCGGCTTACGATTATTTATCTTCTTTTTCTTGGGACTGGAATATACTTTCGCAATATGGCCAATTCCTCCGCAGTTAAAACAAATCGCATCCCCCCAATCTTGTAGGGGAGTGGGCGCTGAGGTATCCGGGAACAACTCCTTCTTCGGTCCCTCATTTTCTACGGCCCTTGGATCCTTTGCCATCAAAGAGGTCAGCATCTCCAACACCTGAGACATCTGTGACTTCAGGGTATCTACTTCTGAGTCTCTTTCAGGGGTCATGGCTGATCTGACCATTACTGGCGTAGAAGAGGTATGCGTCTTTATCGCTTGCTGATCTTTCTGTAGAGCCTCTTCATCTCTGATGATCTTTACCAGATCAGGGTAATTCAGTGACATACCTCCTCCAGAGGTTTTCAGGTGGAGCCAGACTGGATCCGAGCGTAGCGCTCCCTTTAAGATCTGCTTCATTCTTGCCGCATCTATGGCTTGGGGTACCATCCCTTTTTTTTAGCACGATTTGGCAAAGCATCTTGTTCAGTCTTCTGACATACTCTGACAGCTTTTCTCCCGGCTGCTGAAAGGTGTGTTCGAACTGATACACCAGTTCCGTTACTTTCTCTAACTGACCGAACTCTTCTTGCAGCATGGCTAAGCAGTCATAAGCCGTGCAGGCAGCATTTCCAATACGGAGGCTTTTTACAGCTTCTGCAGCCGCGCCTTTCAGACTTTCCATCACGCGCTGCTTCTTCTGCGCTTCAGGCACCTCCCATGCCTCTACCGCTAACAAGGCCTGCTCGATCCAGGTATCGAAGTCTTCCTCCCCTACAGGGATGGGCAGCCTCCCCAAAAATTTTCTTAGCTTCCGGTAGCTGGCCTCTATGTGTACCGTGTTAGTTTTCTGACACTTCGTGAGCAGATCCCCAAGGCATTTAAAAGCTCTGGCCCTATGGCAGTAATAGATGTCACTGGAGGTGTCCTCCCTTTCTGCTTCTCCTGTGCATGGGGTATCCCTGGCGGTGATCCCAATGGGGATGGCGGAGGTGACTCCGTCTTTGCGGTCATTGCGTGCGCCAAACCATAAGTCTTGTTATCTGGCGTCTGCACACTTCGGCCTTTAAAGTTCCCCGGTACTCCATCCCACCATTCTATCAGTGCATACTGAAACGAGGTGTCTGGGTCTGATTTCATGTCCATCACCCATGGTGTATGATTTGGGGATAACGACACTACGAGTCACTCCGCCGCACCACGTGTAGCGATACCCCCAAACTAAGAGAGCCGCTGGTTTTGTTTCGGGCCCTGTACACAGCACAGCCAACCCCCGGCAATCTACTCGACCCTCCTCTGGCACAGCTAGTCTAGGGTTGGTATGTTGGTATAGCTCTATACCTGTCTATGAACAATCTCACAATAATCCAAACAGTTGTGAAATATAGTAATGGATGCTAATACCAGAATGATTAACTATAATAGATTTACTTGGATATAAAGGTCAATGATCAATACCATACAACACATACATGCAGAGCCCTGCAGTAATAATAACACTAGTCAACTATAGTGCATACTGTATATATTTATATCCCACACTATTCTCCCCGTGAGCAATATGGTGCTCAATAAAGCTATAAACTCCCAGTCAGGCCTGACTCAGTTAAAGCTCAGTCTTTAAGTGAGGAATCTTCACATGCAAGATGATCGGTGGTGCACATACAGGAACAATGATTTGTAATCCAATAATGGTTTATAGCAATAGAAGCAACTCCCCGGAGACTATATAACTCAGTTCTGCAACTAGTCTCCTGTCAGGATAGCAAGTAGAACACGTTGGGCCAAGGCAGTCAATAGGCCTAACAAAAGTACTCGGTTATAGTTGTGAGCAGGTGCTCTCTCACCCCTCCAGGCTCGATCCTAGTCCGGGACTCCCACCGCTGTGTCTCCACACACAGGATCTGCAACAGCCGGATCTCTGGTCCAACTGACGTCCGCGAAGCAGGTAGATGTCAGATGCCGCACAGGCTCCGCAGCGAGGTGGAAGGCTCTCTGGAAGTGCGCAAGGCACAGGCCTCGGGCCTTGCACTCGCAGCAGGTCCGCACAGGAAGTCCTCTTGCCAGCCGCACGGTGTCCAAAGAGGCCGGGCTTAGCCTCGCTCTCCTCTTTTATACCCCACCCATGAGTCTCTGCGGCGGCACAATGCACCCTGGGTGCCAAACGGGGTTCTGGGTAACGTAGTCCATGGGGCCTCAACGGAGACCCCGCTACATGTGTATACTGTGTGTGTGTGTACTGTGTGTATATGTATGTGTATACTGTGTGAATGTGTAGTCTGCGTATGTATACTGTGTGTATATATGTATGTGTATACTGTGTGTGTATATGTATGTGTATACTGTGTGTATATGTATGTGTAGTCTGTGTATACTGTGTGCATGTCCATGTATACTGTGTGTCTGTGTGTATATGTATGTGTATACTGTGGGGGTTATTTACGAAAGGCAAATCCACTTTACGTTACAAGTGCAAACTACAAGTGCAAAGTGCACTTCAAATTGCACTGAAAGTGCACTTGGAAGTGCAGTCGTTGTAAATCTGAGGGGTAGATCTGAAATAAGGGGAAGTTCTGCTGATTTTATCATCCAATCATGTGCAAGCTAAAATGCTGTTTTTTATTTTCCTTGCATGTCCCCCTCGGATCTACAGCGACTGCACTTCCAAGTGCAATTTCAAGTGCATTTTGCAAGTGCATTTTGCACTTATAGTTTGCACTTTTAGCGCAAAGTGGGTTTGCCTTTCGTAAATAACCCCTTGTGTGTATATGTATGTGTATACTGTGTGTGCATACTGTGATTGTATACTGTGTGTGTGTACTGTGTGTATATTTATGTGTATACTGTGTGTGTGTGTACTGCAATTGTATACTGTGTGTGTATACTGTGTGTCTACGTATGTATACTGTGTGTGTGTGTATTGTGTGTGTGTCTTTATGTGTATGTATACTGTGTGTCTGTTAATGTATACTGTGTGTGTGTGTATATATACTGTGTGTGTGTACAGTGTGTCTGTGAATGTATACTGTGTGTGTATACTGTGGGTGTGTACTGTATGTCTGTGTGTGTATACTGTGTGTATGTATACATTTGTATGTGTATAGTGTGTGCCTCCATAATCTCCTATTACCTGGGGGCCCCATAATCTCATAATACCCGGGGCCCCATGAATTGTCAGTCTGCCCCTGCACACATAGCATCTCTGTTTTCTGTGCAGAGAACTAATTTCCAGAGTCCAGACGCTTCCACCTTCTGGACTCTGGAAGTGGATGCCTACACCATGGATTAGAGCAGGGGTGTCAAACTCAATTTCATCGTGGGCCGCATCAGCATTATGATTGCCCTCAAAAGGGCCGGTTGTATTTGTCAGATTAGATGTCCAGCGCATCCCATCCCCTTTACATTAGATGTCAAGAGCCACCCCACCATCAGAATTTGAGTCCCCCACTCTCCCTTACATCACAGTGCACCCCCTTTCCTTATGCTGCTGCTGGGAAGAAGCTGGATGCATTGCTTGAAAGCAGAAAGTAAGGGTCTTGAGAAGGACCAGAGGAGGGCTGGAGCTCTCCTGCAGCTGCAGGAGAGGTGCGGGGGCCCACATGAAATGGCCTGGAGGGCCGGATTCGGGCCACGGGCCTTGTGTTTGACACCTGTGGATTAGAGCATTGTTTATTATTTTGTATTATAAATACTATCTGGCAGGTGAGTGCCTGTGAGGTGAAGAAACCAGACTATTCTGCATAGTTCAGAAAATAGCATAGCTGTCCATCCTCAATGGTCCAATATATTATATTATACTCAGTACATGTTTTTGTGGTTTAACTACAGTACTAGTTTAACTGGTACCAGATTGGAATAATAATGAGCACAATCATAACTTGGTATTCCTCATTATTTACATTGTGTCAACCTAACCTGTAAATTGCATAGCTTTACTTTAGGTCTCGGCTCCATACATTTCTATTGCTTTCTACCCTCTTCCTAATATATGCCTCATACTACAATACTCATAATCCTGTTGATTATCTGTTCTTTTTTCCCCTCTTGCTGCTACACTCACCATATTTCAAGTTTCTATTTTTATTTTACGTTTTTCTTTTTCAGCATAAGCTGCTTGCCATTCCTGTGGTTGTTCCCTTTTCTGAAAGTACCAGCACTATTATGTAATAAATTATACCTAACGTACACACGCTGCCATCTAGTGGTCCAAATATTTATTTATTTATTTATTTTTTAGAAATAATGCACGCTTTATATAAGAAAAGGTTATTAACAGTACATACATCCAATGTACCAACAGGTATTATCAGCAAAAGAACCAACAAACCTGGTGGATATTTTCACATATACCTGGGTATATAGTTATTAGACATGTGCAAAAGGAAAAAATTAGTTTTGTTTCGTTTCGTTTTAATTCGTTAATAATTTAATTTCGTTTAGTTAGATTCGTTAAATTTGTTAAATTTGTTTAGGGATTTCGTTTCATTTTCGACCGAATTCGAAAATCGGTCGCATTCGAAAATATTTCAACCGAATTCGAAAATATTTCTACCGGATTCGAAATTATTTCAACATGATTCGAAATTATTTCAACCGCATTTGTTTACAAAAGTTTTATTTGGAAGACAGTAAATGACAAACTTCAGTATAAAGTGATATACAAAGTACGGTAGTGCTTGGGTTTACAAAAGTTTGTACATGGCAACAAAGGTTATATCCATATGCAATCAGTATCAACCATAAGGACAAGATAACATTTGGGTGTGAAGGTGGGGTGGCGTGGGAAAAAAAAAAAAAAAAGGTCCCATAGTAGTACGCTCAATAGTATGTTATAGCGGTATGTTCTGTTAAGTTGGAGACCAATACATCCATTTTCCATTGTATGTGTGTATGCTATCTAAGAGAGTATGGTGGATCCTTTCAGATAATCTAAGAGCCTCCATTCTGGCTAAGACCAGGTCTTGGTCCAAATATTTAAACGCAGACACACTTATAACTATCAAACACACATGCCAAAAGGATTAGCTGATACTACTTTGTTCATATCGCTACATCTAAATAATAACCATTCTCAAAAGAAATCCAACTGTTCATAAACTTAAGAATAGTCTGTAAAAATGCTGCTAAATTGTGCCATTCATAGTGCCGATGCCATTATCTCTCTGCAAAAAAAAAACTAAAAAGGACCGATTCACAGAATTCTGTTGCAATAATGCATATGTTTTTGTGTGTGGTGTTATGCATTGCAATAAGGCAGCCCAATCATTGCGAATAGACTTTCATGCACTACATGCACTACAGTGAAAAAACCTACACAACCCTTTAAAAAAAAAAAACATAGCGGTGTCTTGTTTTCTACTGTTCAATGTGTTGGATGCCATTCAAAATGAATGCGCTGTGGTGAAGCGTGCTAATGTGTGCATTCTAGCGCACATTGCCACATTGCACGGAAGCTGAATAGACCCAAAAACAAACCCAGTATCTTTAATCATTGCACTGTGCATGCAGGGATTTACTATGTTGTACTGTCTGTGCAGCATGCATTCATGCATTCTCAGTTTTTTCCTCCTATGTTAAAGGGGTTGTAAACCCTCATTATATACATTAAGGTGAAAAACCTTCTGTAGTGCTGCAGTCCCCCCCCCCGTTTTACCTACCTGAAAGCTATCATCTTCCGTCCGGGAATGAACACACCAGCTCTAGCTGGTGTCTAGTGCCCTGATTGGATAGATTGATAGCAACACAGCCATTGGCTCCCGCTGCTGTCAATCAAATCCAATGACACGGCGCGGGGGAGCGGGCCGAGTCCTGCATTCTGTGTGAATGCACACAGATGCAGGACTCGGGAGCACGCCCGCACGGGTGTCCACCTAAGGAGAGCCTTCTCCAACGTGGACACTCGATGTGGGGAGGAGCCACCAGCGCCGCTGAGGGACCCCAGAAGAGGAGGACCGGGGCCACTCTGTGCAAAATGAACTGCACAGTGGAGGTAAGTATATCATGGTTTTCCTTGGGGTTGATTTACTAAAGGCAAATCCACTTTGCACTACAAGTGAACTGCAAGTGCACTTGGAAGTGCAGTCTCTTTAGATCTGAGGGGAAGATCTGAAATGAGGGGAAGCTCTGCTGATTTTATCATTCAATCATGTACAAGCAAAAATTCTGTTTTTTATTTTTCTTGAATGTCGCCCTCAGATCTACAGCAACTGCATTTCCAAATACACTAGCAGTGCACTTGTAGTGCAAAGTGGATTTGCCTTTAGTAAATAAACCCTCTTGCATCTATGGTTTACCTCTCTTAATGCTTCTCACTACATTTCCACTGTGTTTGAATGCACTGTCAGTCAAATCTACTATCTGGATTTGAATATCACTTTCCTAGCTATAAGTAATCATAACTTATATTATTAGTTGAAGGCACCTGGGAAACAATACACTGTTTACCATTGCTAGTGTTTATTAATAAATGGACAGATCGGGTGATATATGGAAGAAAATTAAGTTCCCTATTATCAGCACCTTTGTTTCTCTATTTCCATTTTCACTGCAGCTGTCATTCTATTGGTTTTTAGATTTCAGTTCCATGATTTTATTTGCCTATTGTCCAAACACAAATAAAAAATTAGGTTTTCAAACTGCCAAAAGGTCTCGAATTTTGTGCAGTAGTATTAATTTAGCAAAAACATGAATGAATGTGGGTTGTAAAGACAAAAAGTTTTTTTTTTTTTTTTTTTTACCTTACTGCACTCTCTATATTAAATTGGTTGTCAGAAGTTTTTTTTTTTTATCTTAATGCATTCTATGCATTAAGATGTAGCGGTCTCCCCGACTTCCAAGGGCCTGATGGTGACCCCCAGAGCCAGGGAGAACGGACATTCCTCCTCAGGTTACTGAGGCTTAGTGGGTGTGGTGCTAGGTGGAAAGATTGGGCGCCAGTCACTTTTTAAAAAAATGAACAAAGAGATTTTTTTTCTCTCAACAGGAATGGTGGGAGAGAGGCTTAGGGCACAGGACACTCTGAGGCCGCGTACACACAACTGGTTTTCTCGGCAAAAACGACAAGAAAACTGCCGGGAGAGCTTTCTCGGCTGTGTGTACGCGGGTTTCAGTTTTCTCGTCAAGAAAACTGCCCAGATTCCCCGACGAGAAAAAAGACGACCTGCTGTCTTTTTTCTCGTCGAAAATCTCGTCGGCCTGTTTCTCGACAAGAAACCCGAGCTTGTGTACACTTACCTGTCGCCGTGAAAACCCGCGCATGCTCGAAATGACTTTGACGCATGCGCGGTAGCTTCCTAGGCATAGGGTGTAGCAAGATGGCGGCGACGGCATCGAATGTGACGAGCGCACGCTCGTCATAGTCGATGATGTCACCGCGTTCGTGCCATTCAAAAGAACGGTGGTTCTTTTCAATCGTACGTGTGTACACTCGGCCGGGACAAGTTTCTTGTCAAGATTCTCGTCAGTAAAAACGTTTTTTTCCTGACGAGAATCTCGGCCGTGTGTACAGGGCTTTAGGCAAATGCAATAACAATTAGGAAAACTGCACAGACAAAAGAACTAGGCAGACAGCAATACAGAAAAGGGCCTTTAAGCTGAATGCAGCAATCTGTATCTTGTAGCAACTGCTCCTCCTTTGCGGAACCTTCAATTACTGGATAGGCCTCACTTGGACCTAGCAGCCAGTAGGACCCCTGGATAGGCCTCAAGCTTCAGGCCTAGCAGCCAGGAGCTGTTTGACACACATCCACCCAGGCCGCAGCCTCGGGTGGGAAGAACCCCGATCACCTGACTCCTCCCAAATAAATAGCCTATCCCAGCATGCACAGCGGCCAAAGAATCTCCTGCTGATTGGCTGAGACAACTCATTTACCCATCACCTGAATTCACTGTAATCCATCATCCTAATGCCAAAGGCAACAGTGCCACCTATTGGCAGAGAGAGAGACTACAAATTAAACTCAGACTTAGGACAGAAATCAGTGGATCAAAACTATCAATTAGCCAGTCACCACCTAGCACAACCAGATTTATTAGTAGCCCTGTTTAGAACCAGGGTGCTACAAAGATAGCCTTTTATGTGCAGCAGCGGCCCCAGCACCCCCTAATACTTACCTGAGCCCCATCTCTGTCCAGCGATGTCCACAAGTGACTCTACCGTCTGGGGACTCTCCCTCCCTATTGGCTGAGACACAGCAGCAGGGCCATTGGCTCTGGCTGATGTCAAAGTCAGTTAGCCAATCAGGAGAGAAAGGGGGCAGGGCCTAAACCTGGGCTCTCTGTCTTAATGTACACAGGGAGCCGTGACTCGGCTCAGGTGCCCCCATAGAAAGCTGCTTGCTGAACGGGCACTCTAAATTAAGCGGGCCAGGAGAGCCAAAGAGGGACCCAAGAAGAGGAGGATGTGGGTGTAACGGAACCTCCCACATGCCACTTCAGTGCTTCCGCCATATACAGCTTACTCCAGTCTGAATATAGATATTAGATATTATAGCCGCATATTACAACCAAGAACTAGGCAGGACTCGTTTGGCTGCAGCTGGAACTGTTTATTTGAACAAGAATAGAGGCTTTTATATACTTGAGAAGGAGGTTCACCCCTTCTGATCATATTACCCTAACAATACAAACTGTAACCAGAAACATAAATTAACATGAGCTAATTAACTAGTCATTTAACCAGCCTAGGTGACTCAGATTCAGGTCAGACTTGCCGTCTTCTAGCTCAGAAGACAAAATACACATTATCATAAGTATAAACACAGACCACCTTCACACAATAGCAGCAGACCCCAGTAGCAGATGGACCACCTCCTACATTAAAGACCATGAAATCCATATCTAAGCAATGGTTTGATTAAATCAGGGATTGCAGATGGCATGGCAACAGTCTACAAAACTCTTACAATGTTCCATCATTTTCTAAGTCACCCTGTGCCCCTAATAGACACAGGGTGACTTAGACATAGGAGGTGCATTGGGAGCTGAGACAAGGGTTTCCCAACCTCTCCAAGGGATTCTGGGTTCCATGGGGGCCACTGCCCAAAGTGACTCCCCTCACAGTAGGCTGCTCTGTGCAAAACCACTGCACAGGGCAGGTAAGTGTAAAATGTTTGTTATTTTTATTGAAAAAAAAAAAGAGACATTACAATTACTTTAAGGTAAAAAAAATTAAAAACTTTCAATAGCAGCTTCCTGATCCAGCCCTGTCCCCCCCCCCTGTGAAAGAGAGAAGAATGTCATGTGCGAAGCACAAGTTACATTTAAAACAGACCTTGCAGCAAGAAACCCTTACATATCTTAATAAATCTGTGCTCCCTCCCCATAGCTAAAAGCAACATGAAAAATAAAATAAAAATATGGGGAAAAATGTTTTTAAAATATATATAATTTTCTGGGATCTTGCCAGAAGGATGGTGATGGAACCATGGCTGGATGCCGGGAGTAAGGCTATTATATTTAATAACGTTCTTTCCTACAGTTTTTTGTTGTTGTTTGTTTTAAAGGTGGTATTTACAGGGGGAAGGGGCCATAACATATTACGTAAACCATGTTAGCCCATTGCAGAAGTACATTCTCATGAGATTTGGAGATCCTAAAAAGTGTCAGAAACTGTGACAAGGTAACGTATTTTTCACACCATAAGACGCAGGTGACGAAACATGGGGGTTGTCAGTGGCGCTGCTATAGTGGTACGCTCCGCACCCAGGTCAGTTGACACCCGCCAGATGTGACACCATCCCGAAAGCAGCAAGAGCCCTGGCTGTTTTTTTTTTTCAGCCGGAACACCCCCACCGCCGTGGTCTGGTCCAGTCTCACTTTCTGCCTCTTTCCACCGGCTGCTGCTGCTGCAAACTATGTCCCCAGTGTCCCCAGTTGTCCTTCCTAGCTGCTGCCCAGGTGCATAGTCGGATGAGAGCCAGCCAGAGGGGGTTGTGTATTGTAATGACAGTGTCCTCCACTGCTTGAGGTGAGCTGATGATAAGGGGGTGGGAGGTGTGGGCTGGCATGATATCCACTGCCCAGTCACCTGAGCTATTGTGATAGAAGAGGCTGAAGGGTTGTTTGTGTCTGCCCTGCCACCTGGGGCTGATCTGGGAAAAGGGGGGTTTATATTTTAGATTATAGGTTAGATAAGGAAAAGGTATAAAGACAAATTAAGTTAATAAATTTAAGTCTAAGCTTCTATATTATAACTATGACATTTCTAAATATAATTCAAGACCTATTTCTTTACCTTATATCTTTCAAAAACTAAATCTATACATTGTCCATAGTATATTAATTTAGTATATACTGTATTTATTGGCGTATAACACTCACTTTTTTTACCCTGAAAATAGAGGGTAAACTGTGCCTGCCTGCGTGTTATACGCAGGGGGCTGTGAAAAGTTTTTTCCCTGAAACTTCCCTCTTAAAGTTAGGGTGCGTGTTATACGCCTGTGCGTGTTATACGCCGATAAATACGGTATATAACTTCAGTAATACCGTATTTATTCCTTCATACAGTCTTACTTTATCTATCTTAATTCCTTAATCTCTTATCTAATTATTTACCTACCTATTCTCAGTTGAAACTGAATATTAAATATTTTAGTACACCATTTGATTCTGAATATTTTTTTTCTTGTTTTCCTCCTCTAAAACCTAGGTGCGTCTTATGGTCAGGTGCGTCTTATAGAGCGAAAAATACAGTAAGTTGTTTGTTTGTTTTTTTAACCGAGTTCCGGACCGCCCGGTTGGCTCGGCTGCGCGAAATCACATTATATAACGTCATTTTGCGTTGCGCTCCCTGCTCGCCCCCAGCGGGCGCAATGACCGCCGGGCACCCGCGATCACTCGTGACAGAGCGAGAACCGGGAGCTGTGTGTGTAAACACACAGCTCCCGGTTCTTTCAGGGGGAGAAATGACTGATCGTTGTTCATACAAAGTATGAACAGCAAACTGTAATTTCCCCTAGTCAGTCCCATCCCCCCTTCAGTTAGAACACACTTTAGGGAACATAATTAACCCCTTGATCGCCCCCTAGTGTTAACCTCTTCCCTGCCAGTGATATTTTTACAGTAATCAGTGCATTTTTATAGCACGGATCGCTGTAAAAATGCCAATGGTCCCAAAAATGTGTCAAACGTGTCCGATATGTCCGCCATAATGCCGCAGTCCCGATAAAAATCGCAGATCACCGCCATTACTAGTAAAAAAAATTATTAAAAAAATACAATAATTCTATCCCCAATTTTGTAGGCTCTATAACTTTTGCGCAAACCAATCAATATACACTTATTGCGATTTTTTTTTTTTTACCAAAAATATGTAGAAGAATATATATCGGCCTAAACTGAGGAAAAATATATATTTTTTGAAAATAATTTTGGGATATTTATTATAGCAAAAAGTAAAAGATATTGGGGGTGATTTACTATAAACAGTGCGCTGCGCCGGTTCATACCTTAATAGGTGCGCCGGATAAATCCTTCATTGAGCGCAGGCACCGGCGGCGCACTGCTATAGTAAATAAAAATGGGCGCTCTATTGAAAATGAATGGTTCCCTATGGGAGCCCATTGATTTGAATAGAGGTCGCCCAGGAAGTTGGATGAAGACGATCCGACTCGCGGGGCGACTCGTGTGCCAGCTGACACAGGGACAGCGTGACTTTGCGAGGCAACTTGGACACGACTTGAGCGGGAAGCAGCCGCTCAAGTCATGTCCTAGAGGCGACTACCTGGCCGAGAATGTCTCCAACGAGATGCCATCGCGCTGGTTCTCGGCAGCCTCGCGCTCGCTGTCCCGTGTTTGGTATGAATCATGAAGGGGAACTCCACGCCAAATTTAAATAAAAAAACCGGCATGGGTTCCCCTCCAGGAGCATACCAGGCCCTTAGGTCTGGTATGGATTTTAAGGGAAACCCCCTACGCCGAAAAGCGGTGTGGGGGTCCCCCCCAAAATCCATACCAGACCCTTATCCGAGCACGCAGCCCGGCAGATCAGGAAAGGGGGGGCAAGCGCGCCCCCCCCCTCCTGAACCGTACCAGGCCGCATGCCCTCAACATGGGGGGTAGGGTGCTTTGGGGCAGGGGATGCCCTGCGCCCCCGCCACCCCAAAGCACCCTGCCCCCATGTTGATGGGGACATGGGCCTCTTCCCGGCAACCCTGGCCGTTGGTTGTCGGTGTCTGCGGGCGGCGGGCTTTTCTGAATCCAGGAGCCCACTTTACTATCTTCTTCCAGCTCTTTTGCTAGCGGGGTCCCGGACTTCATCGTCGTCTTCTTCCGACTTCGGGGGGTCTTTCTGCCGGGCGCCCCGCTATCTTCTTCCAGCTCTTTTGCTAGCGGGGTCCCGGTCTTCATCATCGTCTTCTTCTGACTTCTGGGGTCACTTGTTCTGTTCTCTGGTGTCGTCTCTGCGCTCTCCGGTTCTTCTCCCGCTCTCCGGTGCCTTCTCCACGATCTCCGGTTCTTTCTGCCTTCTACCGGGCGCCCCGCTATCTTCTTCCAGCTCTTTTGCTAGCGGGGTCCCGGTCTTCATCGTCGTCTTCTTCCCTCTTCTCTCTGTCCGATGTTGCCTCGTCGCTGTCTGCCGCTACAATGCTCTGTCCGTGGAGCGCACTCACTTATATTGGCATTTGGCGTGGTCACCGGGTGATGCCACCCGCTGACCCCGACCCGTATGATGTCACAGTCCCGGGGAATGATGGGACTGTGATGTGATATGGGGGCGGGGTCAGCGAGTGGCATCACCCGGTGACCACGCCCCATGCCAATATAAGTGGGTGCGCTCCGCCCACACAGCATTGTAGCGGCGGACAGCGACGAGGCAACATCGGGCGGAGATAAGAGGGAAGAAGACGACGATGAAGGCCGGGACCCCGCTAGCAAAAGAGCTGGAAGAAGATAGCGGGGCGCCCGGCAGAAGGCAGAAAGAACCGGAGATCACGGAGAAGGCACCGGAGAGCGGGAGAAGAACCGGAGAGCGCAGAGACGACACCGGAGAACAGAACAAGAGACACCCGAAGTCAGAAGAAGACGACGATGAAGACCGGGACCCCGCTAGCAAAAGAGCTGGAAGAAGATAGCGGGATGCCCGGCAGAAAGACCCCGAAGTCGGAAGAAGACGATGATGAAGACCGGGACCCCGCTAGCAAAAGAGCTGGAAGAAGATAGCAGGGCTCCCGGGAGAAAGACCCCCGAAGTCGGAAGAAGACGACGATGAAGACCGGGACCCCGCTAGCAAAAGAGCTGGAAGAAGATAGCGGGGCGCCCGGCAGAAAGACCCCCGAAGTCGGAAGAAGACCCCCGGAGCTGCCTAATAAATTACTTTAAGAACCTGTGTTGTGTTTTTTATTGACTTTTTTTGCCACCAGGTGAATGGGTAGGGGTACCCCATACTCATTCACATAGGGTGGGGGGCCGGTATCTGGGGTCCCCCCTTATTAAAGGGGGCTCCCGGATTCCGATAAGCCCCCCGCCCGCAGACCCCGACAACCAACGGCCAGGGTTGTCGGGAAGAGGCCCTTGTCCCCATCAACATGGGGACATCCTCCCCATGTTGAGGGCATGTGGCCTGGTACGGTTCAGGATGGAGGGGGGGGCGCTCTCGTCCCCCCTCTTTTCCTGCGGCCTGCCATGTTGCGTGCTCGGCTAAAGGGTCTGGTGTGGATTTTTAGGGGGACCCCCACGCTATTTTTTTTTTAAGTTTGGCGCGGGGTTCCCCTTAAAATCCATACCAGACCTGAAGGGCCTGGTATGGATTTTTAGGGTGACCCCCACGCTATTTTTATTTTAAGTTTGGCGCAGGATTCCCCTTAAAATCCATACCAGACCTGAAGGGCCATTTTTTTTTGCATTTTGGTGGAGGGGGGGGGGGGGGGTCCCATTTGAATCCATACTAGACCCAAGGGCCTGGTGTGGACCTGGGGGGGGACCCCACGCTGTTTTTTTCAAGATTTTTTTTTTTTTTAGACCTGTCAATGTTTATTTTTTTTACATTTCCTTTAACAACCAGCTATAAACAGGTTAAAAAATAAAAAATAAAAATTGCCGCAAAATCGCGGTACTTGCGCTTTGGATGCGGGTCCATTGAATTCTATTACATCTAAAACACTGTTTTTGGCCTTGAAAAAAAAATCTGCAGTTGCGTTTAACCTCGTTTTTCCCAAAGCCTAAAAATGCCTTCAGACGCTAAAGATTTCCACGTTTCAGACGCGGTACCGGCGTTTAGCCGCATTTTAGTTTAGAAGCGTTTTTAAAGGTGACCTATTTTTTTACATTGATAAACTCAAAAATTATGGCAAATGAAGAAAAACCATAAAATATATATATATATATATATATATATATATATATATATATATATATATAAATAAAAAAAATGAAATTGCTTCCATTGCATTGTGGACAATCCACAACTTGGGGCAGGTGATGTGGCAAGTGGACAATCCACAACTTGGGGCAGGTGACATGGCAAGTGGACAATCCACAACTTGGGGCAGGTGACGTGGCAAGTGGACAATCCACAACTTGGGGCAGCTGACGTGGCAAGTTGACAATCCACAACTTGTGGCAAGTGATGTGGCAAGTGACACGCTAAATACAACTACACTGCTGCTCTCTCAGCTGCTGATACTCACTCTGGTCTCACAAAATAGCTGAAATGGTTAATAATACTGTTTTTGGAGCTTAGGGCGGCTCCTTATGATGTTTCCTAACTAAACGCATATAGACGCAAATGTAGTAAAACGCGGCATGCAAACGCCACAAAGCGCGCCTTTCTAAACGCCGCTTTCAACCTTAGTTCTGAAGACTTTGCACCAGCGTCCCGTGTACATGGGGCCTACATAGTACATAGGCGTTTGCCTATGCCATTTACAGCTCAAAAACGCCATGGTGGCTATGAGGCCATAGGCTAACATGGAGAGACGTTTTTAAGCTGCAAAAAACGCTCAAACAAGCGGCTGGAAAAACGTCCGTGTGCATGTAGCCTTATATTAACCACTTGCGCACTGGCCACTTAAACCCCCTTCCTGCCCAGACCAATTTTCAAATTTCAGCACTGATGCACTTTGAATGACAATTGCGCGCTCATACAACACTGTAACCCAATGAAAATGTATTATTTTTTGGCACACAAATAGAGCTTTCTTTTGGTGCTATTTGATCACCTCTGCGTTTTTATTTTTTTTCTATAAATACAAAAGGCCGACTTAAAAAAAAAAATAGGATATTTTAACCACTTCAGCACTGGGCCTATTCTGGCACTTCTCTCCTTCATGTAAAAATCATACATTTATGGCTATAAAATTACTTCAAAACCCCAAACATTATATATGTTTTTTTAGCAGACACCCTAGGGAATAAAATGGCGGTCATTGCAAATTTATATCTCGCTCGGTATTTGCGCAATAAATTTGCAAACGCCTTTTTTGGGGAAAAAAATGGTTTCATGAATTTAAAAAAATTACAAAACAGTAAAGTTAGCCCAATTTTTTTGGATTATGTGAAAGATGTTGTTATGCTGAGTAAATAGATACCTAACATGTCACGCTTTAAAATTGCGCACACTCATGGAATGACACCAAACTTCAGTACTTAAAAATCTCCCTAGGCGACGCTTTAATTTTTTTTACACGTTACCATTTTCGCATTACAGAGGAGGTCTAGTGCTAGAATTGTTGCACTCGTTCTAACACACGCAGCAATACCTCACATGTGTGGTTTGAACGGAGTTTACATATGTGGGCGGGACTTACGTGGGTGTTCGCTTCTGAGCGCGAGCTACCGGGGACATGGGCGTTTTTTTTTTATTATTATTATTATTTTTTTGGTTTTTCACTTTTTTGTATTTCTTACTCTTTTTTTAACTTTTTTGTTTTTTTTTATCACTTTTATTCCTATTACAAGGAATGTAAAGATCCCTTGTAATAGGAATCTATTGTGACAGGTCCTCTTTATGGAGAGATGCAGGGTCAATAAGACCCCACATCTCTCTTCCAGGCTGGAAAGCATGAGATCGGTCAAAAAAATTCACCGATCTCATGCTGACAGCCGAGATCACGGCTTTTTTTACATACGGGAACCCGGCGTGATGTCATAACGTCGCGCCTGGGCCTCCGACGGTCATAGAGATGACTGGTGACTATCTGGTCACCAGTCATCTCTATGCTTCCCATCCGGCGCCGGCCAATTCGTTCTCCGAGCTGCAGATGGCACGGGAGAGCCCGGAGAAGCACTGGATGGCGGCGGGAGGGAGGGGAACATCCTCTCCCGCCACCTATAAGAACGATCAAGCGGCGGAACTGCCGCTATGATCGTTTTTATCGTGCACAGAATCGCCGGCTGAAAAGAATGATATCTGAATGATGCCTGCAACTGCAGGCATCATTCAGATGTCACCGCACAGAGCCAAGGACGTCATTTGACGGTGGGCGGTAGGAAAGTGGTTAATATTTTGAAAATTTAGAAAAAAGGTAATTTTCTCCTTCATTGATGTACACTGATGAGACTGCACTGATGGGCACCGATAAGGTGGCAAGGGTGGGCACTGAGAGGTGGCATTGCTAGTTGGCACTGGTGGGCATTGAGAAGTGGCACTGCTAGGTGGCAATGATATAATTGGCAGTGATGGGCACTGATAGGCAGCACTGCTAGGTGGCACTGATTGGCACCAGTGGTGGGCATTGATAGGTGGCACTGGCAGGGGCTACTGATTGTCACAGATGACGCAGAATTGCCTCTTCCTCTTCGGGCCCGATGTCCCTTGCACATAAGCCGATGATTGACTTTTTTTATGCTCACACTGTCAGCACAAGGAGAAAACAAAAACCATTACCCAGCTTTTGTTTACATCACGTGATCAGCTGTCATTGGCTGACAGCTGATCACACGGTAAAGGGCAGGGATCGGCCCCTTACTCGGATCTGTCATCACCCGAGTCTCAGTGACTCGGTGACCACAGCGCGCGCGCGAAGGGGAGGACGTCTATTGACGGACTCCCGGGAATTGAGGAACGTGCTGTGGTCGTCGATCAGTTATAGCGCTGATCTCAAGTGATTAAAGAGGGTCTAAATGGGCCATTGACATGCATCACAATTCAACTTAGGTATGTGTCTTTGTTAAACTAAATGAAATCCTTTTTTATTTTTGCTTGGGGATAGAGTGCAGAGGGATTAGAAGTCTAGACAGTTTTTGGGGATGTCTGCACCCCTGATAGGGTGAAGACAACTCCCAAATTTGGCCACTTTATCCTTCCAAATACTTCACTTCCTGTCACATAGCCACACAGGAAGTGAGGGTAAATCCCTACCAATGTCTTTCCTTGGGGAAACACAGGTCAATCTAAATACTTTCCCCATTATGTACATTGCACTCCAGCATTTTGCAGGGTACACCCCAAATTATTAGGTATTTTGGACTTTGGGGTTTATTTACTAAAGGCAAATCTACTTTGCACTACAAGTGCACTTGCTGGATATCCGAGGGGGACACGCAAGCAAACAAAAAAAACACCATCTTTGCTTTTACATGATTGGATGTTACAATCACCAGTGCTTCCCCTCAGATTTTCAGCAGCTACACTTTTACTGCAGAGTGGATTTGTCTTTACTAAACCCCAAACTATCCAATGATTTGGGGTGTACACAACAAAGTGCTAGAGTGCAATTTGCTTAATGGGGACACTAGTTAGATTGATCTGTGTGTCCAAGAAAAGACATTGGTAGGGTTTTACCTTCACTTCCTGTTTAGCTGTGTGACAGGAAGTGAAGCCAATTTTACTAAAAGGGGACACAAAGTCCAACCTAAAAAAAACAAAAACAAGCAGGGGTTCTAACACTTACTTTGTTTCCCTCAAAATGCCCACAATTAGACAACGTATTGCCTTGAGCTATTTTTAAGTGCAGTGCTCTAAATCAGTGCTTCTCAAGTACCCCCAACAGGCCATGTTTGCAGGTTTTCCTTCATCTTGCACATGTGATTTAAATCACAGTCAATGGTTTTGTATTTTGGACAGCAATTCTCGATAAGATAAATTCACAAAACATGTCCTGTTGGGGGTACTTGAGGACTGAGGTTGAGAACCACTGCAGTAAAAAGGAAAATTGAATACTTACCGCTCTGTATTTTTCATTTCCTGGTGACCATCCATGGCAGCACACAATACATGCATATGCTAGCATGAAGGCACCAGGTTAGACAAATCACACCTGTTTTGTTTTGACATGCCAATCAGCTGTCACATTTGTTGCAAAGAAAACACAAAACAAACCTCAAAACTTTGCATCAAATTTTATTGGTCAACAAAACAAAGGGAAGCCAAAATAAAAAACGGTCAATTTGAAACATTAGTCACAGACTCACAACATCTTGAGAAAGTTTTCGCAAAATAATGCAGCACAGACAATTAAATCAAAGTGAACAAACAACACACATTAACAACATCAAAATTATTTCAGGGGAACATTTCCCCCACACAAAAAAATACAATCCACAAAAGTAAAACAAACACCTGTTTTGCAAAGACATAACAAATAAAATCCATGTGTTACAAACTCGATAAGGACACCAAAATGTACTTTTTGCCGGACACACGCGCACACACACACTTGCCTCTTTTTAGGGCAAGGGAGAGGATGCTATCTGTGAGCTTTATATAACATAGGTTTGTGAGCTAATGAGGCAATTGAAAACACATGCACAGTCCATGAAACACCCAAAATGCAAGTTCACCCAATGTAGAGACTGAACTTCAAAGTGGGTATAGCTGTTAAGGATGTCCTTCAATTACTAATCCATAAAAACACTCTCTGAGCATGCCCAGAAATATCCAGGTGCTGTTCACACACAAAAAGCACCAAAAAAAAATCTAGCTGCCTGGGCATGCTCAGAACAACACAAATGCAGCTAGCAGAATCCCCCCCCCCCGTCCAAAATTAAGCACATCATCCAGCATGCTACAAAATTAGAGATGGGACAATCACCCCCCCCCTCTACCAACAAATACCATTGCAGTCTATGGGAACTGACTTGTTAATTTTGCTAGTCCCCACTTGGCTGGCTTATCTTCTAGTTATTGGCCTTAAAATGGGGGCCCAGGTCCCACCCTGAGGGACATATATCAATGTCACCAATATGGACAACACCAAAAAACAAAACAAGGAGAAGTGCCTTTAAATATGCCAAATTGCTTAAGGGCCATTTCACACCACATGCAGTCCATTGCGTTTTTTATGCATCAAAAATGCATGGAAAGTTGGTTATATGGTTCTGAATGGCAGTGTTTGTTCCAGTGCGTTCCAGTTCCACAAAAAAAGTAGAACATGCTGCATTTTACCTGCACTGGATTGTACTGGAACGCAGCAAAACGCATCATAAATGCACTGGAACGCACAGGAACACACCTAAATGCACCAAAAACGCACTGGAACACACTTGTCCTTATCTATGGTTAATAAAAAGGAGGGGTGAAAAAAAAGCACTGGACTGCATCAAAAACGTACCAAAAATGCACTGGAACGCATGAAAAACGTGCATGCAAAAAAGCACCTGGAACGCATCCGGATTGCGTTTCTATGGTGTGAACTGGCCCTAGTTCACACCATAGAAACGCAGTCTGGATGTGTTCCAGGTGCTTTTCTGCATGCGCGTTTTTGACACGTTCCAGTGCATTTTTGGTGCGTTTTTGATGCAGTCCAGTGTTTTTTTCCCCCTCTTTTCACTTAGGACAAGTGTGTTGCAGTGCGTCTCTGGTGCATTTAGGTGCGTTCCGGTGCATTCCAGTGCGTTTTTGGTACGTTCCGTCGAGTTTTTGATGAGCTTTACTGCGGTCCAGTACAGTTCTGTACCTAAAAAATGCAGCATGACCAGTTTTTGTTTTCCTTTCTGAAACGCACTGGAACGGACTGCAGTGGTGTGACCTATGCCATTGGCATTAATGTGATCAACTTTCTTTGCGTTTTTCATGCATCAAAAAAACGCACTGCACTGCATCCGGTGTGAACTGGCCCTAAATATCATACCCGGGGGTGTCTATAGTATGCCTGTAAAGTAGCGCATGTTTTCCATGTTTATAACAAGTTTGAGAGCAAAATGACATTTCTAAATTAAATAATAGTCATTTAAAAGTACTTGCGGATGTAATGAATTGCTGGTTCCCGTCAAAACAGATAAAAGTAATTGAAAGTCTTTGAAAAAAAAAAAATGCGTGGGGGTCCCCCAAATTCCATTACCAGGCCCTTCAGGTCTGGTATGGATATTAAGGGGAACTCCGCGCCAATTTTAAAAAAAAAATGGCGTGGGGGTTCCCCACAAAATCCGTACCAGGCCCTTCAGGTCTGGTATGGATTTTAAGGGGACCCCGTGCCAAACTTAAAAAAAAATAGTTCTTCAGTTTTCCTCTTGGTCCGCTGCCACCCGGTGACCCCGCCCCCTCTGACGCACATGGATTTCACGGGGACTTTCCCCGTGGTGTCAGAGGGGGGCGGAGCCACCGGGTGGCAGCGGACCCAGAGGAGAACTGAAGAACTGAAGCATCACACAGCGGGAACCTCCAATTCAAACGGAACGGCCGAAGAAAGAAGGGGAACAAGAAGCCGGAGCAAAGATGCGGACAAGAACACCGAAGGAAGAAGGAAGATGAAGATGAAGAGGAAGAGGAAGATGAAGAACAAGATGGAGGAAGAAAACCGAATGGAGAAAAGAAGAAGATGGAAGAAGAAGATGGAAGAAGAAGATGGAAGAAGAAGATGGAAGAAAGGAGAAGACATTAATAAAGGAATTGTCAAAAACCGGCTATTGTAATTTTTCTACATTTTTGACACTTTTTTTGTGAAATGGTAGGGGTACATTTGTACCCCATTACCATTTCACACGGGGGGGGCGGGATCTGGGGGTCCCCTTTGTTAAAGGGGTCTTCCAGATTCCGATAAGCCCCCCGTCCGCAGACCCCCACAACCACCGGGCAAGGGTTGTGGGGATGAGGCCCTTGTCCCCATCAACATGGGGACATCCTACCATGTGAGGGCATGTGGCCTGGTACGGTTCTGGAGGGAGGGGGGCGCTCTCTCGTCCCCCCCTCTTTTCCTGCGGCCTGCCAGGTTGCGTGCTCGGATAAAGGGTCTGGTAGGGATATTTGGGGGAACCGCACGCATTTTTGTTTAAATTTGCGGCAGGGTTCCCCTTTTTTTTTGTTTTTATCAAAGACTTTCAATGACTTTTCTCTATATTGCCGGGAGCCGACAATTCATTATAGCCGCGGGTGCTTTTAAATGCCTTTTTTTTTCCTTTAGAAATGTAATTTTGCTGGCGCACTGGCAAGTTCAGAGCTGCGCCTGTTCAACTTATGCAAATTGATTTACGTGACTTGACATTTACTAAGATTTTGCCAGCGCGTTTGAATGAGTGAAATTCCCGCGCTGAGCTAAAAAAAAAACCCTTGCAGTTCTAAACGTACTTGCCGACGCAGCGAGCTGATTCTGAAAAAGTTACTTTCTCACTCTATTTTGGGCATATTTGTTATTTGGGCAGGTGTCACTACACTTCCTCACATCACCCCATGTCACCCCCATTATATTGGCACTTCCAGCTTCTTTATATTTAGATTTTAAGATGCCGTGCGCCAGGTCCATAGTGGCGCACTGAGCGCCTCCTCCTGTCCGCCGAGAACACTATAGCAAATGGGAAATAGCGCTGCGCTACCGGCGCTAATGTTTTGTAAATACCAAAACAGCCATTGTGCACGCAGATGCGCAAACGTTTCGTAAATCAGCCCCATTGTGTTTTTTTCAAAATTGTCGCCGTTCTTTTGTTTATAGTACAAAAAATTAAAACCGCAGAGGTGATCAAATACCACCAAAAGAAAGCTCTATTTGTGGGAAAAAAAGGATGTCAATTTTGTTTGGGTACGGTGTTGCACGACCGCACAATTGTCAGTTAAAGCGATGCAGTGCCAAATTGTAAAAAGTGCTCCAGTCAGGAGGGGGGTAAAATCTTTCGGGGCTGAAGTGGTTAAAGGGGCAATTGTTTCTTGAGCAGCTTTTAAAAAGGCATTTGTGTTGGGGGACAGGGAGCTGGCAAAGAAGCTAATCACTTATTTTCAATTGAAGGACTGTTTTAAAGGAGGTATCTTCAGATTAGTAAGAAAATAAATGTAGGGATCACACTGAAGAGAGCTTTACTAGTAAAGGTTTAAAATACATCCTTGGTGTTACTGGCAAACAAATAAAAGGGACTAACAGACAAATGTAGCACTTAGGAAGTGAGAACAAGTAGAATTGTTGAGTAGCAGCTTTCAGGGTGGGGTGTTACAAGTCTGTTCATTGATATATAAATGTCAGGAAAGACGTTTTGGTAATCTGCCTAGCAACAGCAGTGTCAGGGGAATGCCTGTGAGCGGAAAAGCCGCCCGGCGCATGCGCGTGCACGATAGCGCGAGCACCGTGACAGAGTGCGGCGCCAAAATAGACTATTTAAAGAAGTCAGACACTCTACTGCCTTGCTGTCCGGTCTACAGCGTTCCTGAGACCCCTGCTATCTGTACTTCTGATTATTGGATTTACTACCTGATCCGGCTCTCATTTGACTACCCTGCTTGCTGCCTGTCTTGATCCCGGCTTGTCCTGACTACGTTCCTGCTTACCCTTTAAACCTGATTGCTGCCCGCCTGATGAATTGACCTGGCCTGGTCTTTGACTATTCTTTGAATCCTGTTTCTGCACCTCTCTAATGCTGCAACCTGCTGCGGACTACAGTGCACCTCCCAGCGGCTGTTTCCTGCTACGGACTACAGTGCATCTCCCTGCTCCTGCAAACTGCTGCGGACTACAGTGCACCTCTCAGCTGCCGTATCCTGCTACGGACTACAGTGCACCTCCCCGCTGCTGCAACCTGCTGCGGACTACAGTGCACCTCCCCGCTGCTGTATCCTGCTATGGACTACAGCCATGTCCGAGCCCACGCAGGGAGCCTCTCCCATGGAGGACTTATGCCGTCACCTGGATGGACTACGGCAGTCAGAAACCTGCAGGAAGGCTATACCTGTTTGGAGGAGCGTGTCCAGACCCTGTCCACCACGGCCCCTGGAGCATCTGGAGCTTCTCCTGCACCTTCAGTTGTGATGTTGCCACCTGAGCCCAGGGTCCCCACCCCGGAAAGGTTTTCTGGGGACCGTAGCAAGTACAGAGCTTTCCGCAACGCTTGTGAACTTTTTTTTCGCTCTACAGCCCAGGACCTTCTCCCTTGAATCCACCAAGGTGGGCTTTGTTATTTCTCTACTGTCAGGTGAACCTCAGACATGGGCCCATCGCCTCTTGGAACACAAGGACGTCTGCTTCAACCTCTTAAGTACTTTCTTCCAGGCAATGGACCTCCTCTATGAGGATCCGCAACTAGCAGCCACCGCAGAAGCAGCACTATGTTCACTGCAACAGGGTCGTAGGGCAGCGGAGAACTATGTGTCAGAATTCAGGCGTTGGAGTTCTGATACCAACTGGAATGATGTTGCCCTGCGCCACCAGTTCTGCATGGGTCTCTCTGAACCCCTAAAAGATGAACTGGCCCGGGTTGGCATACCAGCAACGCTTGATGCTCTAGTCCTCCAGTCTATTCAGATAGATAGACGGTTGAGAGAACGAAGGGCCGAGCGAACATCGGGGCCTTCTCGCCCGGTGTGGATGTTACCACGTGTGCCCAACTCTTTTCACTCCACTCCTCTTACTCCTGTATGCACCTCCGTTGATACCTCTGTACCGATGCAACTGGGGCTGCTCTGACCTTCACTCACTCCTGAGGAGCGTCAACGCCGACGGACTAATAACCTCTGCCTCTACTGCGGGGAACCGGGACATTATGTGAGGACTTGCCCCGCAAAGCTCCGTAAGTGCTCTTACCTCTCCTCCTCTGTTTCACCTGCCTTGGTTAACAACACCACTCACCTGGCTATCTACATTTCTCTACATCTTCCAGGAGGGAATATTCGGGCTTCCGCCATTATTGATTTCGGTGCTTGCAGCAGCTTTATGGACTTATCCTTCGCCATCAAATACCAAGTTCCTCTACGACCCAGATCCAAGGAACTTTCTGTCTATTTAGCCGACGGATCGGCTATTAGATCTGGCCCTGTCACATGAGAAACGGTTCCCCTGAACACCACTATTTCCAACAACCATCAGGAACTTCTCTGCCTGGACATTATTGAATCCCCTCTATTTTCTATCATTCTGGGCATGCCGTGGCTGAGGGCCCATAACCCGCAAATCGACTGGACTTCTGGGAGAATCCGTTTCCTTAATTTATACTGCCGCCAACACTGTCTACAGGAAACTGGGAGGATCTTTCCCTTGTCCGAACTGGAGCTGGGAACTCTAAAGACTTACTTAGACGACAACCTGGAGAAGGGATTCATACGCCCTTCCACCTCTCCCACAGGAGCTGGAATATTCTTTGTGTAGAAGAAAGATCACTCTCTACGTACCTGCGTAGATTACCAAGACTTAAATAAGATCACGATTAAGAACAGGTACCCCCATCCTTTGGTGCCCGAACTGTTCCAAAGACTTTGAACTGCAGTTATCTTCACCAAGTTGGACCTCTGCGAAGCCTATACCCTAGTCCGCATTCGAAGTGGTGATGAATGGAAGACTGCATTCCGTACCAGATTTGGGCACTTTGAATATCTGGTCATGCCCTTCGGCCTTTGCAACGCTCCCGCCACATTCCAACACTTTGTTAATGACATCTTCAGAGACTATCTAGACCTGTTCGTCATAGTCTATTTGGACGATATTCTGCACTTTTCCTCTTCCCTGCCTAATCATCATCGACAGCATGTCAGAAAAGTACTAACTCGGCTTCGTCATCATGGCTTGTATGCTAAACCTGAAAAGTGCGAGTTTGAGCGACAGAGTATCCAGTTCCTGGGATTGATTATTTCAGTAGAAGGCCTTAAGATGGACCCCCAGAAAGTCACTGCCATTCTGGACTGGCCGGCCCCTACCGATAAGAAAGGGATTCAGCGTTTTGTGGGCTTCGCAAACGTCTATCGGAAATTTATAAAGGGATTTTCCAATATCATTTCCCCCATCACAAGTCTAACTAGACAAGGCATCCGGTTCCACTGGTCTCCTGAAGCTCAGGCCGCTTTCACCACCCTAAAGGACTTGTTCATTTCAGCCTCTGTCCTAAAACACCCCGATCCGGCTTTACCCTACATCTTGGAAGTGGATGCCTCTGAGGTAGCAGTTGGAGCGGTACTTTCTCAGAGACAGGGACCCAAAGCTCTGTTGCACCCAGTTGCGTTCTACTCTCGCAAGTTATCAGAAGCTGAGAGGAATTACGACGTCGGGGACAGAGAACTTCTAGCAATTAAATCTGCACTCAAGGAGTGGCGTTACCTCCTGGAGGGAGCGGCACATCCTATCCTGATCTACATCGTCCAAAAGAATCTGGAGTATTTGAAAGTTGCCAAAAGACTGAAACCACGCCAGGCGGACACTCTTTTTTACCCGATTCTCGTTTCATATTACCTATAGACCTGGGTCAAGAAACACCAAACCTGACGCACTTTCCCGGATGTTTAGTGAACCTAAAGTCCTCTCCTCTCCAGACACCATCCTAGCCCCAGGAAACTTCCTCATGTTGCAGGGAGACCTCTTGTCCCAAATTAGACAGGTTTCTTCAGAAACTTCTCCATCATCAGACCTTGCCCTACAGTTAAGGGATGATCTATTTTGGAAAAAATATAAGATTTTCGTGCCCCAGCAACTACGGTTAGCAGTTCTTAAGTCTTGTCATGACCACAAATTGGCCGGCCACTTTGGTGTACACAAGACGTCCGAGCTTCTCCAGCGTACTTTTTGGTGGCCGCAGCTACTTCAAGATTGCAGAAGCTATGTGGAGTCTTGCACCACCTGCATTCAAAACAAGGCAGCAAGACCAGGGCTTTGGGGCTGTTGAAGCCACTACCTGTTCCAAAGAAACAATGGAGGATGATCTCTATGGATTTTATCGTCGAGCTACCGCCCTCAGAAGATTACACCACCATCTTCGTGGTAGTAGATAGGCTTTCTAAGATGGCTCACTTTCTGCCTATGATGGGTACACCCTCTGCCTCCGAAACTGCACAAATATTCATCAAGGAGATAGTAAGGTTCCACGGCATACCTGCAAACATCATATCTGATCGGGGGTGCAGTTTACGTCAAGATTCTGGAAAGCACTATGCGGATCCCTGAAAATTGACCTTTTCTTTTCTGCATATCACCCTCAGACCAACGGTCAGACTGAGCGTACGAATCAAACGCTCAAGTAATATCTGTGTTGTTTCTCAAGCTTCTCCCAGGATGATTGGGCTTCCCTATTACCTCTTGCTGAGTTCGCTTACAATAACTCTGTTGTTCACTCCGCCACCAAACAGTCCCCGTTCTTTGCAAACTATGGTTTCCACCCTTTGTTTCTGTCTAACAACATTCCGGAGTGTGCAGTACCAGCTGCTCAAGAAACCCTGAACTTCTTTACAACCAATAATAAACTACTCCAGGAGACAATGGCTAAAACTCAGGAATACAACAAGGAGGTGTTTGACAGGAGGAGGAGAGGGGATCTCAACCTAGCACCTGGGGACCAAGTTTGGCTGTCCACCTTCACTAACCGGAATACCGGTCCTCCTGAACCAGTGTTCATCAATGGGGAGGAGGAATTTGAGGTGGAGTCCATCCTGGATTGCAGGAAAAGACATAACCAGGTTCAGTATCTGGTGAAGTGGAAGGGTTACGGCCCAGAGGAGAACTCATGGGAACCAGAGACTAATGTCCATGCAGAAAGACTAATTCGGGACTTTAAAAGATCTCACCCAACTAAGATGGCCCAGTTGGGCATCCAGAGGCTGCCCCTTGGGGGGGGGGGCAATGTCAGGAAAGACGTTTTTGGTAATCTGCCTAGCAACAGCAGTGTCAGGGGAATGCCTGTGCGCAGAAGAGCTGTTCGGCGCTTGCGCGTGCGGCGTGCACTGTGACAGCATTCGGCGCCAAAATAGACTATTTAAAGAAGTCAGACACTCTGCTGCCTTGCTGTCCGGTCTACAGCATTCTTGAGACCCCTGCTATCTGTACTTCTGATTATTGGATTTACTACCTGATCCGGCTCTCCTTTGACTACCCTGCTTGCTGCCTGTCTTGATCCTGGCTTGTCCTGACTACGTTCCTGCTTACCCTTTAAACCTGATTGCTGCTCGCCTGATGAACTGACCCGGCCTGGACTTTGACTATTCTTTGGATCCTGTTTCTGCACCTCCCTGCTGCTGCAACCTGCTGCGGACTACAGTGCACCTCCCAGCGGCTGTATCCTGCTACGAACTACAGTGCATCTCCCTGCTGCTGCAACCTAATGCGGACTACAGTGCACCTCTCAGCTGCCGTATCCTGCTACGGACTACAGTGCACCTCCTCGCTGCTGCAACCTGCTACGGACTACAGTGCACCTCCTCGCTGCTGAAACCTGCTGCGAACTACAGTGCACCTCCCCGCTGCTGTATCCTGCTACGGACTTCTGTGCACCTCCTTGCTGCTGCAACCTGCTGCGGACTACAGTGCACCTCCCAGCTGCTGTATCCTGCTACGGACTACAGTGCACCTCCCTGCTGCTGCATCAGCCCTCTACACCAGCTCACCTACCAGGCACTTGTGCCCCTTTGTTCTCTCGAGCTCCTGTCTGCTCTACCAGGGGTTCTGGAGCCAGAGGCTTACGAGAGGCCGCTCCCTGCACGTTGGGCTCCACTACCAGGTACAGTAGGTGCCGCCGATATTGTATATCTATCGCGCTCCCATCGCCGAGATTCTCGGCGACAGGAGTGCCAAGATCTCGGCAACAGGGTGGCGACACGTGTCGCGCTCGCTGCAATAGCGAGGAGACGCGGCACTGTATTGAGCGGGGATCTGACGTGGATTCTGGCCAATACCAGGCACTGCGTTTGGTATGAATCCTGAGCGGGAACTCCACGCCAATTTTTAAAGAGAAAACCGGCGTAGGTTCCCCCTCCAGGAGCATACCAGGCCCTTGGGTCTGGTCTGGATTTGAAGGGGAACCCTACGCCGAAAAAAACGGCGTGGGGTCCCCCTCAAAATCCAAACCAGACCCTTATCCGAGCACGCAACCTGGCAGGCCGCAGGGGAAGAGGGGGGGAACGAGAGAGCGCCCCCCTCCTGAACCATACCAGACCGCATGCCCTCAATATGGGGGGTTTGGTGCTCTGGGGCAGGGGGGCGACCTGCGGCCCCCCCACCCCAGAGCACCCTGCCCCCATGTTAATGAGGACAGGGCCTCTTCCCGACAACCCTGGCAGTTGGTTGTCGGGGTCTGCGGGCGGGGGGCTTATCGGAATCCGGGAGCCCCCTTTAATAAGCGGGCCCCCAGATCCCGGTCCCCCCACCCTATGTGAATTAGTATGGGGTACATCGTACCCCTACCCATTCACCTGGTGAAAAAAAATGGCAATAAAAACACAACACAGCTTTTAAAAGTATTTTATTGCACAGCTCCGGGGGTCTTCTTCCGACTTCGGGGGTCTCCGGTGTCGTCGCCGCACTCTCCGGTTCTTTCTTCTGCCGGGCCACTGCTATCTTCTTCCAACTCTTTTGCTAGCGGGGCCCGGTCTTCTCCGTCGCCTTCTCCCCTCCGGTTCTTTCTTTCTTCCGCCGGGCCTCCGCTAACTTCTTTTAGCTCTTTTGCTAGCGGTGCCCGGTCTTCTCTGTCGCCTTCTCCCCTCCGGTTCTTTCTTTCTTCCGCCGGGCCTCCGCTAACTTCTTTTAGCTCTTTTGCTAGCGGAGGCTCGGTCTTCTCCATCGCCTTCTTCTTCTCCCGCTCTCCGGTGTCGTCTCCGCGCTCTCCGGTTCTTTCTTCCGCCGGGCCTCCGCTAACTTCTTTTAGCTCTTTTGCTAGCGGAGGCCCGGTCTTCCCCGTCGTCTCGTCCGGCTCTCCGTTGTCCTTCTGCCGGCCCCTCCACTAACTTCTTGGTAGCTCTTTTGCTAGTGGAGGGGCCGGTCTTCCCGTCGTCGCCGTCGGCGTCTTCTTCTCTCTTCTCCTCCTCGATGTTGACTCGTCGCTTCCTCTCGCAGTAATGCTAAATCTTTGGTCCGCAGAGATTAATATAGGCTTCTCATGACGTCACAGTCACATGCTCCGGGGCACATGGCCCCGGAGCATGTGACTGTGACGTCATGGGAACATGTGACTGTGACGTCATGAGAAGCCTATATTAATCTCTGCAGACCGAAGATTTAGCATTACTGCGAGAGGAAGCGACGAGTCCCAGAGCACCAAACACCCCATGTTGAGGGCATGCGGCCTGGTACGGTTCAGGAGGGAGGGGGGCCGTTCTCTCGTCCCCCCCCTCTTCCCCTGCAGCCTGCCAGGTTGCGTGCTCGGATAAGGGTCTGGCTTGGATTTTGAGGGGGACCCCCACGCCGTTTTTTCGGCGTAGGGTTCCCCTTCAAATCCAGACCAGACCCAAGGGCCTGGTATGCTCCTGGAGGGGGAACCCACGCCTTTTTTTTCTTTAAAAATTGGCGTGGAGTTCCCGCTCAGGATTCATACCAAACGCAGTGCCTGGTATTGGCGGGAATCCACTTCGGATCCCCGCTTATCGGCAATGCGTGTCGCTCATCGTGAAAGGAACATTTCTTTCCTTTCCCGATGACGAGACAGCTCGGTGCTGGCTCTCGCGACGGAGCTCATAGGGTGTCAATCTCGCCGCTAGAAGCGGCGAGATTGACACAATATTGGCGGCACCTACTGTACGTGACAATAATCTTATAATCTTGCTTCTTGAACCAAGATTATATTTGCTTTATGCATGAAGTCTGTTGGACCCTAGTCCACCACTGCCCAAATTTTCAGGGCATCAAAATCCAAGATCTCTAATATAAAGTTATGCTATTTGCTGAGGACTCACTGTTCTTCATGTTGAACATTAATTTGTTCTCATTGTGAAGTGAGTACTATGTAGCATAAAGCAGGCATGTCAAACTGTTGTTTTTAGGTCATCATGAGGCCCTCTCTTCCCTTCTTTGTCATCCTTAAAGCATAGTTGCCAACAGTCATGAAATTGCTGGGACAATCCCGAAATTTGGACCCTTGTCCCGGATTGTGGTTGTCCCACTTGTTTTCCCGGAATTTCTTTTTTGTCCCGTTTTGTCCCGGGAATCGGGAAATTCGGCTACACCAAAATGGCCGCCGCCGCCACGAGTGTTGTGTCCTCTGTTACTCTAGTGTTCAGTGCAGAGGAGAGGGGCAGCCAATCGGCTTCTCTCTTTTGGCGGCCCCTCCTCGCTCTGAACATGATATGGATGATCGTCCTCCCACCGCCGCTCCCGCCTGGTTTGAATCCCATTGCTGTGTGTTGGACAGAGTCGCGGGGGTCTCTGTAGTAATTCCCGCGGGCCACATCCGGCCCGCTAGGTGGTTTGTCAGGCCCGCGTCATCAGACTCACTGCAGGTACGGACTCTGCAAAACAGGTGAGTCCTATCTATGTAGGTTCCTACATGTCATGGCTAATGGTGCTTTCTTCCAGATCTTTTTTTGATCTTTTTTTGTTCCTATGTGCATCTGACACTTTTTCTTGCAAGGAAGAATATTCAGAAAAGCAGAAAGCTGAGGGCACTTTGTTTTTCATATCATGCATACTTTTCATGTTCTCTGTGTCTACCATACAACACGGTTTTACTGATAACATCCCTCTGGCCAACCTTTGCATTCAACATATAATGGTGATTATATGACAGAAAGTACTGAATACATATTTCATGCTGCCAGCTATTTTATGACAGATGAAAAACAGAGGATTTCTTAGCACAGCTGAATGAAGAATATCAGGATGCAAAAAAAAAGGAGATATGTTTGATCTGTGGAAGACTTTAAGACCCCTTTCACACTGAGGAGTTTTTCAGGCGTTTTGCGCTAAAAATAGCGCCTAAATAACGCCTTATAAAACTCCTGCCCTTGCAGTCTCAATGTGAAAGCCAGAGTGCTTTCACACTGAGGCGATGCGCTGGCAGGACGAGAAAAAAAGTCCTGCTAGCCGTATCTTTGAGGCGGTGAAGGAGCGGTGTGTATACTGCTCCTTTACCGCTGCTGCCCATTGAAATCAATGGGACAGCGCGGCTATACCGCTCGCAAAGCGCCTCTGCAGAGGCGCTTTGCAGTGGCGCTTTGCAGTGGTTTTTAACCCCTTCTCGGCCGTTAGCGGGGGTTAAAACCGCCCCACTAGCGGCCGAATAGCGCCGCAAAAACGGCGGTAAAGCGCTGCTAAAAATAGCAGCGCTTTACCGCCGACGCACCCACCGTCCCAGTGTGAAAGGGGCTTTATATACACCTAGTCAAAGCGAGAGGTTAGTGGTAGTATGGCACTCAATATTTGTAGAGTCAAATACTGAACATTCATGGTGGCATATTGCTGTAAATGCAAAATAGCTACAGGGCCCC
Source organism: Rana muscosa (assembly GCA_029206835.1). Classification (NCBI taxonomy): domain Eukaryota; kingdom Metazoa; phylum Chordata; class Amphibia; order Anura; family Ranidae; genus Rana; species Rana muscosa. Next base: position 637,917,288 of record CM055116.1, read on the forward strand.
TGCACAGGGTTTTTGTCTTACATGAAATAAAGTGACATATTGCTATGGAAATGACCTCTTCAAATATGCTTTTCCTCTACAACTACAATCCTAAATACAAGGGTAAATGAGAAATTACATGGATGCGTCCAAAGGTCTTAGTTTAATAAAGTATAGTCTTGAAGGGACGTGAAGTGAAGTGAGTTGCAAACTTCACAAATCATGTGCAGGGAACTGGGGAAAAAAAAGTTTTGCATGATTGTAGGGCCGAAACAACTAATCGATTAATCGACAACTAATCGATTATGAAATTAATCGATTACTATTTTCATAATCGATTAATCAGCCAGTAACATAATGGGGTTAAAAAAAACTAAAATGAGCCCTTTACAGTACAAAAAGAGCAAATCGCTACTGTAAATATTACTTTCACTGTCCCACAGTAAAAAATGAACCCCTTACAGCGATTATTTGGTCTTTTTGTACTAATTTTATTTTTTTTACCTCCAATTATGTTACTAAACATCTCAGGCCTGGGTCACACCTGTTTTTTTTGGTGCTTTTTGCAGAAACACACTACAGGTCATTTACATGGTTTCCTATGGGACACGTTCACATCCATGATTTTTTCAGCTGCTGCGTATTTGGAAAGGGCAAGTACTTTTTTTAACGCAAAACGGTGCTATTTTGTTTTTTTTGGTTCAATATACTTTAATAGAGAAGCTGCAGAAAAGCATGTAATAATGTGTTTTTGCAGCAATTTGTGTTTTTTAGTCTGCCCAACAACAAATTGGGCAAAAAAAAAAAATGAAAAAATGCAAATCGCAGCAAAATTACTTTTTGTTTTTACACGGTTATTAACCGATTAATCGAAACAATAATCGGCCAACTAATCGATTATGAAAATAATCATTAGTTGCAGCCCTACATGATTGGATGTTTGAAGTGAACATAGGTGCACATGACCGTCTCACTGAAGTCAAATTTAAAGAGTAAAACAAAAGATATATGCAGTCAATGTAGTAAGGGTGTTCTGATGGGAAAGCAGATGGTCGGGGGGGGGCTGATGGGGGACAGACAGTCATGTGGAGGGGCTCTGATGGAGGACACAAGTGTGGAGGGGGCTCTGATGGGGGACACAAATGTGGGGGGGCTCTGATGGAGGACACAAGGGTGGAGGGGGCTCTGATGGGGACGCAAGTGTGGGGGGGCTCTAAAAGAGGACACAAGTGTGGAGGGGCTCCGATGGGGGACACAAGTATGGAGGGGGGGCTCTGATGGGGGACACAAATGTGGGGGGGGACTCTGATGTGTGACACACATGTGGGGGCGCTGATTGGGACATGGGCAGGAAGGGTTTTAATGGGTGTGGGGAGGTGGCTCTGAGGGGACAAAAGTGTGTGGCAGGAGTTCTGATGGGGACACAAATGTGTGGGGGGCTGGCTGTGATGGAAACAGAAATGTTTTTTAAATTCTATTCTCTTTCATGGCTGGGGATTCATTTATAAATAACTTTTTTTTTCGGCCAACGAATATCTGTAAAATATACAATGTGGCCCTCGAAGTAAAAAGTTTGGAGACCCCTGGTAGTGTATTAATCAGTGTAGTGTAGTAGTTAGTGAAGTGGGTGGTGTAGTAAACAGTGTAGTGTAGTGCATGTTGTAGTAATCAGTGTAGTGCGTGTTGCACCTGATGCAAGGATGGACTGCTGGGGAGGCATCTGGTGGCAGACGACGTGGCAGGTGACACGCTCAGGGCTTCCACTGATTAAGCATTATGGTGAAATGAATGATTTAATTTTATATTACAATGTAATAATAGAAATAATGCGCTTCAATCACCCTGACACCATAACAACCATGGTGCTGGGATGATTGAAGCGCTAACCCCAGGTGTTTTGGAGTATCTTTATCTGCCGATTTTTGTTAAACTTTCTGGAATACACATATTTCTATTGTGGTGTAGGATCTGGTTTCTTTCTTTCTTTCTTTCTCCTTCCCTCATTCATCTCGGACTCTAACCACACCCCTTCCGATCCACGTCTATTTAACCGACGCCCACTATTGCGCGTAAACCACACCCATTTTCGCCACATTTTATACTAGGGGTGACACGGCTACAAACGAATGCCCCGCCCCCTAATTATACCAAGGCCCCGCCTACATACAAAAAAGTGTCCCGGATTTTTTTTTTTGCAATGTTGGCAACTATGTTAAAGGTCTATGAATTTAGATTGAATGAGGCCCCAGCTGTTATCTCGCTAATAAAGGCTATAATTATTTTTGCACTTTTGCAGCTGAATTCTTCAGAAATGTTTCATGGCCTATTTTCTCTGGGATAAAATATTGTAAGATGCTATTATTACTATTTTGTTAATTACGAAAGTGCTACAGCCCTTTTCTGGAAATATTTAGGTGTAGTCCTCAGTACATCTAATCAGCTACTTACAGATTTATTAAACTCATATGGACATACTTATTCATTCAGGTTTTGATATGCCTGGCATGATGTTCAAAATGTAACCATAAATCTGAAACTTAGCCTTTAAATATACACTTTTCTGCAGGATTTAACCTCCAGATTTACATTTTAGTGGAAGATGCATGTTTCCCATATGTTATAGAACACATTTTATGTTCCCATATTTACCTCTGTAAATGAGATCCATGCAAAATCTCTGAAGGGAAATCTAGAACTCAGAAAAATGCTGGGGTCCTGCTCAAAGTACAGGGGAAAGTATTTGGATTCTGGTATGAATTGTATAAAATTTGGATATAAATAAAAGTGTGGGTTTTTCTCCGGATACTCAAGTTCCCTTCCACACTCAAAAGACATGCTAGTAGGTTATTTGGATGGATCCTGTCTAAATTGGCCCTTGTATGTATGAATGTGAGTTAGGGACTTTAGAGATTGTAAGCGCCTTGAGGGCATGGACTGATGTGAATGTACACAATATACAGTAGTATATGTAAAGCGATGTGTAAATTGACGGCGCTAGATAAGTACCTGTAATAAATAAATAAGTAAAGTGAACATTTTAAGTTCAGCGCAATTGCTGTTAACGTTTTGATTTTACTTGTAACGTCTTTAATATCATGAACAAAATGTATTTTTGCAAAAATACTGAGGTATCTAACACACATACAGTATATTAGCATTGAGAGCACTGTCCTAGTGCATTACCAATATTTTTTTAAAATTAAAAATATATAAAAAAAGCAATGGTACTACTCACAAACGAGCATAGATAGCAATATAGTGTGACTCTAGTAGGGTCACCGATGGTACGGTGATCCAGTTCCTCTTTTTCCCCCCTTTGGGGTTGCTATCTTGCCTGGTTGGAGTGTGGGGGCCCCGCCATCTCTGGGACATGGATTTTGTCCCCTGGGAGTTGGGTCCAGACACCTAGCCACACCTACCCATGGCGGTCGATTGGGTTACTGTATGGGTATGAGGACTTTTTGGGCCGGTTTTAACAGTATAGATATGAGTCTAGACAAGATTTAGGAACTTTTCGTGGTCTAGAGAGGGAAGTGGGATTTGCAAATTAGGTTGCCATTATATCTTATTATTTTATTTATTTATTTTTATATTATTTTCTTTAACAATGTGGTATACATGCATGAATTATTTACTGAACTCAGACGATAAATGGGCTCTCTGCAGATTCATGGCACTTCAGGGTAGGACTACTATATTGACGGTATATGTGTATATAGAATATATATATGTTGTGTAGATATATATCTATTTATTTATTTATCAATTAATTTGAGCGTGATTTTAGCTCACGAATCTGATGCACAGTGGGTTGGCGCAGTTAGTCCTTGGAGGCACTTTTGTTGCCGCTTTGCTTCTATACAAGCATATATGTATACATATATTTTTATAGGTGTTTTTACAGTCAGGTCCATAAATATTGGGACATCGACACAATTCTAATCTTTTTGGCTCTATACACCACCACAATGGATTTGAAATGAAACAAATAAGATGTGCTTTAACTGCAGACTTTCAGCTTTAATTTGAGGGCATTTACATCCAAATCAGGTGAACGGTGTAAAAATTACAACCGTTTGTATATGTGCCTCCCACTTTTTAAAGGACCAAAAGTAATGGGACAGATTAACAATCATAAATCAAACTTTCACTTTTTAATACTTGAATGAAAAAGAAAAAACTGCGCTAGTGAAATAAAAATTAAAGCTGCAACCAACAGTGTTATACTACACCAAAACAGATAATATAGAAGAGAAAAAGTTGCGCTATTGAGAATATCACCAGTACAGCAGCTGGTGAAAGTGTAAATATGAGCCAAAAGGCTCACACAGTAAATATATGACACAAATTGATGAAAGTGAGTGATGCGAACATGCGATAAAGAAATCACATAAACAAAAAACCACAAAAGTTGTCGCATATAGTCCAAACGATAGAGTTCATATGCACAAAGAATGCTCCTCCACCGTGCTGATTGTGATCCAATGTATTACACCACGAGCAAGTGTAGGATAGGACAGCCTCCACCAATAGATTTACTGCCTCTTACCGATAGTGATGGACACTATCGTTTGGACTATATGCGACAACTTTTGTGGTTTTTTGTTTATGTGATTTCTTTATCGCATGTTCGCATCACTCACTTTCATCAATTTGTGTCATATATTTACTGTGTGAGCCTTTTGGCTCATATTTACACTTTCACCAGCTGCTGTACTGGTGATATTCTCAATAGCGCAACTTTTTCTCTTCTATATTATCTGTTTTGGTGTAGTATAACACTGTTGGTTGCAGCTTTAATTTTTATTTCACTAGCGCAGTTTTTTCTTTTTCATTCAAGTATTAAAAAGTGAAAGTTTGATTTATGATTGTTAATCTGTCCCATTACTTTTGGTCCTTTAAAAAGTGGGAGGCACATATACAAACGGTTGTAATTTTTACACCGTTCACCTGATTTGGATGTAAATACCCTCAAATTAAAGCTGAAAGTCTGCAGTTAAAGCACATCTTATTTGTTTCATTTCAAATCCATTGTGGTGGTGTATAGAGCCAAAAAGATTAGAATTGTGTCGATGTCCCAATATTTATGGACCTGACTGTAAAAACACCTATAAAAATATATGTATACATATATGCTTGTATAGAAGCTGCTGTACTGGTGATATTCTCAATAGTGCAACTTTTTCACTTTTTAATACTTGGTTGCAAATCCTTTGCAGTCAATTACAGCCTGAAGTCTGGAACGCATAGACATCACCAGACGCTGGTTTTCATCCCTGGTGATGCTCTGCCAGGCCTCTACTGCAACTGTCTTCAGTTCCTGCTTGTTCTTGGGGCAATTTCCCTTCAGTTTTGTCTTCAGCAAGTGAAATGCATGCTCAATCGGATTCATGTCAGGTGATTGACTTGGTCATTGCATAACATTCCACTTCTTTCCCTTAAAAACTCTTTGGTTGCTTTCGCAGTATGGTTCGGGTCATTGTCCATCTGCATTGTGAAGCGCCGTCCAATGAGTTCTGAAGCATTTGGCTGAAAATGAGCAGATAATATTGCCCGAAACACTTCAGAATTCATCCTGCTGCTTTTGTCAGCAGTCACATCATCAATACATGCCCACGCCATGACACTACCACCACCATGCTTCACTGATGAGGTGGTATGCTTTGGATCATGAGCAGTTCCTTTCCTTCTCCATACTCTTCTCTTTCCATCACTCTGGTACAAGTTGATTTTGGTATCATCTGTCCATAAGATGTTGTTCCAGAACTGTGAAGGCTTTTTTAGATGTTGTTTGGCAAACTCTAATTTGGCCTTCCTGTTTTTGAGGCTCACCAATGGTTTACATCTTGTGGTGAACCCTCTGTATTCACTCTGGTGAAGTCTTCTCTTGATTGTTGACTTTGATACACATACACCTACCTCTTGGAGAGTGTTCTTGATCTGGCCAACTGTTGTGAAGGGTGTTTTCTTCACCAGGGAAATAATTTTTCGGTCATCCATCACAGTTGTTTTCCGTGGTCTTCCGGGTGTTTTGGTGTTGCTGAGCTCACAGGTGCATTTTTTTTTAAGGTTGTTCCAAACAGTTGATTTGGCCACACCTAATGTTTTTGCTATCTCTCTGATGGGTTTGTTTTGTTTTTTCAGCCTAATGATGGTTTGCTTCACTGATAGTGACAGCTCTTTGGATCTCATATTGAGAGTTGACAGCAACAGATTCCAAATGCAAATATCACACTTGAAATTAACTCTGGACCTTTTATCTGCTCCTTGTAAATGGGATAATGAGGGAATAACACACACCTGGCAATGGAACAGCTGAGCAGCCAATTGTCCCATTACTTTTGGTCCCTTAAAAAGTGTGAGGTACATAAACAAACGGTTGTAATTCCTACACCGTTCACCTGATTTGGATGTAAATACCCTCAAATTAAAGCTGAAAGTCTGCAGTTAAAGCGCATCTTGTTTGTTTCATTTCAAATGTCAAGTCACGTAAATCAATTTGCATAAGTTGAACAGGCACACCTCTGAACTTGCCATTGCGCCAACAAAATGACATTTCTAAAGGGAAAAAAAGGCATTTAAAAGCACCCGCGGCTATAATGAATTGTCGGCTCCCGGCAATGTAGAGAAAAGTCTTTGAAAAGTCTTTTGATAAAAAATAAATAAAAAATGTGTGGGGGTCCCCCAAATTCCATTACCAGGCCCTTCAGGTCTGGCATGGATTTTTAGGGGGACCCCCACGCTATTTTTTTTTAAGTTTGGCGCGGGGGTTCCCCTTAAAATCCATTCCAGACCTGAAGGGCCTGGTACGGATTTTGAGGGGGACCTGCACGTCATTTTTTTTTTAAATTGGCGCGGAGTTCCCCTTAATATCCATGCCAGACCTGAAGGGCCTGGTAATGGAATTTGGGGGACCCCCACGCATTTTTTTTTCAAAGACTTTCAATGACTTTTATCTGTATTGACAGGAACCAGCAATTCATTACAGCTGCGAGTACTTTTAAATTACTATTATTTTACTTTAGAAATGTCATTTTGCTCTCGAACTGTTATAAACATGGAAAACATGCGCTACTTTACAGGCATAATATAGACACCCCCCGGGTATGATATTTAGGGCCAGTTCACACCGGATGCCGTGCAGTGCGTTTTTTGATGCATGAAAAACGCAAAGAAAGTTGATCACATTAATGCCAATGGCATAGTTCACACACCACTGCAGTCCGTTCCAGTGCGTTTCAGAAAGGCAAAAAAAAATTGGTCATGCTGCATTTTTTTAGGTACAGAACTGTAAAACACATCAAAAACGCAACGGAACGTACCAAAAACGCACTGGAATGCACCGGAACGCACCTAAATTCACCAAAGACGCACTGCAACACACTTGTCCTAAGTGAAAAGAGGGGGAAAAAAACACTGGACTGCATCAAAAATGCACTGGAATGTGTCAAAAACGTGCATGCAGAAAAGCACCTGGAACACATCCAGACTGCGTTTCTATGGTGTGAACTAGGGCCAGTTCACACCATAGAAACGCAATACGGATGTGCATGCGCGTTTTTGATGCGTTCCAGTGCATTTTTGGTATGTTTTTGATGCAGTCCAGTGCTTTTTTTTACCCCTCTTTTTTATTAACCATAGATAAGGACAAGTGTGTTCCAGTGCGTTTTTGGTGCATTTAGGTGCGTTCCTGTGCATTTATGATGCGTTTTGCTGCGTTCCAGTACAGTCCAGTGCAGGTAAAATGCAGCATGTTCCACTTTTTTTGTGGAACTGGAACGCACTGGAACAAACACTGCCATTTAGAACCATATAACCAACTTTTCATGCATTTTTGATGCATAAAAAACGCAATGGACTGCATGTGGTGTGAAATGGCCCTTAAGCAATTTGGCATATTTAAAGGCACTTCTCCTTGTTTTGTTTTTGGTGTTGTCCAAATTGGTGACATTGATATATGTCCCCATTTTAAGGCCAATAACTAGAAGATAAGCCAGCCAAGTGGGGACTAGCAAAATTAACAAGTCAGTTCCCATAGACTGCAATGGTATTTGTTGGTGGGGGGGGGGGTGATTGTCCCGTCTCTCATTTTGTAGCATGCCGGATGATGTGCTTAATTTTGGACAGGGGGGGGGGGTATTTTCTGCTAGCTGCATTTGTGTTGTTCTGAGCATGCCCAGGCAGTTAGTTTTTTTTTTGGTGCTTTTTGTGTGTGAACAGCACCTGGATATTTCTGGGCATGCTCAGAGAGTGTTTTTATGGGTTAGTAATTGAAGGACATCCTTAACAGGTGTACCCACTTTGAAGTTCAGTCTCTACATTGGGTGAACTTGCATTTTGGGTGTTTCATGGACTGTGCATGTGTTTTCAATTGCCTCATTAGCTCACAAACCTATGTTATATAAAGCTCGCAGATAGCATCCTCTCCCTTGCCCTGAAAAGAGGCAAGTGTGTGTGTGCGCGTGTGTCCGGCAAAAAGTACATTTTGGTATCCTTATCGAGTTTGTAACACATGTATTTTATTTGTTATGTCTTTGCAAAACAGGTGTTTTAATTTTGTTGATTGATTGTATATTTTTTTGTGTGGGGGAAATGTTCCCCTGAAATAATTTTGATGTTGTTAATGTGTGTTGTTTGTTCACTTTGATTTAATTGTCTGTGTTGCATTATTTTGCGAAAACTTTCTCAAGATGCTGTGAGTCTGTGACTAATGTTTCAAATTGATCATGTTTTTTATTTTGGCTTCCCTTTGTTTTGTTGACCAATAAAATTTGATGCAAAGTTTTGAGGTTTGTTTTGTGTTTTCTTTGCAACAAATGTGACAGCTGATTGGCATGTTAAAACAAAACAGGTGTGATTTGTCTACCCTGGCGCCTTCATGCTAGCATATGCATGTATTGTGTGCTGCCATGGATAGTCACCAGGAAATGAAAAATACAGAGCGGTAAGTATTCATTTTTCCTTTTTACTGCAGTGGTTCTCAGCCTCAGTCCTCAAGTACCCCCAACAGGACATGTTTTGTGAATTTATCTTATCGAGAATTGCTGTCCAAAATACAAAACCATTGACTGTGATTTAAATCACATGTGCAAGATGAAGGAAAACCTGCAAACATGGCCTGTTGGGGGTACTTTAGAAGCACTGATTTAGAGCACTGCACTTAAAAATATCTCAAGGCAATACTATTCTAATTGTGGGCATTTTGAGGGAAACCAAGTAAGTGTTAGAACCCCTGCTTGTTTTGTTTTTTTTTAGGTTGGGCTTTGTGTCCCTTTTAGTAAAATTGGCTTCACTTCCTGTCACACAGCTAAACAGGAAGTGACGGTAAAACCCTACCAATGTCTTTTCTTGGGGACACACAGATCAATCTAACTAGTGTCCCCATTAAGCAAATTGCACTCTAGCACTTTTTTGTGTACACCCCAAATCATTGGGTAGTTTGGGGTTTAGTAAAGATAAATCCACTCTGCAGTAAAAGTGTAGCTGCTGAAAATCTGAGGGTAAGCACTGGTGATTGTAACATCCAATCATGTAAAAGCAAAGATGGTGTTTTTTTTGTTTGCTTGCGTGTCCCCCTCGGAAATCCAGCAAGTGCACTTGTAGTGCAAAGTAGATTTGCCTTTAGTAAATAAACCCCAAAGTCCAAAATGGCGTGGGGGTCCCCCTAAAATCCATACCAGGCCCTTCAGGTCTGGTATGGATTTTAAGGGGAACCCCGCGCCAAACTTAAAAAAAAAATTGCGTGGGGGTCCCCCTAAAAATACACACCAGACCCTTTATCCAAGCATGCAACCTGGCAGGCCGCAGGAAAAGAGGGGGGGGGACGAAAGCGCGCCCTCCCTCCCTCCTGAACCATACCAGGCCACATGCCCTCAACATGGGGAGGATGTTTCCATGTTGATGGGGACAAGGGCCTATTCCCGACAACCCTGGCCGTTGGTTGTCGGGGTCTGCGGGCGGGGGGCTTATCGGAATCCGGGAGCCCCCTTTAATAAGGGGGAGCCCAGATACCAGCCCCCCACCCTATGTGAATGAGTATGGGGTACATCGTACCCCTACCCATTTACCTAGTGGCAAAAAAAGTCAATAAAAAACACAACACAGGTTTTTAAAGTAATTTATTAGGCATCTCCGGGGGTCTTCTTCCGACTTCGGGGGTCTTTCTGCCGGGCGCCCGCTATCTTCCTCCGCCCACACAGCATTGTAGCGGCAGACAGCGACGAGGCAACATCGGGCGGAGAGAAGAGGGAAGAAGACAACGATGAAGACCGGGACCCCGCTAGCAAAAGAGCTGGAAGAAGATAGCGGGGCGCCCGGCAGAAGGCAGAAAGAACCGGAGATCGCGGAGAAGGCACCAGAGAGCGGGAGAAGAACCGGAGAGCGCAGAGACGACACCGGAGAACAGAACAAAAGACCCCCGAAGTCGGAAGAAGACGACGATGAAGACCGGGACCCCCGCTAGCAAAAGAGCTGGAAGAAGATAGCGGGGCGCCCGGCAGAAAGACCCCTGAAGTCGGAAGAAGACGATGATGAAGACCGGGACCCCGCTAGCAAAAGAGCTGGAAGAAGATAGCGGGCGCCCGGCAGAAAGACCCCCGAAGTCGGAAGAAAACCCCGGAGCTGCCTAATAAATTACTTTAAAAACCGGTGTTGTGTTTTTTGTTGACTTTTATTTCCACCAGGTGAATGGGTAGGGGTACGATGTACCCCATACTCATTCACATAGGGTGGGGGGGCCGGTATCTGGGGGCCCCCTTATTAAAGGGGGCTCCCGGATTCCGATAAGCCCCCCGCCCACAGACCCCGACAACCAACGGCCAGGGTTGCCGGGAAGAGGCCCTTGTCCCCATCAACATGGGGACAAGGTGCTTTGGGGTGGGGGAGCGCAGGGCACCCCCTGCCCCAAAGCACCCACCACCTATGTTGAGGGCATGCGGCCTGGTACGGTTCAGGAGGGGGGGCACGCTCGCTCGCCCCCCTTTCCTGACCTGCCGGGCTGCGTGCTCGGATAAGGGTCTGGTTTGGATTTTGGAGGGACCCCCACACCATTTTTTGGCGTAGGGGGTTTCCCTTAAAATCCATACCAGACCTAAGGGCCTGGTATGCTCTTGAAGGAGAACCCATGCCGGTTTTTTAATTAAAAATTGGCGTGGAGTTCCCCTTCATGATTCATACCAAACACGGGACAGCGAGCGCGAGGCTGCCGAGAACCAGCGCGATCGCATCGCGCTGGAGACATTCTCGGCCAGGTAGTCGCCTCTAGGACACGACTTAAGCGGCTACTTCACGCTCAAGTCGTGTCCAAGTTGCCTTGCAAAGTCACGCTGTCCCTGTGTCAGCCGGCACACGAGTCGCCCCGCGAGTCGGATCGTCTTCATCCGAATTCCCGGGCGACCTCTATTCAAATCAATGGGCTCCCATAGGGAACCATTCCTTTTCAATAGAGCGCCGCTCAAATTTTTATTTACTATAGCATTGCGCCGCCGGTTCCTGTGCTCAATTAAGGATTTATCCGGCGCACCTATTAAGGTATGAAGCGGCGCAGCGCATTGTTTATAGTAAATCACCCCCAATGTGTTATACTACTCAGATAGTGACCACTAGTGTAATTGCACCTATAGACTGAACCTGTCTCATTGTTTCCCCATTCTGGCCACTAGAGGGAGCGGTGTCTCCAAGTTTGGAGCCTGTGTATGCGTGCGCATATATTAGTAAAGTACTAACACCAAATTGAGGTGAGGAGCAGAAGTGACGCCCTCAGGCGGCCGGAAGTGTCGGGTGGAACTCAAACACACCCGCACTTCCGGGCTGCGCCTCCCATGCGATCAGCTCGCTCTAGATGCACGCGCAGGAGTGGAAGTGACGTCGCGAGAGGCCGGAAGTGTGGGTTGGAACGCAGCAACACCCACACTTCCTGGCTGTATGACGCCGTGCGTTCCACATGAACGCTGGGAGAGGGCCAGGGGCCACAAATCAACAACAATACAAGTATTAGATGACAGCGATCGCCCGACCTCACCGCACATAGTCCGGGAGAAGAGGCCCATGCGGGTAGGTTTTGGGCTAATCCTTCTCTCTTTTTTGGGGGGACCTGTTTGCGCATTGGCATGGATGTGTTTATCGATGGTCTTTACCAGAGGGGGGGTGCCGGATTGCTTGTGATGCAGTATGTACCGGGTAGCCAGCACCTGTGCAGTCTACAGTGCACTGTGTTGACTGTGTGACGGATCGCTTGGTTTGTATGTTGGCCACTTTACATTTGATCCACATTTGGCTTGTAAAAAAGGCCTGTCCCTCTGGGCGGAGCAAGCTCACGCAGATGGACGTGGCCTAGCTGGAGGATGGTCACCTGGGGTGTGGACATATGGATGCATATATTTAGGGGCACACAGGAGAGAGGACCCACTGACCGCTTAGGCTCTGAAGAAAGGGGTACACCCCTGAAACGCGTCAGCGGTTCAGCTGTTTGGGGTACCATCTGATCCTCCCGTCATCAGGTCCTGTTCGCAGGTTCCAAGGGATGCAGTTCAAGTGATAGAAAAGCCTTTTATCTATGCTAGTTTGTGAGTAGTACCTGTCACGTACCTGGTGGAAGAGTCTGGTATGCAGAGGCCTCTCTTACACCTCTCACTCGAGGCCCCTGGTAGTGATTCGTGAAGACAGGAGGCGCAGGAGTGCAGAGTCACACGAGAGCCTGGCAAGGTTGCTGGTAGACGAGCTGGACCGGAACTGGAGCAGGAACTGGAACGGACCCAGGAACAGCTGTCAGACTGGAAACTGGAGCTCAGGCAGGTGCGGTCAGATGGACTGGAAGAGTGGGTACACCAGTCCAAAGCAGGTGAACACTGGAGCAGGATCAGGTACAAGCAGGTTTAGGCAACTGGCTGGCGGCAGGGTTGCAGACGGGGTAGACAGGAACGTGGTCTCAGGTACAGGCAGGTTCGGCAACAGGCTGGCAGCAAGGTAGCAGGAGGAGCAGGCAGGAACGTAGTCAACACAGGCCGAAGGTCAGATGCAGGCAGATAAGCAGGAACGGTCAAAGCAAGCCAGGTAGGGTCAGCTGGAGCAGGATACAGGTAAACAGCAATCAGAGGTCTTAGGTAATGCTGTAGACCGAACAGCAAGGAGCCCAGGCATCAGTCCCTTTAAATAGCCCCGTTTGGCACCAAGAGCCGTCACCGCACGCTCCTGCGCATGCGCGTGCTGATGTGCCGCTATCGCCATCTTGATTGCTGGCATGCCCTTCCTGACATTGTCCCCTCCAAATGGGCATCCTCCGGATGCCCAATCTGGCGAACTTCAGAGGATGGGATCTATTGAATGCCTGAACAAATCTGTCAGCGTGGACATCATCCTCGGGTTCCCATGAATTCTCCTCCGGGCCATACCCTTTCCACTTAACGAGATACTGGATCTGATTTCTTCTTTTCCTACAGTCCAGAATTGCCTCGACTTCGAATTCTTCTGTCCCGTCGATTAATATTGGTTCGGGTGGGCCCGTATCCCGGTCAGGGAATGGATCAGGGGTCACAGGTTTTAATAAAGCCACGTGAAAGACAGGATGTATCTTAAAGGAATCTGGCAGTTCCAGCTCGTAGGCCACGTCGTTGATCCTTCTCCTTACCGGGAAGGGTCCAATAAATTTAGGGCCTATCTTCTTAGAGGGGCACGTTAGTTTTAGGTTCATTGTGGATAGCCAAACCCGATCACCAGGTTCCAGTATTAACTCTCCCTGCCTCTTCTTATCAAAGACATGTTTGTTGTATTCTTGAGCTTTAGTCATAGTTGTCTGTAGTAGTTTGTTGTTGGTATCAAAGAAATGTATGGTTTCAAGAACAGCAGGTACTGAACATTCCGGAAAAGTACTGGTCAGAAATGATGGGTTAAATCCGTAATTGGCAAAAAATGGAGACTGTTTTGTGGCAGAGTGGATGGAGTTGTTATAAGCGAATTCCGTTAACGCAAGTAATGCGGCCCAGTCGTCTTGTAAGAACAAGGAAAAGCACCGTAAATATTGCTCAAGAGTCTGATTGGTTCTCTTCGTTTGCCCATTCGTTTGGGGGTGGTATGCGGAAGAAAACGATAACTCGATCCCCAAGGTTTCACATAGAGACCTCCAAAACCTTGAGGTGAATTGTACCCCCCGGTCTGACACGATGTTTGCTGGAACTCCGTGGAGTCTAACAATTTCTTTCACAAAAATTTGGCCTGTTTTCAGGGCAGATGGTGTGCCTTTCATGGGCAGGAAGTGGGCCATTTTGAATAATCTGTCTACCACCACAAAGATGGTGGAAAAACCGTCTGATGGAGGAAGTTCCACGATAAAATCGATTGACATATTCTTCCAGGGTCTCTCCGGGACTGATAGCGGCTTCAGCAAGCCCCAAACTTTGGTCCTTGCGGATCTCGGCTGGGCATGATCTCACATAATGTCCTGATTTCCCACAATACAGGCAGAGATTTTCGTGTCGTCGGCGTTGACATTCCTCAGGGGAAAGCAAGGGACGGGGCACGCCGAGCTGCTTAGGTTCAGGGACATCGGATGTGGGTGCAGCAGGGGTAGATGATGTCAGGCTTCTGGAGTTGGAGGCTCGGGATAATTTCCAGGCCGGACAGGACGACTTCATAGGTCTCTCTGATCTCCGCTCTCGTAGTCGGCGATCACCAGTGAATCTTTCAGGCGCAGGAACCCTGGGTTCTGGAGGTAACATTGCCATTGCTGAAGTAGCTCCTTGCGGGGCCATAATAGGTGAGGAAAGAGCCTGGACACGTTCTTCCAGTCGGGTATATGCATCTTGTGCGATTTTAACAGTCTGGGTGAGGTCTTCGAGGTGTAAGCGGAATCCCTCCATGGAAGAGGCTCCCTGCACAGACTCTAATGTGGCTGTTCGGTACTGTCACGTACCTGGTGGAAGAGTCTGGTATGCAGAGGGAGGCCTCTCTTACACCTCTCACTCGAGGCCCCTGGTAGTGAAGACAGGAGGCGCAGGAGTGCAGAGTCGCACGAGAGCCTGGCAAGGTTGCTGGTAGACGAGCTGGACCGAAACTGGAGCAGGAACTGGAACGGACCCAGGAACAGCTGTCAGACTAGAAACTGGAGCTCAGGCAGGTGCGGTCAGATGGACTGGAAGAGTGGGTACACCAGTCCAAAGCAGGTGAACACTGGAGCAGGATAAGGTACAAGCAGGTTTAGGCAACTGTCTGGCGGCAGGGTAGCAGACGGGGTAGACAGGAACGTGGTCTCAGGTACAGGCAGGTTCGGCAACAGGCTGGCAGCAAGGTAGCAGGAGGAGCAGGCAGGAATGTAGTCAACACAGGCCGAAGGTCAGATGCAGGCAGATAAGCAGGAACGGTCAAAGCAAGCCAGGTAGGGTCAGCTGGAGCAGGATACAGGTAAACAGCAATCAGAGGTCTCAGGTAACGCTGTAGACTGAACAGTAAGGAGCCCAGGCATCAGAACCTTTAAATAACCCCGCTTGGCGCCAAGAGCCGTCACCGCGCTCCCGTGCGCCGCTACTGCGCATGCGTGCACCAGCGTGCGCCGATGCGTCGCTATCACCATCTTGATTGCTGGCGTGCCCTTCCTGACAGTACCATTGCTTTTTTATATATTTTTAATAAAACTTTTATATCGGTAATGCACTAGGTCGGTGCACCCTCCTTCTTTTCTTTTTCTTTTCAGTTATATGAATACCCATTATTCTGAGGAGGGCCGCAAGATTCTAGACTTTTGCCTTAATTCAAAGAGTGGATCACACCACCAGTGTATAGCAAAACACCGGAGCGCAGGAGATTATTGTTTTGTTGCATTGAGAGCACTGTGCAATACAATAGCACACAGTCAAAGGTCATCTTTTACTGGCTGGACTGGTTACCAAACCTTGCACATTATCAGTGCTCTACTGTAGCTTTGCTACGTAGTTCTGTACAGAAAAGTCATCACAACTCCCCCCTATAAAATTTCCTTTAATATGCTTTTCACTGTCTCTACTTACCTGCTTATTGGTTAAATGCTAAGGCCTCATGCCCACGGACATTTTTAGGCCTCATGCCCACGGACGTTTTTACAGCCACTTTTATGAGCATTTTTTGCAGCCTAAAAACGTCTCTCCATGTTAGCCTATGGCCTCATGCCCACCATGAAGTTTTTGAGCTGTAAATGGCATAGGCGTTTTTAAGCTGCAAAAAAAACCCCAGGACAAATGCGTTCTGAAGCTCCAGCGTTAGAGCTGTAAAGACGTCAGACGCCGGCAAAGGGTGTAAAAATGCGATGTAACGAGGCTTAACGCTGTGTTAAGCCTCGTCCGGCATTTCTCTCCCTATGGGAGCCCATTGATTTGAATAGAGGTCGCACCAGAAGTCGGATCAAGATGATCCGACTTGCGGGGCGACTCGTGTGCGGAGAATCTTGAAGGAAAACCCAGCGGTCTGGTATGGAACTGCAACGTCATAAGGGGGCAGGGTCACATCACCCGGTGACCACGCCCCATGCCTATATAAGTCGTTGCGTGCCGGGCACACAGCATTACAGCGTCAGATCTCGTCGTGTCAACACCTCTAGAAGAGAAGAGGGAAGAAGACGACGATGAAGACCGGGCGCCCGCTAGCAAAAGAGCTGGCAGAAGATAGCGGAGGTACCCGGCAGAAGGCAGAAAGCACCGGAGAGGGGGAGAAGAACCGAAGAGAGCGGAGAAGTCAGAAGAAGACCCCCAAAGTCGGAAGAAGACCCCCGAAGTCAGTAGAAGACCCCCGAAGTCGGTAGAAGACCCCCGAAGTCGGAAGAAGACTCCCAGAGCTGCCTAATAAATTACTTTAAAAAGCTGTCTAGTGTGGGTTTTTTTATTGACACTTTTCCCCCAGGTGAATGGGTAGGGGTACGGTGTACCCCATACTCATTCACATAGGGTGGGGGTCGGGATCTGGGTGCCCCCTTATTAAAAGGGGCTCCCAGATTCCGATAAGCCCCTCGCCCACAGACCCCGACAACCAACGGCCAGGGTTGTCGGGAAGAGGCCCTTGTCCCCATCAACATGGGGACAAGGTGCTTTGGGGTGGGGGGGCCGCAGGGCGCCCCCCTGCCCCAAAGCACCCACCCCCCATGTTGAGGGAATGCGGCCTGGTACGGTGCAGGAGGGGGGGCGCTCGCTCGTCCCACCCCTTCCTGACTGGCTGGGCTACCTGCTCGGATAATGGTCTGGTATGGATCCTAGGGGGAACCCCGCGCCATTTTTTTTTGGTGTGGGGGTTCCCCCTCAAGATCCATACCAGACCGAAGGGTCTGGTATCGTCCTGAAGGGGAACCTCACGCAATTTTTTTTTTACATTTTCGCTGGGTTCCTCTTCAAGATTCTCTGCACACGAGTCGCCCCGCAAGTCGGATCATCTTGATCCGACTTCTGGTGCGACCTCTATTCAAATCAATGGGCTCCCATAGGAAGCCATTGATTTGAAATAGAGAAAGAAAAACACAGCTAAAAGCTAGCGCAGGGAAACGTGCATTGAATTCAATGCAAAACGCTGAGAAAATCGCGTTAAAAACGCCGCTTTTTTCCTGGCGTCTGTACTAGCTTTACAGCCCGTTTTTTAAAACGTCCATGGGCATGAGGCCTTACAGCCACTTTTATGAGCGTTTTTTGCAGCTTAAAAACGGTTCTCCTGCCCACCATGACATTTTTGAGCTGTAAATGACATAGCCGTTTTTGAGCTGCAAAAAAAAACCCAGGACCAGTGCGTTCTGAAGCTCCAGCGTTAGAGCTGTAAAGACGTCAGACGCCGGCAAAGGGTGTTAAACGCGATTTAACGAGGCTTAACGCTGTGTTAAGCATCATCCTGCGTTTCTTTCTCTATTCAAAATCAATGGTTCCCTATGGGAGCCCATTGATTTGAATAGAGGTCGCACCAGAAGTCGAATCAAGATGATCAGACTTGCGGGGCGACTCGTGTGCGGAGAATCTTGAAGGGGAACTCCGCGAGAAAAAATAAATAAAATTGCGTGAGGTTCCCCTCAGGATGATACCAGACCCTTCGGTCTGGTATGGATCTTGAGGAGAACCCCCACACCAAAAAAAAAATGGCGTGAGGGTTCCCACAGGATTCATACCAGAACCTTATCCGAGCTCGCAGCCCGGCAGGTCAGGAAAGGGGGGCCCCCAGATCCCGGCCCCCCACCCTATGTAAATGAGTATGGGGTACATCGTACCCCTACCCCTTCACCTGGGGGAAAAAGTGTCAATAAAAAAAACACACTAGACAGGTTTTTAGGATGGGTTCACACTGATACTACACGACAGTAGTACGACTTTCATCCTACTTTGCTCTGCGACATCGGTCCTACATTGGTCCTACATCCATCCGACTTTCATGAACAGGATACTACTTTGATCCAACTTTGTGATAGTCTGACTTGTTCTTTGACCAATCAAAACAATCCTAGTGTGAGATAAATTCCTTTTACTGCTGCTGTAATCACCATGTTGGATGTTACAAGTCGGATGGTTAGGACAAGGATCCTACTTTGATCCGACTTCGATAATATTCTATGGGCTGAAGTAGGATCAAAGTCGGACCAAAGTAGTACAGGGAGCATTTTCAAAGTCGGACCGACTTGTGTCGGACCAGTTAAGACGGCTCTCATAGGGAAACATTGATTTTCCCACATCATGCGACATGAGCTCCCAATGTCGGAGCGTTTGTCGGACCAGTGTGAACCCAGCCTAAAAGTAAATTTTAAGTCTATTCCGACTTCGGGGGTCTCTTCCGACTTCTCCGCTCTCTTCTCTAGCTCTCCGGTTCTTCTCCCGCTCTCCGGTTCTTCTGCCGGGCTCCTCTGCTATCTTCTGCTCTTTTGCCGCTCTTTTGCTAGCGTTGGCCCGGTCTTTTCCACCGTCTTTTTCCCTCATCTCTTCTTTGATGTTGACACGACGCTCTCCCCCGCTCTAATGCCGTGTGCGCGGTTCACAATGACTTATATATGGGGCGTGGTCACCGGGTGATGTCACCCAGTGACCCCGCCCCTTATGGCGTCGCAGTTCCATCATGCCCCGGGACTGTGACGCCATAAGGGGGCGGGTCACTGGGTGACATCACCCGGTGACCACGCCCCATGCCTATATAAATCTTTGCACACCGCGCACACGGCATTACAGCGGGGGAGAGCGTTGTGTCAACATCGAAGAAGAGAAGAGGGAAGAAGACGTCGGAGAAGACCGGGCCAACGCTAGCAAAAGAGCGGCAAAAGAGCAGAAGATAGCGGAGGAGCCCGGCAGAAGAACCGGAGAGCGGGAGAAGAACCGGAGAGCGGGAGAAGAGACCCCCGAAGTCGGAAGAGACCCCCGAAGTCGGGAGCTGCCTAATAAATTACTTTAAAAACCTGTCTAGAGTGTTTTTTTTATTGACACTTTTTTCCCCCAGGTGAATGGTACGATGTACCCCATACTCATTCGCATAGGGTGGGGGGCCGGGATCTGGGGGCCCCCTTATTAAAGGGGGCTCCCAGATTCTGATAAGCCCCTCTCCGGCAGACCCCGACAACCAACGGCCAGGGTTGTCGGGAAGAGGCCCTTGTCCTCATCAACATGGAGACAAGGTGCTTTGGGGTGGGGGGGCACAGTGCCCCCCCCCTGCCCCCAAGCACCAACCCCCCATGTTGCGGGCATGTGGCTTGGTATGGTCTAGGAGGGGGGGCGCACGCTCGCCCCCCTTTCCTGACCTGCCGGGCTGTGTGCTTGGATAAGGGTTCGGTATGGATCCTGGGGGAACCCCCACGACATTTTTTTTGGAGTGGGAGCTTCCCCTCAATATCCATACCAGGCGAAGGGCCTGGTATCGTCCTGGGGGGAACCTCACATTACTAATTTTTTTACATTTTCGCGGGGTTCCCCTTCAAGATTCTCCGCACATCTTGATCCGACTTCTGGTGCGACCTCTATTCAAATCAATGGGCTCCCATAGGGAACCATTGATTTTGAATAGAGAAAGAAAAACGCAGCTGAAAGCTAGCACGGGGAAACGTGCATTGAATTCAATGCAAAACGTGGAAAAAATTGCGTCAAAAACGCCGCTTTTTTCCTGGCATCTCTACTAGCTTTAAAGCCCGTTTTTTAAAACATCCGTGGGCATGAGGCCTAAATGTCACAACCCATGACTTCAACTGGCAACTTTGTGAGCTGAAAGTAAGGAAACCTGGGCAGACATATATAGCATTGAAAAAAATACAGGTCGGGCTGTGGAAGTAATCATAATTTTGCTTACTTTATTACCTTTGCAACAAATAATGATTTATGTTTGGGTAGCATTTTTTTTATATAAATCCAATAAAATAAGGAATGTCAAACAAATTAGATTTCAGATACCTAGTGCTGCATCTAAAGTACACATCAGTATAAGGTCTCGGAGTGTCACCAGTAGGTGTAGAAAAGAGGCATTCTTGAATAGTATCATGCCTTTGTTGCTTTTCTTTTCTGAAAAATATGAAAATACACAAACAAATAAAAAATCCTGTTTATTATGTCAAATGTAGACCCGCTGGCACCTACAAAGGTGATCCGTACACTACTTTGCTTTTTTATTATGCCAGGAAAATAATAATTCTTTCATGGAAAAAACCTGTGACCTCCTCTGTAATGGCCTGGAACGCTTTATTAAACAAAGCGTTACCCCTATATAAAGCTACATATGCCAATAGAAGGGTGCCAGCCGAGTTTGACAAAGTGTGGGGAGGCTGGATGAATGATAAATCCACTGTATCTAAATGAGTGCCTTCATACAGCATTTTTTTTTTTTTAAAGGTAAATTTTTTATTACGTTTTTTTTCAAAACAAGACACACAATAGACAACAAACAGACACACATGGAGCGAACATCGCCCAATCCAGTACAGTGCAAAAAATTTTTTTTAGAAAGCTGGTAAACAATTGGCATATATCAGGAAGACAATATTCAGTCACATTTTTAAGGAGCAGGAGAGACAGTGCTCTCAGAATCAACCCAGTAGCCCCAAACCTTCCTGAATTTTTTCGGACACCCTCTAGCCTCATATGTCAGTTTGTATAATGATACAGCATGGTTAATATTTGTGAGCCAGAAGGCAATAGTGGGTAAGGATGGAGACTTACAATGAAAGGTTATTGCTTTCTTAGCATAAAACAATACTATTCTCAGAAATGTTTGTGTATTCTCGGATATACTATCATCATCAATATAGCCCAGTAAACACCTTAAAGGTTTACAGACATTAGGTAATTGTGTCAATGAACTAATGAAGGCCGTGACCTCCGACCAGAACTGCCTGATCGGAGGACACTCCCACATTAAATGAAAGAATGTGCCATCAGCCATGCCGCAACGAGAGCATAATTCAGAGGGCAATCTATTCATTTTAACCACTTGCCGACCGCGCCATGTACAAAAGACGTCCACAGCGCGGTCGAGTTATCCTGAGTGGACGTCCCAGGGACGTCCTCACAGAATCTTGCTCCCGCGCGCCCCCTGGGGCGCACTCCAGGATATGACTGTGACCGCCGGGTCCGGAAGACCCGACGCATCACGGATCACGGTAGATGGCCGCTAATCGCGGCCGTTTACCACGTGATCGCTCCGTCAAATGACGGAGCGATCACTTGTAAACAGACCGGCGTCATGTGATGACGCCGGTTCCTCCCTCCCCTCTCTGTACCGATCGGTACAGTGTGAGAGGAGAGGGGAGGGAGCGGATCATGTCCGCTCCCTCCCCCATGTCAGCTGTGGGCTGGATCTGTGACAATTGCAGTCACAGATCCAGCCATCCATCCATCCCTGCTCAGCCATCCCTGTGCAATACTCTGCAATACACCCTGCCAATACTCTGCAAACCAATACTCTGCAATACCCTGGTGCAATACTCTGCAATACCCTGGTGCAATACTCTGCAATACCCTGTGCAATACTCTGCAATACCCTGTGCAATACCCTGTGCAATACTCTGCAATACCCTGTGCAATACTCTGCGCAATACTCTGCAATACCCTGCGCAATACCCTGCGCAATACTCTGCAATACCCTGCGCAATACTCTGCAATACCCTGCGCAATACTCTGCAATACCCTGTGCAATACTCTGTGCAATACTCTGTGCAATACCCTGTGCAATACTCTGTGCAATACCCTGTGCAATACTCTGTGCAATACCCTGCCCATACTCTGCAATACCCTGCCCATACTATGCAATACTCTGCCATATTCCGCAATACCCTGCCATACTCCGCAATACTCCTCAATACCCTGCAATACCCCACAATACCCGGCAATACTCCACAATACCCGGCAATCCTCCACAATACCCGGCAATACTCCACAATACCCGACAATACTCCACAATACCCTGCAATACTCCACAATACCCTGCAATACTCCACAATACCCTGCAATACTCCACAATACCCTGCAATACTCCACAATACCCGGCAATACTCCACAATACCCGGCAATACTCCACAATACCCTGCAATACTCCACAATACCCTGCAATACTCCTCAATACCCGGCAATACCCCGCAATACTCGGCAATACCCGGCAATACTCGGCAATACCCGGCAATACTCGGCAATACCCGGCAATACCCAGCAATACTCCTCAATACCCTGCAATACTCCTCAATACCCTGCAATACTCCTCAATACCCGGCAATACTCCTCAATACCCTGCAATACTCCTCAATACCCTGCAATACCCTGCAATACTCGGCAATACCCGGCAATACTCCTCAATACCCTGCAATACTCCTCAATACCCGGCAATACTCCTCAATACCCTGCAATACTCCTCAATACCCTGCAATACTCCTCAATACCCAGCAATACTCCTCAATACCCAGCAATACTCCTCAATACCCGGCAATACTCTGCAATAACCACTTCCCACCCGCCGGCCGTCATATGACGTCCTTAACTTTATGCGGGGATATCTGAATGATGGGAGCAGCTACAGGCATCATTCAGATATTCGCTTTTTCAGCTGGCGATTCCCTGCACCATAAGAACGATCATAGCGGCTGTTCCACCGCTTGATCGCTCTTACGGAAGGTGAGAGGGGATGCCCCCCCCCTCCCGCTGCCCTCCGGTGCTTCTACCGACTCACCGCTACGATCAAAGCCAAGATTGTTTTTTTTTTGTTTTTTTTTCAGGCTTCCCAGCCTAGAGGTGGGATGTGGGGTCTTATTGACCCCATATCTCACTGTAAAGAGGACCTGTCATGCCATATTCCTATTACAAGGGATGTTTACATTCCTTGTAATAGAAATAAAAGTGATCAAAAAAAATTTGGGGCGGAAAAACATGTCAAACTAAAATAAGTAAAGTAAAATGAACAATAAAATATATATTTTTAAAGCGCCCCTGCCCCCGCGAGCTCGCATGCAGAAGTGAACGCATACGTAAGCCCCGCCCACATATGAAAACGGTGTTCAAACCACACATGTGAGGTATCGATGCGAACGTTAGAGCGAGAGCAATAATTTTGGCCCTAGACCTCCTCTGTAACTCAAAACATGTAACCAGTAAAAATATTTAAAGCTTTGCCTATGGGGATTTTTAAGTAGCGAAGTTTGGCGCCATTCCACGAGCGTGTGCAATTTTGAAGGGTGACATGTTAGGTATCTATTTACTCGGCGTAACTTCATCTTTCACATTATGCAAAAACATTGGGCTAACTTTACTGGTTTTTTTTTCTTTTAAGCACAAAACAGTTTTTTCCCGTAAAAAACGCGTTAGAAAAATTGCTGCGCAAATACCGTGCAAGATAAAAAGTTGCAATGACCACCATTATATTCTTTAAGGTCTTTGCTAAAAAACATATATAATGTTTTGGGGTTCTATGTAATTTTCTAGCAAACAAATGATGATTTTTACATGTAGGAGAGAAATGTCAGAATTGGCCTGGGTGCTCCAGAACGCCTGAAGGTGCTCCCTGCATGTTGGGCCTCTGTATGTGGCCACGCTGTGTAAAAGTCTCACACATGTGGTATCGCTATACTCGGGAGGAATAGCAGAATGTGTTTTGGGGTGTAATTTGTGGTATGCATATGCTGTGTGTGAGAAATAACCTGCTAATATGACAATTTTGTGAAAAAAAAAAAAAAAAGAAAAAAAAATCTTGATTTTTGCAAAGAATTGTGGGAAAAATGACAACTTCAAAAAACTCACAATGACTCTTTCTAAATACCTTGGAATGTCTTCTTTCCAAAAAGGGGTCATTTGGGGGGTATTTGTACTTTTCTGGCATGTTAGGATCTCAAGAAATGAGATAGGCCGTCAGTACTTCAGGTGTGATCAATTTTCAGATATTGGCACCATAGCTTGTGGACTCTATAACTTTCACAAAGACCAAAAAATATACACCAATTTGTACTTATTTTTACCAAAGATATGTAGCAGTATAAATTTTGGCCAAAATTTATGAAGAAAAAATACTAATTTGCAAAATTTTATAACGGAAACAAAGAAAAATTCATTTTTTTACAAAATTTTCAGTCTTTTTTCTCTTATAGCGCAAAAAATAAAAAACCCAACAGTGATTAAATACCACCAAAAGAAAGCTCTATTTGTGTGAAAAAAGGACAAAAATTTCATATGGGTACAGTGTTGTATGACTGAGTAATTGTCATTCAAAATGTGAGAGCACCGAAAGCTGAAAATTGGTCTGGTTAGGAAGGGGGTTTAAGTGCCCAGTTGTCAAGTGGTTAAATAGTAAGCATGGAGTAAAGTAGGATCTGTATAACAATTTAGTTTGTATTACTTTATCACGAGAAGAGATGACAGAGGGAACCTGGAGGGGCAAAAGCTCCTGCCAGATTTCCTCCGTCAGCTCAGGAATATCAGCTCTCCAGCTGGCAGCTGTTTTGCTCAGCCTTTGGGTCGTGGAATGCAGAAGGGACCTATAATATGTAGAAACTAGCTTGGTGTGAGAGGAGTCGGTCAACATACGTTCCAGTGGGGAGAGTTGAATGGATATGTTGCAAAGACCAAACTGCGTTGCTGCAGTGTGGCGTATCTGTAGGTAGAGGAAGTAAGCTGTGCGTGGTAGGTTGTAATCTCTACGAAATTCATCAAAAGAACGAAACACATTGTCTGAGAATAAATGCAAAATAGTTTTTACCCCCCTTTTCGACCAAAATCCCCCGTCGGATCTGCGGAAGAACTCTGGTAGAGTCGGGTTCCCCCAGAGTGGAGTATTCGGCGAGTAAGTATTACTGTCAGTGAACGACTGTAGTTTTGTGAGCTTAATAAGCCTTATAGTCATTGCCAGGACACTCGTACCCTCCCGCCCTCTAAGGGACATACGATAAATCAGGTTCTGCAGGGATTCGTAGGAGGTAAGAATAGCAGCCTCCAAGGCAGTGGCTGCGTTGTTGGCTTCAGGAAAAAAACACCAATGTGCATGAGCTAATTGTGAGGCAATATAATAGGTGTGGAGGCAGGGTAAGGCCAATCCCCCCTCCAGTACTGGTAACTGGAGGGTGGTCTTGGCAATCCTGACTACTCCCCCCCTCCATAAAAAGGAAGTAAGGATGGAGTCTATTTCTTTAAATTTAAGCTTAGTGACATATATTGGTGAATTACCCAATACATACAGAAATCGTGGCAGGAATATCATTTTAAAAATATTAATCCTGCCCAATAAGGTAAGTGGGAGATTTGCCCAGGTTTTGAATGTGGTATTCATTCTCCCTATAAGGGGGTCTATATTGAGTTTAGCGTAAGAGGTAATAGGGAGCTGTACCATAACTCCTAAATATCGGAAGGAGGTGACTATTTGTAGTGGGCAAGAGGAAGGTAGCCTGGGTGGGTCTGCCTGGTCAATCTGAAATAGGATGGACTTGTTCCAGTTAACCCGGAACCCGGAGAAATGCCCAAACTTGCCAATAATCTCCAGCAGGACTGGGAGAGACGACTGGGGGTCCGACAAATAGATCAATATGTCGTCAGCATAAAGAGACACCTTCTCCTCCAGACCCCCAATTGTCAGTCCCGCAACCTCCCCGTAAGATCTTATCAGTGCTGTCAAGGGCTCTATCGCCAGTGCAAAGAGCAACGGCGACAGATGGCACCCCTGTCTGGTGCCTCTCTTTATCGGAAAGGGATCAGACACGGCTGCGTTCACCCTCAGTCGAGCAGTGGGCTTCGAATATAACAACTGGACCCATCTGATGAAGGTACCGCCAAAACCAAATTTTGCCAAGACCTCCAGAAGATAAGGCCATTCGACTGAATCAAATGCCTTGTGTGCGTCTAAGGCCAGAACAGCCCTGGAACCCATCTTCGCATGAGTGGCCTGAAGATTGGTGAACAATCTCCGCTGGTTGATGGAGGTCGATCGCCCAGGGATGAACCCAGTTTGGTCCGCACCAATAATGGTAGTAATAACTGTGTTCAATCGCCGGGCGAGCACCTTGGCCAAAATCTTAACATCCGAGTTGATGAGTGATATTGGTCTGTAAGATTCACATAGGAGGTGATCCTTATGTGGCTTAGGAATGAGGACAATCAATGCCTCCGACATAAAGGGGGGTAGCTGTCCGGTTTTCATAGCAAAATCATACACCCTGCTTAGATGGGGTATAAGCAAATCCTTGTATTGCAAATACCACTCGATGGGGAACCCATCCAGTCCCGGCGTTTTGTTTCTGGCAAAGGATTGAATAGTCTCCCCAATTTCCTCAGTTGACAGAGGAGCGTCAAGATCTGACGCCTGCTGGGTCTGAAGTCTGGGCAACGAAATGTCCGCAAGATAGTCATCCAATTCCACAATTGTGTAGTGAGCTCTAGTAGCATATAGGGAGGAGTAAAAGGAGATAAAGGCTTCCATGATCTCATTGTTCTGTTCTACCACTATGCCCTCTGCGCTCTTAATTCTGGGTATGCTGCATGGCTTATAGTCAGGCTTAGAAAGATATGCCAACAAACAGCTGTTCTTGTCACCAAATTCAAAGATTCGCTGATTCTGGTATAACAGCTTCTTCTGGGTGCGTTCCAAAAGCACTAGGTCCAATTCTCTGGACCCATGCTTCCAGGCAGTATGTGTCTCAGGAGAGGGAGTCGCGGTATAAGCGGCTTCTGCCTCCCTGAGAGCCCCCTCTGCATCCATCAACTTGGACATAGAGGCCTTGCGTGTCTGACCAACCGCCGCAGCAAAAGAGCCACGTGTAGTGGCCTTAAAAGCATCCCATACCACTGGAACGGATGCACTCTGTTTATTAAGTAGCCAGTATGATTTAATCTCCGTCATACATTGGTTCACCATGATCTCATCCGCCAACCACAGTGGGCTCAGTCGCCACACCCGATAGGAGGAGGAGGGGCCCAGGGCGAGGTCCACCATCAAAGGAGAATGGTCGGATATCGCCCTAGGGAGGTATTTAACCTCTGATACCATGGAAAGTAGATCCGACGAGACCAGACACAAATCTATACGAGACAGAGTACCGTGTGACTTAGAGTGACACAAATACTCCCTCCTGTCCGCATGCTTCCACCTCCAGGCCTTCACCAAGTCAAATTGATTTAAGAAGGAACCCAGGGGAGTGGGGGGTAATGAAGAGCAATGTAATCTGTCTATGGAATTATCCAGTACTGTATTATAGTCACCCGCTATTAGCAAAGGACCCTCTGCTATTGCCAGAATGGAGGTCATAACTCTTTCAAAGAACAATTTAGTGAAGGGGGGAGGGGCATACAGGCTAGTCACGGTATATGGTCTTCCCATAAGTTCGAGTACAACAACTACAAAACACCCTTGCGGGTCCAGTTTAACATGCTTAATACTAACCGGGGCTGATTTGGCTATTAGGATGGAGGTCCCCTTGGCATATGTAGAGTATGTAGAATGGAGGGCGTAGGAAATTTTTGCCCGTTTGAGGGCCATGACTCTAGAGCCCTGGAGGTGGGTTTCCTGAAGTAGGATTACATGCGGATTGTGGCGTGCCAAGTAGTCAAACATCAGAGATCTTTTCACCTTGGAATTCAGCCCCCGTACATTCCAAGACACTAAACGTAGCTTAGATATAGGGAGGCGTAAAGCACATGACTAACCGTAACCACTTCCCATGGCTCACCGGAAACAAGCAGGGCCCGAGGTCCCGCAAACCAGGGGAAGTGCGCAAGGTATAAAACAGG
Source organism: Rana muscosa (assembly GCA_029206835.1). NCBI lineage: Eukaryota > Metazoa > Chordata > Amphibia > Anura > Ranidae > Rana > Rana muscosa. Next base: position 637,945,412 of record CM055116.1, read on the forward strand.
TCAAAAAGATAAGGCAAGAGCATAGGAAATAAAGTGGTCAGATGCATATCATAAGGGTCAGTTATGCCAGCCTGTAAATAAACATGCACAAATGGATACCAGCACTGCAGAACAAAACACATAAAAATAAAAACTTCAAACAAAAATCCCCAAACATCCCCACCCACCCTAGCCCTCCCGGCTCCCAAACGCAAACATATGAGAGCTTTATTCCCAAAACCAAAACTGCAAAACAGGGGGGTCATGACACAGACCCCAAACTAACCAACCCTGAAGAGTGTTAAAGTCCCTTAGACGCGGGCTACCATCCGTGACCATACAGGACAAGTATGCTAGTTGACCCTGAGTCTGAGGGAAAAAATGCAGCAGTCATCCAGATCAAACAAGTAGGAAACAAACAGAGTTAGTAGAATGTAGTTCGACACATTCATATAACTGTAAAGAGGGAAGTGAGATGATCACAGGCGTAAGGATATTCAGGCCCACGCCTACCCCCCTTCAGCTGTCCTTTGCTGGAAAGGGGTAACGTAGGCCACATAAGGCACAAGGTGTAGCTATCAAAAGGTGCAGGTTAGGTGCAATGTCAGCGCGGAGGGGATCTTTGATTCTGATTCCGGCGTTCAGGATGTCCCAGGGTATCCACCCAGTGAGATGCCTCCTTAGGATCCGTGAAGAAGTAGGCCTTGCCCTGGTAGACAATCCTCAATCGAGCAGGATATAGCATGCCATAGGGGAGATGATGCTCACGGAGCCTGCGTTTAATAGCCAGGAAAGTGGCCCTCTGCTTGTGTAGCTACAGAGAAGTCAGGGAAAATAGTAATTCCACTCCCATTAAAGGACACCCTTCCCTTTTCTCTGGTCACGCCAAGAATTGCCTCCCTGTCCCTGAAGTGCAGGAGTTTGATGATCATGGCACGTGGCTGGGCCCCAGGTGGGAGGGGGCGCATGGGAACCCTGTGTGCTCGTTCAATGGCGAATAACGGTGAAAAGGTCGAAGCCCTGAATGTGGTGATTAGCCATCTTTCCATAAAAACCTCCGGGGTTCTACCCCCAGCCCCCTCTGGGAACCCCAGGAAACATAAATTGCTCCTCCGTAAACGGTCCTCCATTTCAGTGAGCTTATCTGCTGTGTAATCCTGGGCCTGGCGTAGCTCCCTAACAGAGCCCTGTAATGGACGGGTCTCATCCTCCAGCGTGCTAATGCGCTGCTCAGCACTAGACACCCTGTGGCGGAGGTTATGGACATCCTGTTTTAGGAAGGATAAGTCAGTTTTTATGGAGTCCATTTGGGTGGTCAGGGAAGCATGGCTGTGCTGGATGGCCTCCATGATCTGGGACAGGGATGGCTCTGCAGGGCCTGCATCAGCAGTGTCCTCGCTGGGGGTATCAGGGGCAATGTCCTCAGCTGGAGAGAACAGGAAAGGGTCTTCCGGCTTAGAACAGGGGGGGAACAGTGTGACTCACCCATCCCTGCAGGCTTCTTTGTCAGCGCTGTGGAGCATGAGGATGGCTGGCTGTATGTGTCTGCAGCATGGTGACCGGTGCCATCTTGCCTCTGTTTGCATGTCGGGGGTGGCGGGACGGATCCTGAGGCTTCGTCCATCGGTGGGCCGGATTTGACCATCTCCCGGTGGGCACAAGGTTCCCTGGATGCTGGAGGGACAAACGGGATCCTCGGATGGCGAACGGATCAGCAGGATTCAGTCAGGATGTAAGCAGCACGGACGGAGCTCAGGCTAAGCACGTCCTCACATCCCGGTCGTTGGCCACGCCCCTCCGCCTTCATACAGCATTGATTGTTTTAGAGGAGGGTATGCATTAGCTTTATGGGAACATATGGTAATACTGTATACCTGTTCTTTTCCCTTGATGGTGTATTGTGAACTGGAGTTTATAAATTAAAAAGAAGAAAGAAATTGCGCTCCAGATTGGGGGGTGGCAACTACCTGGCTAACACCAGATTGCCTCAATTGCGATCTTATGCAGCTACTAACCTGGTAAACATAAACAGTAGAACATAAATTAAAATAAATAGTAGCGCTAGACCCAATAAACAACAACAAAATAATTGTTGAATCGTGCTTGAATTCACCGCACATGAGTAATGCATAAACCGAATAGCTAATAAGTGATTGGTGAATAGTCTTGACCTGATAATCTAATGAGGAGAAAAAATATAAATGGTACAAAATATGATAAATGAATAAACATCTATTAAATGATATCCAAATGTGACACACCAAGTCGTCAGTCCAAGTGTGCAAACAAACAGTGTTGAAGTCCAAATAAATACTCAAATGAAAACACCCGTGCAGAAAAAATCCAGATACAAATTCAAACGTGTTGTCTGAAGAGTGACATCCACCACCATAAACAGGTCAGCAGCTTACCAGAGCTAGTTGGTCCCCTAATACGGAGGACCTCAAACAGCATCTATGTGAACTCAGTTGGATGATAATGGCTCCTGCAGCCACCTCTTCATTCGGCGCTTCCACAGTAAAAAACAATGTAACCGCAGCAATAACATGCAAGAGAGGAAAGGATATCTCGCTGGTGTAAAATCTTAGGGTTTATTTGCATAAAAAATGGATTAAAAACACTTACAAATATGTTGACAAGATACAGCCTTGAACTCGCGGTGCCGGCCGGACACCGACGAGCAAACCCATCCTAGGAGATCGAGCAGTGAGGGGATGACGTCACCACGTCGCTCGGTCCGCCCTACGCGTTTCGTGATAGGTCACTTCGTCTCGGGGCACCTAGAGTTTATAAATGCCTATATCATATTCCGCTGTTACAGTTAGGGAAAAAAGTATTTGATCCCCTGCTGATTTTGTACGTTTGCCCACTGACAAAGAAATGATCAGTCTATAATTTTAATGGTAGTTTTTTTTAACAGTGAGAGACAGAACAACACCAAAAATATCCAGAATAACACATTTCAAAAAAGTTATAAATTGATTTGCATTTTAATGAGTGAAATAAGTATTTGATCTCTTATCAATCATCAAGATTTCTAGCTCCCAGATGTCTTCTATACAGGCAACGAGCTGAAATTAGGAGCACTCTCTCAAAGGGTAACACACTACGCCGTGAAGGACTGAAATACTGCAGCGCCCGCAAGGTCCCCCTGCTCAAGAAAGCACATGTACAGGCTCGTCTGAAGTTTGCTAATGAACATCTGAATCATTTAGGGGAAAACTGGGTGAAAGTGTTGTGGTCAGAGGAGACCAAAATCAAGCTCTCTGACTCCAAGAACACCATCCATCCCCACCGTCAAATATGAGATGGAAACATTATGCTTTGAGGGTGTTTTTCTACTAAGGGGACAGGACAACTTCACTGCATCAAAGGGATGATGGACTGGGCCATGTACCGTAAAACCTTGGGTGAGAACCTCCTTCCCTCAACCAGGGCATTGAAACTGGGTCCTGGATGGGTATTCCAGCATGACAATGACCCAAAACACACAGCCAAGACAACAAAGGAGTGGCTCAAGAAGAAGCACATTGAGGCACTCATGAAGTGGCCTAGCCAGTCTCCAGACCCTAATCCCATAAAAAAATATGTGGAAGGAGCTGAAGGTTCGAGCTACCAAACGTCAGCCACGAAACCTTAATGACTGCAAAGATCTGCAAAGAGGAGTGGGACTAAATCCCTCCTGAGATGTGTGCAAACTTGGTGGTCAACTACAAAAAAAAAGTCTGACCTCTTTGATCGCCAACAAGGGTTTTGCCACCAAGTACTGTACTAAGTCAAGATTTGCAAAGGGGACAACTACTTTTTTTACTCATTAAAATGCAAATAAATTTATAACTTTTTTGTTTTTTTCTGGATTTTTTTTGTTGTTGTTATTCTATCTCTTACTGTTAAAATAAACCTACCATTAAAATTATAGACTGATCATTTTTTTTTTGTCTGTGGGCAAACTTACAAAATCAGCAGAGAATCAAATACTTTTTTCCTCACTGTATACCTTTGAGTGGTTGGTTCATGTATGTTAATAGGAGCTGCATTGCTTACTGGTGCTGGTGCATTTGTAGTGCTGACTGTTAATGACGTTTAAGAAAACAATATGTCAAACGTAGCAATTTATAATACTAAATAATGAAAGGTTACTGAAAACATTAAAAACTGCACAGAATCATGCATTACATTAAAGTGTGTTTTGGAAGTGTTTGTCAAAGAACCCAATTCAAGTGATTTGCTGTGCAAAATGCAAGTAAAAAATTGAGACACAGGGCTTTTTCCACACATGTAGCACAGCACTCTAGACAGTTTATTCTAAAGCAGTGGTCTCCAAACTGCGACCCAAGGGCCGGATGCGGCCCTTTGCTTGCCTTTATCCGGCCCTTGTGGCACTATCCCTCCCACTGATACGAGACACTATTCTGCCATCTGACACTGACAATGGAGCACCATTTCTCCCACTGACACCACTAATGGGGCACTATTCCTCCCTATAATACCAACGATGGGGCACTATTTCTCCCCTTCATACCAGGTGTTTATTTCCACAGATGCCAGGAAATCTTCCACTTCCGCCGGCCAAAATCTGGCCCTCCAAGAGTCTGAAGGACAATAAACCGGCCCTTTGTTTTGAATGTTTGGAGACCCCTGTTCTAAAGTGTACTATACACCGTCATTGGGGTTGGGACAGTCCATTGGGGTCACAGGCTTAATGTACCGCTATCTTTTTATTGCTGGAATCTTTGAAGGATTTTTAGTTATATTATCAGATCGTGGGACACCACTATTAGGGAAATTAATTCAATTAAATTCAAGTTTCTTTATTATGCAATTTAAGCTTAAAATGTTATCATCCAGATTTCAATAGGCTTACCCAGTGACGGCTGGTGTTCAGAATTTTTTGGGGGGTGCAAACAAACTGAAAAATTAAACTGTTAATAATGCAGGACTGTAAATAGCCATTTATTAGGTGATTATGTATAATTACTGCTAGATAAAACTGTGCCCATCATATGCAGTCTCACTGTGCCCATCAATTGCAGCCTCACTGTGCCCATCAAATGCAGCCTCACTGTGCCCATCAAATGCAGCCTTACTGTGTCCATCAATTGCAGCCCCACTGTGCCCATCAAATGAAGCCTCACTGTGCCCATCCATTGCAGCCTCACTGTGCACATCAATTGCAGCCTCACTGTGCCCATCAATTGCAGCCTCACTCTGCCCTTAAAATGCAGCCTCACTCTGCCCATCAATTACAGCCTCACTGTGCCCATTATGAGGGGTATCCACCATCCCTGTGCTGAGTTCCAGGGTCTGTACACCTACTGGCTGTTGTGTCCATTATGAGGGGTTCCCACCATCCCTGTGCTGAGTTCCTGGGTCTGAACTCCTGCTGTAGGCATTATGAGGTGTTCCCACCATCCCTGCAGCCTCACTGTGCCCATCAATTACAGCCTCACTGTGCCCATTATGAGGGGTATCCACCATCCCTGTGCTGAGTTCCCAGGTCTGTACACCTGCTGACTGCTGTGCGCATTATGAGGGGTTTCCACCATCCCTGTGCTGAGTTCCCAGGCCTGTACACTTGATGGCTGCTGTGCCCATTATGAGCTGTTCCCACCATCCATGTGCTGAGTTCCTGGGTCTGCACACCTGCTGTGCGCACTATGAGGGGTTCCCACCATCCCTGCACTGAGGTTGAATAATGGTTGGGTGAAAGTATAGTATCCAGCACCTCATCCCTATTGATTATAAATTGAAGCAACAGGATGTGAAAGGGTCATGTAAAAGGCCCCCTTGTGTTTGCAATCTAATATACGAACTGCACCTTTAAAAGTTATCATCTTGCTTATTAAGTAAATATATTGTTGTGTAAGATGTGTTGAAAACAAAACTAGACATAGGGAATTTTAGTTGTCATGGGATAGTCTCAAGTTATATCTGTGTAGGTGACATGATATAATGTGACATGGTATAATGTGACATGATGAGTTTGCTTAGATAAAGAGTTAATGACTGTGATTGGTTGATTGTATGTTAAAAAGGAAATGTGTCATTTGAATATGTACCGCTTAATGGTGGACGATGGTCTGTAATGCCTACCTTTCATTATTATTTAACACCATGTCTGGGATAATAAACTAAACAGTGTATGAAGCAATTTTGCTGTGTGAATTATTCATGTACGCTGTTTCCTATGCAAAGAGATATGTTTGGGTGTGAAGCAGCAACGGAATCGGCTGATGAAAGGTAATTATAATTAGATAATAAGATGATAGTCAGGACTAGTGATTAAAGGTGAAATTGCACCTTTCAGGGTATAGCGTATTATAACGGTGCCCATAATCATAAAAGAGTCAATAACATTTTTTCTTTCTCGTACATCACGGGACACAGAGCGACATAGTCATTACTAATGGGTTATATAGTTACCGTCAGGTGCTGGCACTGGCAACTTCCAAAACCGGAAGTACCCTCCCCTATATAAGCCCCTCCCATCCGGGAGCACCTCAGTTTTTTGCCAGTGTCTAAGGTGTTGGCCAAGAAGAAACATGTGTTTTTCACTGAGCTTGCGTACAGGTTCTTTTGGGCCTCAGTAAGCTATTCCGGATCCGACCAAAAAAGCTTCATAGCTAAACGGTCGGTACCCGGGCCTTGCAGAGAAGAGCAAGGTTCTGCCTGTAATGCTTCTCTTAGGAGAGCTGGACCCTGGGATCCAGAGCTCTGGTCATACCCACGACCAAGATGTTTTCTGTGCAGGGTGCTATACAGGTCCAGGGGAGTGGAATCCTTGGGAACCCGGTCCCTGAAGGTTTGATTACAATGCCTGCCGTGATAGGTGAAGTTTGGGCTTTTGTGGACCAAACAAAGTCCTGCGGCGGGGAACAGGTAAGTGGGGGCCCCCAGGAACTTGGTTCTATTGGGGGACCCCCAAGCCTAGTTTGTCTTTCTGTCTGTTACCTAACGGTATTCCCGCTAATATCTGTGCATGCCTGTAACTACTAAAAAAATGTAATAATTTTTAATGGTGGTCAAGAAAAAAAAAAAAAAAGAATGTTTTTTTTATATATGTTTAGTATATTAAACTGCGGTACCTGTGTTTGTCCACTAGAGGCCGCTGTGGAATGTTTTTCTTGTCATATGGACTAGTTTCTTCTCAGAGAGCAAAGTCCAGGCAGCTGGTGAGTTCTCCTACAGGAAACTGTTTCCTCTGCCATGTTGCAGTGTTCGTCTATCCCCCGGCCTGCGGCAAAGGGGGCCCTGGCTCCTGTCCCTGGTTTCCATGTTTGAAAATTAGCGCCGAGGCGCACGTGGCCGCGCGCGTGCGCGTGCACGCGCCTCTATATATAGAGGTGGCCGGAAAAAGGGGCGGGGCCTGGGGGATGACGCTCTGTGCGCGCCGCAGCGCTTCTGCGCATGTGCGGGCGTCCCAGCAGGTTTTTAAAAAGCCACATTATTGCAGATAAGCTGGTTATGAAGTACAGAGACAGAGCTGGCAACATTTAAAGGCATACAGCATAGCGGTTGATACAGGCATCCCCTAGAAAGGCACATTAGTAGACACCAACTGTGATATAGCAGCAATTGTGCTAGACTATTCTCAGTAAAAGTGGTGTATTACGGCTGGAATACCTCAGCTTTAGGCTTAGGAATATGCCGTCCAGTAGCTCCGGAACTGAATCTTCCAGGAAGCGAAGGGGGTCTCATCGGGCTCTGAGGATCTTGGGCATACTCCTGCTGCACCAGTCTCCCCTGAAGTTCAGAGGTAAGTGACCGTAGAGACCCCGCAGGGGTACTTGGTACTGTGGCTGTCCTCAGTCACCTGCTCCTGTGTATGTAACAGAGGAGGTTTTTTCCTCAGCTCTGGGAGGATTAGAGAGAGATTGTCAAAATTTATCGCTGCCTCCCTGTCAGGGAAAGCACGCCCGATCTCCGTCTCCTCCTTCAGAGTGCCTGTTAGCAGAGCAACAGTCCCATACAGGGATCGACCTGCCTGAAGGGGATCAGGATAAGGTTGATTCTGTTATAGAGGAATCAACAGTGGGGGAACCTTTTCTCAGCATCTCAAGCTGAAAGATTATGGGTTCAGTCTCTGACTAACATGGTCCGATCAGCATTTAAAAATGCACCTTGCGGAACCATCAACCACTACTGTATCCTCGTTGGGGTCGCTAGAAGCCCCCAGACTGTTTGTTCTTTTCCACTTCACCCTTTACTGAAAGGGCTCATTTACCAGGATTGGGAACGTCCTGAGAAAATATTTATTCCCCCAAGAGATTTCCGGTGGTCTATCCCATGGAGGATAAGTTCATCAAAAAAAAAAAAAAAAAAAAAAAATGGAAGGTCCCTACAGTGGACGCAGCCATCTCTTGTATGTATAAATCACTGACATGTCCAGTGGATAATGTCTAAATGTTCAAGAACCCAATAGATAAAAGATTGGAGTCCTTATGAAAATCTGCTTGGTGATACAACCAGCAGTAGCAGCTATTGGGGTCTGCTAAGCAGTGAAGGATCAGTTGAAACAGGTCTTGAGGGACTTGACAGATCAGCAGGCTTTGCCCTAGCTGATCTACCTAGAGCCTTAGGCTTTGCGGTTGATGCCATAGAGGATTCAGTCCATCAGGCCTCCCGCCTTACGCTGTCTATAGTACATATGCGTAGGCTCCTATGGCTCAGAAACTGGTCTGCTGAAGCTCCCTGTAAAGAATGGCTGGTTAGCGTCCCATTTCATGGTGAACGCTTATTCAGGGAAAACCTGGACAAATATATCCAGAAAATTTCCAGCGGTAAAAATACGCTCTTGCCGGTTAAAAGCAGAGTTAGAGGTCCCTCTTTAAGAGGCCTGCTTCTCCAGTCCCTGGGGCATCGGCTGTGTAACAGTTCCGACGGCCTCCTCGGTCAAATCCCGGGGGTAAAAAACAGGGACAGTAGCAGGGTAATAAGAAACCCTGGGTCAGGGGAGGTACAAAACCTCCCCCAAAGTGAAATTCATTGAAGCCCCCACTCAGTCGGGTGGGGGGAGGACTCCAGTTGTTCGGAAGAGACCTGGCGGGACACGATCAAGACAGATAGGTGCTCTCCGCAGTAGGTTTGGGATACAGTTTGGAGTTAAAAGACTCTCCTCCTTCCCATTTTTGAGGTCAAACGTGCCAAGGGATCCCCGGAAGAGAGAGTCCCTCCTGTTGGCACTAGAACAACTATTGCTCCAAGGAGTAATTATGGAGGTTCCCCTGGAAGAATGAGGGTTCGAGTTTTTCTCAAACCTCTTTACAGTCCCGAAGCAAACGCGGTCGGGAGGCCCATATTAATTCTAAAAGGGCTATACAAATTCCTGTATATCAGGACTTTCCGATGGAGTCGATCCGATCGGTGGCCACTGCCCTACAAGGGGAGGATTGGTTAGCCACGATCGACATCAAAGATGCTTATTTGCACATTCCCATCTTTCCAGTCCACCAAAAATTTCTACGCTTTGCAGTAGAAGGGCGCCATTTTCAGTTCAGAGCCTTACCCTTCGGTTTGGCCACAGCACCACGAGTGTTTACAAAAATTCTGGCCCTTTATTGGCCAATCTAAGAACACAAGGTGTAATGATAATGGCATATCTGGATGACTTGTTGCTGATAGACCACTCAGTGAAAAAACTAGACGTGGTCGTTCACAAGACGATCAAGTATCTGGAATCTCACGGTTGGATTATCAACCGAGACAAGTCAGCCCTAAAAACCAGTCAAAAGTCTGGAATACTTGGGGCTAAGGTTGGATTCAGGCCAGAGAAAAATATTCTTGCCTCGAGGAAAGGTGTTGTCTTTGAAAGATTTGATCCACTTAGTGGGTACAAAAAAGACAGCCGTCCATACGCCTGTATATGAGGCTGCTGGGAAAAATGGTGGCATCATTCGAAGCAGTACCCTACGGTCAATTCCATTCAAGGAATTTGCAAGGGGCCATACTGTCAGCCTGGAACAAAAAAGTTCAGGCCCTAGACTTACAATGTCCTTGTCCCCTTCCGTTCGCAAGAGCCTCCGTTGGTGGTTGGTTCCCCAGAATCTGGAAAAAAGGAAATCCTTCAGTCCGATTTCTTGGAAGGTGGTCACTACAGATGCCAGCCTTATAGGCTGGGGAGCAGTATTGGAGCAATAGTCTCTCCAGGGCAGATGGTCGGATGCAGAAAAGGCCCTGCCCATCAATCTCTTAGAGATACGAGCAGCCCGGTATGCCCTAGTAGCATGGACATCCAAACTCCAGGGGTCCCCTGTCAGAATTCAATCAGACAATGCCACAGCAGTGGCATATATCAATCATCAGGGGGGCACCAGGAGTCGTGCAGCCCAGAGGGAAGTAAATTACATCCTGAAATGGGCAGAAAAATATGTCCCAGCCATATCTGCGGTATTCATTCCAGGAGTGGAGAATTGGAAGGCGGACTTTCTAAGTCGCCAGCAATTAGGCCCAGAGGAAGGGTCCCTTCACCCCGAGGTTTTCTGGACAATATGTCAGCGGTGGGGAACATCGGATGTAGATCTTCTAGCATCCAGATTCAACGCAAAGGGGGACAGGTTTGTCTCTCGGACAAGGGATCCCCTAGCTTGCGGCTCGGATGCCCTAGTGTTCCCTTGGGATCAGTTCAAGCTGATATATGCATTCACACCGCCAATGGTTACCTCGATTACTCCGCAGAATCAGGGTAGAAAAGAAACCAGTGATTCCGGTGGCTCCAGCGTGGCCCCGAAGAGCGTGGTACGCGGAGATTGTAAAATTTCAGTGGGGAGTCCTTGGACTCTCCCACGTCGTCCGGCTTTCGCAAGGACCGATATACCACCCTTCCTTACCAGCCCTAGGTTTGACGGCCTGGCTATTGAAGCCCACATTCTAAAAAAGAGAGGGCTCTCTAATGCTGTGGTATCTACCATGATCAATGCCAGGAAGCCGGTATCCAGGCAGATCTACTATAGAATCTGGAAGGCGTACATCGCGTGGTGTGAGGCCAAGAAATGGCATCCACATAAGTACGTAATAGGTAGGATTCTGGACTTCCTACAATGGGCTGTAGATAGGAAGCTTGCCTTGAGTACTATCAAGGGTCAGATTTCGGCCTTGTCAATATTTTTTCAAAGGCCCTTGGCTTCGCATTCACTAGTCAAAGCCTTTATACAAGGAGTGATGCGTATTAGTCCTCCGGTTAATATTCCCATATGTCCATGGGATCTAAACTTGGTTCTGTCGGTTCTACAGAAACAACCATTTGAACCATTACAGCATATTTCCTTAGTGCTTCTCACCAGGAAATTGATTTTTCTAGTAGCCATTTGTTCGGCTAAAAGAGTATCGGAATTAGCAGCTATGTCCTGTAAGGAGCCATATCTGGTTATCCATAAGGACAGAGTAGTGTTACGTCCTCATCCAGCCTTTCTTCCTAAGGTGGTATCGAGGTTTCATATGAACCAAGATGTGGTTCTTCCTTCTTTTTTCCCCAAGCCTACTTCGGTAGAGGAAAAGTTATTGCATTCTTTGGATGTAGTAAGAGCAGTTAAAGCTTATCTAAAAGCCACTGCTCAGATTCGCAGAACGGATACTTTGTTTATTCTGCCGGAAGGCCCCAGAAGGGGTCAGGCAGCGTCAAAATCTACTTTAGCCAAGTGGATTCGACAGGTCATAATACAAGCCTATAGCTTGAGAAGTAGACCGCCTCCGTTCAAAGTTAGGGCGCACTCCACGAGAGCAGTTGGAACTTCATGGGCAGTGCATCACCAGGCCTCCCTGGCTCAAGTCTGTAAGGCCGCAACATGGTCTTCAGTACACACGTTTACTAGGTTCTACCAGGTGGACGTTAGAAGTCAGGAGGATGTCGCCTTTGGGCGCAGTGTGTTGCAGGCCGCAAAAGATCCTCATGTCTGATAGCGCTCAGCTTATATATGGTGTATCCCCCCCCCTCATTTGGCATTGCTTTAGGACATCCCATTAGTAATGACTATGTCGCTCTGTGTCCCGTGATGTACGAGAAAGAAAATAGGATTTTTATAACAGCTTACCTGTAAAATCCTTTTCTTGGAGTACATCACGGGACACAGAGCTCCCGCCCCTCTTTGGGGACACTTATTGCTTTGCTACAAAACTGAGGTGCTCCCGGATGGGAGGGGCTTATATAGGGGAGGGTACTTCCGGTTTTGGAAGTTGCCAGTGCCAGCACCTGACGGTAACTATATAACCCATTAGTAATGACTATGTCGCTCTGTGTCCCGTGATGTACTCCAAGAAAAGGATTTTACAGGTAAGCTGTTATAAAAATCCTATTATTCACATAGGATTAAAAAGTGGGGTTCAATAAAAACCAGAGTATTTATACATATCACAATGATCACTCATGTCCATATATGGAGATGGTCAAGATGTGGTTTCGGATCCCAACATGTTTCGCCAAAATTGGCTTCCTATGGGGATATACAGATCAGGATATACAGATATGCAGAGGAGTGCTGGAGTGACCATGCGATGCGTTTACAGTAGTGTTCCATGACCTTCCTTTGGAGTTTTGTGGACTAGTGGTGATCTGTATATCCCCTGAGGAAGCCAATTTCGGCGAAACATGTTGGGATCTGAAACCACATATTCACCATCTCCATATATGGACAGCAGTGATCATTGTGATATGTATAAATACTCTGGTTTTTATTGAACCCTACTTTTTAATCCTATGTGAATAAAACTTTATTGATGTTATAAAGTGTTTTTTTTCTGATTATGGGCACTGTTATAATCCAGCTAAACCCTGTTGCTTCAATTTATCCTTGCGCTGAGTTTCTGGGCCTGTACCCCTGCTGTGCCCATTATGAGAGGTTCCCACCATCCTTGTGCTGAGTTCCTGGGTCTGTACACCTGCTGTGCCTGTTATGAGGGGCTCCCACCATCCCTGTGCTGATTTCCCGGGTCTGTACACCTGCTGGCTGCTGTGCCCATTATGAGGGGTTCCCACCATCTCTGTGCTGAGTTATCGGGTCTGTACACCTGCTGGCTCCGGTGTCCATTTGAGGGGTTCCCACTATCCCTGTGCTGTTTACGGATCTGTACACCTGCTGTGCTCCTTATGAGGGGTTCCCACCATCCCCGTGCTGAGTTCCTGGGTCTGTACATCTACTGTGCCCATTATGAGGGGTCCATACCATCCCTGTGCCGAGTTCCTGGGTCTGTACACCTGCTGTACTCATTATGAGGGGTTCCCAGTGATGCAGCGCAGCATCAACACACAGCGACTGGGAGTCAGAAACAGCGCGACTGGCTGCTCCTGGCTGTATGTAGTGAATGGGATCAGCAATGCCAATGGTAGCCCTGCTGACATATATCAGCCACTTTTTATTTGCTGGCACCATGCTCCCAGGATAACATGAGGTCATAAACTGAGCCCAACCACTCTTCCCTGTGATATCAAGCAAATTAGTATACAAGAAGACAGTGAGTGCCCAGTCTGAAGTCCACCACCAGCTGACACTTGATCATGAACTAAGCCCAACCACTCTTCCCTTCCCTGCACAGATATCTAGCAGTAGCCAGTAATAATACAACAAGACAGCAGTGAGTGACCAGTTTGAAGTCCACCGCACCAGCTAACCCACCACATCTTCCCATATCGCAAGGGTAGCGCAGAAATAGTGTATTGATTCATGGTGCTTACGGCCGAGACTCAGATGCGCCGCTCAAGCTTTGCGTTTCATCCACAGTGCCAGTGGGAAACCGGAAGTGACGCCGTAGTTCCACAAAAAGCAATGCCTACGTCCTATGTTGACAATCACAAACCCCACAGGCAGAATTATTCTGGAGTGGGAGTGGGAGCATCATTCTGGCCCCCAGGAGACTCCAAAGAAAGCCAATGAAGCTTCTCAGCCACAATCACGTGATTGCAAAGATGTCACGCTTCCCATAGACAGCTGTGTGTCCGGCACCCCGTACACACATAAAGGACCACTTTTCTTAAAAAAATGTATCAATAGCTTTGGAGGGGGGGAGGGGGGGCTGGGTTGTGGGTCACGCCCCCTTTGGACGGGCCACCACTGGGCTTACCTCAGCTTTGAATTAAAAAAGTAGATATATATTGAATGCTGTCAGACAAGCATTTTACTTTCAGTCATACTAATCCACTTCCTAAATATAGATAAATGCTATTTTCAAAATAATGTAAAGCGGCCCTGTTATTTATACAATGTTTTATTGTGTGGTGAATAAAAATGCTTTTTTTTTAGGTTCATGATATACATTTAGTGGGGCCAAAATAAGTCAGATATATAAATATCTGTGCTATCATTATGAGACAAATTGCTACATACAGATAATTTATGGGGTGGAATGCTTATGCAAGGTTTTGAGTAATAGGTTATTAATATTTAGTAAGCCTAAGGCCCTATTCTCAACAGCAGAAGAGATCAAGGTAATACAGTGTAAGTCCCTGCTTATGCTTTTAAATATGCGCTAAGTTAGTCTTGTGCATGTCTTTGGAAACCCTTTAGCCAGGAAAAATACTTAGGCGACTCTATGGGGTTAATTTACTAAAAGCAAAAATACTGTGCACTTTGCAAGTGCAGTTGCACTCTGCAAGTGCAGTTGCACTCTGCAAGGGAATTTTCTCCAGAGCTTAGTAAACGAGGCAAAGCTTCACTTTGAAAAGAATACCCAATCACATGCAAGGAAAATAAACAAAAAAAAAAAAGCATTTTTTGCTTGCACATGATTTGATACTGTAGTCAGTAGAGTTTCCCCTCGTACTAAGCTCTGTTAGCTCTCCTTTGCAATGTGCACAGTCTATTTGCATTTATCAAAGTAACCCCTAATTTGCTACTATAACCTGCCTTCTCACCCACTAACCCAGTGTATCGTGGGAAGTCTTGAACTATGGCTTGAAGCAAAATTGAGGATTTTATAAATTTTCATCCAGGTTTAGGGTCCCCCTGTACAGGCCAACGATGCCATGGACCTCTACAATGCAGATACTAGTGATTTGAAAACCTTTTATTAAGCCACCTAAACCAAAAAATACAGGATTTTGTGTGATAGATATACAATGGCCTGTTACACTGAAATATACAATTTTCCACAAGAGGTCAGTAGAATGTAAGGAACTCAAAGTAGTACCCTATAATATGCATTTAATATTGAATATTTTTGCTACATACAGATAATTTTGCTACATACAGATAATTTATGGGGTGGAATGCTTATGCAAGGTTTTGAGTAATAGGTTTTTAATATTTAGTAAGCCTAAGGCCCTATTCTCAACAGCACAAGAGATCAAGGTAATACAGTGTAAGTCCCTGCTTATGCTTTTAAATATGCCCTAAGTTAGGCCCCATGCAGACGAGACGCTGTACGCGTGTTCAGAGGCAGTTGAACACTTTTTTCAACTGCTCCTGAACACATTCAATGTTATCCTATGTGTCCATGCACACAGTCTCGTTTATTGCCGTTTTTAGGCAGTTGTGTTTGTTTAACCTCGTTTTTCCAGAAGCAAAAAAATGGGTTCAGACGCAAAAGTTTTCCACGTTTCAGACGCAAAACGCGGCTAAATGCGGCAAAACGCGGTACCAGCGTTTTGCCGCGTTTTCGTTTATAAGCGTTTTTATAGGTGACCTATTTTTTTACATTAGAAATCTCAAAAATTATGGCAAATGATGAAAAACCATGAGAAAAAAAATAAATAATGTAATTGCTTGCATTGCACTGTAGACAATCCACAACTTGTGGCAGGTGACGTGGCAAGTGGACAATCCACAACTTGTGACAGGTAACGTGGTAAGTGGACAATCCACAACTTGTGGCAGGTGATGTTGCCAGGTGACGTGGCAGGTGGAAATCCCCAACTTGTGTCAGGTAACGTGGCCAGGTGACATGGCCAGGTGACGTGGCAAGTGGAAAATCCACAAATTGTGGCAGGTGACGTGGCAAGTGGACAATCCACAACTTGTGGCAGGTGACGTGGCAGGTGACGTGGCCAAGTGAAGTGGCAGGTGGACAATCCACAAATTGTGGCAGGTGACGTGGCCAGGTGATGTGGCAGGTGACGTGGCAAGTGGACAATCCACAACTTGTGGCAGGTGACGTGGCCAGGTGATGTGGCAGGTGGACAATCCACAAATTGTGGCAGGTGACGTGGCCAGGTGATGTGGCAGGTGACGTGGCAAGTGGACAATCCACAACTTGTGGCAGGTGACGTGGCCAGGTGATGTGGCCAGGTGACGTGGCCAGATGACGTGGCAGGTGGACAATCCACAAATTGTGGCAGGTGACGTGGCAGGTGGACAATCCACAAATTGTGCCAGGTGATGTGGCAGGTGACGTGGCAAGTGGACAATCCACAAATTGTGGCAGGTGACGTGGCCAGGTGATGTGGCCAGGTGATGTGGCAAGTGGACAATCCACAAATTGTGGCAGGTGACGTGGCCAGGTGATGTGGCAGGTGACGTGGCAAGTGGACAATGCACAACTTGTGGCAGGTGACATGGCAGGTGACGTGGCAAGTGGACAATCCACAACTTGTGGCAGGTGACATGGCAGGTGACGTGGCCAGGTGACGTGGCAGGTGGACAATCCACAAATTGTGGCAGGTGATGTGGCAGGTGACGTGGCAAGTGAACAATCCACAAGTTGTGGCAGGTGACGTGGCCAGGTGATGTGGCCAGGTGATGTGGCAGGTGACGTGGCAGGTGGACAATCCACAAATTGTGGCAGGTGATGTGGCCAGGTGACGTGGCAAGTGGACAATCCACAAATTGTGGCAGGTGACATGGCCAGGTGACGTGACAGGTGATGTGGCAGGTGGACAATCCACATATTGTGGCAGGTGACATGGCCAGGTGATGTGGCAGGTGACGTGGCAAGTGGACAATCCACAAATTGTGGCAGGTGACGTGGCCAGGTGACGTGGCCAGGTGATGTGGCAGGTGACGTGGCAAGTGGACAATCCACAACTTGTGTCAGGTAACGTGGCCAGGTGACATGGCCAGGTGACGTGGCAGGTGGAAAATCCACAAATTGTGGCAGGTGACGTGGCAAGTGGACAATCCACAACTTGTGGCAGGTGACGTGGCAGGTGACGTGGCCAGGTGACGTGGCAGGTGGACAATCCACAAATTGTGGCAGGTGATGTGGCCAGGTGATGTGGCAGGTGACGTGGCAAGTGAACAATCCACAAGTTGTGGCAGGTGACGTGGCCAGGTGATGTGGCCAGGTGATGTGGCAGGTGATGTGGCAGGTGACGTGGCAGGTGGACAATCCACAAATTGTGGCAGGTGACGTGGCAGGTGGACAATCCACAAATTGTGCCAGGTGATGTGGCAGGTGACGTGGCAAGTGGACAATCCACAAATTGTGGCAGGTGACATGGCCAGGTGACGTGACAGGTGATGTGGCAGGTAGACAATCCACAAATTGTGGCAGGTGACATGGCCAGGTGATGTGGCAGGTGACGTGGCAAGTGGACAATCCACAAATTGTGGCAGGTGACATGGCCAGGTGATGTGGCAGGTGACGTGGCAAGTGGACAATCCACAAATTGTGGCAGGTGACGTGGCCAGGTGATGTGGCAGGTGATGTGGCAAGTGGACAATCCACAACTTGTGGCAGGTGACGTGGCAGGTGACGTGGCAAGTGGACAATCCACAACTTGTGGCAGGTGATGTGGCCAGGTGACGTGGCAGGTGATGTGGTAGGTGGACAATCCACAAATTGTGGCAGGTGACGTGGCCAGGTGACGTGGCAGGTGACGTGGCAAGTGGACAATCCACAAATTGTGGCAGGTGACGTGGCCAGGTGACGTGACAGGTGATGTGGCAGGTGGACAATCCACAAATTGTGGCAGGTGATGTGGCCAGGTGATGTGGCAGGTGACGTGGCAAGTGGACAATCCACAAATTGTGGCAGGTGACGTGGCCAGGTGACGTGGACAGGTGATGTGGCAGGTGACGTGGCAGGTGGACAATCCACAAATTGTGGCAGGTGACGTGGCCAGGTGACGTGGCAGGTGGACAATCCACAAATTGTGGCAGGTGACGTGGCAGGTGACGTGGCAAGTGGACAATCCACAACTTGTGGCAGGTGACGTGGCCAGGTGATGTGGCCAGGTGACGTGGCCAGATGACGTGGCAGGTGACGTGGCAGGTGGACAATCCACAAATTGTGGCAGGTGACGTGGCAGGTGGACAATCCACAAATTGTGCCAGGTGATGTGGCAGGTGACGTGGCAAGTGGACAATCCACAAATTGTGGCAAGTGACGTGGCCAGGTGATGTGGCCAGGTGACGTGGCAAGTGGACAATCCACAAATTGTGGCAGGTGACGTGGCCAGGTGATGTGGCAGGTGACGTGGCAAGTGGACAATGCACAACTTGTGGCAGGTGACGTGGCAAGTGGACAATCCACAACTTGTGGCAGGTGACGTGGCAGGTGACGTGGCCAGGTGACGTGGCAGGTGGACAATCCACAAATTGTGGCAGGTGATGTGGCCAGGTGATGTGGCAGGTGACGTGGCAAGTGAACAATCCACAAGTTGTGGCAGGTGACGTGGCCAGGTGATGTGGCCAAGTGATGTGGCAGGTGACGTGGCAGGTGGACAATCCACAAATTGTGGCAGGTGACGTGGCCAGGTGACGTGACAGGTGATGTGGCAGGTGGACAATCCACAAATTGTGGCAGGTGACATGGCCAGGTGATGTGGCAGGTGACGTGGCAAGTGGACAATCCACAAATTGTGGCAGGTGACGTGGCCAGGTGACGTGGCCAGGTGATGTGGCAGGTGACGTGGCAAGTGGACAATCCACAACTTGTGGCAGGTGACGTGGCAGGTGACGTGGCAAGTGGACAATCCACAACTTGCGGCAGGTGACGTGGCAGGTGACGTGGCCAGGTGACTAGGCAGGTGGACAATCCACAAATTGTGGCAGGTGACGTGGCCAGGTGATGTGGCAGGTGGCGTGGCAAGTGAACAATCCACAAGTTGTGGCAGGTGACGTGGCCAGGTGATGTGGCCAGGTGACGTGGCAGGTGATGTGGTAGGTGGACAATCCACAAATTGTGGCAGGTGACGTGGCCAGGTGACGTGGCAGGTGACGTGGCAAGTGGACAATCCACAAATTGTGGCAGGTGACGTGGCCAGGTGACGTGACAGGTGATGTGGCAGGTGGACAATCCACAAATTGTGGCAGGTGACGTGGCCAGGTGATGTGGCAGGTGACGTGGCAAGTGGACAATCCACAAATTGTGGCAGGTGACGTGGCCAGGTGACGTGGACAGGTGACGTGGCAGGTGGACAATCCACAAATTGTGGCAGGTGACGTGGCCAGGTGACGTGGCCAGGTGACGTGGCCAGGTGACGTGGCAAGTGGACAATCCACAACTTGTGGCAGGTGTTGTGGCCAGGTGACATGGCCAGGTGATGTGGCAGGTGACGTGGCCAGGTGACATGGCAGGTGGACAATCCACAAATTGTGGCAGGTGACGTGGCCAGGTGATGTGGCAGGTGACGTGGCAAGTGGACAATCCACAACTTGTGGCAGGTGACGTGGCCAGGTGACATGGCAGGTGACGTGGCAGGTGGACAATCCACAAATTGTGGCAGGTGACGTGGCCAGGTGACATGGCAGGTGACGTGGCCAGGTGACGTAGCAGGTGGACAATCCACAAATTGTGGCAGGTGACGTGGCTAGGTGACGTGGCAGGTGACGTGGCAAGTGGACAATCCACAACTTGTGGCAGGTGACGTGGCAGGTGATGTGGCCAGGTGACGTGGCAAGTGGACAATGCACAACTTGTGGCAGGTGACGTGGCCAGGTGACGTGGCAAGTGAACATTCCACAACTTGTGGCAGGTGACGTGGCAGGTGACATGGCCAGATGACGTGGCCAGGTGACGTGGCAAGTGGACAATCCACAACTTGTGGCCAGGTGACGTGGCAGGTGACGTGGCAAGTGGACAATTCACAACTTGTGGCCAGGTGACGTATCAGGTGACGTGGCAAGTGGACAATCCACAGCTTGTGGCAGATGATGTGGCAAGTGATACGCTAAATACAAGTACACTGCTGCTCTCTCAGCTGCTGGTCTCCCAAAATGGCTGAAATGGTTAAATAATACTGTTTTTTGAGCTTAGGGAGGGTCTTATGATGTTTCTTAACTGAACGCCTATAAACGCAAATGCGGTAAAACGCCGCTAAAATCGCGGCAAAACGGGCATTTATAAAAGCCGGTTTTAGCCTTTAAAAATGTGTGTTCAGCAGAGTTTGCACCGGCGTCTCGTGTGCATGGGGCCTTTGTCTTGTGCATGTCTTTGGAAACCCTTTAGCCAGGAAAAATACTTAGGCGACTCTATGGGGTTAATTTACTAAAAGCAAAAATACTGTGCACTTTGCAAGTGCAGTTGCACTCTGCAAGGGAATTTTCTCCAGAGCTTAGTAAACGAGGCAAAGCTTCACTTTGAAAAGAATACCCAATCACATACAAGGAAAATAAACAAAAAAAAAAGCATTTCCCCTCGTACTAAGCTCTGTTAGCTCTCCTTTGCAATGTGCACAGTCTATTTGCATTTAGCAAAGTAACCCCTAATTTGCTACTATGGCCTGCCTTCTCACCCACTATATCGTGCGAAGTCTTGAACTATGGCTTGAAGCAAAATTGAGGATTTTATAAATTTTCATCCAGGTTTAGGGTCCCCCTGCACAGGCCAACGATGCCATGGACCTCTACAATGCAGATACTAGTGATTTGAAAACCTTTTATTAAGCCACCTAAACCAAAAATACAGGATTTTGTGTGATAGATATACAATGGCCTGTTACACTGAAATATACAATTTTCTACAAGAGGTCAGTAGAATGTTAGGAACTCAAAGTAGTATCCTATAATATGCATTTAATATTGAATATTTTTTCCCATTTATTCCAAAAGTGACCCGTTTCTGATCTACTTCACTAACTGTATGTAAAACTGACCCTGTGGATGCTTTTATATTGCACTTGATACTTTGTCCACCAACCTAGAAGAATATCATTGGAGGATGACAGTTTTGTGCTGTGTACACTACAAATGTATAAAGATGGCATTATAATAAAAATGAGACCTATAACAGGAGTTTACATTTGATTTAAAATGTAAGACCCATTTTACTAATGTATACTATTTTAAAAACAAAATCCAGGTTGGTGGTTTCCCCTCTTGTGGCCCCACTCACCAAAAGGAAGAGAAATAAAGTCACAGAATGGGTCACGGGTATCCTGAGTCCAGAGATAATCTTGGGGTTCAGTGAATTAACTCAGAAGGCTCATCGAGGAGACGGAACATAACAAGGAAGAGAAAAAAAAACATTCATGTGAAATACCGCCTGTAAATACAGCACATGAACCGGAAGCAACCTCACTGGTTCTAGTTTGGCCGGAAATGGCGTCAACGCGTTTCGCCCCTCCTCCAGGGCATCATCAAGGACATGATGTGATCCCGGAACACACTGACGCTTGTCTTTCGCTAGTCTCGTGAGTCTCTTGGCTAGCAGCACAGTGCTGTATTTACAGGCGGTACTTCACATGAATGTTTTTTTTTCTCTTCCTTGCTATGTTCCGTCTCCTCGATGAGCCTACTGAGTTAATTCACTGAACCCCAAGATTATCTCTGGACTCAGGATACCCGTGACCCATTCTGTGACTTTATTTCTCTTCCTTTTGGCGAGTGGGCCCACAAGAGGGGAAACCACCAACCTGGATACTACATTGGAAACACATAGCACCTTATGACTAGCATATTCACAATGTGTTAGCACTCTATATATTACATATTCTTTGCACTTTTTAAGCACTTTTGAAGCAATATTCATATATTTCATGTAATTTAGATTTGTTTTGCACAGTTTAAGCACTGGTATTTTTGTCTCTACAAAGTGGGTGGCAACATCAATGTGTTGAGCATTTTATTGTTTTATCATTGGGTGGTAACTTTTAAATAGTGTTATATCATCCAAGTGTTGTGCACCCATTCCGCTAGCACTGCAAAACCTTATGTTGCAGCAGCTGCGGTCTCAATTTATATTTTTAGTATAATTTATTGTTTGATTCCTAGCGCGAGGTTCTAGTTTGTTTTATATAGTTAAGACCTTGATCACCCCCTTCACTGCCAGTGACATTTATACAATAATCTAGTGCATTTTTATAGCACTGATCGCTGTATAATTGTCACTGGTCCCAAAAATGTGTCAAAAGTGTCCGATCTGTCTGTCACAATATCGTAGTCCCGATAAAAATCGCTGATCGCCGCCATTACTAGTAAAAAAATAATAATACAAAATACCATAAATCTATCCCCTATTTTGTAGAGGTTATAACTTTTGCGGAAACCAATCAATATACGTTTATTGCAATTCTTTTTTTACCAAAAATATGTAGAATAAATATCGGCCTAAACTGAGGAAAAAAAAATGTAAAAAAATAAATTAGGATATTTATTATAGCAAAAAGTAAAAGATAGTGTTTTTTTCAAAATTGTCGCTCTTTTGTTTATAGCGCAAAAAATAAAAACCGCAGAGGTGATCAAATACCACCAAAAGAAAGCTCTATTTGTGGGGAAAAAAAAGATCTCAATTTTGTTTGGGTACAGTGTCGCACGACCGCGCAATCGTCAGTTAAAGCAAATTGCAAAAAATGGCCTGGTCACTGAGCAGCCAAATCTTCCGGGGCTGACGTGGTTAAACAAATAAATAAATATCCAGCAAAGTAGACCCAATGTCAATCACGATTGCTTGCCTCTACCGAAAAGGTAGAGCTTTTTTTTTTCCAGGTCGGTGTAGCGGCGGGCATCATGATTGAGGTTGGATCTACTTCGGTGGATATTTATTGTTTGTTTTTTGTTTTTTTAATAAAAGGAATTGCCCCAAAGCACCCCCCTTATGTTGAGGGCATGTGGCTTGGTATGGTTCAGGAGGGGTGGCGCCCCCCTTCCCTGACCTGCATGCTCAGATAAGGTTCTGGTATGTATTTTGGGGGGGAGCCCACACCGGTTTCTTTCTGTCCTGGTATGGATTGGGGGCAGCAGACCGAAAAAAAATTTTTTGGTCTGCACTGGAATCGGTTTGCATGGGTGTTCAGACCCATGCTATCCGATTCCACAGTTCCCACTGCGTTCTGCAAACCCATTTGGGGGTGTCATTTCTATTGACACCCGCAGCGGTTCGCAGATGTCAGTATGAACTGCCTGCGAGTCAGATGCGATGCAGGAACCCACACAGGAATCGTGCTGGTTCCCGTATCGCACCAGTGTGAACCGAGACTGAAGGGATTGAATGCTGTTTACATATTACAGGGCCTCAGGAAATTTGAATCAGTCATATGAATAAATATGTTGTATTATTATTAACAGTGTATTCATACTTCAGTATACTGTATAGTAACAATTTATTTTACGGTGCTTTTCAATCAAAAACAAAATAGCACAAAATGGTTGTACAGGAAAACTTTGAACAATGAGTACATGCAGTTGCATAACAAAACACATATTATTGTGATTTCCATTGCCATGCAATTCTGTGCGACTGAGATCGCATCTGAAATAGCTTTAGTGTGAACCAGGCCATAACGTACTTTAGGAGACTATATGGGGTTGAATAACTGAAACTGGAGAGGGCAAGCTCTGCATAGAAACCAATCAGCTTTCAGTTTTTTTTTTGTCAAAGCCTAAAGTGTTTGTAACGGAACGTCCCACACTCTGCTTGAGTGCTTCAGTCATATACGGCTTCCTCCAGTCTGAATATAGATATTAGATATTATAGCCACATATTACAACCAAGAACTAGCCAGGACTAGTTTGGCTGCAAAGCTAGAACTCTTTATTTGAACAAGAATACAGGCTTTTATACACTTGAGAAGATCATTAACCACATTAACAATGACCCAAATATTTACCCAAAACATCACACAATGGTGTACGAGGTACAGCTAATCCCATCAGTTGTTGCTGGTTCTAGGCAGAGGTTGGCAGCACTCTGCCCTGTTGCCAGCACTTCTGCCGGGGACTCCACATCATCCACTCTGTCTAACCATTGGGGCGAGAGTCTGACTTCCTCCACTCTGTGTATCTGCTGCTGGGCAGGAAGGGTGACCTCCGTCTCTCCCAAACTGTGTAGCTGCCATTGGGGAGGTGAGCCGGCTGCTTCCTCTTCCATTCCCTTATCTGGCTGCTGGGATGAAATTTCTATGTCACTGTCTCTCAGGTGCATGAATCCTTGTTGGGGAGGGGGAATGGCTGCTTCCCCTCCCTGCATCTCTGAAATCCACTGGGGAAGAAGAACCACCACCTTCTCACCTTGGGCCTCTGAAACTGCCTCGGGTGTGGAGCAGGGGTCTGCTGGGGGTATGCTAGGTGGTTCTTCCTCTACAGAAAAGTCAATAAAATCCCCAGTCTCTGGAATTGCTGTACGTCCAGGGCATGGGCTGATGGCCCTTGGGCCCAGGGCCAACACTTTGACAGGTGACTCATCATCCATAACATCCTCTGATAAAAAGTCAATTAAATCCATTCTTTTTGTGATCTGTCGCTTGGACAGATGCATTCCTCCATCCAAGCTCGTCCTGTGCAGAAACAGGTTCGTCAAGGTCAGTCAGCACTTGCTGCATCTGCCACAAGACCTCTGTATCCATAGCTGCGGGTGGAGATGGGTAAAACACAATGTTTCTCTGCCACATTACAGACTCTTTAGCCAGGATTTCAGGACTTTTGGCTGGTACTTCTGTATAGTCCCAGACAAAGGGAGCCCAGACCTGCTGCTGAGCAGAATCTAGCAGTCGTTTGTAGGCGATCTCCAGCTCTCATTCCTGATTCGCTAGAAACTCCAAATCTTCCAGTGCCCAGGGAACTTCTGAGACATTCAGCATCCGTTCTCTGAATTCCAAGATTCCTTCCAAACGCCACTCCAAATCGCTTCCAAAGTCAGGTCCTCGGACTGTTTCTCTAATAACAGCCCTAGGCCGCCGTAGCCAAAGCCTTCTGTTGGGGTGTCGTCCGATGTCCACGGGCACACTTGGGCTATATACCGGCAGAGGGCTCTCGTCCAACCGCATCTCAGCCTGGACCATGCTAATCCCATCACAGAGGATCCTTAATTAACCATCTGAATGACTCAGATGTCTCATTGCAGGTCAGACTTGCCGGCTGCAAGCTCAGAAGGTACAATACACATTATCAGAAGTATAAACACAGAACACTTTCAGACAATAGCTGAGTTAATTAGCACAAATAACAATGGGTAAAAGACCCTTAGCAGGTACACTAGATCTACTGGCAATAAACACATTATAGCAGACAACCACAGACAGGTGGCTTGCTGATGACATCAGCACCTGCTATGAGTCCCACAGTGTGAAGCAGTCCTTGCTGGAAATGTGGCATATAGGCCCTTAACATGAATCCCAGAGTCTGTGTTTCTTTGGGAGACATGGACTTGTATCCAAAGTAACATTAATCCAAGGGTCCCCAGGCATACACCTCACAAAGAGTAGTGTTCCCTTAAAAGCCAGGACCCATAGTCAGTAGGCAAGAGGCTAGCATGCAGTCCCCTCCAAAAGCCTCAGTCCCGGGTGAGTAGTGTTCCCTTAAAAGCCAGGACCCATAGTCAGTAGGCAAGAGGCTAGCATTCAGTCCCCTCCAAAAGCCTCTGTCCCGGGTGAGTCTGTCACAGTGTTACTAAACCCAGGACCCTGCATTCACTATATTTGGTCTCCAACAGTACACAGAACATGGAAATGCAATAGTTTTAGTACATTTAAACTGCTAAATACCTTTTCATCAGCAGTTAGAGCAGTTTTGTGACTTCCATCAGTGTCTGGTAAAGCTTGTATGAGGAGTTTTCATTATGCACTGACTGTTCTAAAAGGCTACATAACCCCTGACCCTCTGTCTGGACAGTGCTATTTGGCCCTGTGCTAAACACATGCACTCTCCCAAGAAAGAAAAAAAACCTCTCTAGCAATACACACCAAACTGAGCATGTGCAGCTCGTCCCCTAGCCTCTATTCTATCAGGAAATGGATTTGGGTCTGTGGATGAAGGAGGGGATCAGAGAAGACAGGACCAAACAGCCTTTATTTTACAATGTAGAGGATTAACGCCTTAGGTTCCACTGTGAATATAACAAGCATGCTTTACTGCATATACAGATGGATTTTACTGTTAGGTGGGTTAAGTTAAAAGCTGATTGGTTACCATGCACAACTGCACCAGATTTTGCACTCTCCAGTTTTAGTAAACCATCCCCCTTTGTGTTAAATTGGAGAAAGGGAAACAAAAGTACAATTACCTATTTTCAGGCTAATTCTTTTATCTGCTAAGAAAATGATAGGATGCGACTGGTCACTTGAGCCAATAATCTGCTTTT
The DNA here is from genome assembly GCA_029206835.1 of Rana muscosa. NCBI lineage: Eukaryota > Metazoa > Chordata > Amphibia > Anura > Ranidae > Rana > Rana muscosa. Next base: position 637,971,770 of record CM055116.1, read on the forward strand.
GTTAAAATTTTTTGGACCGATTTGTTTATAAATAGCTCTCCTCCAGATACAACAATATGAAAGTCCCACCAACAAATTAGTGTACAAAACTTAAAAGCAAAAACAAAAAGATAATAAAAAGAAGCTAATTATAATAACAACAAATCAGAGCCTATTGGCGGCAATAGGAGTGTCCCAACCGGTGCAACGCCAACTTTGCTGCACGGCACCGGTTTCCAAAAGTAGTCATATAGGAGAGGGTTAGCGCTTGCACCAGCAGCGGTGTGAAAACATCAAGCTAAAACAATAGGGAGAATTTTTTTACGAGGGAATAGTTTAAAACATGTGACTGTCAAGCCTCGTACACACGACCGAGTTTCTCGTCCAAAACCGGCAAGAAAAAAGGGATTTTTATAACAGCTTACCTGTAAAATCCTTTTCTTGGAGTACATCACGGGACACAGAGCGACTTAGTCATTACTAATGGGTTATATAGTTTACCTTCAGGTGCTGGCATTGGCAACTTCCAAACCGGAAGTACCCTCCCCTATATAAGCCCCTCCCATCCGGGAGCACCTCAGTTTTGTAGCAAAGCAATAAGTGTCCCAAAAAGAGGGGTGGGAGCTCTGTGTCCCGTGATGTACTCCAAGAAAAGGATTTTACAGGTAAAGCTGTTATAAAAATCCCTTTTTCTTTTTCGTACATCACGGGACACAGAGCGACTTAGTCATTACTAATGGGACGTCCCAAAGCAATGCCAAATGAGGGGAGGGATACACTATACATAAGCTGGGCGCCATCAGGCATGAGGCTCTTTTGCGGCCTGCAACACACTGCGCCCAAAGGCGACATCCTCCTGACTTCTAACGTCTACCTGGTAGAATCTAGTAAACGTGTGTACTAAGGACCATGTTGTGGCCTTACAGACTTGAGCCAGGGAGGCTTGGTGATGCACTGCCCATGAAGTTCCAACTGCTCTTGTGGAGTGCGCCCTAACTTTGAACAGAGGCGGTCTCCTTTTCAAGCCATAGGCTTGTATTATGACCTGTCGAATCCACTTGGCTAAAGTAGATTTTTGATGCTGCCTGACCCTTTCTGGGGCCTTCCGGCAGAACAAACAAAGTATCCGTTCTGCGAATCTGAGCAGTGGCTTTTAGATAAGCTTTAACTGCTCTTACTACATCCAAAGAATGCAATAACTTTCCCTCTACCGAGCTAGGTTTGGGGAAAAAAGAAGGAAGAACCACATCTTGGTTCAAATGGAACCTCCATACCACCTTAAGAAGAAAGGCTGGATGAGGACGTAATACTACTCTGTCCTTATGGACAACCAGATATGGCTCCTTACAGGACAAGGCGGCTAATTCCGATACTCTTTTAGCCGAACAAATGGCTACTAAGAAAATCAATTTCCTGGTGAGAAGAACCAAGGAAATGTGCCGCAATGGTTCAAATGGTTGTTTCTGTAGAACCGACAGAACCAGGTTTAAGTCCCATGGACATATGGGAATACTAACCGGGGGGCTAATACGCATCACTCCTTGTATGAAAGCTTTGACTAATGAATGCAAAGCCAAGGGCCTTTGTAAAAATATTGACAAGGCCGTCTGACCCTTGATAGTACTCAAGGCAAGCTTCCTATGTACAGCCCACTGTAGGAAGTCCAGAATCCTACCTATTACGTACTTACGTGGATGCCATTTCTTGGCCTCACACCACGTGATGTACGCCTTCTAGATCCTATAATAGATCTGCCTGGATACCGGCTTCCTGGCATTGATCATGGTAGATACCACAGGATTAGAGAGCCCTCTCTTTTTTAGAATGTGGGCTTCAATAGCCAGGCCGTCAAACCTAGGGCTGGTAAGGAAGGGTAGTATATCGGTCCTTGCGAAAGCAGGTCCGGACGATGTGGGAGGGTCCCAGGACTTCCCACTGACATTTTTACAATCTCCGCGTACCATACCCTTCGGGGCCACGCTGGAGCCACCAGAATCACTGGTTTCTTTTCTACCCTGATTCTGCGGATTAATCGCGGTGGGAATGCATATATCAGCTTGAACTGATCCCAAGGGAACACTAGGGCATCCGAACCGCAAGCTAGGGGATCCCTTGTGCGAGACACAAATCTGTCCACCTTTGCGTTGAATCTGGATGCTAGCAGATCTACATCCGGTGTTCCCCACCGCTGGCATATTGCCTGGAAAACCTCGGGGTGAAGAGACCATTCCCCCGGGCATAATTGCTGGCGACTTAAAAAGTCCGCTCTCCAATTTTCCACTCCTGGGATGAAAACCGCGGATATGGCTGGGACATATCTTTCTGCCCATTCCAGGATGCAATTCGCTTCCCTCTGGGCTGCACGTCTCCTGGTGCCACCCTGGTGATTGATATATGCCACTGCTGTGGCATTGTCTGATTGAATTCTGACAGGGGACCCTTGGAGTTTGGATGTCCATGCTACTAGGGCATACCGGGCTGCTCGTATCGCTAAGAGATTGATGGGCAGGGCCTTCTCTGCTTCTGACCACTTGCCCTGGAGAGACCATTGCTCCAGTACTGCCCCCCAGCCTATGAGGCTGGCATCTGTAGTGACCACCTTCCAAGAAACCGGACTGAAGGGTTTCCCTTTTTCCAGATTCTGGGGCACCAACCACCAATAGAGGCTCTTGCGAACGGAAGGGGACAGGGACATTGGTAAGTCTTAAGCCTGAACTTTTTTGTTCCAGGCTGACAGTATGGCCCTCTGCAAGTTCCTTGAATGGAATTGACCGTAGGGTACTGCTTCGAATGAAGCCACCATTTTTCCCAGCAGCCTCATACACAGGCGTATGGATGGTTTTCTTTTTTGTACCCACTAAGTGGGTCAAATCTTTCAAAGACGACACCTTCTCTGGAGGTAAGAAAATCTTTCTCTGATTTGAATCCAGTCTTAGCCCCCAAGTATTCCAGACTTTTGACTGGTTTTAGGGCTGACTTGTCTCGGTTGATAATGCAACCGTGAGATTCCAGATACTTGATTGTCTTGTGAACGACCACTTCTAGTTTTTTTCACTGAGTGGTCTATCAGCAACAAGTCGTCTAGATATGCCATTATCGTTACACCTTGTGTTCCTAGTTTGGCCAATCGTAGGGCCAGAATTTTTGTGAACACTCGTGGTGCTGTGGCCAGACCGAAAGGTAAGGCTCTGAACTGAAAATGGCGCCCTTCTACTGCAAAGCGTAGAAATTTCTGGTGGGCCGGACAGATGGGAATATGCAAATAAGTATCCCTTATGTCGATCGAGGCCAACCATTCCTGCCCTTGTAGGGCGGTGTCCACCGATCGGATCGACTCCATCCGAAAAAGTCCTGATATGTAGGAACTTGTTTAGCCCTTTTATTTTTAATATGGGCCTCACGTCCCCATTTGGTTTGGGGACTGTGACAAGGTTCGAGTAAAACCCGAACCCGCTTTCTTCCAAGGGAACCCTCATGATTACCCTTGGAGCAATAGTTGTTCTAGTGCCAGAAGGAGGGATCCTCTCTTCTGGGGATCGCTTGGCACGTTTGACCTCATAAAATGGGCAGGAGGAATGTCTTTTAACTCCAGCCTGTATCCCAGACTTACTGCGGAGATCACCCATCTGTCTCTGATGGTGTTCCGCCAGGTCTCTGTGAACAACTGAAGTCTTCCCCTCACCCGATTGAGTGGGGGCAACCCTTCATTACTTGGGGGGAGGTTTTGTACCTCTCTTGACCCAGGGTTTCTTGTTACCCTGTGATTGTCCCTGATTTCTGCCCCCTGGATTTGACCGCGGAGGCCGTCGGAACTGTTTCACAGCCGATGTGCCAGGGACTGGAGAAGTAGGCCTCTTAAAAGAAGGACTTCTACCCTTGTTCTTAACCGGCAAGGGTGTACCTTTACCGGCAGAAGTTTTCTGGATATATTTGTCCAGATCTTCTCCAGATAAGCGTTCTCCATGAAATGGGAAGCTAATCAGCAATTTCTTACAGGGAGCTTCAGCAGACCAGTTTTTGAGCCATAGAAGTCTACGCATATGTCTACAGACAGCGTAAAGCGGGAGGCCTGTTGGATTGTATCCTTTATGGCGTCCACCGCAACACAAGGCTCTAGGTAGGTCAGCTAGGGCAAGAGCCTGCTGATCTGGTAAGTCCTTTAAGACTTGTTTCAACTGATCTTTCATTGCTTGGCAGACTCCAATCGCTGCTACTGCAGGTTGTGTCACCATGCTTGCTGTAGAGAAAGCAGATTTTAGTAAAGACTCCAATTTTTTATCTATTGGGTCTTTGAACATTGGAACATTATCTACTGGACCTGTCAGTGATTTATTTACACAAGAGATGGCTGTGTCCACTGTAGGGACCCTCCATTTTTTATGAACTTATCCTCCATGGGATAGATCACTGGAAATCTCTTGGGGGGAGTAAATATTTTGAATATTTTGTCAGGATGCTCCCAATCCTGGTAAATAAGCCCTTCCAATAAAGGGTGGATTGGGAAGGAACAGACAGTCTGGGGAGCTTTCAGCGACCCCAGGCGAGGAACAGTAGTGGTTGATGGTTCCGCCAGAGGCATTTAAAATGCTGCTCGGACCATGTTAGTCAGAGACTGAACCCATAATCTTTCAGCCTGAGATGCTGAGAAAGGTTCTTCCACTGTTGATACCTCTATAACTGAATCAACCTCACCTGATCCCCTTCAGGTAGGTCGATCTCTGGGACTGTTCCTCCACTAACAGGCACTCTGCAGGAGGAGACGGAGATCGGACGCGCTTTTCCTGTGACAGGGAAGCAGCGATCAATGCTGTTAATCTCTCTTCCAATCCTCCCAGAGTTGAGGATAAAACCTCCTCTGTTATATATATACAGGAGCCAAGGCCCTTTTTGCCGGAGGGCCTGTGCGGTGGATGAGCGCAGCAACAGGGCAGAGGAAGTGGATTCCCACAGAGAACTTACCAACTGCCGGGATCTTTTGACTTGAGAAAACCAAAGATCCACATGACAAGAAAAAATGGACCACAGCGGCCTCTAGTGGTTTAACACAGGTACCGCGGTAATCTTTTTTTTTTTTTTTTTTCTTGACTACTATTAAAATTTTACATTTTCCAGTAGTTACAGGCATACACAGATATTAGCGGGAATACCGTTAGGTAACAGACAGAAAGACAAATTAGGCTTGGGGGTCCCCCAATAGAACCAAGTTCCTGGGGGCCCCCACTTACCTGTTCCCCGCCGCAGGACTCTGTTTGGTCCACAGAAGCCCAAACTTCACCTATCACGGCAGGCATTGTAGTTAAAACTTTCAGGGACCGGGTTCCCAAGGATTCCACTCCCCTGGACCTGTATAGCACCCTGCACAGAAAACATCTTGGTCATGGGTATGACCAGAGCTCTGGATCCCAGGGTCCAGCCCTCCTAAGAGAGGCATTACAGGCAAAACCTTGCTCTTCTGCTGCAAGGCCCGGGTACCGACCGTTTAGCTATGAAGCTTTTTTGGTGGGATCCGGAACAGCTTACTAAGGCCCGTAAAAGAACCTGTACGCAAGCCCAGTGAAAACACATGTTACTCTTTGGCCAACACCTTAGACACTGGCAAAAAACTGAGGTGCTCCCGGATGGGAGGGGCTTATATAGGGGAGGGTACTTCCGGTTTGGAAGTTGCCAGTGCCAGCACCTGAAGGTAAACTATATAACCCATTAGTAATGACTAAGTCGCTCTGTGTCCCGTGATGTACGAAAAAGAAAGTGCCGCGAGAGCTTTTTTCTCGAGAAAACCGTTGGTGTGTATGGTTTTACGACGAGAAAACTGCCGTGAATCTCGACGAGAAAATAGACAACCTGCTCTCTATTTTCTCGTCAGGATTCAAGATTTCCTCGTCGTGTTTCTCGTCGGCCTGTTTTGTGACGAGAAAATGGTTCGTGTGTATGCTTTTACGACTCTTCCAAAAGCGCGCATGCTCAGAAGCAAGTATGAGACGGGAGCGCATCTTCTGCTAAATCAAGCCTTCGTAATGGAGATAGCACATTCGTCACGCTTTAAATTATTGCATCGTTTAAATTTTGTGCATTGAAATCTTCTTTAGAATGTTACATTAATCAAAACGAATGAACTTCTTTTGCTGCTGATATTCACACAGAGTTAGGACTATCTTTTTTTAACCTTTTTCATGCTGCTCTTCAGAAGATATATGTGTATTATATTGTGCAAGATCTTCTGAATATTTTACTGTTTTATATTTTTCAAACAGATGTTAATAGTAATTTGCCAATGTTTTGATAGTGATCTCCCATTGAATATTTTAATTTATTTTTGGTAAATTTTACACCCTCTATTTTCAAAAATATATTGTAATTGTTTTTTTGGGGGTTGTTATCTGTCCCTTTTTTTGGCTGTCAAATGTATCTGCTTACTCCAAAGCTAAATTAAAAAATTGTAAAAATAAACATAGTCAAGTATGAACTTAAACAAAAATAACATTTATTCATGTTTGAAACAAAATAAAGAGAAGGCAGCGCTGGAGAACCTGCTGCCATTTGTGCATCCCAGGGACCCCAGACCACACATCAACCCTGTGTGGACACTAAAATTGGGAGCTTGAGAAGGCCAACAGTTCTGAGCACAATCTGATCCTGGCCTCCCAGAGGTGAGGAACAGCAGCAGGTGATATATATGTCCCAAGTGTGTGGTACTACAACAGGCTGCCTTCTGTCCGACCACAATGAAGCAAGGCCATCACTTCCTCGTCTTCTTGGCAGCCTTCCCTGAAGCCTTCCCTGCAGCCTTCCTTCTTCGTGTGGCTGGAGGCTGGGCCACTGGAGGGGTACTCCTGTCAGGAGGAGGAGGAGGTGGAGGAGAAGGGGGTGGCGCAGAAGAAGAAGGTGGAGGAGGAGGTGGAGGAGAAGGGGGTGGGGCAGAAGAATAAGGTGGAGGTGGAGGAAGAGGTGGAGGAGAAGGGGGTGGGGCAGAAGAACAAGGTGGAGGAGAAGGGGGTGGGGCAGAAGAACAAGGTGGAGGTGGAGGAGGAGGTTGAGGTTGTGAGAGTTGTGCCACCTCACAAATTGCGGTATTGGGGGTAATTTTCTCCATCACCCCCTTGTTCAGCAAGGTGATGAGCAGGGGCTCGCATAGGAGGCGTTGCTCCATGCTCATCACCTTGAACTTTGCCTCCACTAGGCCAGCAATGGCCTCTTCAGGGGATGTGGGCTCCTTGAGGGTGGCATGGGCCTCTTTAATAAGGGCCATTGCTGCCTCACTGGTGGTCCTGTCCCTCCTGCTTCTTTTGGGAAGTCGGATGGGAGGCACCTGTGATGTTGTGCTTCTCCTTTGGCCGGCCACCTCCTGGCTGCCACTGGGCCCTGCCACCTCCTGGCTGCCACTGGGCCCTGCCTCCTCCTGCCTGACAGTTTCCTGACCCTCCTCCTGGCTGATTTCATCCTGTGTATGAAAAAGGGACATAGTTTAATTTTTTGTTTTATTGTTTTCATCCAACTTTCAGCTCATGTTTGAAGCAATTAGAATGTAAATCCTTAAAAAAAAAAATTACAATTTACAACTACATCAGATTGACTATTTTGCACCCAATTTAGGCCAGTCTAATGTCTAGAGATCTTGATTTTACGTGTGTAACACAAAATTGTTTGTTTGTCATCTTGACATATTTTTCAAACATTAGGTTTATCACAATACATTTTCTATAAATACTATACCTGGCTCCAGATGGCCAAATCAGGTTCATCCAGGATGGCTGCCTCCTCTTGCTCCAGAGAAGGCTCAGGTTGGCTGCAGGGAAGTCTGGGGGGAAGAGTGGATAGTGATGGCCTTGCCTCAATGTGGTCATCCAGAAAGGACATCCTGCTGTAGTACCACAAATTCGGGACATACACATCATCTGCTGCTGCTCCTGACCTCTGAGAAGCCAGGACCTTAGAGCGTTCAGTCCTGTATGTGCCTCTCAAGCTCCCAATTTTAGTGTCCACCTGTTTTGCTGTGGCTGTGGGCACCTTGGTCTGCACAAATGGGAGCAGGCTCTCCAGTGCTGCTTTTTTCACCCCTTTTTTTTATGGATGGGGTTTTTGGTCTCCCACAGAGCGGGCAGCTCCCTTACCCGGTCTATAAATTCCGCAAGGAATTCCTTGTCACTTATAAAGACATTCATTTTGGGTCTGCAAGTAAAAAAAAAAAATAACTAATGTGAGGCACACAGTCTAACCTCCTTAAAATCTTATTAACCATATATATCCTCCAACATTCTCAAGACAGTATAGGCCAACAATTGTTCAAAGTCACAAAATCACATACCTTCGTTCGCACGTCCATCACTTGAACTCCTCTCTCCGCACACCGAACGTAGTATAGTCACATGTGTGTTTGCTATATATACACCATGCATGCGTGTAACTACGCACACGTCGCTCCGCACACGTCGCCCGCCCATGACGTTCTAACTAACATCTTTTCCCCGCCCCTTCTCTTTCGGCGCGCAGACAGATATGGCGGATTTACAGCAGGTGTCTGATAATTCCTCAAATAACGAGGAGGAGACAAGCCCGGAGACTGAGGAAACGTCACGATCAAGGAGGAGATTCAAGACATCGAATATGTCTTATGCGGAGATGGCGGAGATGGTGGACATATTGCTAAAGTCGGATTATGACGCAAAGCATGGGCCGTATAGCAAACCAAATAGAAGGAAGGCCAAAATCATGAAGAAAGTCGTGAAGAGTCTGAAGAAGAATTTTGGGGTGAAACGCTCAAATGAGCAGCTCAGAAAGAGGTGGTCAGACCTCAAACTGAGGGAGCCGGAGCAGTTAAGAAGCATTAAGAGAATGATAGCAAAAAGTAAGTAAATTTTTCACTTTTATGCTATTAATTTATTTCTCAACTTCCATGTTGCTCCATTTTTTTTTATTTCCTATTGTACTCCCTTCCAAAATGTCATAGTTTGAACTTGGTTTGGCACAGTAATCGTTCGTTACAGACACATCGTTCGGCCACTCTCCTCTTTTTTGGGTTATTTTTCACCCTCAAATGTAATTAGACATCTTCCGGATTTCTTTAAATTGTTGGCTAGATGATGTGTTTGTAAAGAGAATGAAATGCAAACTTTAATCAGTGTAAAGGAGAGGACACTCAGCAGCTGCTTCCACATCTGTACTTTGGAGCACTATAGTGTGGGCCACTACAACCGCCTTTTTGGGGTGTCCCACACAGGTGCATCAGTGAATTTTTGTGCTGCCTCCATGTCTGAAAATTGACAGCCAAAGGTGAATACTAAACCGATTCTTGGACATATATAATGCATTCATGTTTAAATTCCGCACAAACACACACTTATACCCCACTTTCAAGCAATTTAGCCTGTTTTCATTTTTCTGTGTGATAACTAGACCTTTGGTTTGCTTCTCAAAAGGGAGAGAAGACTGGGAGGAGAACACTCCAGGGAGCACATGAAACCCATAGCTTCAAAACAACCCCAAACTCCCAAAGACCCACAACCTGAGGGTGTTGAGGAAGTTGAAGAGGTGGAGGAAGGAGAAGTGCAGGAAGGAGAGGTGGATGACGTGGTGGAACTGGTCACCACAACAAGTCAGTATCTGTCACCACAGCTTCAGGTAAGAGATGTAGGCCTGCAGAGTTATAATACCTTTTTATTTTGTTTTTAGGGGATGTAAATGTTGTGGTGAAGGATAGTACACATTTCTCTGCTGACAGTGCCCTCCGAATAATACAGCAAGTGATGGAATGTAGCACAGAACTGGACAGAATTAAACAAAGAATTCATGTGATGGATCAAACATTTAAAGACATTCTCGATGTTTTGGGGAGAATTGAATAAGGCATCAAAACCCCAAATTTTGTTTAATGATTGTTCTTCCCCCTTTTTATTACCTTTTTGACAATCAAACCAGCCAAAAATTGAATAAGCACACAGTGTGTCAACATGTGCCATCTGCCATCAGGGGATATCCATGTACGGCTTTTGTGGGTGCAACCCCTTCCTCGTATATCAAGTAGGTGAACTGAAGAAGGGGTTGCACCCACAAAACACGTCCATTGATCACCTCCGATGGCAGATGGCACATGTTGTCAATAGGGATCAGGAGTCTCAAATCCCTATTGGAAATGACTTCAAAATGTGTGCATATTCAATTTTTGGCTGGGCAAGGGGTGGCAAGACCCCATATTAGGACGGGCACATAGAGACATAGTTTGTGTACGTGAATGCCTCATATTGCTCAGAGGTATCCAATGTTGTACTTTTTGCAATGCAACTGATGGTTTTCTATTTTCATATTTAAAAAAATGCCGGTTTGTGGGCAGGCAAAATCCCCCAAAAAAAAAATATTACCATGTGTGTGAATGTGCACAGAGTAAAATGTTTGAACACAAACAACGTGTAGCTTCTTTTTCAAATACGCTCTAACCTTATTTATTTTTTTTGGTGGAGTTACATAGTGAAATGGTTGGTATTTACTAAAGGAAAATACACTTGGCACTACAAATGCACTAAGACAAACTAGGAGACATGAAAAAACAAAAGTTAAAAGATTATATCAGATTTTTATTGAGTTCGTTCTCCATGCATCTTTACACATGGCCTGGCATAGGAATTGCCCCCCTACCCGTGAAATATTCCAGATACTTCTCACGAACCTCACGGGCATTTTGGGGGGGCAAGCCAGGACGGGCAGATTCGAGGCCCGGCAGCCGATTGCCGGAGGAAAGTCCTGCCCACGGCAAAACTGAGGCCATATAAGAAGTTGATTTTCTGCTGAGAAAGTTATGGAGCACACAGCAGCATAAAACTACATAGTTTATTTTGTAGTCCGCTAAGTGGATGGGAGTCATAAAAAGGCGGAACCGGCTGGCCATTATCCCGAAGGCATTTTCAACAACTTTTCGTGCCCTGGCCAGCCGGTAGTTGAACACCCTCTTCTCTGGGGTCAGGGTCCTCTGTGGAAATGGCCTCATGAGGTGCGGTCCAAGTCCGAAGGCTTCATCAGCCAAAAAAACAAAGGGGAGTCCTTCAACATTCCCTGCATCCGGTGGCAATGCAAGGTCGTCACTCTGGAGACGGAGGGCAAACTCCATCTGGATGAAGGATCCCCCATCGGACATCCGGCCATTCTTCCCTACATCAACATAGAGGAATTCATACCGTGCTGACACCACCGCCATCAGCACAATGCTATGAAACCCCTTGTAGTAGGACCCAGAACGGGGGTGGCGGCACGATGCGGACGTGCTTCCCGTCTATGGCACCACCGCAGTTGGGGAAGTCCCACCGCGTGGCAAACTCCGATGCCACAGTCTGCCATTCCTGTGGCGTGGAAGGAAGCTGGGGAATCAAACAAGATGAAAAAAATTAGAATTTAAAAATAGAACATTACAAGCAGATTATAAGAAAATACATTAGAGGCCAACATCAATAAAAATCTAATTTTAAGGTGTTTTTAAGAAGTATAATGGAAGGCTCATGTTTCATATTCATCACCCCCTCTGATGGTCCATTCTAAAAATATTTTGGGGGGGGGTAGATGTGTTTGGCCACAGGATAGCATTGCAGTGGCTGTGCGTCCAGAGTCGGCGCTGGAGCACTGCCCCCTCTATCCTGCGCCCGTCACTCAGAACAATACATAGGTTCATGCGTTGCAGTAACCTATGTATTGTCAATGCCGCACAATATTCAGGTGGGTGGCCCCCTGTTAAGCAACCGACATATGAAGAACTGCGGCATTTATGGGGTGAAAATTGCATATCAGAAACAGGGGGGCAAATAGGCTTGCAAAATCCAGCCTAAAGGGATGTAATTGGCTTGATAAAAGTAAAATTGGGGACGCAGGGGGGAGGACATTCCTTGGGTAAACACTGACAGGCTGCTCTGCCAATCATGTTCACCAAGTCTGTTTTACGGTTATATGATTGGCTGATGCAACATCGAGGGCAGGAAAAGACATCAAGGACAGAAGAAGGATGGCGCTGACCAGAAGAAGGTAAGTGCAGGGCTGGGGGGAAAATGGCTGCATTGGAGGGGACAAAATGGCTGCATTGGAGGGGGCTAACTGGCTGCATTGGAGGGGACAAAATGGCTGCATTGGAGGGGGCTAACTGGCTGCATTGGTGGGGACAAAATGGCTGCATTGGAGGGGACTAACTGGCTGCATTGGAGGGGACAAAATGGCTGCATTGGAGGGGACAAAATGGCTGCATTGGAGGGGGCTAACTGGCTGCATTGGAGGGGGAAAAATGGCTGCATTGGAGGGGACAAAATGGCTGCATTGGAAGGGGCAACTGGTGGCGTTTAATAGGCACAGTGGCTAAAAAGGAGGAAGTTTAGTTCCTAAAATTGGGGGTGGACCCCCAAACATTTGGAGCAACAGACGCCCCTGCTGGAAAGCTTAGTAAAGGGAAATATGCATGGAGGAGAAAAAAGGGGCATTTAAAAACTTCCAGCATGCATGAGGACAAAGGGGACATTCTCAGCATATTACAATCATGGTAATTAGGGAAGGATGAAAGAAATACATTAGCATACATGAAATACATAAAATGTGATGATCATGGAGCAAACTTACCCTAATATAGTCCTCCTGCAGGACTTGGATAATGGCAGAACAGGTGTCTGGGATTATAAGGCCCAGAGCCTGGGGGGAGATGCCTGTCGTGAACTTCAAGTCTTGCAGACTTCTCCCTGTTGCCAGGTAACGTAACGTGGCGATGAGCCTCTGCTCAGCACTGATGGCTTCCCGCATAACGGTGTCCTTCCTGGTAATATAGGGGGACACCAAAGCCAACAGTTCCTGAAAAACGGGGTCAGACATCCGCAGAAAATTCCTGTAGTCCTCAGGATTATTCTCGACGATCTCCCGCAGCAGAGGCATATGGCAGAATTGGTCCCGCTGGAGCAACCAATTCTTGGTCCATGAACTCCTCCTCACACCGTTCATGGACTAGTCTTGGTCCAAAACAAGCAGACCAACACCAAGCGCACGCACAGCACGAACTCGACGACGAGAACATCCAGGCGACATGGCTAGGAAACGGTCGTCTGATCAGAACGTACAGAACAGAACGCACTTTAGAACAGCAAGGCCTATGAATAACGAACTGAAAATCAGAAACGAACGGGCAAGAACGCACTGTAAAACAGATACGACCTGCCTAGACGCCCTGGAAGACAAGATACGAACCCACAAGCACAAACTGAACCTCAGAAAACGAACTGAAAAGCACGAAGACTGAAAAGCGCGAATCGTCTCTTCCCAAACTTTTACTTCACACGTGGTAACACGAGATCAGCAAAAGCAGCCCAAGGGGTGGCGCCAGGGAAATCGATCTTCCCCTTTATAGTGCCGTCGTATGTGCTGGACGTGACTGCGGAGAACAATGAGGAAATTGGGAAATGTCAGTGTGTACGCATGGAAAGCTTGACGAAAAAATCGTCAAGGTTAACAAGAATCTCGTCGAAAAAAACTACGTGTTTCTAATGACGAGAAAATCAGCCGTGTGTACGAGGCTTTAGAGTCCATACAGTCCATAATAAAACACTTTGAAGGCAGCTCAGTGAAGATGTGAAGCAAATCTTGAATCAGCTAGGGGAGAAAGCACAAAGGCACTACTCTAAGTGCAGTATATTACATGAATTTTAATGGGCAAGTAGAACGTACATACTCGCAAGAGTAGGAGTAAAATAAGCGTGTCAAACATGAGATGTCGGAACGTCCGGGTGGGGAGTCAATCCGATGGCTGCAGGCTGGCATAGTGGAGCGGTTTGCGCCGGTGTTTGCCGACGCTTCCTGGACCTCGATCACACAGGGAGCCGGGAGGATGACGACAGTTCCGGGTAAGCGGTGGGCCATGTGGATGACGAGGGGGACTGAGCTAAAAAATCCAAAGGATTAGAGGAAGTTGAGGTGGAGTTGGTGGTTCCTGAGTGTGGTGTCCTTTCCATGTTGTCAATAGGCAAAGCTATGCAGGGATCAAGACCCGCGGTGGAAGTGGCATCTACTAGATGGGTAATTAGGGGAACCTGTCTGTCTGCGTGACCAGAGCCTGTAGGGACAAGGTTGTCTCCTAAGACAGTGGTCAAGGAGACCGTGATAGCCTGGGCTATAAGGTGGAATGTCGTGGGCTATGGCTGGAGTGGGGGGAGCCCTAGAGATTGATGTGGAGGGAAGGGCAAGGGGAGGGCGATGGGTCTGATTCGCCATGCCCTTGGGAGTGATATCTGTTGGTAGAGGTCTTTGTCTATTGTTGTTCTTAAATTTATTTGTATTATCTCGTTGGGGTTTGGGGGTAAGGGAACGATGCCCAACGTTGTATGAATTGTTAAGGGACCTGTGTTGGTTTGGGATAAAACTTGGGTAATGGAAAGGGATGGCTGGCCCGCCGACAAGGCCCAGCCTATGATCCATGTGTTGAGGTTTCCAATACCTAAGGGGTATGGGTGGGGGGCGGGGGTGCAATGAGGGTTTCACAAAAGGTGGTCGGAATCCCTTTTTCCAATTAAATACCCTTCCCAGATTAAAATCATCCAGGTCACTTCTCATTTTGCCCAGTTTCACTTCGATCAATCTGTCCTCATCTTTTTTTGTATGTTGTTTCAAGGTGTTAAACCAAGTAATAGGCACATTTGATGAAAGTGTACTGAGGTGGGATATGTTAGTCTTAAGTTGTTGTATTAGGTCCAAATATTTTTGCTCACGCTGCTTAATAATAGTTTGCATCCATCCAAGCAGTGTGAGCAAAAATATTTGGACCTAATACAACAACTTAAGACTAACATATCCCACCTCAGTACACTTTCATCACATTTGCCTATTACTTGGTTTAACACCTTGAAAAAACATACAAAAAAAAGATGAGGACAGATTGTTCGAAGTGAAACTAGGCAAAATGAGAAGAGACCTGGATGATCCTCTTTTTTTCTAATTTTTTCTTATTTTTATTTGAATTTTTTTTCTTATTTTCATTTCCATTTTTATTTTCACTTACATTTTTATTTGCATTATTATTATTATTATAATTTTTAATTCATATTAATTTTTATTTTTATTATTAGTATTTTTATTATTATTATTATTATTTTACTACTTATTTATGTATTATTATTTATCACATATCTTTTTATTGTTCTTTATTATTTTTCACCATCATTTTCATACCAATTTACCATGTCATCCTATAGAGCGTTTTTAGAAACGACCCAATACGCCTTCTCTTTGCCTTTTTTTTTCTAATATTCTTTTTTCTAATATTCATTGTTGCCCATTAAAATATTTTTGTCCATTGTTTTCTCACATGCATTTCTATTTTTATTTTATTTTACTTTTGGTCCTTGTTGTATTTTGCCGATTTTCCCTTTCCTTTGTTTATCCAATCTCCCCTGACCTTTTTAATACACTTTGGCCATCAAGGCTTTGCATGGCAAGCTCGCAAAAAGAAAGGACACTAGGACTCAGGAGCTCTGTCCACAGAGCTTATAAGCCCTCATCCAACATGGCCCCCACTAGGCCTGAAGAAGAAGCGCATGCTCCGCAAACGCGTCGCCTATTGGTCCTTTGAGTAACCCGGAAGTGCCGTCATCCACACGGCCCAACGTTTACCCAGACCTGTCGTCATCCTCCCGGCTCCCTGTGTGATTGAGGTCCAGGAAGCGTCGGCAAACACCGGCGCAACCTGCTCCACTATGCCAGCCTGCAGCCATCGGATTGACTCTCCACCTGGACATTCCGACATCTCATGTTTGACACGCTTATTTTAACCCTACTCTTGTGAGTATGTGCGCTCTACTTGCCCATTACATTTCTTGTAATATACTGCACTTAGAGTGGCGCCTTTGTGCTTTCTCCCACATCCAAAAGTAGTTCCTGCACTACTTGTGCCGACTTCAGGGGCGATTTCAATAGACATCTGTGCACGAACTCGTACAGCTGACTTTCAAGTCGCCCCAGACTAAATGTGGCTTTGAAATCGTGCGAGTTCAGATGAACTTGCACGATTTCAAAGCGGTGTTTAGTGTAAACGGGAGCTGAAAGATAATGCAACAATATGAAAACAACTAAAGGGTAGAGATTAAAATTATAGCAAATGCCTATTTGTGTCTTGTTCTCTTAAACTTGACAATTTAAGGCTTGCAGGAATGGTCTTAAGTAAATAATAAAAAAATGGAATTCAAAAATTAGAAAGGCAAATGGGAAATAATAAAGGGTGAGACTAAACTGGAAGAGGGGAAAAAATACACTATATTACCAAAAGTATTGGGACACCTGCCTTTACATGCACGTGAAATTTAATGGCATCCCAGTCATAGTCCGTAGGGATCAATATTGAGTTGACACACCCTTTGCCGCTATAAAAGCTTCAGCTCTTCTGGGAAGGCTGTCCACAAGGTTTAGGAGTGTGTCTATGGGAATGTTTAACCATTCTTTGTGTGGTCAGGCACTAATGTGAACGAGATGGCCTGGCTCGCACTCTCCACTCTAATTCATCCCAAAAGTGTTCTATAGGGTTGAGGTCAGGACTCTGTGTAGGCCAGTCAAGTTCCTCCACCCCAAACTCGCTCATCCATGTCTTTATGGACCTTGCTTTGTGTACTGGTGCGCAGTCATGTTGGAACAGGAAGGGGCCATCCCCAAACTGTTCCCACAAAGTTGGGAGCATGCAATTGTCCAAAATGTCTTGGTATGCTGACACCTTAAGAGTTCTTTTCACTGGAACTAAGGGGCCAAGCCCAACCCCTGAAAAACAACCCCACACCATAATCCCCCATCCACCAAAAGATTTGGACCAATGCACAAAGCAAGGTCCATAAAGACATGGATGAGCAAGTTTGGGGTGGAGGAACCTGAGTCCTGACCTCAAACCAATAGAACACCTTTGGGATGAATTAGAGCGGAGACTGCGAGCCAGGTTTTCTTGTCCACATCAGTGCCTGACCTCACAAATGCGCGCTTCTTGAAGAATGGTCAAACATTCCCATAGACATAGACACATTGCTAAACCTTGTGGGCAGCCTTCCCAGAAGAGTTGAAGCTGCTATAGCTTTGGTGATTGACACAGACACATAGAACCCACAACAGAGGAGAGATCCTCAGACACTAGATTTTTTTATTTTATTTTTCACTCGTATTTATAAATTATTTTTTAATTCTTACACCTAATTATTGATATAACAACTATAGCAGCACTATTAAAATTATATTATTTACCTGATTCACCTGATTTGACACTTAATCTGACACACTAGACACATACACAGATTTTTTTTTTTTTACAATTAAAATAAGATAAACACATTCAAAAAGGAAAGTAGAGGGCGGGACTTTGTATGAGGCACACGGACACAAAGAGATAACTTTGATGGAGGACAGCTTTTAATTGGTTCAAATCGCAATACAATTTCATATTTAAATTTTATGCATTTTGCTATATATCAATACTTTTTTATATTTCATCCGAACCAAATATTGCACAATAGTAAATAGTTAATAAATATTCCATCAAGGATATTTCATATATTTGCAGATACACAGTACATATCTTCCAGACATTGCAGTCGCTACCTATGCAACTTGGTAATCCACTAAAACATTTTTTTTTTTTTTTTTTTTAAAAAGGAGACATAAGCAGGGGGGGATTTGGTATATATTGGAAGGAACGTCCATAAAGGTTGATGGGTATATACACTTATCGGTAGATATTAGCTCTATGCATTTCGGGCCTTGCGGGCCGCTCATCAGGAGCAAAAACCAAAGTGATCATCTGGGGATGAAAAAGACAGATACATTTTAATGATCTAAAAGAATGCTACAGAGCTGGTGGGCAAACATAGAATAGGAGAAAAATCCCCCACCCATACATTTAACCCACAGAACTTACGGATGCGTCTGCATGGGGGTGGTGTGTCCACGAGAGTCACGGACCAGCCAGAGGGCGTCACAACCGGGAGCTGGGGAGGCATGGCAGGGCGACAACGACCCATACTGACAACGCCCCGTGAGGGTGGAAAAATAAAATTCAAAGTGGTTGTGAGCTATGTAGGGTAAACCCAAATGTGGGGACCTCTGTGAAAAAAGAAAAAAAAATTAAAACTGTCACACTGAAAAAATGTTGTAACACTAAAAGCTGTGTGTATCTGTATGTGAAAAAGTGGTGTGTGTCAGGGTGTGGGGGAGGGTAGTGTGAGGTGAGAGGACATTAATTAGGCAGGGAAAGAAAAGAAAAAGGGAGAAAAAGAAACAGAAAAGGCTGAGAAAAAAAGAAAAAAAAAAGGAGCAATAAAGGGGATTAAAGATAAGAAAGCCAAATAGTGAGTGAATATTGGGAAGAGAAGAAGATACCTGTTGCAAAGTGGAAAAGACATACAGATAAAAAGGCCAGATAGTGTGTGAATATTGAGGAGAAAAGAAAATACCTATTGCAAAGTGAAGAGAGCAAGTTATGCAGTGTGAGTGCTGTTCCAAACTGAGAAGTGATGTGTGTGATCCTGAGTGTAGGGCCCAACAAAGGGAGAGGCTTATATGGGAAGTGCCGCCATAACCACGCCCCCAACGTCACACTGACACATGCAAGTGGGGGAGAGAGGAGGGAAGGCGCCATCAACCAGGCCGTAAGACCAGGCGAGATGCGCCCAACCAACCAATCATTCCCCCCTGCGCGCCAGCTATGGAACACACTAACGTCGGTGGTGCAGTGCCCGAAGGACACCGCACGCCCGGTGTGCTATGCGTGACGTCGACGTGCAGTGGCGGAACCCCCACTCACCCCAGGCCACAACAAGGCGAAGGGAGAGGGGGGGACCCCAGTGCACGTCGCAGCTCCCTGAAGCGAAGGCGACGGCAAAGTCCAATGAAGGACATGCACAGGACCACCCACATGCATACGCATTAGCATTATAAAAAATGAAAAAATGGAGCAGGGTAGGATGTTGGAAAAAAATGTTACCGTTTTTTGGGAGGAATTAGTTGTAAAGTAGAATATACGCGAGCTGGACATCGAGTTTAGCTAACGAAGGAGCCATGTGTGGGAAATTCAAAAAATATATTAGTGCGACCGTGTGCCTCCATCCCTAATTGATTGATAAAAAAGGGGAAAAAAAGAAGGGGTTTTTTGGGACTTTAAATGAGGTTCAGGGGCCGTTCAGATCCCCTCCTCCATCCCGGGTTTAGTATTCAAAAAGGAAAGTAGAGGGCGGGACTTTGTATGAGGCACACGGACACAAAGAGATAACCTTGATGGAGGACAGCTTTTAATTGGTTCAAATCGCAATACAATTTCATATTAAAATTTTATGCATTTTGCTATATATCAATACTTTTTTATATTTCATCCGAACCAAATATTGCACAATAGTAAATAGTTAATAAATATTCCATTAAGGATATTTCATATATTTGCAGATACACAGTACATATCTTCCAGACATTGCAGTCGCTACCTATGCAACTTGGTAATCCACTAAAACATTTTTTTTTTTAAAAAAGGAGACATAAGCAGGGGGGGATTTGGTATATATTGGAAGGAACGTCCATAAAGGTTGATGGCGGCCTGGTTGATGGCGCCTTCCCTCCTCTCTCCCCCACTTGCATGTGTCAGTGTGACGTTGGGGGTGTGGTTATGGCGGCACTTCCCATATAAGCCTCTCCCTTTGCTGGGCCCTACACTCAGGATCACACACATCACTTCTCAGTTTGGAACAGCACTCACACTGCATAACTTGCTCTCTTCACTTTGCAATAGGTATTTTCTTTTCTCCTCAATATTCACACACTATCTGGCCTTTTTATCTGTATGTCTTTTCCACTTTGCAATAGGTATCTTCTTCTCTTCCCAATATTCACTCACTATTTGGCTTTCTTATCTTTAATCCCCTTTATTGCTCCTTTTTTTTTTTTCTTTTTTTCTCAGCCTTTTCTGTTTCTTTTTCTCCCTTTTTCTTTTCTTTCCCTGCCTAATTAATGTCCTCTCACCTCACACTACCCTCCCCCACACCCTGACACGCCACTTTTTCACATACAGATACACACAGCTTTAAGGCCTCATGCCCACGGGCGTTTTTTCAGCCGCGTTTTTGAGCGTTTTTTACAGCTTAAAAACGCCTGTCCATGTTAGTCTATAGCTTCATGCCCACCTAGGCGTTTTTGAGCTGTAAAGAGCATAGGCGTTTGTAAGCTGTAAAAAAAACCCAGGGCCAGTGCGTTCCTCAGCGTCAGAACTAGGCAGGAAAAAACGCGAGCGTCAAAAAACGCGCAAAAACGCGCACTAACGCGCACTAACGCGCACTAACGCGCAAAAAACGCGCACTAACGCGCGGTCGCGTTTTTTGCTCCGACGTTTTTTTTTTTTTTTGTTTTTTTTTTTTTTTTCAAAAAAAAAAAAAAAAAAAAAAAAAAAAATATTTACAATAACATGGACAGGCGTTTTTAAGCTGTAAAAAACGCTCAAAAACGCAGCTGTAAAAACGCCAGTGGGCATGAGGCCTTAGTGTTACAACATTTTTTCAGTGTGACAGTTTTAATTTTTTTTTCTTTTTTCACAGAGGTCCCCACATTTGGGTTTACCCTACATAGCTCACAACCACTTTGAATTTTATTTTTCCACCCTCACGGGGCGTTGTCAGTATGGGTCGTTGTCGCCCTGCCATGCCTCCCCAGCTCCCGGTTGTGACGCCCTCTGGCTGGTCCGTGACTCTCGTGGACACACCACCCCCATGCAGACGCATCCGTAAGTTCTGTGGGTTAAATGTATGGGTGGGGGATTTTTCTCCTATTCTATGTTTGCCCACCAGCTCTGTAGCATTCTTTTAGATCATTAAAATGTATCTGTCTTTTTCATCCCCAGATGATCACTTTGGTTTTTGCTCCTGATGAGCGGCCCGCAAGGCCCGAAATGCATAGAGCTAATATCTACCGATAAGTGTATATACCCATCAACCTTTATGGACGTTCCTTCCAATATATACCAAATCCCCCCCTGCTTATGTCTCCTTTTTTTTAAAAAAAAAATGTTTTAGTGGATTACCAAGTTGCATAGGTAGCGACTGCAATGTCTGGAAGATATGTACTGTGTATCTGCAAATATATGAAATATCCTTGATGGAATATTTATTAACTATTTACTATTGTGCAATATTTGGTTCGGATAAAATATAAAAAAGTATTGATATATAGCAAAATGCATAAAATTTAAATATGAAATTGTATTACGATTTGAACCAATTAAAAGCTGTCCTCCATCAAAGTTATCTCTTTGTGTACGTGTGCCTCATACAAAGTCCCGCCCTCTACTTACTTTCCTTTTTGAATACTAAACCCGGGATGGAGGAGGGGATCTGAACGGCCCCTGAACCTCATTTAAAGTCCCAAAAAACCCCTTCTTTTTTCCCCCTTTTTATCAAGATAAACACATAATCTCTTACACGGTTAAGTGATTGGAGCGGAGGTGAAGGGATATGGAGAGGGGGGGGGAAGGAGCCTGTTGAAAAGGGAAACAAATAACAGGAAATAGGGAGGTTCTCCCCTATAACACTGTACGATATAAGGTGGGTGTAAATAGGTTACTGTGGTGTACAGGTCCGGATATATGTTGTAGGGTGGGCTGGGGGGGGGCACAGGTAGAGGGGGAGGGAGAGAGGAGAGAGAGGAGGAGGAAGAGTAGAAAATGTAGATATATATGAAGTAGAAAGATTAGATAAGAGGAAGAAGTGTTGAGGCAACCTTACCTATTATATGTGAGTCATATACCTATCTTAACGATCTTTAATGTATGTTTAGAAGGGCGCCCCTTTCCTTACTTAACCTTTCAGTTTTGTATTTGGTTAAAAATGAATGTATAATTAAATTTATAAATGTACTTATATACGATAACAAACTATGAGGAGCTACATTATACCCTAGGTTTAGAAGAATCTTGATTATTTGTTATTCTAATCTCTTATTTTTACTTTTTTAATTATGAAAATACATTAATATGGTGTGACAGTAGGAGCTACTGTCACGGTAAAATGGACAGTTTGCTGGACACAGGGTCTGCACATTTGCAAGGTGCAAGACTACAGAGCGTAGATGTGGATTGGAGAAGACTGCTTTCGCAGCTTTCTCCAGGTTTTGGAATTCTGGAATGGGGCTTTGTAGTTTGGAGATTCCACAGTGTCTTGGGAGGGATGGGATCTCCAACCCTGTGTCCAGACTTTGCTGATTACCAGCAGCGTGTGTGCTCAGGTGAGAACAGCCCTTATAATGAATGTATGGGAAGACCTCATGGCTCCCAGTTGGAGACGGCTCCACACCAAGAGACAGGAGGTCTTCAGGAGTCAGAGAGGCTGTAGGAGACAGCCAAGAAGTTGGTGACTGCAAGAGGCAGCCAGAAAGTTGGTGACTGCAAGAGGCAGAGCTGTGGACGCTAAAGGGAAGCCGTCTACTTTGAGGAGTCTAGTGGTCTGGCTGACCAGGATAAAGTGCAGAAGTACTGCTACAGAGAGCCAGGTGGGCTAGCATTTTCTGTTCTGTGTATTTAATGGAGAAGAACCCCTGCGTAGGAAACCTTTGTTTGGACTTTTATTTTGCCTTTTTAAATAAAAATGGGCTACCACGCCCTTAAATATAGTTCCTGACTGGTTTGAATCGCTGGACAAACGCATCTACCACTTGAGCTAAACAACCCCTATCTCACAAGTGGTGGATTCAGCGGGCACAAGACGGTGGAATCCGGGTCCTTGCTCCACGGTGAGTTCAGGTCAGGAACTGTTGGCTGTGTGTGGAAGTGCAGCCAGGCAAAAGGCATTGCGTGTTGCAGGTGGTGTACCTGTGAATGAAAACTATTTTTTTTTTCTGCGGTGAACTGCTGCTAGCTGTGTGTGGCAGCCAGGCAAACTGCATTGCACAGAAGTTCAATTGATGGACTGTGTTGCATACAGGTGGTGTACCTGTGGAAGTGAGCTCAGCGTGGCCTGAAGATGTCTCCACCTAGAAGGGTCAGTCCAAAAGGCCTAGTGATGCGTGAGACAGTGAATGGATGGTTCAAGCGTAATCGCAAAGACTGGGATGCAGTGCAAGGGGCTGTGATCGTGGCCTCTGACTATATGCAACCCATGCTGCCTACAGAGGATGTTGGGGACTTCCTGCTAAGATTTTAAAAAGTTGCTGTAAAGAGAAAATGGCCTAGGAACCGGTGGCCAAAATTGCTGCAAACATTGTTACGGATAGAGTACCGGTCAGTTTACCATTTGATGGATGGGGACCAGGATGACTACCGCAGGTTTAAAGAGGAAATCCTTCTAAGAGGAGAGTTCCATCGTATCATGGGCCGCCAGCAATGCTCCAGGTTGGGAGAAGTGTCACCGGTAGACTTCGGTTTTGGAAATCCTGATTGCCTGCTACAGGATATGGTAAGACTGTTGCAATTTGTGGGTCTGATCCCAGTGAAGTGGCATTGTGTTCGGTGGGGAGATCCGCAGGTGTAAAAATGGACTTGCTGCAGTGTGCTACCCAGATCAGCGGGGAGACACAGGTTAAAACCCAGCTTGCCTCAAGGTCAAGGACTGAAAAGGACATGTGGACTCTGTGTGCACCTAAGGTAATCCAGCAGAGTGCTGGTAGAGATGTGCTAGGGGTAACCAAAGCAGTTGGCGTGCCATGTTCCCTAGAGACAGTGACAGGTGCTGCAGAGTTGCCAAGGGAAACCGCCAAGGAGCCTGCAGTGGTGAGGCAAGTGGTTTCCCAGGACAACTGTGAAGCCGCCCTAGTAGGAAAAATAATTCCTTTGGAGAGGAAGGGTGGTGAGCTGAGTAGCACGCAGGGTGCCATGCGTTATGACAAAAGAAAATCTGATAGAGCTTATGAAACTGCTATGTTTATGAATGCTGATGATAAAGGTATTGCTGATGATACATATACTTATGGTGATGTGTTCTTTAATAATGAGAAAAGGGGGATGTCTCCCTTGGCAACCAGAAGCGGAGCCACAGTGTTGTCCATGGACATCTCTGGGGGTCTCCAGGTGTTGGAGCCAGAGATTGTCCAGGACAGCCCTGATATTGCTCTGATGGAACAAACTGGGTCTACACCATGCAATGAGAGTTTGTGTGAGCAGTCCATTTATCATATGTGTAACCCAGTTGGTAAGGGGTTAAGTCAGCTGGCCAGAGCTGAAGGTACACAGCTGAGTGTGTTAGCGCCCCCAGAGCAAGGTAGTGATGGTGTATTGCAGCCTGCCTTGTTTGATGAAGCTTTAGCAAAGAGTAAAAGCATGTTGTCAAAATGTGATTTATAGAGAACTGACAAAGTTACTGTTTGCGCTACAGAATCCCAGGTGCCTCCTAGAGCCGATGATGAGGTACTGCTGAGCCCTCATAATGGAAGCACAACGGATTGGGACAGTTGGGCCAAACAATTACTAGCCATGATAGACAAGGCTATGTTGAGCTACAGGGGTGTGAATACAACAACTGCTATGCCAGACAGGGAAATCGCAAAGCGACCGATGGTTGAGGGTGCGTTGGTCTCTACAAGGGTTGTTTCCCCCCAGTCGGTAGGACCAGATCAGGGCACATGCATGGCAGATGTGGTGTTCACAGCCCAGCCGCTGAATGTCAAGTGTGAAGGTGACAATGTAACAAATGTTTACGTGCAGGGGCTCATTGTTGAGTTGGAAGGGATGAGTGGGAGACATGCGTCTGACAGTGTTCCAGAGGAGCATCAGGCTGTGATGGGTACCGTCAGTGAGGTGGAGGCCTGTTTAAATGTCTCGGCCCCTCAAGCCGCAGTGAATGAGCCCCTCCATGTCTCTGATAAGGTTAAGGTCACCAAAAATGTTTTGCATATTGATGTGGAGTGTGTAGAAATTACAGATATGTTAGTGGAACTGCTTGAAATGGTGAAAGCACAGTCCTTGTATACCTGGATGCCTCCGTTACAGTCGGATGTGGGGGTGCTGCGTGGTACCAATGGATGGAGTCAGGTAGTACAACCTGTGCTGGTTAAAATTAATCACCAGTGGAACTGGTTGGTACAGTGCTTTCTAATAGTGTGGCAAATGATCTCCCAGTTTCCTGTGAGGGTGCTTCCGGATACGGTTCAGTACGGAAGGCGCTCTGGGGGGCTGCTGGAGACACAGGTCTCTCCGCCTGATGCAGTGATGGACATGTCTGCTAGTGCCGTCCGAGGTGCGGCTGAGCAGGGATTAGTAAATGGCGCGGATACTGCCTCACCCGCTAGACCTCCTAAGAAGGAAGGGCCAGATATGGACGTGGCAAAAGCAGAGATTCTGTCTGTCACTTGCAGAGAGGTACAAGTTGGGGTACCCGGAGACGCTCTCAAATATAGTATGGAGAGGAACAAAAATTGTAACATGGGAAAAATGTGAGTTGGCAAAGATTGGTACTGCTAGAAATGGGTCATGCGTTGTTCAATGTCAGTTGTTGGGGCAACTGCCCACAGAGATTTGGACAACAGGTGAAGTGAAGCCTTGTAAAGGTCTCATAGGGAATAGCTGCTCACCTGTGTGTTGTCCCTCCTTGGGCTTGGCCCTAACAAACCCTGAACAAGAAATAACTGACGATATTGATAATTGGAGAAATGGTGACTTATTACTGAATGTTAATGTAAATAATGGCCTGGATATGAAAATGAATAATTTCTTGGAAAATGAGTGTGATACACAGATGTTGAACCCTGGGGAGTTGGTAGTCAAGGGCAAAGGAGTTGGTAAACCCAAGGGACCTATTGTGATGGGAAAAACGGGTACCAGTGAGGGAAAAGGTGGTTTCTCATCAGGCGTAGTGTCTGGAGCAGGTTCCTTACAGAATCCAGAAACTGAGTTTAAAGGAAGTAGCAGGAAAGGCAGGGGGCTGTCAGAAACTAAACGTGAGCTCAGGAACCCCAAAGACAGAGGGAGTAGGCTGGGGATACAGAAAGGTAGGACCCCGTTGCGATCCTGGGTAAGGCGTGCCGGGAAACGCACCTGAAAAAAGATTGGGCCTACGCAGCGAACAGCTGGCACAGAGGTGCCCCAATCAAGGATTCGGGCTTGTGTGTTCCGCCCCCTTCGGGTCCGAAACATGGGGGGAGATATGTGACAGTAGGAGCTACTGTCACGGTAAAATGGACAGTTTGCTGGACACAGGGTCTGCACATTTGCAAGGTGCAAGACTACAGAGCGTAGATGTGGACTGGAGAAGACTGCTTTCGCAGCTTTCTCCAGGTTTTGGTATTCTGGAAAGGGGCTTTGTAGTTTGGAGATTCCACAGTGTCTTGGGAGGGATGGGATCTCCAACCCTGTGTCCAGACTTTGCTGATTACCAGCAGGGTGTGTGCTCAGGTGAGCACAGCCCTTATAATGAATGTATGGGAAGACCTCATGGCTCCCAGTTGGAGACGGCTCCACACCAGGAGACAGGAGGTCTTCAGGAGTCAGAGAGGCTGTAGGAGACAGCCAAGAAGTTGGTGACTGCAAGAGGCAGCCAGAAAGTTGGTGACTGCAAGAGGCAGAGCTGTGGACGCTAAAGGGAAGCCGTCTAGTTTGAGGAGTCTGGTGGTCTGGCTGACCAGGATAAAGTGCAGAAGTACTGCTACAGAGAGCCAGGTGGGCTAGCATTTTCTGTTCTGTGTATTTAATGGAGAAGAACCCCTGCGTGGGAAACCTGTGTTTGGACTTTTATTTTGCCTTTTTAAATAAAAATGGACTACCATGCCCTTAAATATAGTTCCTGACTGGCTTGAATCGCTGGAAAAACGCATCTACCACTTGAGCTAAACAACCCCCATCTCACAATGGTTTTATTCTTAGAGTTTTCTTAGACAAAGGTCCCTACCTAGGCCTCCCTTAAACGCGAGGATACTAGTGAAAGATAATTTGAAAGTAGTACCGCCCAATCTATCAGTACAGTAAATAATTTTCTAAGGGGATGGGAGAGCCATAGTAGAGATATAATTTAACGATTTAAACTTGGAGGTAAATTAAGAAAAGATAAAGAATGAATGATGTTTAATTATTAGATAATAAGGTCATTTTTATATGTTGGTTTGTTTACGGACAAAGAAATGGTCCGGAGCCTGCTCCAATTTTGTTTAAGTATAATAGATATGTAAGCTGTATTGACTAGATATAAGAATAGAAAGGATGTAGACTTATTTCAATGACCCTGGTGAAATAGTACTTATTCCACTAAAAAGACGGGATTAATTAGAGGGGTTGGGGGGAGGGGGGAGAGAGGGAGGGGGAGTAGGAAGGGAGGAGAAGATGGAGGAATTAGACGTTATGAGAGATATGAAAGAAATTAAAGAATCTTAGTAAGAAAGGTGAACAGATAAAGTTTAGTGAGAGGAAGGAAAGATGGAAGGAACGTGATTCACTAGAACAGACTATTGTTGCTCTTTCTTATATAAAAGTTGTGGAAACAAGGAGGGAAGGAAGGTTAAATGAAGATGAAAAGATATTGAGGATATGTTTAAATTTGAATGTTAATGTAAATTGTAAGATAATAGCCGGTTGGGGGGAGTAGGTCTGAGCTCCTCGGCCCACTTGGACCCAGCCCCCAAATAAGTTTTACACCAACTGAAGCCAGAGTAAATGGCTCAGTAAGGGTGTTTCCCCTTAGGGGCTCAGAGGGAATAGAAGGTAGAGGCAGAGGGGAGGGAGGTATTAGGAGTTCACTTCTTTTTTTTTTTGTTGAGGAGAGATGGATAGGGTGAAGATCACCTCCCTGAACGCCAAAGGCCTTAATGTCCCAGAAAAAAGAAAGATGCTGTTGAATGACCTGAAGCGTTCAGGGACAGACATTGCTTATATACAGAAAACACATTTCCGAGGGGGAGTGCTCCCATTTCTCAAACAGATTATTCCCTTGTACATATCATGCACCGAACCAACAGGCAAAATCAAAGGGAGTTTCTATATTAATCTCCAACCGGATCCCATGGACCCTTGTGGATAAACGGGTAGATCCCAACGGGAGATTTCTCTTCCTTAAGGGATGTATTGGAAGTGCTAAAGTAACATTGGCCACATTATATGCTCCAAACATACATCAAGATATTTTTTTGAAGAAAATTCTCTCTGAACTAGAGGAATTTACTGAGGCTAAATTGATTCTTGGGGGAGATTTTAATATCTCCCTAGACCCTAGAATTGATACCTCCTCAGAGTCATCGTCAACCCCAGGAGGTATCAGAAGAGGTATCTTGCGGAAGATGCACGAATCACAATTAGTAGATGTTTGGAGGATCCTACACACAGAAGAAAGGGATTATACCTTCTTTTCCAACCCTCATCAAGTGTACTCCCGGATAGACTTATTTTTGATTCCACATTACTTGTTATCAACTGTCTTAGAAACTAGCATTGGAAATATAACTTGGTCAGACCATGCTCCCATCACCTTGTGCCTTTCCCTGTCCAACATGGCTCATCCCCAAGAGAGATGTTGGCGATTAAATGAAAGTTTACTCCAGAATAGGGATGAGCTTCGTGTTCGAGTCGAACATACGTTCGACTCGAACATCGGCTGTTCGATCGTTCGACGAAGATCGAACGATTTGGGCCGTTTGCGCCAAATTCGAGTGACGTGAACGGCCCACAATGCACTACGCCATCGCAGTGTCATCCAGGCGCTGTGATTGGCCAAGCATGCACTGTGACCCCGCATGCTTGGCCAATCACAGCGCCGGCAGCGAGGAGAGCAATGATTGGCCACAGGCAGGATGCCTGTGGCCAATTCTTGCTGAGGGGGTTTAGTACATGCCCCACACTATAAAAGGCCGCCAGCGCGGCGGCCTTGTGTAGTGTGTTCCGGAGCAGGGAAAGAGAAGCATAGGCAGGGACAGTGTCATTTTTTTCCTTTACTAATCCTGGATTCCTTGTGTTTAGGGACAGAGAAGGATAGGTAGGGAGAGTGTCAGTGTGTCATTCTGTGCTAAACCTTGTTTGTAGGGACAGAGAAGGACAGTGAGGGAAAGTGTCAGTGTGCTATTCTGTGCTAAACCTTGTTTGTAGGGACAGAGAAGGACAGTGAGGGAAACTATCAGTGTGCTATTCTGTGCTAAACCAATGTTGCTGAACCATATTTGAAATCCTTGAGTTTAGGGACAGAGAAGGACACTCGGGGAAACTATCAGTGTGCTATTCTGTGCTAAATCTTGTTTGTAGGGACAGAGAAGGACACTCGGGGAAACTGTCAGTGTGCTATTCTGTGCTAAACCAATCTTGCTGAACCATATTTGAAATCCTTGTGTTTAGGGACAGAGAAGGATAGGCAGGGGACAGTGTCAGTGTCTTTGTTGCTAAGCCTCCTGCACAGTATACACCTGAAGGTAGCCCTTATTGCTGTTTTACCATCTCCCTGCAGGCCATCCATTAAAATGTCTGGAAGGCAAACAAGGAGAGGCAGACAGTCAGGAGGCAAAAAAAGAGGGCAAGCAGGCTCTGTGTCTGGGGGCAACAGTGCTGGTCGTGGACGCGGTGCATTGTCATCAGCACATGGCCATGGGACACGCTTGTCCTTCTTTTCAGCAGCTGGACATGTTGAGCCACATCATGCCGAAGACTTGGTAGAGTGGATGACCAAGCCCACCTCATCCTCCTCATCCTCTCTCACCCAGGCTCAGGGTACTGGCAAAGCAGCTGCCAAAGCGTCCTCTTCTCTGGTATCAATGTCATCATTAGGCACTCCTTCCCTAGACCCACCATGTCCTCCTCCTGAGGAGTCACCCGAACTGTTTGAGCACAGTGTTGGGTACATGCTCCAGGAGGATGCCCAGCGTTTCGAAGGATCTGATGATGATACCCAGCTACAGGAAGGCAGTAGCGTGAGAGCAGAGAGAGGGGATGCTCAAGAAGGACAACAATCTGGCAGTCATGCTCCAGCAGCTGCAGCATACTGCCAGATTGGCTCCAGTGATGAGGAGGGAGGGGATGATGAGGTCACTGACTCCACGTGGGTGCCTAATAGGAGAGAGGAGGAGGAGGAGGAGGAGGATGAGGAGGAGGCACATCTCCAACAAGGCAGGATGCCCTTGGGTGGCCAGCGTATGGGCAGCACACCGACGGAATCACACGGCAGAGCTCCGCCTGTGCAGGGCGCTGCCTCTGCCCGTCATTCAAAAAGTTCTTTGGTGTGGGCCTTTTTTGAGGCGAGTGCATCAGATCGCACAGCTGCTGTTTGCAACATATGTCTCAAGCGTATATCGCGTGGGCACCACATGCTTGATCAGACATATGTTGACCTGCCATGCAGCTCGTTGGCAAGCCTACCTTAAAGACCCACACCAAAGAACAAAGCGGACCTCTCCTTGCACCGCATCAGCTGGGATCTCCAACCCCACTATACCTTCAGTCCTCTCTGAAACCTGCACTGAGAGGAATGAAGGTGTAGAATTAGGTGTGTCACAGCCAAGTACTTGCGGCCACTCTGCTAGCAGTACACCGACGTCCGATTCTAGCAGGCAAATTTCCCTGCCCCAGCTGCTGGACCGCCAAAAGAAGTTCACTCCCAGCCATCCACATGCCCAGCGGTTGAATGCTAGCTTGGCTAAATTGCTAGCGCTTCAACTGCTGCCTTTTCAGTTGGTAGACTCGGCCCCCTTCCGTGAGTTTGTGCAATGTGCGGTTCCTCAGTGGCAGGTTCCCAAACGCCACTTTTTCTCACGGAAGGAGATTCCGGCTCTCTACAGGCATGTGGAAGGCAATGTCTTGGCCTCGCTGGACAGGGCGGTCAGCGGTAAGGTGCATATTACCGCTGACTCATGGTCCAGCAGGCATGGATAGGGATGTTGCCTTTCTTTCACGGCCCATTGGGTCACTCTTTTGGCAGCTGGGAAGGATGCAGGACAAGGTGCAGTAGTGTTGGAGGTTGTTCCACCGCCACGCCTCCAAAATGCTACTACTGGTTGTGACACACCTCTCTCCTCCACCCCCTCCTCTTCTTCTTCCTCCATGGCCTCTTCCTGTGGTTTGTCCTCGGAACCAGCGGTGCTCCGTAGGCGTTCAAGGGGCTACGCAAGTACGCAGGCAAAAAGATGCCATGCCGTGCTTGCGCTGGTGTGTTTGGGGGACAGGAGCCACACTGGGGCAGAGGTCCTGTCTGCTCTGCAGGGGCAGGCCGAGAGGTGGTTGACGCCACGCCAGCTTAAGCCAGGAATGGTGGTTTGCGACAATGGCACCAACCTCCTCTCCGCCCTCCGACAGGGACAACTGACCCATGTGGCCTGTATGGCTCACGTCCTTAACCTAGTGGTGCAGCGGTTCTTGGGCAGGTACCCGGGCTTACAGGATGTCCTGAGCCAGGCCAGGAAAGTCTGTGTGCATTTCCGCAGATCTTATAATGCCAGTGCTCGCCTGGCTGAGCTGCAAATGGAGTTGAACCTGCCCAAGAACCGCCTTATATGTGACATGCCCACCAGGTGGAACTCAACGTTGGCCATGCTGCAGCGGCTGCACATGCAGCAGAGGGCCATCAATGAGTACCTGTGCGACTACGGCACCAGGACAGGGTCAGGGGAGCTCGGGTTTTTTTCACCACGCCAGTGGGGCATGATCAGGGATGCATGCACTGTCCTGGCACCATTTGAGGAGGCCACGAGGATGGTGAGCAGTGACAGTGCATGCATCAGTGACACTGTACCTTTTGTCCACCTGTTGGAGCACACGCTGCATGGAATAATGGACAGGGCACTTGAGGCAGAACAGAGGCAGGAAGAGGAGGACTTCCTTGCCTCTCAAGGCCCCCTTTACCCAGACAGTGTTCCTTCTGTCCCACCCATCGCACAGGAGGAGGAGGAGGAGGATTGTGTCACCATGGAAGTGGAGGCTGGCACTCAGCATCATCAGCAGCAGTCTTTTAGGGATGATTTGCAGTCCCAAGAAACCAGTGGACTTGTACGTGGCTGGGAGGAGGTGGCAGCGGATCATGTCGTCCTTAGTGACCCAGAGGACTCCGGACTGAATGCCTCAGCTAACCTACGCTGCATGGCCTCCCTGATCCTGCAAAGTCTGCGGAAGGATCCTCGTATTCTTCGGATCAAGGAGAGGGACCATTACTGGCTGGCCACTCTCCTTGATCCACGGTACAAGGGTAAGGTTGCGGACCTTATGTTACCGTCGCAGAGGGAGCAGAGGATGAGACAACTCCGGGAGGCCTTGCAGAAAGGTCTGTGCAACGCGTTCCCAGAGACTGGGAGGTTACAAACTCCTGGTCCTGGACAACGAGTTGCTGAGGCTTCGGGCAGTCAAAGAAGGAGCGGTGGGGAAGGTGGCCGTCTGACTGATGCGTTCAGACAATTCTTTAGTCCGCAGCCCCAAAGTATGATCGGTTCCAGCAACCATCGCCAGCGTCTGATATACATGGTGCAGGAATACCTAGGGGCAAGGTCAGACTTGGACACCTTCCCCACCGAAAATCCTCTGGCTTACTGGGTCTTGAGGATGGATCACTGGCCAGAGCTTGCACAGTATGCAATTGAGCTACTGGCCTGTCCTGCATCCAGTGTTCTTTCAGAACGCACATTCAGTGCTGCTGGAGGATTTGTCACGGATCACAGGGTGCGCCTGTCCACCGACTCGGTTGATCGACTGACTTTCATCAAGATGAACCAGTCTTGGATCACCACCAGCTACCACACACCTGATGCTGATATAACAGACTAATTGATTTTAAAATGTCACATCCCTTCAAGACTGATGCTGATGCTGAGTGCCTGTGCTGTTATGTTGACTGGCTATCCTCCTCCTCCTCCTCCTCAATGATCCGATTAATGATGATAGCTTGGAAGATCATTTTGGTTTATGGGTGCCGCCACCAGTGGCTAAGGCCCAATTTTTCAGCCCCTGTTTAACAGGGGCGTGTAATTACAATTTTTGATGCAATACTTTGCAACAGGCGTCATTGCTGTGCTCCAAGTACAGTATCTGTGAGGGGTTGCAGTGTTGTGCCACCAGTGCCTAAGGCCCAATTTTTCAGCCCCTGTTCAACAGGGGCATGCAATTATAATTATTGATCTAATAATTCACAGCAGGGCCCATTGCTGCGCCCACCAAGAGTAACTGTCAGGCCTTACAGTGTTGTGTCAACACCACCACCACCACCACCACCACCACCAAAGGCCCAATTTTTCAGCCCCTGTTCAACAGGGGCATGCAATTATAATTATTGATCTAATAATTCACAGCAGGGCCCATTGCTGCGCCCACCAAGAGTAACTGTCAGCCCTTACAGTGTTGTGGCACCAGCACCACCATCAAAGGCCCAATTTTTACTACCACTGTTCAACAATTATATGTTATTACAATTCCTGATATAATAGTTGACAGCAGGGCGTTCCAGCACCCACCAAGAGTAACTGTGAGTGCTTACAGTGTTGTGCCAACACCAACACCTAAGGGGCCAATTTCTGCAGAGTATATACGGCAGGTCCCTACTTTCAAACATCCAACTTACAAACGACTACTACTTGCAAACGGAAGAAGACAACAGGAAGTGAGAGGAAATCTACCCCTTGGAAGGAAAATTCTCTCCTGTAAGAATTAATATGGGAGAAAGGTGTCTCCTCTCTACTGATGCTTTATCACCAATCCTTGTTTCAATAAAAACACCACATTTCAAAAACAGTTGTCATTG
The DNA here is from genome assembly GCA_029206835.1 of Rana muscosa. Classification (NCBI taxonomy): domain Eukaryota; kingdom Metazoa; phylum Chordata; class Amphibia; order Anura; family Ranidae; genus Rana; species Rana muscosa. Next base: position 638,005,360 of record CM055116.1, read on the forward strand.
GGACGCAAAGTGAGGTGAAATGTTCTGAACAGGGGCACAGACAGCAAAACAAATGTTACAGGGGTGATAACCCTTCCCTATGTTTTCCAAAAAGCTTAAAAATAGGTATTTGGGCTGGAGCTACACTTAAACAATGTAGCTGTTCAAAATTACAAACAGATTCTACATAAGAACAAACCTACAGTCCCTGTCTTGTATGCACCGCCTGTATACGGCTGTTCAGAGTATATAGGGCCTTTTTTATTTTGTGTGCGGGGTTCCCCTTAATATCCATACAAGACCCAAAGGGGCTGGTAATGGGATGGGGTAGGGGGGGGGGGTGATGGGGTAGCTATGCCATTTTTCTTAAAGATTTTCATCCATATTACCGGGACCAGACATTACATTAAAGCCGCAAGCAGTTTTAAATGGCTTTTTTTCCTTTAGAAATGTAATTTTGTGCAGGGACAGTTCTAAACACGGGAAACACGTGGCACTTCACAGGCATACTTTAGACACCCCCCAGGTACAATATTTAAAGGAATATTTGACTTTTTTTTTTCACTTTATGCATCATTAAAATGACTGCTCCCGAAAAACGGCCGTTTTTAAAACTTCTTTTTGCATTGATACATGTCCCCTGGTGCAGAACCCGGGTTCCCAAACTCTGTTTAGGACAATAACATGGACAATAGTCGTTATAATTAGCACTTTAGAATTCGAACGTTCGCATCCATTGTATTTAATAGGGTTCTAATGTTCGTGCGAACTTTCGGTCCGTTCGGGGGTTCTGGTGCGAACCGAACCCGGGGGTGTTCGGCTCATCACTACTCCAGAACCCCGAAGTGAGAGAAGACGTAAATAAAGAGATGATAGAGTACTTTCAAATAAATGATACTCCAGGAAGTGATCCGTGTATGGTCTGGGAGGCCCATAAGACAGTGATTAGAGGGATTTTGATCAAACATGGATCAATTCTGAAGAAGAGAAGAGAGAAACAAACTAGGATCCTACTAGAGGAGATTCACGCATTAGAAACGCAGCACAAAAACGTACAATTACCCTCGGTAGGTAGGGAACTAGGACACCTGAGAAGACAGCTAACTAATATTTTGCGCTTTAGAGCAAAAGCTATGATACAACGAGGAAAGAAAGCAAATTACGAATTAGGAGATACATGCGGTAAACTGTTAGCCGGGAAAATTAAAGAAAAAAACAGATCAACATATATACCACAAATAAAAGGGAGAGAGGGACAATTAATACGGACACCAAAAGAAATTGCCCAGACCTTCGGAGAGTATTATTCTGCCCTTTATAATCTAACACAAGCACCTGCGCCATTGTCTACTATAGAAGAGTACCTTTCATCAACAGGTCTTACTAGGCTACCATCTCCAACTCGCCATAATTTAGAAAAGCCCATATCCGTTGAAGAACTGAATGAGACACTAAAAACGATTAAATATGGAAAATCCCCGGGTCCAGACGGCTTCGGGATAAGATACTATAAAGAGTTTTCGGAGATATTGAGTAAGCATATGACAAAGGTATTCAATGCCGTGGGCCAGACCTCCGCATTCCCTCTGGATACATTAAGGGCTCATATTACGGTAATACCGAAAGAAGGGAAAGACCCAGCGGAATGTGGAAGTTATAGACCCATCTCCTTGCTCAACGTTGATTTAAAACTCTTTACTAAAGTATTAGCTGCTAGACTTCAACCATGGCTTTCGCATTTAATAGACTTAGACCAAGTAGGCTTTGTCCCTACAAGGGAAGGCAGAGACAATACAACTAAGGTTCTTAACTTGGTCTATCATGCAAATGTGATGAACACACCGTGTGTGTTCTTGAATACTGATGCTGAAATAGCATTTGACCGAGTGAACTGGCAGTTTCTTTTTGAAGTATTGAAACAGGTAGGCCTGGGAGATCATATGGTCAACTGGATCTTAGGTGTCTATACGACCCCACAGGCGGCGGTAAAAGTAAATGGTGTTTTTTCAAAATCTTTCAGGATCCCTTACTCTTTGTTCTATCACTAGAACCTTTATTGAATAAAATTTGCTAAAACCCAGACATACAAGGATTACAGGTAGGAGAAGGTACCCATAAGGTCTCAGCTTATGCAGATGACCTGCTGTTCTCCATGACGTCTCCACATACTTCTCTCCCTAATTTATTAGGAGAGATTGAGAAATACGGTACCCTGTCCAACTTAAAAATAAATCATACTAAATCTGAGGCTATGAGTGTCGCTTTAAAGCCATTACTATGTAATACTATCCAAACAAGTTTTGGTTTTAAATGGGGAAAGACACTTAAATATCTGGGTACAAATATACCAGCACAGGAAAAAGATACCTTCAAAATAAATTTTCTACCGATATATAATTTAATACGATCACCCCTTGATAAATGGCGGCATGGTCTACATTCATGGTTTGGTGGTATAAATATAATTAAAATGACCATCCTTCCAAAAATGTTATATTTACTTCAAGCATTACCAATTATGATCCCCATGACCTTTTTGTGTCAGGTACAAACACTCTTTACAAAATTTATATGGGCAGGGAAACGTCCAAGGATTAAACGAGACTTGCTGACGCTGCCTAAATATTCTGGGGGGATGGCCGTTCCTGATATAAGAAAGTACTACCAAGCAGTGCACATGTTGAGGGTTGTCGACTGGTGCAGACATACTGATTTTAAAAGATGGATTGATATAGAACAACAGATGAGCTCAGTTCCCCTATGCAGAGCGCCCTGGTGTTACTCAGTACTACCGATCTCGCTCAGGAAACATCCTACAATATGCACAACTTTACGGGTTACAGTAAAGAACTGCCGAAATGTGAATTTTTCTTCAAAACAATCACCTTTGTTTCCCATTTTGGGAAATCCTAGTTTCAACCCAGGCATGAAAGAAGGAGCATTTCAAAATCTAAAAGAAAAGGGCCTATACCAGGCCTCACATTTTCTTATTTCGGAAAACTGGCCAACTGTTAAAATTTTGACTCAGGTAGGGGGGTTATTTGAAATAAACTTTTGGCAAGCTTTACAAATTAATAATTTCATGAGATCCCTGGGTCCACCTATAAATTTTCAACGACAATTAACGGCCTTCGAATCATTCTGCGATGAGAAGGAACCACTCTCTCAGGGGATCTCTAAGATGTATAGATTGCTAAATAAACCCCCAGATGATTTTGAGATGCCGTATATTAGTAAATGGGAGAAGGATCTAAATAGGATTTTTACCCCACTCCAACGTAAACAGATTATCTATCTGACATTGAACTCCTCAGTCTGTACGCGGATCCAGGAAGCTAATTACAAAGTTCTGACGCAGTGGTATTATACCCCAGTTCGACTTCATAAAATTTCTAAAGAAAACTCGGACAGGTGTTGGAGATGTGGGGAGGAAAGAGGATCACTATTACATATATTTTGGTCATGTAAAATAATAAGATCATACTGGACGGAGATCCAAAGTATTATACAAGAGCTTACGGACTTACAGCTACCGGATGACCCTGCACTCTTTCTTCTCCACTGCTCACAGTCACCTGTTCAGACTTATAAAAGATCACTACTGTGTCATATGATTAATGCTGCTAAAGCAGGGATTCTGTTGCATTGGAGAGATACTAAACCTCCATCAGTTTTAGAACGGTTAAATAGGATTAGAGAGACAGGGGCCATGGAGGACTTGGTTCTCTCAGCAAAGAACAAGAAAGTCCAATATGAACAAACTTGGAGTAGGTGGAATCTCTATAGGAATTCGGAAAAGGGCAAGAGATTACTGGAGGAAGAATAGTAGAATGAGGAGTATTTAATGGGAAGTATATATTATATATATGGACTACTTAAAGGAGATGTGTACCCTGCGCTGTGTACTTGATAGCCTTGCCATCTCCCTCTCTCCTCTTGGATATTTTTGGAATTTTTTTTTTTTTTGTTTTTTTGGGGTTTTTTTTTCCTCCCCCCGCCCCTCTCCTCTTTTTACCCGGATGCGGGGAGGGGAGGGAGGAAGGGAGTGGGGCTGGGGAATGAGTTTGGGGAATTGGGGAGGTTTGAAATACATTTTGTCAATATTTATATTTATCCCTAGTATATGGGGAAATGTTTTGCTTGTTGCTTTTTTCCTTGTGAAGGACAAAACTTGGAAAAATAAAGAATATACAAAAAAAAAACAAAGGGTGGGCCAACTCAATATTGAACACTACTGAGTAAGACTGGTATGCCATTAAAGTTCATGTGCATGTAAAGGCAGGCATCTCAATACTTTTGGTAATATAGTGTATGTGTATCGAAACATAACAAACTTTAAATAGTAAAAAGATGTGTAGAGAAGCCATACTGACTGGGCTTGAACTATAACTTTCATATTTAGATATGGGGTAGTTGATAGATAAAATATAGAACAATCTGATTTTAAAGCCCTGTACACACGATCGATTTTCTCGACGGTGTAAACACAGTCGAGAAAATCGACGGGAAAAATTAGGAATGGCTTGTTCCCCTACACACGGCCGGCTTTCCCGACATTTTTTCTCTTGGTCGAAAAAAACGACCGTGTGTAGGCTCCCCGGCAGTGTTTTCCTATGGGAAAACTGCCGTGGAAAAAAATGCCGTGAATCGCGACGAGAAAAATTAGAGCATGTTCTAATTTTTCTCGTCGTGATTCATGCCGTTTTTCTCGTCGGGAAAAATGAGGAAAAGCCCACACACGGTCGTTTTTCTCGTCAAAGAGAAAAAATGTAATATTTCCCGATGAGAAAAATGGTCGTGTGTACGCGGCATAAGATGTTTTTTTGTCTGGACATAACATTTACAGTGCACGAGAGGAAGAACAGGGACGTGTGTGTAAACACACACATCCCTGTTCTGTGAGGAGAGTGAGAGTGCGGGGGAAGCAAAGGGAAAGAAAAGACAGATTCTGGTTGTAGGGGGCTAAATTCTTAGAAGGACATAGAGGGCAATCTCTAACAAAGACCTGAAGCTCCGAACTGTATTTTGTCTACCGGGCGCTCGGGTTCGGCACATCACAGATCTGGTAGATTACTGGGAGGGGCTGGGGAAGACTCAGCTGTCATGGTGCACGTTGGCACCAATGACAAAGTCAGGAGCAGATGGAGTGTCCTAAAGAACGATTTTAGGGACTTGGGAGCTAAATTGAGGAAAGGGACCTCCAAGGTGGTATTCTCAGGAATACTACCCGTACATCGAGTAGTGGCGGCTGGTGCTCAAAATTTTTTGGGGGGCGCAAACAAACGGAAAGATTAAAAAAAATATCAATTGCAGCCCCTGTGCCCATGAAATGCGGCCACTGTGCCCATCAAACGCAGCCACTGTGCCCATAAAACACAGCCAGTGTGCCCATTAAACGCTGCCACTGTTCCCATCAACGCAGCCACTGTTCCCATCAACGCAGCCACTGTGCCCATCAAGCGCAGCCACTGTGCCCAAACGCAGCCACTGTGCCAACAAACGCAGCCACTGTTCCCATCAAACGCAGCCACTGTATCCATAAATTGCCACCACTGTGCCCATTAAACGCTGCCACTGTGCCATCAAGCGCAGCCACTGTGCCCATCAAGTGCAGCCACTGTACCATAAATTGCCGCCACTGTGCCATCAAACGCAGCTACTGTAACCATCAATTGCCGCCAGTGTGCCCCATCAATTGCCGCCAGTGTGCCTCATCAATTGCCGCCAGTGTGCCCTATCAATTGCCGCCAGTTTGCCCCATCAAATGCTGCCAGTGTGCCCCCCCACCCGGCACTTACCTGTCTCAGGTCACGGCGCTGTCCTCCACGCTCTATTCCGAGTCCTCGATGTCTTCTTCCGTCCTCTTCTGCTATGATTGGACGCCTGATAGGCGTCCAATCACAGCGCCTGTCGCTTCAGCCAATCAGGTGACAGGTAACCAGACCCAGTGCACCCGATAACGAGTACTATAGAAGGGACGGACTGCACCTAAATGAGGAGGGTGCAGATCAGCTGGAAATGAAGATGGCCAAAAAGTTAAAGGGGTTTTTCAAACTAGGTGATAGGGGGGAGGGTCCAGAGGTAGAGATAGTCAGCGCAGAACATATTCCAGAGGGTAGTATTGGGGGCATTAGTGGTAGGGTAACCAAAGCACATAAACCCAAGGTAAGTATAGTAGCAAGTCCTAGTTGCAATCTCGGGAACACCCAATAAGAGGATAGTATGTGACCGGTTTAAACTACGTGGCATGTTCACCAATGCCAGGAGCCTGGCAGACATGATGAATGAACTAGAGATACTATTGTATGAGGAGGATTTGGATTTTGTGGGAATTTCAGAGACCTGGTTCAACAGCTCTCATGATTGGCTGGCAACCATTCAAGGGTATACTCTTTATCGCAAGGATAGAGAGGGTAAAAAATGGGGAGGGGTATGCCTATATATCAAGAATAATGTACAAGTGAATGTGAGAGATGACATCACTAAAGGAGCTAGGGAGGAGGTGGAATCCTTATGGGTAGAGCTTCAAAGGGATGAAGCTAAGGGGAAAATAATACTAGGAGTATTCTATAGGCCCCCTAACCTGAGGGAGGAGGGGGAGACAGATCTCCTATCACAATTTGGATTAGCAGCAAGGATGGAAAGTGTTATCGTATTGGGTGATTTTAATTATCTAGACATAGATTGGGACGGAGGGAACCACGCATTCATCTAAGGCTCACCAGTTCCTTAATGTCTTGCAGGACAATTTTATGGGTCAGATGGTAGACGCACCAACTAGAAATAAAGCGTTACTGGTTCTACTGATTACCAACAATACAGACCTGATCACAGATGTGGAAATATGGGGCAATTTAGGTAACAGCGATCAACAGGTCAATTGGCTTCAGTATAAATCACACAAATAGGAAACATAAGGGGAATACAAAGACACTGAATTTCAAAAGAGCCAACTTCCCTAAACTACGAACCTTGCTAAAAGGAATAAAATCTTAGGAACAAAGAACATGGAGGAGAGATGGGTTTGCTTTAAGAGCATATTAAATAAGGGCATTAGCCAATGCATCCCATTGGGTAATAAATTTAAAAGAGCGGGCAAAATCCTGGATGGCTTAAAGTGGATGTAAACCCAATTTTTTTATTTATTTTTTGATGTCACAATGTAGAGTATAAGATTTCCTATCATCTGTGCCCAGTCTTGCCACACAGAGTTAATCCAGCTCTGAGCAATCCTCTTTTATTGTTCAGTGAGATAAATCTTGACAAACAGAGAAAAACTTTTGTCAAATCCTCACCCGTGCTTCCACTGTGGCAGGTTATTTACATATCTCGTGCACTAGCCTGAGACAGGCACATCCTGTGTAAAAAGTTCACAATTCACATTCCCCCCGCTGTGCTAGATCGCACTTCAGTGCAAATCACATGCGATGTCCGTGCAGTGCGATTTCAGCCATACAGATAGTATGACTGATATCGCACCGCATTTGGACCAAACTTGCACAGGACCCTTTTTTTGGTCCGCACCAGAATCGCATGGGTGTTCACACCTATGCAATCCGATTCATGTCCTAACTGTCAGTTCGCAGTGCGATATGCGAGCTGAAATGGGGGTGTCTTTAACATTGTATGACACTCCCCAGCAGTTTGCATATGGCAGTGTGAACTGTCGTGCGAGTCGGGTGCGATGTGGGAACCCGCGGTGGATTCGCAGGGTTCCCGAATCGCACCAGTGTGAACCCAGCCTCAAAGCATACAGCCTACAAATGTCACCTGACTGCTCCCACCAAGGCCTGGTTCACACTGCTGCGATTCGGGAACCCTGCGAATCCACTGCGGGTTCCCACATCGCACCCGAGTGAGGCAGTGGTCGGTGTCAGTGGGACAGTGGTCGGTGTCACTGGGGTTGTGGTTGGTGTCAGTGGACGATGTCAGTGGGGTAGTGGTCGGTGTCAGTGGACGATGTCAGTGTCAGTGGGGTAGTGGTCGGTGTCAGTGAACGATGTCAGTGGGGTAGTATCAGTGGGGTAGTGGTTGGTGTCAGTGGACGATGTCAGTGGGGTAGTGGTTGGTGTCAGTGGACGATGTCAGTGGGGTAGTGGACGATGTCAGTTGGGTAGTGTCAGTGGGGTAGTGGTCGGTGTCAGTGGGGTAGTGGTCAGTGTCAGTGGTCTTGGGGCTCTGGACCGCGTCGGTATGGGGGGCGGTTGTGGTGTCAGTTTTTTTTTTTTCAATTTCATTTTTTTATCTTTTTTTTTTAGAATTTTGGAATATTTTTTATTTTATTTTTATCAGCCCTGTTGGGGGCTTTGGTGACATGTCAGGGGTCTAAACAGAGACCCCTGACATCTCCCATTTGAGACAGAGAAAAGACAGAGGACACAGATTCCCCAATCCTTTTCTCTGCATTGAAGATGAATGGAGGGAAGACAGCGGGGCAGTGGTCGTTGTCAGCGGGGCAGTGGTCGTTGTCAGCGGGGCAGTGGTCGTTGTCAGCGGGGCAGTGGTCGTTGTCAGCGGGGCAGTGGTCGTTGTCAGCGGGGCAGTGGTCGTTGTCAGCGGGGCAGTGGTCGTTGTCAGCGGGGTAGTGGTCGGTGTCAGTGGGGTAGTGGTCGGTGTCAGTGGACGATGTCGATGTCAGTGGGGCAGTGGTCGGTGTCAGTGGGGCAATGGACGGTGTCAGTGGGGCAGTGGACGGTGTCAGTGGGGCAGTGGACGGTGTCAGTGGGGCAGTGGACGGTGTCAGTGGGGCAGTGGACGGTGTCAGTGGGGTAGTGGTCGGTGTCAGTGGGGTAGTGGTCGGTGTCAGTGGGGTAGTGGTTGGTGTCAGTGGACGATGTCAGTGGGGTAGTGGTCGGTGTCAGTGGTCTTGGTGCTCTGGACCGCGTCGGTATGGGGGGCGGTTGTGGTGTCAGTTTTTTTTTTTTCAATTTCATTTTTTTATCTTTTTTTTTTTTAATTTTTGAATATTTTTTATTTTATTTTTATCAGCCCTGTTGGGGGCTTTGGTGACATGTCAGGGGTCTAAACAGAGACCCCTGACATCTCCCATTTGAGACAGAGAAAAGACAGAGGACACAGATTCCCCAATCCTTTTCTCTGCATTGAAGATGAATGGAGGGAAGACAGCAGGGCAGTGGACGGTGTCAGTGGGGCAGTGGTCGTGTCAGTGGGGTAGTGGTCGGTGTCAGTGGACGATGTCAGTGGGGTAGTGGACGGTGTCAGTGGGGTAGTGGTCGGTGTCAGTGGACGATGTCAGTGGGGTAGTGGACGGTGTCAGTGGGGTAGTGGTCGGTGTCAGTGTGGCAGTGGTCGGTGTCAGTGGGGCAGTGGTCAGTGTCAGTGTCAGTCGGGCAGTGGACGGTGTCAGTGGGGTAGTGGTTGGTGTCAGTGGACGATGTCAGTGGGGTAGTGTCAGTGGGGTAGTGGTCGGTGTCAGTGGACAATGTCAGTGGGGTAGTGGTCGGTGTCAGTGGGGTAGTGGTCGGTGTCAGTGGACGATGTCAGTGTCAGTGGGGTAGTGGTCGGTGTCAGTGGTCGGTGGCAGTGGTCGGTGTCAGTGGGGCAGTGGTCAGTGTCAGTGGGGCAGTGGACGGTGTCAGTGGGGCAGTGGACGGTGTCAGTGGGGCAGTGGACGGTGTCAGTGGGGCAGTGGTCAGTGTCAGTGGGGCAGTGGTCAGTGTCAGTGGGGTAGTGGTCGGTGTCAGTGGGGTAGTGGTCGGTGTCAGTGGACGATGTCAGTGTCAGTGAGAAAACCAAAGATCGAGTTTTCTGGACAGCAGCACTCCAATAAAAAGCCTTTATTATGTAAAATCTTCAAAAATCCAAATACAGCACAGCAAGTCACAAAATTCTGGTTAGAGCTGACTAGTTTCACACTATCTTAGTGTTTAATCATAGCTGCCTAGTGCACAAATGATTCCCATGATATACCCCCAAAAAATGTCATATGACCCAACCACAAGTGTAGGTGATTAAGTGCTAGCGAGTGTTAATTAAAAGTTGATTGCATGCTGACTAGCCTGTGTCCAAGAAATAAATGTTTTTTTAAAAGTGTATGGTTTCATTGTACCAACTATTCTAAAAATATATGTACATAATATCCTTGAAAAGGTGTGCAGCAAAATAAATATTTGTAAAAAAAAACTTGTGATTGATGCAAAAAGGTGAGGAATGTGTAAATTAAATGAATGTGAATATATGAAACACAATGGATGAACCACCTAAATCTTTACATGATGCATGTGCAACGTGCTGAAATGGATGCACAAGCAAAGGCAAGCGCATCCGTAGCGCACAAATAGTGAAAGATGTAAAGGTAAATTGTCAGTTTGTTCACCAAAAAGTGTCATAATGTAATGTAAGAAAAAAATATATATATAAAAAGTTGACCAAGAAAGATTAATACATTTATGTGTAAATAACGAGCCCACAACCCCGTGGTATATAGTTATCAATAATATGACCCATAGAACATTAATGTAAAAAATATATAGCGCAGGGAGGGATGGGATAAAATCAAAAACTATTATAATGTATCAATAATGGAATCATGTGGTGTATATGCATGATGAAAAATGCTAAGATTAGCAAAAAAAAGGAAGAAAGAGCTTATAGCCATATATCGCTAATAAAGTTGTCCTACTAGTATTCCTTTAAGTTGCCAATCTAAAGTGACTATATATCAGTGTCGTATATATTGGATGGATGATGATGAATAGTTCAAACGTGGGAATGTAAACGTGCATGTAATGGATAGACGAATGTGTCTAAATAAGTCTAAACATACACACATGTACCCATGATGGTTAATATATGGCCATACATGGCAAATATATGTTATATTAAAATCTAATATAGAAAGAGGAAAAATAAAAATTGTGTGCGATTTAAGAGCAAAATGCAATCAAATTAGATCTATGATGTGTGGGGATATGTGGTTCTATATGATCAAGTGCAGGAAAATTGCGATGGAATCAGGTTAATATGACCACATAAGCAGCCGTCACTTGCAATGTATCAAATAATATGAAAATGTGGCACAAAAGTCCCCACAAAACATTGATCAGATTGCTAAATGTAAAAGCACATATGGACACAATATTTCCTCTATGTAGTCGTTTGAGACTTCAACTTCGTGAAGATGAAAAAGTGTATATTTATACAAGTTGTGGTTACCATTGCAAGTGACGGCTGTTTATGTGGTCATATTAACCTGATTCCATCGCAATTTTCCTGCACTTGACCATATAGAACCACATATCCCCACACACCATAGATCTAATTTTGCATTTTGCTCTTAAATCGCACACAACTTTTATTTTCCCTCTTTCTATATTAGATTTTAATATAACATATATTGGCCATGTATGGCCATATATTAACCATCATGGGTACATGCGTGTATGTTTAGACTTATTTAGACACATTCGTCTATCCATTACATGCACGTTTACATTCCCACGTTTGAGCTATTCATCATCATCCATCCAATATATACGGCACTGATATATAGTCACTTTAGATTGGCAACTAAAAGGAATACTAGTAGGACAACTTTATTAGCGATATATGGCTACAAACTCTTTCTTCCTTTTTTTTGCTAATCTTAGCATTTTTCATCATGCATATACACCACATGATTCCATTATTGATACATTATAATAGTTTTTGATTTTATCCCATCCCTCCCTGGGCTATATATATTTTTTACATTAATGTTCTATGGGGCATATTATTGATAACTATATACCACGGGGTTGTGGGCTGGTTATTTACACATAAATGTATTAATCTTTCTTGGTCAACTTTTTATATATATATTTTTTTCTTACATTACACTATGACACTTTTTGGTGAACAAACTGACAATTTACCTTTACATCTTTCACTATTTGTGCGCTACGGATGCGCTTGCCTTTGCTTGTGCATCCATTTCAGCACGTTGCACATGCATCATGTAAAGATTTAGGTGGTTCATCCATTGTGTTTCATATATTCACATTCATTTAATTTACACATTCCTCACCTTTTTGCATCAATCACAAGGTTTTTTCACAAATATTTAATTTGCTGCACACCTTTTCAAGGATATTATGTTCATATATTTTTAGAATAGTTGGTACAATGAAACCACACACTTTTAAAAAAACATTTATTTCTTAGACAAAGGCTAGTCAGCATGTGTGACAGGAGGGTCACTTTGGACACAGTGTGAGCCAGGAAACCATGGACATTGAAGCCTCGTACACACGAACGAGTTTCTCGGCAAGAAACGACAAGAAAACTGCTGAGATAGCTTTCTTGCCGAGAAAATCGTTTGTGTGTATGGTTTCTCGTCAAGAAAACCGACAAGAATCTCGACGGGAAATATAGAGAACCTGCTCTCTATTTTCTCGTCGAGATTCTCGTCAGCCTGTTTCTCGACGAGAAAATTGTGTGTGTGTACACTTACCTGTCCTCCGGGAAGCCCGTGCATGCTCGAAATGACTTAGACGCATGCGCGGTAGCTTCCTAGGCATAGATAGGGTGTAGCAAGATGGCGGTGACGGCATCGAATGTGACGAGCGCACACTCGTCATAGTCGATGACGTCACCGCGTTCGCTCCATTCAAAGAACCGCGGGTTCTTTGAATCGACCGTGTGTACACTCGGCCGGGACAAGTTTCTCGTCCAAGAATCTCGTCAAGAAAAATGACGTGTTTTTTCTTGACGAGATTTTCGGCCGTGTGTACGAGGCTTGAGAAATATATCTTGGACTACCTAAAATGTAATATTTATCCACCATATTCCCAAGGATATCTGTAAAGGACTATTTACTGATTCTGAACCCAACAGGTTAATTGAGAGATACTGATGTGTTCAGCCTCAATCACCTGTCTGCCTAGTGTAATGCTAATGAATCGCAGCTTCTAAAAGACCTGTTCATTGTTTGTGGTGATGTGGATTGGGGAAATTAAGTCTGTCCTTGTGTGTATTGTAAAGTAACAGACAGTCTGGTGAATACAAAGGTCATGCATAGTTATTTAAACATAAAGGGATTAGCTGTTGCCTTCTAAGAGATGGGTATTGGGAGACAAAAGCTAGCCTACTGTCAAATGTGTATTGGGTCTTGTTATGTTGTGGGTGGAGCTGGACCATTGTTCATTTTAGATTAATGCAGTATTGGATGTGTATAAAGGTTACAATGTTTTTGGCAATACAGTCAGTCTATCCAGAGAAAGATACAGAGTGTGTCTCGTTCTTTCAGAAGGATTAATTCCTATGGGAAGTGGTCATCTGGCTGTGGAGGATCGACAGTGAATTTGTGTCTAGGAGAGGGAAGAGATCTAAACGACGTTCCCCCCTTTCGTATTTGGGTGCCGTTACATTGGTTGGCAGCAGCGGGATTTTCCCTCCAGTTCCTGGGACACTCCAAACCACCACAGTGAATGACCAGCTATGCAGCCTGCAGGAAAGCCACGCTGAAAGACCTACTTGAGAGCCGTGGAGGGACAAGTGGGACAAAGAACAAGGCCACCTTGATCAGGGAGCTAGCCGAGATGGACCAGAAGGATGGTGATGCAAGACCCCGGTCAATTGAAGATTTGTTTCAGCAAGAGTTCGAGAGCGGTTGGCATTATATGGTGCTAACCCATCAGAGACCGCCATACAGGAAGCTATTAGAGGCATCCAGCTGCAGGATGAGCAACAAGAGAAAAAACTACAGCGACAAAAGAGAGAATTAGAGCGACAAGAGAGAGAATTAGAGCGACAAAAGAGAGAACTAGAGCGACAACATGAGCGGAGAATGGCGGAAATACGGCAATCGGAGATCGCCTACAGACAACTGCTAGAATCTGCTCAGCAGCAGGGTGGTGCTACCTTTGCCTGGGACTATCAGGAAATACCAGTGGACAACTCTGGAATCCTGGCTGAAGAATCGGCAGTGGAAAATCTGAAGATTGCCATCTCTAAAGCCGAAGTGGATGATATGGAGTTCCAGGGAGCTAGCCTGGCTGAAGAATCGGCAGTGGAAAATCTGAAGATTGCCATCCCTAAAGCCGAAGTGGATGATATGGAGTTCCAGGGAGCTAGGGCAGTTGGCTCATCTCCCCAGCCACAGATTACAGAAGGTATGGACTTAAGGGACTGTTCAGAGGATGTTATGGATTATGCATCGCCTGCTCAAGTACTGGCAGCAGGACAAAGTACTGCAGACCCCTGCTCTACACCCGTGGCAGTTTTGGAGGCCCGAGGTGAGAAGGTGATGGTTCCTCTTTCCCAGGGGATTTCAGAGATGCAGGGAGGAGAAGCAGCCCTTTTCCCTCCCCAACAGTTAGCCAGAGCAGATGGTGTGGAGTCCCCAGCAGAAGTGCTGGCAACAGGGCAGAGTGATAGCAACCTCTGCCCAGCACCGGAAACAACTGTGGAGTTTCAGGGAGCCGGGGCAGTTGGCCCCTCTCTCCAGCAACAAGCTGAGGTGGTAAAGCTTTTACCCCCAGCTGAATCACTGGCAGCAGGGCAGAATGCTACTGGCCTCTGCACACAACTGCAACTTGAGCTGATATCGGTGGATGGGACTACGGTCTCCACTCACAGCAACCCAGTGGAAGAGCTGGCAACAGAGCAGAGTGCCGCGGACCTCTGCTCTCAACTAACAGAAGAGGGAGTGCCTGTGGTACTGGATGGGACTTCGGTCCTCACTGACACAACCCCAGAAAATGGTGTGACACTGGGACAGGAGGATGTCAGCCTTGCTTTGCAAGCACTGGGGGATTTTCACCTGCCACAAGTGGATGGGACTTCAGTCTCCACTTGTATACCCCAGGGATGCTGGGCAGTCGGCCCAGATCCCCAACAGCATGACGGACTGAGCCCAGTCACCCTGTCTTCTCCCCAGCGGCGGGTATGTTCTCTGAGAGAGGCAGAGGTTGGCTGGGTAAGTCATGCTCTGTTTGGAGCAATTTATTTGGGGTACTGTGTGGATACCGGCATTAGAAGAATGGACCTATGGACTAACTGTCAGGAAAGGCTTCACCCGCTGGTGGTGCTGCTGGTCCTTTGGACTGCAGTGCTAGTGTCCGCCAGCAGGTGTCCTCCTGCAGCCAATACCTCTGTTGGAGGATCACACCTGCTGGTGGTAACACACGATACATGGACTGCAGTACCGGCATCCACCAGCAGGGGTATTCTGGCAGTATGGGACAGGCAGCACTTCCTGTGGTCAGCTGTGACCTGAAGCTTAATCACTGAACTTCCTTATATACCCGGCAAGTGCAAACACTCCTTGCCCTGGTATCTCTCTCCCTGACCTAGGACCTGTGACCCTGTCTTGAGCCTGTATCCGACCCGATCCCTAACCTGCACCCTGCTCGACCCGATCCCTACCTGGAACCTGCATCCTGCTTTACCCGATCCTACCTGTTCCCTACCTTGTGCCCATCCTACAGCTTTCCCTTCTGTTACCCGGATCCCTGCTCTGCAGCCTATCCATCCGTCCCCTCCCTGTTCCTGCTTCCTTCCATTCATACCCATCTGCTTGATTCCCTTGTGTATGACCTCTGCCTGGCTTTCACTACGATTCTGGTATTTCCCATACTTGTATATACTGTTTGTAGTCACTGTTGATTTATTGCACTGCGTTCTATTGGTTGTTGTATGTTGGTCACTCACCATAATAAATTATATGTTTTCACCTACACCCGTTTGGTTTCCTTTTATGAGGTCACACAGTCTGGTCAATTAACAATCCTTGACAGTATACCAGGGCCATTCCTGATCAGACGTGACTTCATTGAGGAACCATCCTGTGGTGTGTTTGGCTGATATGGATCACAATGTGATCCTGTACTATTCTCTGCTGGCGTCAGAGGAAGGTGAATATTGTCGCCAGATGTTAAAGGGATGGACGAGTAACGAGGGAAACGATCCGATCAGCTAATTTCTGGGTGGATCAGGGTTACATGCAGCCTGAGGATGTACTGCCGTTGACCCGGTTATGTGTAGAACCAGCCCTGTCATTTGTTCCCGAAGGAAGGGATGACTTCTCTCCCCCTTTCAGTAGTGATCAGGTTGAGTCCCTGGTTTGGCTATTAGAGGATGATTTTTTGATGAGCATTATTCCCTCTGTTCCCAGCAGGTATTATCTGAATGTGTTAGTTCTGTGCAGTGTCCGATTAGACAGGGTGTGTGCGAATCAGCTTTTGTTCAGCCTTTGCTGCAGGCATGGTCGGATCTCCTCCCGAATTCAGCCAAGCCACAACATCCCGGCCCCTCCATCAAACACCTGCCTTCCCAAGGATATATCCGTCCATTGCCTATGGCAACCCCAGCTACTGTCCAGTGTGTTCAGCCCCCCAAATACTACTACCCCGTCTCTACCTGTTGCACCTACCCTGCCTTCAACCCACCTGCTTCTTCCCTCCTATCCTTAGCCAATCCACAAGAACCTGCTCCAGCCATTGTCCCTGCACCTCTGTCATTGTCTTCCATTTGTCCAATCCCAACCTTTTCATATAATACCCCCATTACTTGCAAACCTGCAGTGACTAAATCTAAGAAAAAGCGGAAGTACTTCCCAACCCACACAATCCAACCTACCTCCACACCCACCAACCTGCTCCAGCCTGCAGTTTCCGAGCCAGCCTTCCAGCCTGCGGCTCCCAAGCCAGCCTTCCAGCCTGCAGTTCCCGAGCCAGCCTTCCAGCCTGCAGTTCTCGAGCCAGCCTTCCAGCCTGCAGTTCTTGAGCCAGCCTTCCTGTCTGCAGTTCTCAAGCCAGCCTTCCAGCCTGCAGTCCCAGAGCCAGCCTTCAAGCCAGCCTTCCAGCCTACAGTTCTCGAGCCAGCCTTCCAGCCTGCAGTTCTTGAGCCAGCCTTCCAGTCTGCAGTTCTCGAGCCAGCCTTCCAGCCTGCGGTTCTCGAGCCAGCCTTCCAGCCTGCGGTTCCCGAACCAGCCTTCCAGCCTGCAGTTCTCGAGTCAGCCTTCCAGCCTGCGCTTCCCAAGCCAGCCTTCCAGCCTGCGGTTCTCGAACCAGCCTTCCAGCCTGCAGTTCTCGAACCAGCCTTTCAGCCTGCGGCTCCCAAGCCAGCCTTCCAGCCTGCAGTTCTCGAGTCAGCCTTCCAGCCTGCAATTCCCGAGCCAGCCTTCCAGTCTGCAGTTCTCAAGCCAGCCTTCCAGCTTGCAGTCCCAGAGCCAGCCTTCCAGCCTGCAGTCCCAGAGCCAGCCTTCCAGCCTGCAGTCCCAGAGCCAGCCTGCAGTCCCAGAGCCAGCCTTCCAGCCTGCAGTCCCAGAGCCAGCCTTCCAGCCTGCGGTTCTCGAGCCAGCCTTCCAGCCTGCGGTTCTCGAGCCAGCCTTCCAGCCTGCGGCTCCCGAACCAGCCTTCCAGCCTGCAGCTCCCGAACCAGCCTTCCAGCCTGCAGTTCTCGAACCAGCCTTCCAGCCGGAGGTTCCTGTACCAGCCTGCCAGCCTGAAGACCCTGTACCAGCCTGCCAGCCTGAAGACCCTGTACCAGCCTGCCAGCCTAAAGTTTTTGTTCCAGCCTGCTGACCTGAAGTTCTTATGCCAGCCTGAAGACCCTGTACCAGCCTGCCAGCCTGAAGACCCCGTACCAGCCTGCCAGCCTGAAGACCCTGTGCCAGCCTGCCAGCCTAAAGTTTTTGTTCCAGCCTGCCGACCTGAAGACCCTGTACCAGCCTGCCAGCCTGAAGACCCTGTACCAGCCTGCCAGCCTGAAGACCCTGTACCAGCCTGCCAGCCTGAAGACCCTGTGCCAGCCTGCCAGCTTGAAGTTCATGTACCTGCCTTCCAAACTGAAGTCCTGATGACGGTGTCCCAGTCGGAAGATCCGGTGCCCGTTTCCCGGCCTGTGGTTGTGGTGCCCGTTTCCCGGCCTGTGGTTGTGGTGCCCATTTCCCGGCCTGTGGTTGTGGTGCCCGTTTCCCGGCCTGTGGTTGTGGTGCCCGTTTCCCGGCTTGAGGTTGTGGTGCCCATTTCCCAGCTTGAGGTTGTGGTGCCCATTTCCCGGCTTGAGGTTGTGGTGCCCGTTTCCCGGCTTGAGGTTGTGGTGCCCGTTTCCCGGCTTGAGGTTGTGGTGCCCGTTTCCCGGCTTGAGGTTGTGGTGCCCTTTTCCCGGCTCGAGGTAGTGGTGCCCGTTTCCTGGCTTGAGGGTATGATGCCCGTGTCCCAGTCGGTGGAGCCTACTACCCAGTCTGACATGTTCCTGCCTGCTGCCCAGCTCGATGACCCGGAGCCTGCTGCCCAGCTCGATGACCCGGAGCCTGCTGCCCAGCTCGATGTGTTCCTGTCTGCCGCCCAGCTCGATGGCCCGGAGCTTGCTGCCCAGCCTGAGATGATCCCGTCTGCTGCCCAGCCTGAGATGTGCCCGTCTGCTGCCCAGCCTGAGATGATCCCATCTGCTGCCCAGCCTGAGATGATCCCGTCTGCTGCCCAGCCTGAGATGATCCCGTCTGCTGCCCAGCCTGAGATGATCCCGTCTGCTGCCCAGCCTGAGGTGTTCCCGTCTGCTGCCCAGCCTGAGGTGTTCCCGTCTGCTGCCCAGCCTGAGGTGTTCCCGTCTGCTGCCCAGCCTGAGGTGTTCCCGTCTGCTGCCCAGCCTGAGGTGTTCCCGTCTGCTGCCCAGCCTGAGGTGTTCCCGTCTGCTGCCCAGCCTGAGGTGTTTCCGTCTGCTGCCCAGCCTGAGGTGTTTCCGTCTGCTGCCCAGCCTGAGGTGTTTCCGTCTGCTGCCCAGCCTGAGGTGTTTCCGTCTGCTGCCCAGCCTGAGGTGTTTCCGTCTGCTGCCCAGCCTGAGGTGTTTCCGTCTGCTGCCCAGCCTGAGGTGTTTCCGTCTGCTGCCCAGCCTGAGGTGTTCCCGTCTGCTGCCCAGCCTGAGGTGTTCCCGTCTGC
Organism: Rana muscosa; assembly: GCA_029206835.1. NCBI lineage: Eukaryota > Metazoa > Chordata > Amphibia > Anura > Ranidae > Rana > Rana muscosa. The sequence goes on from CM055116.1 coordinate 638,024,220, forward strand.
TGCCCAGCCTGAGGTGTTCCCGTCTGCTGCCCAGCCTGAGGTGTTCCCGTCTGCTGCCCAGCCTGAGGTGTTCCCGTCTGCTGCCCAGCCTGAGGTGTTCCCGTCTGCTGCCCAGCCTGAGGTGTTTCTGTCTGCTGCCCAGCCTGAGGTGTTTCTGTCTGCTGCCCAACCTGGTGTGCCCCTGTCCGCTGCCCAGCTTGATGTGACTATTTCCTGCCCGGATGTGCCCGCTGTCTGCCCGGATGTGACCTTGCCTGTTGCCCAGCTTGTTGCTATGAACTTTCCCCAGCGGCAGGTCGTAGGAGCGTCCGGAGGCCGCTCCTTTGAGGGGGGGTACTGTCAGGAAAGGCTTCACCCACTGGTGGTGCTGCTGGTCCTTTGGACTGCAGTGCTAGTGTCCGCCAGCAGGTGTCCTCCTGCAGCCAATACCTCTGTTGGAGGATCTCACCTGCTGGTGGTAACACACAATACATGGACTGCAGTACCGGCATCCACCAGCGGGGGTATTCTGGCAGTATGGGACAGGCAGCACTTCCTGTGGTCAGCTGTGACCTGAAGCTTAATCACTGGATTTCCTTATATACCCGGCAAGTGCAAACACTCCTTGCCCTGGTAGCTCTCTTCCTGACCTAGGACCTGTGACCCTGTCTTGAGCCTGTATCCGACCCGATCCCTAACCTGCACCCTGCTCGACCCGATCCCTACCTGGAACCTGCATCCTGCTTTACCCGATCCTACCTGTTCCCTACCTTGTGCCCATCCTACAGCTTTCCCTTCTGTTACCCGGATCCCTGCTCTGCAGCCTATCCATCCGTCCTCTCCCTGTTCCTGCTTCCTTCCATTCATACCCATCTGCTTGATTCCCTTGTGTATGACCTCGGCCTGGCTTCCACTACGATTCTGGTATTTCCCATACTTGTATATACTGTTTGTAGTCACTGTTGATTTATTGCACTGCGTTCTATTAGTTGTTGTATGTTGGTCACTCACCATAATAAATTATATGTTTTCACCTACACCCGTTTGGTTTCCTTTTATGAGGTCACACAGTCTGGTCAATTAACAATCCTTGACACTAACTTCGGAGTCAACCCGTCTGGGGTCACCTCCTGTGTTAGTCTCCTGCCGAAAGGGGAGATGTGTGACAGGAGGGTCACTTTGAACACAGGGTGAGCCAGGAAACCATGGACATTAAGAAATATATCTTGGACTACCTAAAATTTAATATTCATCCACCATATTCCCAAGGATATCTGTAAAGGACTATTTACTGATTCTGAACCCAACAGGTTAATTGAGAGATACTGATGTGTTCAGCCTCAATCACCTGTCTGCCTAGTGTAATGCTAATGAATCGCAGCTTCTAAAAGACCTGTTCATTGTTTGTGGTGATGTGGATTGGGGAAATTAAGTCTGTCCTTGTGTGTATTGTAAAGTAACAGACAGTCTGGTGAATATAAAGGTCATGCATAGTTATTTAAACATAAAGGGATTAGCTGTTGCCTTCTAAGAGATGGGTATTGGGAGACAAAAGCTAGCCTACTGTCAAATGTGTATTGGGTCTTGTTATGTTGTGGGTGGAGCTGGACCATTGTTCATTTTAGATTAATGCAGTATTGGATGTGTATAAAGGTTACAATGTTTTTGGCAATAAAGTCAGTCTATCCAGAGAAAGATACAGAGTGCGTCTCGTTCTTTCAGAAGGATTAATTCCTATGGGAAGTGGTCGTCTGGCTGTGGAGGATCGACAGTGAATTTGTGTCCAGGAGGGGGAATATCGTTAAACCCCTTTCATATTTGGGGTGTCGTTACAGCATGCAATCAACTTTTTTAATTAACACTCGTTAGCACTTAATCACCTACACTTGTGGTTGGGTCATATGACCTTTTTTTGGGGTATATCATGGGAATCATTTGTGCACTAGGCAGCTATGATTAAACACTAAGAAAGTGTGAAACTAGTCAGCTCTAACCAGAACTTTGTGACTTGCTGTGCTGTATTTGGATTTTTGAAGATTTTACATAATAAAGGCTTTTTATTGGAGTGCTGCTGTCCAGAAGACTCGATCTTTTGTTTTGCCTGAAATTGCATTGCCTGCACCCTTGGCTGTTGGGAGGAGACCTCCACCTAGAGGACATCTACACCTGAGCAGTTTTTGTTTTTGTTTGTCAGTGTCAGTGGGGTAGTGGTCGGTGTCAGTGGATGTGTCAGTGGGGTAGTGGTCGGTGTCAGTGGACGATGTCAGTGTCAGTGAGGTAGTGGTCGGTGTCAGTGGTCTTGGGGCTCTGGACCGCGTCGGTATGGGGGGCGGTTGTGGTGTCAGTTTTTTTTTTTTTCAATTTCATTTTTTTCTTTTTTTTTTTTTAATTTTGGAATATTTTTTATTTCATTTTTATCAGCCCTGTTGGGGGCTTTGGTGACATGTCAGGGGTCTAAACAGAGACTGGAAAAATTATAGGGGAAAGGGAAGGGAATTGGGACAAGGCCCAATGAGACGGTTATACGGTGAATCAACCACTATTCAATTGGTATTGAAAAAATAGAAAATACTTTATTGTTGTATGCTCATTAAACGCATATCATCCTAATAAATACATAGAATCATGAAGGAAAAAGGTTTGTGTATAATAACACACTAGGATAAAAGAATATAGACATGGAAAAACCTTTTCACAGTGCACTGTTGGAAAGAATTAAAATGATGACCAGAGTGGACTAGGGCCGCCCGCTCTGCTACTCCTTTAACCTAACTAAGAGTGAGCATATAATATCCGGACACAGATAATGTCTAATATAAAGGCCTACTAATAATGCTACATAAAATAACAACTGAAAATAATGCTCACTGCTGTCTAGACAAACAGATCAAACAGAAACATGTGGTAGTAGCTGCTGCAGATAGGTAACTTCTAAGATCAAGTCCAATCCTGAACTTGTATCAAGCAGATATAGTGAAGATTTTGACAGTGTTGAACAGATATGTAGCAGGCTCTATGTGCCTGAGAATGTCTAAACAGAGACCCCTGACATCTCCCATTTGAGACAGAGAAAAGACAGAGGACACAGATTCCCCAGTCCCTTTCTCTGCATTGAAGATGAATGGAGGGAAGACAGCGGCTCCTCTCCATTCATAAACTGCAGCAGAGTAAGAAAAATAAGTGTTCCCCGGCCGTAGGTCCCCCGGACAACAAACTTTGAACACTTGTAGAAGAAGAGTGAGGCTACATGTGTGCCAAGTTTGGGGTCCAGGGGACCTACGGCCGGCCAGTACGGGGTCTCCAAAATCCAAGAGATCAGGCGCAAAAAGGTGACTCGAGTATAAGCCATGGGGGGGCATTTTCAGCACAAAAAAATGTGCTGAAAAAAATTGGCTTATACTCGAGTATATACGGTATATATATTCACAATACAGATAGATAGAGGTCACAAATATATTCAATATGTGTATATTCAATGTCAACACAAGTAGAAGGCTTCTTGCATGAATGCACTTGTGTATAACTGAACACATGTACTCATACGTGCAAGGATTAAACCTATATGATCATGCAGGCATGTTCATGCAGTGAGAGAGAGTGAAAATGTACGATTAATGGTACAGATCAAAAAAGTAATAAAGAAGGTTAGCTGACTGCACAATGACAAAAAATGTGTTTTGGGAGTATCTCATGTCAGAAGATCTAGGGCAGTCTCTGAGGTGGTTTGTTCCATCTTTACCTGGCAGAAAGAAACCTGGTAGGTTAAGTGCACCTCTTGGGACTGTCTGGGTCTGCCACAGAGTCATCAGTCTTTTGCCTTGCATTGGCTTTTGGAGCAGAAGTTATGGGCTCATTATTGTGAGATAATTAAATAGTAGCAGGTCCAAAATCAAATAGGGACATGGGGTCTATCTTAAGATCTCAAGCCGCTTAACATCCTTTTGTTTCAGATAGGCTAGACCGTTCAGTGATGACCTCTCTACAAGAGGTAGATTTCGGGGTCCATAATCATCTGTAAACGCACGTCTTCATCTGGCGGTTTGTTTCCAGGCTCATCAAAAATTTCTGTAATTGCAGTGGAAAGCCGTTTTTCTGTGAATCTTCCCTTTGGGTTGGCCACAGCTCCAGAGGGTTCACAAAGCGTCTAGCCCCAGTGCTGGGCTTGGTGAAGACACCTCAATACTCATTACCTCAATAATATTTGCTCAGGAAGCAGTTGATTCCAGGGGTTCCTTCGATATATTTCTACAGCAGGAAGCTGTGTTTAGGTCAAATCATGTTCCCTACATACAGTCCTACTCTAGGTCTTGGTTGAGGCTCATTCTCTTTGTCTGTAACTTGAAGATCCAGGCATTTTATTGCCGGAAGGCTCTGTTTCAGAGCAAAAATTAGTGGTTGATATTCTTCCTTTTCAGGAATTTGGAAAATGATAACCACTGATGCCAGTCTCTCCAAGTTGATTTGAGGCTTGCTACAGTTCAGTGGGCTTGGTCTCCACAGGATAGAATACTGTCCATCAATATCTTGGATTTTTTGGCCAGTACTCCTTGCTCTGGATTATGGGACAAACCAGTTGTAGGTTCAATCCGGAAATGCCTCTGCAGGCATATATATCAACCACCAGGGCAGCACCAGAGGTCATGTGAATCAGGGAGGTGAACCACATTCTGTCTGGGACAGTAAAAGTGCTTTCTCTATTGCCAATAGGGATAGAATAGTGGCAGGGGGAACTCTGCAGAGGAATCTACTAGATTCCAAGTCCTACAACAGGTTGGGACAGGTGTGTCCGGGGAGTCCCACTGCCAATAGGGGTAGATGTACTGGTAACACCTTAGGGACCGGTTCTCCCCTATTTGACATGTTTTGGCTTCTGACACATCTTTTGCGACACATCAGTGGTAACACTGATATTAGTGTTGGCCAAATTAGCCCAGGAGGGCTTGGTACACTGACATAGCAAGTCTTGCGGGGGTCGCCCCTTGGACACTCCTAGTGCAGCGGGACCTAATGGTCTTGAGTCCTGTATCTCAGCACTGTTGAGCCCCTAGAAGCCAGCTTTGGGGAACTTCAATTACTGGACTTGGAAATATTTTTTGCCTGGGGTGCAGCCAGGAAGTGGCACCCGCAGAAATATGTGAGTGGGAGATTTTCTTTTTCTTTCTCCAAATTGGTAATGGAAAGGAGGTTGCCTTAAGTACTGTTAAGGGTCAGAGTTTGTAACTATCCATTTTATTTTCCAGAGGCCGTTGTTTCTCACTCCTTGCTTCATACTTCATACAGCATGTAACTTGGACAGTCCCACGTGTCAGGCCATTCTTGTGTCCTTGGGACTTGAATCTGATCTTCACTGTCCTTGCAAAGGCCACTTTTTTTAACCAATCAGGGGATTCCTTTGGTCCTTTTATCTTGGAAGGTGGCTTCTTTGGTTGCTATCACTTCACTAAGTGGAGCGTCAGAGTTGGCGGCTCTTTAATGCAAGGAGCTGTTCTTGGTCTCACACCATAAAATGATGTTGTGTCCTCATCCATTTTGATTGCCCTAGGCTCGGTTCACACAGGGGCAACTCCGGACGCGACTTCAGGTCGCCCCGAGTTGCCCCAAGTCGTGCTATTTTTAAAACGAATTGAAGTCAATGGAGATGTTTTAATGTACACGACTGCGGTCGCTCCGACTTCAAAAAAGGTTCCTGTACTACTTCAATCCGACTCCTAGGCGACTGCTAGGCGACCTGTACCCATTGATTTCAATGGAAGTCGCTCAGAAGTCATATTCCCTGTCTTAACAGGAGCAACTCTCCAGGAAGAGAACACATATTTTTCAGGCAAACCCCTCCCTCCCCCCTCCCTCCCACAGAGCTGATTCTTGTTTTATTGGCCACTGGAATGTCTCCTGTCCTGGAAGCGACTTCAAGTCGTGTTGTAAATCACCACAAGTCGCCCTGAGGTCGCCCTGTGATTCATGCTCAAGTTGTTTCTGAGTTGCCTCTCAAAGTCGCGCTGGAAGTCGTGTTGCCTATGTGTGAACCGAGCCTAAAGAGGTTTCTAGTTTTTTTAATCAGGACAGTGTCTTGCCTTTTATTTTTCTCCTAATCCACAGTCGGCAAGAGAAAGATCGCTTTTAATGAGGAGTTTTCGGCACAGGTCAGGAATCCTGGTTTGTGCTGCCAGAAGAGCCCAGGATGCACCGGCGGCATCCAGGTTGAATATTTAGCAGTGGATCTGCCAGTTTATCAATGATGCCTATTGTTTAAAGGGCAAAATCCCATTTTTTTTCTGCGGAGAGATTCTCTACCAGGTGTGGGGGAGTACATTAGGTGACCGCGAGATTGTGTTTCTAGCGTGATCCTATCGCGCTGGTGCTCAGCGCTGCAAGCCTGACATCTCATGCTCGCTGCAATAGGAAAATTTGATTTTTCCTTTCCCAGCAGGGATGAGCTGAACACCCCCCTGTTCGGTTCGCACCAGAACCTGCGAACAGACAAAATGTTCGTGTAAACTTTAGAACCCTATTAAATACAATGGACTCGAACGTTCGAAATCTAAAGTGTTAATTATAAAGGCTGATATGCAAGTTATTGTCCTAAAAAGTGTTTGGGGACCCGGGTCCTGCCCCAGGGGACATGTATCAATGCAAAAAGAAGTTTTAAAAACGGCCGTTTTTTCGGGAGCAGTGATTTTAATAATGCTTAAAATGAAAAAATAAAAGTGAAATATTCCTTTAAATTTCGTACCTGGGGGGTGTGTATGATATGCATGTGAAGTGGCGCATGTTTCCCGTGCTTAGAACTGTCCCTGCAAAAAATGTCATTTTTGAAAGAAAAAAAGTCTTTTAAAACTGACTCGCGGCTATTAATGAATTGTCGGCTCCCGGCAATACATACAAAAGTCATTGATAAAAAAAAAAAAAAAGCGTGGGGGTTCCCCAGAATTTAATTACCAGGCCCTTCAGGTCTGGAATGGATATTAAGGGGAACCCCGCCGCAAATTAAAAAAAAATTTGACGTGGCGTTCCCCCAAATATCCATTCCAGGCCCTTCAGATCTGGCATGGATTTTAAGGGGAACTCCACCCCAAATTTTAAAAAAATGGCGTGGAGTCCCCCTAAAAATCCATACCAGACCCCTTATCCGAGCACGCACCCTGGCCGGCCGCAGGGGAAAAGGGGGGGACGAGAGAGCGGCCCCCCCTCCCTCCTGAACCGTACCAGGCCACATGCCCTCAACATGGGGAGGATGTCCCCATGTTGATGGGGACAAGGGCCTCATCCCCACAACCCTTGCCCGGTGGTTGTGGGGGTCTGCGGGCGGGGGGCTTATCGGAATCTGGAAGACCCCTTTAACAAAGGGGACCCCCAGATCCCGGCCTCCCCCTATGTGAATTGGTAAGGGGTACATTGTACCCCTACCATTTCACGAAGAAAGCGTAAAAAAATGTTTAAAAAAACACACAAACACCTTGAAAAAGTCCTTTATTTAAAAAAAAACAAAAAAACATTCCAGCGGTGAAATCCAGTGTCCCGCGGCGATCCCGATGTCCAGCGCTGTCCTTCATTGGTTGTGCCTGAGCGGACCTGATGGGGAACTCCCTCTCAGTATTTTAAATGTATAGACCCGCCCCTTCTAAAGTTCCCCATCAGGTCCGCTCAGCGGAACATGAGAAGGGGCGGGTCTATACATGTATTGCCAAAGTGAGAGCAGTTCCCCATCAGGTCCGCCCCCTCGGTATGTCGGACCCGCCTACGTCATTGGCTTGAGCGGGGAACTTCCTTCACTATGTAAATTTAAATTACACAGTGAAGGAAGTTCCCCGCTCAAGCCAATGACGTAGGCGGGTCCGACATACCGAGGGGGCGGACCTGATGGGGAACTTTAGAAGGGGCGGGTCTATACATTTAAAATACTGAGAGGGAGTTCCCCATCAGGTCCGCTCAGGCACAACCAATGAAGGACAGCGCTGGACATCGGGATCGCCGCGGGACACTGGATTTCAGCGCTGGAATGTTTTTTTTTTTTTATTATTTTAAATAAAGGACTTTTTCAAGGTGTTTGTGTGTTTTTTTAAACATTTTTTTACGCTTTCTTCGTGAAATGGTAGGGGTACAATGTACCCCTTACCAATTCACATAGGGGGGGGCCGGGATCTGGGGGTCCCCTTTGTTAAAGGGGTCTTCCAGATTCCGATAAGCCCCCCGCCCGCAGACCCCCACAACCACCGGGCAAGGGTTGTGGGGATGAGGCCCTTGTCCCCATCAACATGGGGACATCCTCCCCATGTTGAGGGCATGTGGCCTGGTACGGTTCAGGAGGGAGGGGGGGCCGCTCTCTCGTCCCCCCCTTTTCCCCTGCGGCCGGCCAGGGTGCGTGCTCGGATAAGGGGTCTGGTATGGATTTTTAGGGGGACTCCACGCCATTTTTTTAAAATTTGGGGTGGAGTTCCCCTTAAAATCCATGCCAGATCTGAAGGGCCTGGAATGGATATTTGGGGGAACCCCACGTCAAATTTTTTTTAAATTTGCGGCGAGGTTCCCCTTAATATCCATTCCAGACCTGAAGGGCCTGGTAATTGAATTCTGGGGAACCCCCACGCTTTTTTTTTTTTTTTTTATCAATGACTTTTGTATGTATTGCCGGGAGCCGACAATTCATTAATAGCCGCGAGTCAGTTTTAAAAGACTTTTTTTCTTTCAAAAATGACATTTTTTGCAGGGACAGTTCTAAGCACGGGAAACATGCGCCACTTCACATGCAAATCATACACACCCCCCCAGGTACGAAATTTAAAGGAATATTTCACTTTTATTTTTTCATTTTAAGCATTATTAAAATCACTGCTCCCGAAAAAACGTCCGTTTTTAAAACTTCTTTTTGCATTGATACATGTCCCCTGGGGCAGGACCCCGGTCCCCAAACACTTTTTAGGACAATAACTTGCATATAAGCCTTTATAATTAGCACTTTAGATTTCTCATATAGATTTTTCGAATTTGCCGCGAACACCCCAATTTGTTCGCTGTTCGGCGAACGGGCGAACAGGCAATGTTCGAGTCGAACATGAGTTCGACTCGAACTCGAAGCTCATCCCTATTTCCCAGCGACAGAGCTTGGCGCTGACTCCCGCGACGGGGCTCGCAGGGGGTCAATCTCGCCGGTACAGAGCTGGTTTTAAACACAATGTCGCGGTCACCTACTGTATCTTGGGCCATTCATCATCAGGTGTCAGTGGCCCAGGTGTGCAAGACCACTATTTGTTCTTTAGTTTTCACATCTACAGGATTTTTAGCAGGTGGATGTCAATAACGTAGAAGATACTGCCTTTGGCCTCAGTGTATTACAAATAGCAGAGCAGGTCCTTCTCTGGTGGCAGTTTATATTATGGTGTCTCCTTCCCCTCAAGGATATTGCTTTGGGATGTCCCAAGTAGTTATTATAATAACAGGCTCTGTGTCCTGTGATGTACGATAAAGAATAGGATTTTTCTACAGCTTACCTGTAAAATCCCTTTCTTGGAGTACATCACAGGACACAGAGGTCCCTCCCCTCTTTTTGGGAACTTCCTGTTTTATTGTTCTGATTGATCTACCAGTGTCCATCACCTATAGGTGGCGTATAACCCAAGTAGTTATTATTATAATAACCGGCTCTGTGTCCTGTGATGTACTCCAACAAAAGGATTTTACAGGTAAGCTGTAGAAAAAAATCCTATTTTCCCCTTTAAGAGCATTGGGTGGAAGTGACAATTGATGTTGCTTCCGCCATCCAATGCTATGAAGCCGAGTGGGGGCCATCTTTCCCTCACTTGGCTCCAGGCTGTGGACATGACAGGACCCGATCGTCTCCACAGCTACCGACGGCTCCGGTAAGCGGCAGAGACGACCAGAACGCGGCGGGAGGTGGGGGGTCCCTCTTCCGCCCCCGAAAATGTGATCTCTTGGCGAATCCGCCGCTGAGACCACTTTTATCTGAAAGCGGAACGCCCGCTAAAAAAGAGAATATCTGCTGCTATAACAATGGTATTCCTCTTCAAACAGCCGCTGTATAATGATGGCGGGCGATCCGTAAGTGGTTAAACCCGTTTCAGATTTTTACTGTTATCAGGCCCTACGTTAGACCTTTAGATTTAACTTCAACTGTGTAGTGAAAGGGCATGTATGTTTCCATACAATTTGAAAGTGTTTCAGTTTGAACTTAAATTACATAATTTTTGGTAAATCTAAAGGAAAATTGAACAAGAAAGTTGTATAATGTATGGCCAGCCTTAGAGAAAATCCCAACTGTAACACAAATCTATATATTTTTTTACATAGAGCAGGGGAATGGTAGAACCTTAAAGATTTTTTTGCTCTTGCTTGAAAAAGAGATCCTGTAGAGTCCTGAAACTCAGGTTGTGATGCTTAACACAACTATCACTATACCAAGGTGTGCTGGTGAAAAACCTTATTTTCCAATGATTGTATTGTGGCACCATCCAATAATTCACTACTGCTGCATGAAATATGGGCAAGTCTGTACTGTGTGTGAGATTTGGCCTATGCACAAACTTTTATTCATTTGCTTTTACTAATAATTGTATAAAACAGACCTATTTTGCATCTGTTGGGGACAGTTTTTTCTTGCTGGCATAACAGGAACCGAGTAGAGTCGAAGCTGACAGAAGCAAACTTCCAGTTGGCACAGGCAGACACACCTTGGCATGTGAGTTTGTTTAGAACAGGTACTGCTGCTGCTTGAAGGACTCGATAAGCTTGACACTGGCTCTCTGTTGACAGAAACAAAAATGCTTTCAGTGTCAAGCAGGAAAAATAATGAAGGACATTATATAAAGCAATTACAAAAAACAATGTGGCATTTACATAGTTATGCTACAATCATTTTATTCATCTTCCAAGCACTGTTTGCTGTTTGGCAGTTGCTTTTGTTTACAAAAGCAAAATGGCAACATTTTCATAAACTGGTCTATGAAAAGTGTTTCATTGATTCTCTGCCTAAAATAAAATGCTAGCAATAGCATATTTGGCACATTTACTTTTGTTAACATTAACCAATGCAGGCACATTTGTGTTACCTCATGTTATGATGCACTACAATGTGCAGTATATGTGCATTGTTATTCATTTTGAATGGCACCCTAACACACATATACAATATAAGGTGATATACCCCCCAGTCAGCCAACCACATCTTACATATGTGATAGCATTGTGCGCTGTGGTACACAAACAAAATAAAGCAATGCATCTGCACTTCAGTCAACCACAACCTTCAAATGTTAATTCACTGTGTGCTTGTCATACTGTGTTACCCACAAGCAGTGCAAATATATTTCTGTGTTTTCAGACTTATTAAGGGCCCATTAAAAGCAAATGGGCTGCCTTACGCAACATGCCTAAAACAAATGTGCTTTAACACGTGTGTAGGTTGGATATTAAGTAAGCCTAGGTATAGACATCTGGTGCTTCTAATCAAATCCATAGTCCACTGAAATCCAAACAGTGCATGCAACAAGAGACTTGGAGATGGAAATGACTAAATCAGCCTCGGTAAACATTGCACCTGCTTATAGGGAAACTATAGGTAGACATTTTTTGGGTACATTTTATTCTTTTTATTTGTATAATCATTCTTAATTTGGGGTTTTGTGTGTATTTTTATACTATTAATATAAAATCTTTGTCAAATAAAGATTAACACGGGGTGCACCCACGTCACATGTTTTACAGAGCATTATGGGAATTTAAAGCAAGAGCACCGCAGAAGATGATTTCTTTCAGGCTCCCTCTATACAGGTGAAACTCAAAAAATTTGAATATCGTGCAAAAGTTAATTTATTTCACTATTGCAACTTAAAAGGTGAAACCAATATACGAGATTGCATGTAATGAGGCTAAGTAAGATAGTTCAAGCCGTGATTTGTCATAATTGTGATGATTATGGCTTACAGCTCATGAAAACCCCAAATCCACAATCTCAGAAAATTTGAATATTGTGAAAAGGTGCAATATTCTAGGCTCAAAGTGTCCCACTCTAATCAGCTAATTAAGCCATAAGGAGGGAAAGCCTCAAAAGGTAATTGAAAAAGAAGTTGGATGTTCCCAAAGTGCTGTATCAAAGCACATTAATAGAAAGTTATGTGGAAGGAAAAAGTGTGGAAGAAAAAGGTGCACAAGCAGCAGGGATGACCGCAGCCTGGAGAGGATTGTCAGGAAAAGGCCATTCAAAAGTGTTGGGGACTTTCACAAGGAGTGGACTGAGGCTGGAGTCAGTGCATCAAGAGCCACCACACACAGACAGATCCTGGACATGGGCTTCAAATGTCGTATTCCTCTTGTCAAGCCACTTCTGAACAACAAACAACGTCAGAAGCGTCTTACCTGGGCTAAAGAAAAACAGACCATGTCTGTTGCTCAGTGGTCCAAAGTCCTCTTTTCTGATGAGAGCAAATTTTGCATCTCATTTGGAAACCAAGGACCCAGAGTATGGAGGAAGAATGGAGAGGCACACACTGCAAGATGCTTGAAGTCCAGTGTGAAGTTTCCACTGTCTCTGTTGATTTCGGGAGCCATGTCACCTGCTGGTGTTGGTCCACTGTGCTTCATTAAGTCCAGGGTCAACGCAGCCATCTACCAGGAGATTTTGGAGCACTTCATGCTTCCTTCCGCAGGGATGCTGACTTCATTTTCCAGCAGGACTTGGCACCTGCGCACACTGCCAAAAGCACCAAAACCTGGTTCAATGACCGTGGTATTACTGTGCTTGATTGGCCAGCAAACTCGCCTGACCTGAACCCCATAGAGAATCTATGGGGCATGGCCAAGAGAAAGATAAGAGACATGAGACAGAACAATGCAGAAGAGCTAAAGGCCGCTATTGAAGCATCCTGGTCTTCCATAACACCTCAGCAGTGCCACAGGCTGATAGCTTCCATGCCACGCCGCATTGAAGCAGTAATTGCTGAAAAGGGGCCCAAACCAAGTACTGAGTAAATATGCATGCTTCTATTTTTCAGAGGTCCGATATTGTTCTATGTACAATCCTTGTTTTATTGATTGCATGTAATATTCAAATTTTCGGAGATTGTGGATTTGGGGTTTTCATGCGCTGTAAGCCATAATCATCACAATTATGACAAATCACGGCTTGAACTATCTTACTTTGAATGTAATGAGTCTATCTCATGTATTAGTTTCACCTTTTAAGTTGCATTAGTGAAATAAATGAACTTTTGCACGATATTCACATTTTTCGAGTTTCACCTGTATTTGAAACTTGGTATAGAAAGTAGAGGAGTAACTTCTTTAGCTGTGTATGTCAATTTTAGCCTTAGATTTTTTTTCAACAAAGCAGACTGCTTGGAAGACATAAAGGAGAGCTCCACTCCTTTTTAGCTGCATACTAAAATACAAAATATTTATATGCAATATTTCATAAAAAAATAACAATGCATTTGTAATTTTTTAAAATTTTCTTTTAGTCCTGGCTATCAGAAATAAGGTAAACATATGCACCCAATGCACATTCCCCTTAAAATGTAACTTTTATTTAAGCCATTTAGAGGAAAGTCAGCTGTATAATGTCCAGTTATTTTTCTCCAGTCGGAGTACTGTCACTTTAACATCAAGGGCAAGTTCAACTGATCCCTGAGAGTGGCTACTGACATGAATCCAGTCAAGCATGGTATGGCATATAGACTTCATTTTCTTTACAAAAAGTTAAATTTGTGAATGGTTAAAGGGGTTTCAGAGTTTGTTTAGTTATACCGATTCTTTTGTCTTCATGGTTAGTTTCATGTACGGATATTTATTTGTTTTATGAGATTATCAGGTGGTATAGTGATATTTGTAACCCTAAAATGAGCACCAAAGATGTGCAAATGTCAAATATATCATTTACTTTAAAACTGCAGTGTGCTATTGTATTATATAGTTGTAATTGTTGATCGCAGCTCCTTCACATGTAATCTTTTCAATATAACTTTGACTTAAGTCTAGTACACATGAGATTATCTGACAAATGATCGTCTGTTTTGTTTGCATGCTAGTCTTCATATCAAAAACGAAGAGTTTACTAAAGTACAAAAATTCTCGTATGATATAGTAAAAATTGGGAAGTGATGTAATGTATTTGTATTGTATTTCCGGGCGAAAACTGTACTGATTAATCAAAAATTGTATGATCTGGTATCGTACCAGAAAAGTAAGCGATCAGATTATTGTACGATCGCTTCGAAAGCGGTATTTTTTGTACGATTTTCTGATTGTGTGTGTACAGTGCTTATTAGATAATGGGGTTGAAGGTGGAGAGCATGTTCACTTTGCAAATTCAATTTTGGCTTAGCTTAGTGAATGAGGTGAAGCTGTGCTGCCTATAATCAATGACATGCAAGCAAAAATCCAGTTTTCTTTTTTTTTTCATAAAGTTTTATTGAAAATTCTGTAAAACATTACACAGTAAACATCAGCGTAATATTGTTCTGCAATACTTGTACATAATTTGAATTTCCAGGAAGTTTTACAGATGGTACGGTGAGTTTATAAACAAACAGTTTTATCAAAAAAAGTTCAGGTAGCTATTACACAAAACAAAAATTTTTGAACAGTGTCTGTATTTTTATTTTCCTTTGACATGATCATGTATTCTTTGCACAGTGCATTTTCACTTCGTACAGTAAAAACACTATACGCTTATAATAAAATTAGCTCTTATAATTCTATATATTTAGAAACTTTAGAATTTCTGTACTATAAAATGTCAAATAATATATGTAGAATAATACCTGAAACTGTAAAATGAACAGTTAGCATCTGGTGTTTAGGTTCTTCTGTGCGCTCTTGAGGACTGACAATGTCAGAAGATAAACCATGGCTTTCACTGTGTTCTGGTTTTCCGTTTTCTGCATCACTGACTTTACAGCAGAAATACATTTACACAATTAAGGCAAGTTATTGTTTATAATTTATCTCTTGTCAAACTGACAAGAAAAACAACATTCAGGAGAGCCAAATTAAAGAAAAACTCCAGTTGGGGGGGGGGGGGGGAGGGGGGGTGCAACAATTTATACCATACATAAATGCTATGCTTTGTATAATAATGTTGTTCAAAATATTACCCTTTTTATTTATGTCTGCAAATGCAAGTTTGCCCATCATTTACTGCAGTCCTCACAATCCTGCTTCTCTAACTGGTGCCCACTGCTAAACCTAGTATAGACACCTGGTCAAAAGTCGTTATTAGTGACTCGAGTGGCTTAATTAAAAAAATACATTAACAATATTCATTGACTCAGATTAGGAATTGCGCCCCTGTGGCAATTAGGTATTTGATAAATTGGCCTTAATGGCATATGGTAGAAGTAGGATTACCATTAGTGCACTTGTGAAGTCATAGTGATGCTTTGGACTATTTTCCAAGTATCCTTAACAATGCTGTCAATTTTAAATAAGTATTGAATGGTATTGGGTACTTTTGTAGGTTGATTTTTTAATTTGTATATTACCTGAATCAATAAAAATGTATAATGCATTTTTTTTATTTGAGCCACTTGGCTCACTAATAGCAACGCCTTTTGACCTGTACTAGTGTCTATACTAGGTTTAGTAGTGGGTATTATATGTTGATTTTTTTGCAGTGACTGCCCCATTGAAGGGCTTTGGTATTATTCAAAATTAGTAACCCTCCATTTTCTTCATTTAATGGTTTAGGTGCAATAGGTACACTATGGGGTGGATTTACTAAAACTGGAGAGTGCAAAATCTGGTGCAGCTCTGCAAGGTAACCAATCAGCTTCTAACTTCAGATTTTTCAATTAAGCTTTGAAAAAAAAAAAAAAACTGGAAGCTCATTGGTTTCTAGGCAGAGCAGCACAAGATTTTGCACTCTCCAGTTTTAATAAATCTAAACATCCCTATGTTCTCAGAAGTGCACACATCTTGACTTCAGTTTACAGGCAACCCAGCAACTTTAGAATACCCCTTTGACCTACTGCGTTGCAGCAAGGTTTACTATAAAGGGGGCTTAGTGTGCAGTGTATCTTTATTGAAACACTGGAACTGACCATGTAATTTACAGTAAAGGCAGATTTTCCCACTTAACACTAACAGAAGATAAGTTCTAGTATGTATATGAGGTAAAGTTCCTTGCAAGATATATCACTGACCTTGATACAATTTTAAGCCAATGATACAGTGGCTTCTAAAACACAATAAAAGTGTGCAGGACTACTTCTGCACTACCCATAATTACTTGTGTGGTGTTTGTTGTCAAAAAAGTGTCATACCTCACAGAACAGACTGTTATCACTTTAATAGATAATCAGCAGCCTATCAGTTAATTAAAATACTTCATTGCAGTGTCACTAACAACTTCAGTCTGGCATCTTGAAGCTCAGTATGAGTAAAACCATGGTTCATAATGCAATGGCCCTTGCTAAAGACCGAGCTTCTAGGACAGGGATATGCAATTAGCAGACCTCCAGCTGTTGCAAAACTACAAGTCCCATCATGCCTCTGGGTGTCATGCTTGCTGCTGTCAGAGTTTCGCTATGCCTCATGGGACTTGTAGTTTGGCAACAGCTGGAGCTCCGCTAATTGCATATCCCTGTTCTAGGACATGAGTCACTCACAGCAAGATTACATGGTGTGGTGCTCATTTTTTCTCTATTAGCCTGAACCAAAAGAGCTTTTCAATTGTTCGCTCCAGTACTAGTAAGCATGAAACATCATAGAAATATTGGTGAGTAAGTTGCCAGAAACAGTGTGAGAAAGGGCAATCTGAAAGCAAGAGACATCAACATAACCATAAAGCAGAATATGAACATTTACCTGTCACTGCATGACTTTGTGTTTTTTTCTCTCCACCTTGATCTAATGGTCTTTTAGTCCTAAGGATAATAAAGCTGGATAGAGGGTCAACATCATCTTGTTCCAGTATATCAGGTCCATTAATGCCAGTATCATGCCACCTTTGTGCTTCGGAAATACCTATGAAATTGGTATGATTGATATTTACTTTGCTAACTGACAGTAGTTGAGTAACTGATGATGTGTTCTTCTTTACATCTTGACCTTTTACAACAGTTGGTAATTTATCAAGCTGAATCTCCGTCTGTGTTACCAGGGTTTTATCAGCCTCCTTTGAGTCACTGTGAAAAGTGCCAATGATCTGTCTGTGTAAAAGAGGGCATGAAACACTTATCTGAGATGAAGAATGACCATGAGAAATAAACTGTTTGCTAGTTTTCTGAAAATGGTCTTTTTGCTTGACATCTGCCTGCTTCTCTTCTAGTATTCCTAAAACATGAACATTATAAAAAAAAAGACACACATGACTATATCAATGAAGAGTATTTATTAAAAACAATATTATATTATTATTATTATACAAAATAGTGAACTCAAGATCAACTGAAAAGCATGTCCTAATGACTCGTGCAAGGCAACCAATAGGTTAGCTACTGAGAACCAAATAAATATGCTGATCATTTCTGGTCTATAGTTGATAAATAACATATCGTTTAAAGTGTAGGTATAACCAAAACAGTTTTTTTTTTTTATTTCATCATAGATGGTGTACGTAGGGTCTAAAAAGCTCAGTTTTTTGCTCTGGGTGTAACATTGGAGAGATTGCCTTTAACTTTCTGTCTTAGAGATCCAACAGGAAATGAAAAAAATCTCTATGAAGTGAGGGTAATTCAGCTCATAAACACTTAAATAGTGGCCTTTTACAGCTGTTATCCCCATCTCTTGTTCTGGTAACAGCTGTAAAAGCACTTTCTACCCTTGTGACACTAGGTCAAAGAGAGAATAAATGTCCTCAGCAGGAGACAGCAATAAAAACCTGATGGGGTTCTAAACCTATCCGCTGTTATCCAAAACTAAAAAGTTTTGGCTATACATATGTTTCAATGTGTAATTTCACTTTTTTGTAAACCCACATACATTTTTCTGTGTTTTACTCTCATTTAATTACAAAAGAATTCAAAGCAAAATTGTTCCCTTTATAAACTACATGCGTGTTGTGCAAAGATTTTAACTTGTGAGTGCAATACTATTCTTTTGATTAACGGCTTCCCGACCGCTACACATCGATGTACGTTGGCAGAATGGCAAGGGTGCGCAAAAGGGTGTACCCATACGTCCCTTCTTAATCACGGGCTAGCGGGCGCGTGCATTTCCCTGTTCTGCCTAGTGACATGACGGGGATCTACTGCTCCTGGTCATCGGGAACAGTGATCTCTGTCATGACCTAGGTAGCGTATCCCCCCTACAGTTAGAACCCGCTAAGGTAACACATTTAACTCCTTGATCGCCCCCTAATGTTTAACCCTTTCCCTACCAGTGACATTTACACAGTAATCAGTGGCTATTTTTAGCTCTGATCATTGTATAAATGTCAATGGTCCCAAAATAGTGTCAAAAGTGTCCGATCTGTCCCCCGCAATGTCGCAGTCCCGATAAAAATCACAGATAACCGACACTACTAATAAAAAAAAAAATTATAATAAAAATGCCATAAATCTATCTCCTATTTTGTAGACGCTATAACTTTAGCACAAACCAATCAATATACACTTATTGCGATTTTTTTTTTTACCAAAAATATGTAGAAGAAGAATACATATCGGCCTAAACTGAGAAAGAATTATTTATATATATATATATATTTTGGGGATATCTATTATAGAAAAAAGTAAAAAAATATTGCTTTTTTTCAAAATTTTCTGTATTTTTTTGTTTATAGCGCAAAAAATTAAAACCACAGAGGTGATCAAATACCACCAAAAGAAAGCTCTATTTGTGGGGAAAAAAATACGTAAATGTCGTTTTGGTACAACGTCGCACGACCGCGCAATTGTCAGTTAAAACAACGCAGTGCCGAATCGCAAAAAATGCTCTGGTCATTAAGGGGGTAAAATCTTCCGGGGCTGGAGTGCTTAAAGAAGACTTGCTATGCTATGGTGGCACTCATTTTCGTGCTTTGGTGTTTTATAGTTTTAGGAGCACTCCCCTCTTAGGTTCCCCAAAGAGTTGCAAAGCTGGATCTTTTGGGATCTTCTGTGTTATGAACTTTTTTAGATTTATACAAACTGACTTTACTTGAAAATAGCCCTTCTACTATGTATGCAATACTGTTAGTTAGCTGGAATGGTTGGTGGATGGTACATATGATTGGTATTATGAATTTTTTTTTGTAATATTATCCTGATGGAGCATATGGGTGATGTGCTTCCATACACCAGGGGACTTCCACAGGAGGCCTCAGTTGGATCGAAAGATCACAGCAGCCCACTTGAAGGGTGAAGACCATCTAAGAGGTGTTAATCAAAACACTTAGTAAACTTAACAGACAATGTGTTTTGGGGCATCACTCTGCCTCCTTCATCCAGGTCAAAAACCTGACCTGGCATGGACTAGACTTGGCTGCACAGAATGAACAGATGATCCAGATTTTCTCTACAGCTTGAGCCCCTCAACAGCTGTTCTCTTTAAGAGGTTGCAAAAGGGGTTGTAAAGGTTTGTTTTTTTTCCAATAAAAATAACAAACATGTCATACTTACCCGCCCTGTGCAAGGGTTTTGCACAGAGCAGCCCCTTTCCTCCTCCTCTGGGGTGACCCGCCAGCGCTCCTGGCTTCTAGCCGTAATCGGGTGCCCCCATGGAAAGCCTCTCCCGAGTCCCGCTGCTGTGTCCATTGACACAGACAGGACCCTGCTCCCCCCGCCCCCCGCATCACTGGATTTGATTGATAGCAGCTCTTGCTGCTATCAATCTGTCCAATGCGGAGAGACACAGGGGCTGGAGACTCTGGGCTTGTGCTCATCGATAGATCGGATCGGGCTCAGGTAAGAAAAAGAGGGTGGTCTGGGGGCAACTGCAGCAAAGAAAGTTTTTCACCCTAATGAATAGACTGAATTAAGGTGAAAAACCTTGAGACTTTACGATCACTTTAAGCCCTGATGAAGAGGGCATATTAGGTTTACTACATATTTTTAATAAAGTCTCCCCTTTGGATTTTGAATCTATGGTGTGGCGCTCCAATCTTTTGATCCAACTAACATACTCATGCACATACTGGCATCAGTCAAATACGGGTACCTGCTCCCCCCCGAAAGGGGGCAGCGGAGGGGGGAGGAAGCAAACCACTTTGAGTGAAGCTCCACTTTAAGCTAGGATCAGGGTGACAGCTCTGGATCCTGCACATTTAGAGATCACATTTTAGTTTCAAATCGTCATAAGAAAGGGGAGGCATTGACTTGGGCAAAACAGCAATGATCATTCAAATATATTGAAACGCTGTTGCATATACTGTAGTTAAACAGTGCATGGACTGTCTGCTGCACGGATTCCAAATCTTTAGGCAATAAAACACTATAATTATCTGATTACCTCTTGCAATTCTTAAGTCACTAGTGACCATGGAGTAGCATGTGACAAAAACCTCTGTGCTTTAATTACTAATCATATAATTTCATGTTTTCTTCTACCATTGAAATAAACATTACATAACAAAAATCTGTTAATGATTGGAAAGTTTCCTAATTGAGCAGTCAAAACTTACCTTCCAGCTGCGCAGGGATAATCTTGGTTACAGACTCCATTCTAATTGAAGCCAAGCTATCTGTAGTATAATTAGAATTCAGTGCCTCTATTATTTTATCATGCTTTACAGTCAGCCCAAATTTGTTCCACCGGTTACTTTCCAAGGGAAATCTCACCAATTTTTCATACTTGATACATATTTGCTCCATCAGCTGTTCTATTGTATGTTGTATTGATACAGCTGGAATAAATGGAACTGCAGAACAAAAAACAAAACTGTAAGCTAAATGCTAACAAATCTCCCCAGCAAAACAGCATATGGTACACGACTAGATATATCCAGTGTATGAGTGATCTTAGCCTACATTTAAACATATTTGAGATACACTTGATACAAAACATTGGCATTTATTACTGCAAAATGTAAAATAAGGCCAAGTGGTGTTCTTTTGGTTCCAAGATCTTGCAGCTAAAGTAGAGGTAGCTTTTAGTGCTGACAGTTACAGCATCCAATACACTGAAGCTGGCCATACATGGATTAGACATGTGTACACTGAAATATTTTGTTTCGGAATTTAGTTTTCATCCGAAAAATTCAATTATTTAGTTACTTCCGAAATTTGTTTAATTTATTTAGTTTTGTTAAAAAATGCATTAGTCCGAAAGTCCGAATTAATTAAAGTCAAATTTGTCATTGAAGGCTTATGGTGTCTGTCGAATGCTCTAAGAAGATATGATGAAGCAGCTAAACTGTACGACGCTGCAATCGTACATTTCCAGTCGAATGCTCCACCCACAAGCTATAGTAGAATTCTAATGTTGTATGACTAGTAATAATTATATTTATTAAATTATTATTACTAGTCAACCAACATTAGAATTCTTCTATAGCCTATAGGCGGAGCATTTGACCATAAATGTCCGCTCACGGCGATCGTATGTTTTTAGCTGCTTCGTCGAATCTTCATGTCTCTATAATGTCAAATCTTTTCTCTCTATGTAGAATAATCTTGGACTAATAGAGTTAGGTTAGGCACATTCAACCGCAGGTTCAATAGACACAGATCGCTATTGTCACCGTCATGTTGAATCCTATATCTATATCAAACTGTTGCCACAACGAAACGAAAATAAAGCATTTTTTATTTCGGATCTTTCGGATTTCGGATTTGTTAAAACAAACGCGAAAATGGCCAAAATTCTGACGAAAATGCATTCGGACAAAAACAAATGCACATGTCTAACATGGATTGGAAGTTGGCTGTTTCAGCAGGCACTGGGTGATGTTCAATCAATGTGAGGCCACTGTGTTTGAACAGAAGTTGATCTACTGATCAACTTCTGTTCAACCATCCTGTCTGTATTTTTTCAGCTCGATCAGGGTGGCAGGCAATAGGGTGCAGCGCTGGATCTGTGTATTCTGACGGTGGGGAAGTCTCTCAGCTGTCAGAATACAAAGACACAGTGTGAAGGACTCCCCCATCCACCTCAAATGTGTGGATGTGGGAACTCGTGTATGGCCAGCCTAGGAAAAAAAAGGGTAAATGTTTTGTATTGTTCACATAAGGTTCAGTTAGAAAATGAGAGATTCTTTGGTGAATGTAGTATAATATTTAGGTAAAAACATTGATAGACTCCTTAATGAAAACCATGGGAGCCCCAATACCAGGGGCAGAAAACACAAGACTTTTATTATCAGCTGTGATCACAAAAATATTGGGAAACAAGCACATCTTAAAGCTGGTAATAGCTCTCATGTGAGAGAAGTCACTTAACATTGAAATGGTGTAAAAGCAATGCTTGTCATAACAATCTGCCTCCCTTTGACTTTTTACCATCAAGACTCAAGAGCAATAGAGAGATGGATGGCTACACTGTGCACTAGCAGCCATCCACATCAACTCTATGTTAAAGCTATCTTCACGATTAGTTATGTTTTGCTACACTTGAATAAACCAAAATTGTAGTTTTTTATTATTATTTCATTGTGTTAATGTAATAATATAAAAGATTCTGACTAAATGATCTCATAGGTGACCCTGAAAGGAGAACAGCAAAGCATTATCTTTTACTTGGCCCCAAGAATCCGTTTTGTTAATACTGATCTAGTTAATATAAATGTACATTTACAAATAGAGTTTATGTACCTTTAAACAAGGGGAACTGAATACCAGCATAACTTTCTGGTTCTTTTAGAATGTCTGTGGGCAGACCTATAATGTGAAAGCTTAGACAAAAATATAAACATAAAATAAATAAAATGCAGTTAAACACAGTACACCTATTTAAGCAGCTTTCTCCAAGCAGTGTGTTAACCCAGGACACAAAGAATATGATTTTACTCTAAAATGCTGTTTACTATCCTAGCCTACATACAGTGTTCCTCTGTAAAACGTTCTGTCCCATGTCACCACACACCTTTGCTCTATGAATGTAGCATTTAGGAGAGACACCATTGAGCATGTGCCCTACTCCACCAGTCCAGCATAACTTCGTCATTTCGCTCCCAGTGACAGAATAGGATCCTGCTCATGCACTAGCATGAACCTCATGCATGCATATAATTAACTCCTTCTCTCCCCTACTGTGCAGATAGATACATTGGGTCCACAGGTTCAGTCCCAGTTTCTTTTGGGGGAACTGACAGCTAGGGAGGGAGGTAAATTACTCACTCCCTACAAAGAATATTAGACTCCCAAAAATTGTCATGTGCATTGCCACCATCCCCATGAATAGACAAAGGATAATACCTCAAAGAAAAATTGGATTTTAAGGGCAATGAAAATATATATGAAAAAAATATAGAAATTATAGAAAAAATATAAATTTATTACAATAAGTAGAAAAACATGAAAGCCACGAGGTGGCACACAATAAAAACAACAATTTTACATAGAAAATGCATAATGGTGAAAATCACAATGAAATGATTGTAAGGAGAACCCCAGAATTGCTGGAGGTTACCAAGCTGCTGCATCCGACGCGTTTCGAATGTGTGAGTGTATAACAATATCTTCTTCAGGGATAGCAGCATTTCTGGAATTGCAAAATACATCATAAACAATATGGACATTACATAACATGAATGCAGACCATAGATTGGTAAACAGGTAGGGTTTGCATTAAAAAAATGAAACTATTATTACATATTACAGTGCCAGAAAAGCACCAATTTGAACAACATAAAACTTAAAACTTACATATGTGTGCATTTTCAAGAGGAAGCCAGCCCCCCTATATTCCAGACCCTCGCCAGTGGTCCATGAATCCTACCACAGCATGAGGGAGTCCCAGAACCAATGAGTTAACATAAATTGCCAAAAAGGACGAATCCACAGAATCTTCCCTACCAATATAGTAGGGGAGAAATGGATTTTCTATGTAAAATTGTTGTTGTTTTTATTGTGTGCCACCTCGTGGCTTTCATGTTTTTCTACTTATTGTAATAAATTTATATTTTTTCTATAAATTCTATAATTTCTATATTTTTTTCATATATATTTTCATTGCCCTTAAAATCCCATTTTTCTTTGAGGTATTATCCTTTGTCAATTACTCACCCCCTTGCTACCAGAGGACCCGTTGCCTGCGCCTGGTACCACTCCTCTGTCTGGCTGCTATTTATGCTCACCAGTTCATGGTTACCTGTAGCAACTACACTTTTCCAATTCTCCTGCTGAGTAAATTCTATGTGGGGGCCTTCCTCTTCTATAAAAAATTTGATATTTCATGTGTAGCGCCCTGCTCCCAATGAGTGTGCGCTATATGGTAAATTATAGTTATCTGAGCAATAGTTTGGCTCAGAGAGATTGTATTATAAATTACACTCTGTTTCAGTTCAGCTGGTTGTGTGATTTCCCTGCTGACAGTGGGTGTCGCTGCCACCGCTGGTCAGGATTGGAAAGGCTACAGGCTGGACGTATTGGGTACCTCTTTCCTAGCAAACAGCCCAGGGGGCGTGGTGTACCCGCTGTGCATGCTGGGAGGGGGTATTTAAGTGACAGACGCCATTAGGGCAAGGAAGAGATTCTGGGGTCGTGTCTTCGGTCCCCACCTGAGGGCCCTCATGGCCTCAGGGAAGCGTTGGCAGTTCCCGCTTCTGGGCCATGTTGGCCTAAGGGCTCTTAAGTAGACCCAGGAGTTGCTGGGGCCTACTGATCCAGGGATGATCCTGTGTCGCCTTGCCTGCTGGAAGGGACCAAGCAATTGAGGAAGATACTGGCACTGAGAGCTGTGTTCTTTATTCAGAAGGTAACCCAAGTAAAGGTTACACCAAGTCTGTGGCAGAGATTGTTCTATTTGCACCAAGTCTGTGGCAGAGACTGTTCTATTTGCACCAAGTCTGTGGCAGAGACTGTTCTATTTGCACCAAGTCTGTGGCAGAGACTGTATGTGATCGAGCTGCGCATCGACTGCTGGGCCAGTGAGATTGGGCCTGTCCGGTGTTTACTGAGTCCAGTGTGGAGACAGTTGTTCCTCTGGACCTAAGAAAAACTCTTATGATTCGCAACTAAGGTACCCGAGTCCTCCCCATCCCTTCATTCCCTCTGTTTAAACTTTTATTCAAATAAATCCTTGAAAGAGACTTTTGTGTTGGTGCAAACTTCTTCTAGACAATTTTGAAAAAATACCTGTCACCTATATTTCATAGGCACCACATCCCTTAATGTAGGAACAACAAAAGGATTTGGAAATAATGGGACTTTTAAGGTGCATGAACCACACAATTAAATATCAAAAAATATACATTTTAATTACAAAAAGTAGAAAAATATATAAAATATAAAAACCATCATATGAAATACAGTTTCAGATAAGCATAAAGACAAATTTCTCTACATGTTTCGCCATATAGTTTGGCTTCTTCAGGAGTTTTTGTCGCACAAATACTGAAACGGAAAGAGGGGAAATATAGACACATGATATTTAAACACAATTACAATACAGATAAGGAACAAAAATATGCACACAATTTTTAAATGACTGGAAAAACTATATCATAATACAAAGGCTCATATGTCAACAACAATACCGCCGCACGTGCATCGGCTCTGGCGTCGCTGGCGCGAGCGCCCCCGGCGACGCGTGCGTGCCCCCTAGTGATCAAAGGGCGAACCAAAGTACAGCTACGATGGTTCGCCCAGGGGAGCCAACCTGCCACAGTATAACTGCGACGGCTGGTCGGGAAGGGGTTAAACTCTCAAACTTCAACTAATGAATGGGTGATTTAAAAGAGACCTATCAGGATATCAGGATGGAACTATGGGATCTGCTTCTTTTGCTTTGTGTCTAAAGGTGCAACTCTGGCCCTTACATAGTCTTTTAGTTTAATAGCAGCTGCCTACGGGCCTCCTTCTCTATGATGCACATAGGTTACCTTAACCACTTGCCGACTGGCTTACGCGGATATACGTTAGCAAAGTGGCACGGGTGCGCAAAACAACGTATGGGTACGTTGCCTCCTCCGGCGGGGGACCGAATTGCCACCGGCCACCACCCGCGATTGCAGGCACAAGAGCCAGAATTGCAATTTGTCTGTGTAAACACACAAATCCCTGTTCTGTCAGGGGAGAGGAGACAGATCGTTTGTTCCTAGTAAGTAGGAACTGCGACATGTCTCCTCCCCCAGTCAGTCACATCCCCATACAGTAAGAAACACTAACTAGGGAACAAATTTAACCCCTTGATCGCCCCCCGAGTGTTAACCTCTTCCCTACCAGTGACATTTACACAGTAATCAGTGCATTTTTATAGCACTTATCACTGTATAAATGTCAATGGTCCCAAAAATATGTCAACAGTGTCCGATCTGTCCACCACAATGTCGCCGTACCGCTAAAAACCGCAGATCACCGCCATTACTAGGAAAAAAAATGCCATAAATCTTTCCCATAGTTTGTAGACACTATAACTTTTGCGCAAACCAATCAATATACGTTTATTACGATTTTTTTTACCAAAAATATGTAGAAGAAAATATATTGGCCTAAACTGATGAAGAAATTTGTTTTTTTGGGGATATTTATAATAGCAAAAAGTAGGGGGGCGTGGCTTGGACATGACACAGTGAGGACGCTTCTCGTGTGAGCTCCGGCACTGGCACCCAATTACTCTGCTTTATTGATAGCCTGTCGTGGTTGAACTCATATGGCCGGCATGGGAAGGAGATCGGGGAAGACCCAGCCTAAAAAAGGCAACCCTGCTAACACCATCAAGCGATTCCTCGCTGTGGAGCCGGAGGAGTTTCCTGAGTCAGATGGCCTAGGCCGCTCGCCTCGTGGGTCGGGCGCGGGCTCCGCCCTCCGACACAGGCCCGTGTCTCCAGTATCCTGCAGTGGTTCGGATGGTGAGAGGAGCCCGATCAGACGCTCGGGGACGGCGGAGGTTGTGAGCCTTCCCACTACAGCAGACCTCGCTTCTATGCTATTGGGCCTGTAAAAAATCATTAAAAAGGAGGTCTCGGCAGTGCGTGCAGATCTCGCCCAGGTACTGGAACGAGTGGAGGACACAGAACAGCGTCTTGATCAACACGCTGCGGCCATTAGAGACTTGTAGGCCACCGCTCGAAATATTCAATATAGCCCACAGAATGAGGCTCTCTAAGATTGAGGACCAGGAGAATCGTAATAGGAGGAATAACATCCGTATTAGAGGATTGCCTGAGGCGACAAAAGATGATGACCTGGCGGCCTCCATCCGAGGCATATTCAATAGTCTCCTGGGTAACCCTGCGGATCATCCCCTGAAGCTGGATAGGGTTCATCGAGCCCTCCGTCCTCGCAACTTATCCTCAGATACCCCCAGGGATGTTATCTGTAGGGTCCATTACTTTGAGGAAAAATAACTCATTATGCGGAAAGCGAGAGAGGCAGCCACGTTGAAATTTGATGGCGTCACCCTTTCCTTCTTCCTGGACCTGGCCAGGGAGACTTTGGAACGGCGGAGAGCACTTAAACCCCTCACAGAGAAACTGCGTGAGGCCATTATCAATTACAGGTGGGGGTTCCCGGTGGCCCTTATAGCAAACAGGGATGGCAAGTCAGCCATTCTCCGCTTCCCGGAAGATCTGGAAGCGTTTTGCATGGATCTCAACATCGCACCTCCTGAGTTACCCGGATGGCAAGACATCATACCCGCTCTTTCTACCACTTCGGAAGTGCATTGGCAGAAAGTTTCCCGCAAACGCTGTTCTGCCACCCCAGGTTCTACCCCTCATGTTTGCTGAACTCCCATCCTGCAGGACTGTGCTCCAACTTGAGTGCCTATATAGGCTCATAGCATGCAAGTGTTTCCCTACCAAATGTGACATAATGTTGTAGGGCTCTTGCTCTGTATTACTGAACGGTTCTAGCAGTTGTGTTCTTCTGCTTTATATTATTTTGTGTGCTTCTCTCTGATTTTTTTTTCTGTTACTGTGGTTATGTTTCACATGGAGGACTGTATGGTGCTCACGCTCAGGTTTCTGGTCTTATTTAAGGCTATATGTTGTACTTTAGGTACGTGCCGGCGCCGGACCACGCAGTCAGCGTATGCCTGGTTTGGACATGTGCGGTCTGGGTTCCGGGACGGCCTCGCCCCTTTTCGCAGGACGTGGGGGGGAGCGCGGCTCGCCATTGCGGTCATCCCTGACGGGGTGGCGTGCTCTGGGGTGCCGTGCCCTACGTCGTTCTGGGTTTTGCACCCCAAGATTTTGCGTGCACATCATAGACCAATTTATGTTATGATTGCTGTTTCCTTTTTTGTTTTTCCTTTTTCGTTTTCTCTCTTTGTTCCTCCTTTTCCCCCCTTTCCTTCTTTCTTTTCCCTACCCGTCTTTCCTTCCAGCCTTGCAAGATGCTTGCATATGATAGACACTTCCAACGGATCCATTGGCCACGATCAATTTGATTTCCCTCAATGTGAGAGGGCTTCATGCTCCCGGTAAGAGGCATACTCTTTATAGAGAACTTAAGCGGATGCAGGGGGACGTTATCTTCCTACAGAAAACCCATCTCACACACACATCGGTTAAACTTAATGCTCACCAATATCCTACTTGGTATTATAGCCTCTCAGATGTTGCGAAGGCAAAGGGAGTGGCCATTGGATTCCGGAAGGGATCCTCCTTTACTTTGGAGGACAATCTTGTGGACCCATTTGGTAGATTCTTTTTTTTGAGGGGCAGTCTGGGTAACCTACCAGGTACTTTGGCTAATCTCTATGCTCCTAACCAGGGACAAGAAAGCTTTTTGTCCGACACCCTGAATAAATTGAGGGACTTTGCTTGTGGATGCATCGTTCTGGCGGGCGATTTTAATATCCCCCTGGAACCCATTCTTGATACCTCACAGGGGAGATCTAGCATTCCCCACAAACGACTTGCATTTATACGCAAACAACTACACAAAGCCAGCTCATGGACGCTTGGAGGATAATACATCCGCGGGAAAAAGACTTTACGTATTACTCACACCTTCACCGCTCTCACTCAAGGATAGATTACTTTTTCATAACCCACCATCACTTAGAGCTCCTGTCACATTCCCGCATTGAAATATCCACAATTTCCGATCACGCCCGATTAGCCTGATGATTCACGTACCATCCTTACCTGTAAAATCCACGAATTGGAAGCTAAATGATTCCCTTATCTCGGAAGAGATTGACATAAAGGAGATTGGGACTGGGCTCTCTCTCTATTTCCGGGAGAACACTTCCCCGGAGGTATCCCCTGGGATACTCTGGGAAGCCCATAAGGCTCAAATCCGTGGCAAACTTATAGAGTTGGGCTTGAGGAAAAAGAGAGAGAGAACGTTTCTGCAATCACAACTCATTAAAGACTATGGTATCGTGGAGAAGACTCACAAACTATCCAACTCATCTTCTATGTGTCCAAACAATTTAACAAATGGGGTAATAAGCCCAGTCGTCTACTAGCTTGCTCGCTGCAAAAGAAAAAATCGGCCTCTCACATAGCTAAAATTAAATCACCCTCAGACACCTTGTTGTTTAAAACCACAAAGGAATTTTGTGACTTTTATCAACAACTTTATCATGTTAATGCCAACACCACAGATGGGACAACTAGGGAAGCACTCATCCAAGAGTACCTCACACAGGCTCAACTGCCACATCTTCCTGCTTCAGTGCTGGAGGCATTGGAGGGCGAGTTCACCACCGCAGAGTTCAGAGTAGCACTTAAATCCATGGCTAATGGCAAAGCACCAGGCCCTGACGGTCTAACAGTGGCCTACTACCGTGCTTTTGCTGACACCTTACTCCCGCATTTAACATCGTATGCCAACTCGGCCTCTGCGGGTGGGAGCTTCCGTCCAAAAAACTCTTCATGCCCACATCACAATACTCCCTAAGCCCGGTAAGGGCCCGAGCCTGTGTGGTAGTTACCGCCCAATATCCTTACTGAACCTGGATGCCAAATTATATGCCAAAGTTATCGCGCTCAGACTTCTGCCCCTGATTCCCCAATGGATTTCGAATGACCAAACTGGTTTTCTACCAGGTAGGGAAGCACGGGATATTTCTCTTAGAACACTTTTACTGATTTCCTACGTGCATGAGTGCTCCCAGCCCACCCTTCTCCTGTCCACTGATGCTGAGAAAGCATTCGACAGGGTGGACTGGGGGTACTTGATGTTTACATTACTGCACCTTGGCCTGGGTCCTAACATGTTGTCGAGAATCTCAGCACTCTACCAATCACCTACGGCACAGTTGAGTCAATGGTTCACTGAGTGAATCTTTCTCCCTGTATAATGAAACCAGGTAGGGCTGCCCCCTCTCCCCTATCCTTTTTGCACTCTCATTAGAACCCTTCCTAGCGATGGTACGCAATGACCCCAACATCCACGGAATTAAAGTAGGTAGGACGGAACACAAATATGCGGCGTACGCAGATGACATTTTTTTTTATGTTCAACAGCCCCTTATTACACTTCCCAATCTCATGGCGGCCTTTACTAAATTTGGAACCCTCTCTAATTTTAAAATTAATCTGTCCAAGTCATAAATTTTAAACGTATCGATCCCCCACAGAACGGCGGCATTATTGAAACCCTCTTTCACCTTCAGCTGGCAACCCCACTCATTAAAATACTTAGGAATTTACCTCACTCTTAATCCAGCATCCTTGTTTCGTAGGAATTATATCCCTTTGCTGAACTCCATCAGAGTAGCCTTACAAAAATGGACTCAGATGGCTCACTCTTGGTTAGGACGCATTAGCATTGTAAAAATTAATATTTTGCCCAGACTGCTCTTTTTGTTCCAAATGATTCCCTACAAAATTCCTCCTGGATTCTTTAAGGTAGTGCAATCTATAATATGCAGATATGTATGGAACCGTAAATGTCTTAGAATTGCTTTTAAATGGTTAATTAACACAAAACATAATGGAGGACTAGCGCTTCCAGACTTTAAACGTTACTTTCTAGCCATTGCACTGAACCGCATTTCTGATTGGAAATTCCACAAGGCCTCAAAACTCTGGGTACAACTGGAAATGGATATGAGCGGGGTAGACTTGTTCCCTCTCATCTGGATACCTGGCAAATTCCGTAAGTTGGCCCCAACAGTTTCGCCACTTACCAAATCAACTTTTGCAATGTGGGACTTGTTATGCAAAAGGCAGAAATGGCCCTATAATTCTCCACTCATGCAACTAACTGGCCACGATTATTTCTTGCCTGGGAAAATGAATCCCAGATACAGCAATTGGATCTCGGATACACCTCTCCTACTACATCAAGTGACCACGACCACAGGCATCCGACCTATATCTGACTTGATACCAGGACGCCAATCTCAATTATGGACCAATGGAAACATCACCAACTTTTGAAATTTGTTAAGTCTCTCCCACAACCACTGTGGTCGGAGTCAGAGCTGAATCCCATAGAGAGCTTACTTGTTGGGGACCAACACCCTGATAAACCTATTTCATTTTTTTATCAGGCTCTATTGACTTTGCCTCCTTTTGCTCAGCAGACATTCCTGGCTAAATGGGAACAGGAGCTCCAAAGCTCATTATCAGACATTCAACGTGCTACTATACTTCAATTATCACATGTTTCAGTTATCTCTTCGAAAGCAGCGGAAGTTAACTACAAACTGTTGACAAGATGGCATTACACACCGGTAGTACTTCACAAAGCTTTCCCGGCCATTTCAGATCTTTGCTGTAGGGGATGTGGGGATCAAGGTACTCATGCCCATATTTGGTGGTTTTGCCCTTTCATTAGGCCATTTTGGAATACTGTGTTACACTGGATCAAAGAAATTCAAGGCAGTGTTGTGCCCAATGACCCTTGGGCGATATTGTTTCATTGTACGGGGGAACCAATAGGATCGTATAAAAAATGTATTACGCCCCACCTCTTGAACGCGGCTAAGTTGCTTATCCCAAAATTCTGGAAACAACAAACAATTTCCACGTTACGCCAATGGTTGGTGGTGGTGGATCGTATCTACCATATGGAAAAAAGTACGCTCACGCTAAGAAATAAATCGGACTTAGCGAACAAAATATGGTCCTGTTGGTTCGCCTTTAAATATACAGCTGCATATGCAAGCATTATGGCCCAAAAAGGGATAGTTGAGAAAAGGGCATAGGCATATAAGAAAAATTTCCTGCACGGGCTGGATAACTCCCTTCCCTTTCCCTCACTTCCCCCCCTCCTTCCTTTCTTTTCTTTTCCTTGTCTTTTCTGTTCTCCTTTTTCTTTAAGGTTTTAAAAAAAATGTATTTTTTTTTTGAGTGACACCTGGAAGTTTTACTGTTTTGAGGTAGGTAATAGCCGGATGATACATTTAAAGTGTATAGTGGCCCCATTCTCAGGCCGTGGACGTTTAACGGATTTGAGATAATGACCGGCTCATAGTTATGGTAGCTATCTGCGAATATTTTTTACGTTTCCTTGATAGGCCTTAGCCACATGTTAAGATGTAATACTGTTAAAAGTGTCGTGTGGGGATACTGTACCTCTATCAATTTTTTTATACTTTTGTAATTTGTCATACACCTTCTAATAAAAACCTATTGAACATAATAGCAAAAAGTAAAAGTATTGTTTTTATTCCAAATTGTCTCTCTTTTTTTGTTTATAGCGCAAAAAATAAAAACCGCAGAGGTGATCAAATACCATCAAAAGAAAGCTCTATTTGTGGGGAAAAAATTACGCAAATTTTGTTTGGGTACAGTATTGCATGACCGCGCAATTACCAGTTAAAGTGACGCAGTGCCAAATTGTAAAAAGTGCTCTGGTCAGGAAGGGGGTGAAATATTCCGGGGCTGAAGTGGTTAAGGAACATTGCAAATTATTGGATGAGGAATGAAGTTTCGCACATTTTGGTGACATACGGTGGGCCATGAGGTCACCTGTATTCATCACAGAGATGAATGAAGGATGCAGGTAGCCATTGATGATTGACAAAGTTTAAGCAAAGTTGGTGTGCAGATCTCACACCCATGTAGAGGGGGCATTTATCCTTAATGAAAGGAAGTTCAGCTTATGCACTTCCCAAGCGCCCTGTTGTTCTCATTCTTGGCATTCATAATGTGATGGATTGAGGAGTTTGCAATATCAGGTTTCAGGAGATGGTCCTTCAAGAGTGGCTTTTATGGTGTTTAAAACAGATACTGCAATATTGTTAAATGATTTCTAAATACTTACTCGCTGTGTGCATGAGGCCTATAATATTCAGTGTGGCAGAAAAAATAAAAATGTCAAATTAGCAAACTACCTGCAGGATTTGGAGTAAACTATAATGTAAGGATGTGTTCATTACAAAAAGCACTGTAAGTTTGAAGAAAGTAACCCTACTTAGCAGTGTCAGGATAAAGTCGTTCAGCGCCCAGGGAAAAAGGTGTGTGGTGTGCTATGCCGAAATATATCTAATGTGTGTGGAATGCCCTGAAATAGTACCAATAATTGTGGTACACCACAGTAAAATTAAAAGTTTAAAATTGATGCACAAATATGAAGCGAACAGTATGAATATATTTGCATCTATCTGCGCCACGGATCCTTTTAATTATGCAGGATAGAAGCTGCTCTTTAAAGACGTATCAAATGGTGCTTCCTGACTATAAATGAATGATGAAATAAAATATAGCAGATAACACCTGCCAAATAAAGCTCATACAATAAATTGATCCAAATATGGTCAGAAAAAATATTCCAACAAAGTGTCCAGCACTTCAAAGTGGCGTGTAATAATGTGCCACAATAAATATACACGCTTCAAAATGTGTCCAGTGTTAACAAAACTCAGATATGGAATCTTCATACATCAAAAAATCTTCCCAGTGCATATTCATTCCAAGGTGAAACTTCACAATTGAGACCTCCACCAGTAACAACTAAATGACTCACCAGAAATAATGACCCTCTGATCAATGGGTCAACACTTGCTCAGTCAATTTACCACAATACTTCCTCCTCCAAGAGAAATTCTCGACATGACTCTTCCACCATCTGAAAATTGCCCATCTTTCCTGCATCGACCGCACACCAACCACCCTGTGTGCACACACTGGCAGCGCGTATGACAGGAGGAGGTCTCAGTTGAGAAGTTTCACCTTGGAATGAATACACACTGGGAAGATGTAACTATTGATTTCAGCTAGCTCTAGATTGCTACTTGTCTGTCCCTGCATCTGGAAGAGAAAATGTCCCTGCGTCTGTGGTGTTGCTAAAAGGAAAAAAAGGCCCTTTGTCAGTAGTGTCAGTCTGAGGAAGGCTGCTTTGGCATCTATGTCAGTGGGATGAGGAAAGGCAGGGGAGAGAAGTTTGGCTCTGTGAAGTGCATTGAAGGGATATGGGAGACTCTGCGGGAGGAAGAAGGCGGCTAAAGAGCTTTAAGGGAGGAGGCTAAGCAGCTCTTGTAGGGTTCTGAGTAGGGAAGGGTCTGAGTCTTGGGCTGAGTTGTCTGTCCATTCTCTGTGAACTCACTCAGCTCAGACTCAGCTCAGACTCAGCTCAGACTCACTCAGCTCAGACTCAGCATAGTGCCCATCAGGACTGAAAGCAGTATTAAATCCAAAAGGAAACATTTAATATATTGCAGCTTAGCAATTCCTAGATGTAATGGCTGTATTAGTATCCTATTTTTTTAGGCGTTCCTTCTTCTATTTTCATCTGGTAATTCAGCCAGCAAGTCTGCTGTGTTTCACAGCGAAAACTCTCCAGCAGAATGTATCAGCTTACATGGATGAGACAAACCACTTAACACCGACAGGAATGATTAAAATGATCAGGTTTTATTTATTCATACAAAACCTTTATCCCAAAAAGGAAAAAAACTGTTTGCTGTGCCTCCTGTTCTCATTCCTTCAGGAGGTGTGATCACCAGGTGAGAGCAGAGGGCAAAAAAACCCCAAAGAAAACTGATGCAGTCACCACATCTAATGATTGGTAAGCTGCAATATATTACATTTTTGGTTTTGGGTTTAATACTGCTTGAAGGCAGCTATTCCTTTTTTCCATTTCTGGTCCTGTTATATATAATGTGACAAAAGTATACAGAAAGAAGGGCAGTCTGCCTTCACTCCCCTGCTGCACTGCACTGAGACAGAGGTGTGCTCTAAGCGGGCGTCCATTCTCTTCTGCCTACAGTAGCCTGCTATTGGAGGGAGGAGCAAGCAGAATCCTTCCTCCAGCAGCTATTGAGGCACGTGCTCCTAATGACAGAGGTGATGCTGCAGTCACTCCTGCCAGTGGGGCACAAAAGAACAGAACAGCTGAAGTTCCCAGCATGCTCACCCCTCCACATATCAACACTGCACACAGGGCTTGTGCCATTTCTGCCCACCTTCCCTGTTCTGACCCTGCTTGTTAGTATCTGAAATAGACTTGGTATCAGCCTCTTGAAATTCCTTATATATTAGACTGGGGAAGGCAGAATCAGCACAGCCAATCAGTTGTGCCTTGGTGCTTATGTAGTAATAAAAAACATGTCAACAGAATGAGAACAATAAATGGCAAAACTGTTTGCAAATAAAAAAATTTACATTGCAAATTGTTAAGGTGTGAAACCGAGCATTAAAATAACAAGCATGTCAAAACAATATACTGTATGCAGCACACAAAAAGTAATATTTTTTTTTGTTTTGCTGTACTTATAAAATACCCACAGTCTGATTTCAATGAAGACAACGGTTTTGAAGATAACAAGTTATCATTAGGCACTTCTCTTTAAAAGCACCCTAAAGAAGCTTTGCAAGAGTTAAGGGGTTGGTTGTTTTCCAAAAAAATACCTCTTTTAATATAGCATAGCAGCATAAAAGAGTAAGTTTGGGTATGGATGGGCTGCTAGGTAAGGGATAGATATGGCCAGGAACTTCCATGTGCCTCACATACCTGACAACCTTTATTTTTAAATTATGATGAATAAAGCTGTCATGTACGTGCTGCTGCTGCACACTTCAGCATGTTTCTGGCACATTGATGAGCTACACTGCATGCAAATAGCCTCCTCATTCATAACAAACAAAGAAATTAAAGCAGTAATTAAATGTGATTAAATGCACAGAAATGTGGCATGCAATATGCTACATCCTAAACTACCTAGAGAATAGCAAATGCTTCTAGAAAATAATGAATGGAAAGACATCTGCCCATTGTTTGTAGTGTCAGCATACAACAAACACCTTCCTTCTCATTAAAAAAACTGGGCAATTCACACAGAAATCTTCCTAATAAGCTGTATATGATACATATGCAACAATTTGTGATTTGTGGCTGTAATAAACAAACTGATCTCCAAAGCTGAGTGCCAGGAATAATTTGTTGTATGTGCAAGCTTATTAACCACATCAGCCCCGAAAGAACAATTTTGAAAAAACCCAACATTTTTTACTTTCTGGTATAAAACATGTAAAAAAACTAATTTATTCATCAGTTTAGGCCAATTTGACTTGCGCAAAAGTTACAGCATCTACAAAATAGGGCATAGATTTATAGCATTTTTATTATTTATTTAATTTTTACTAGTAATGGCGGTGATTAGTGGTTTTTAGTGGGACTGCGACATTGCGGTGGACAGATCGAACAGCTAACGGTCATTTTTGACACTTTTTTGGGAACCAGTGACCTTACTACAGTAATCGGTGCTAAAAATATACCTGTTATGGCACTAATGACACTGGCAGGGAAGGGGTTAACATCAGGGGCAACAAGGGTTAACTGTGTCCCCTCACTGTGTGTTCTAACTGTATGGGGGAAGGGCTCACTGGGACAACACACAGATCTGTCTTCCTGCATAGCAGAAAGACAGGATCTGTGTGATCTCCCCTGTCATAACAGTGATTGTCCTTGATTACACATGCAGATACCCGTTCTGTCACTGTGGGGAACAATCGCGGGTGGCCAGTGGACATAGAGACCACTGGACCCGCCGATTGGCTTCCCCGCTGGGCCAATGGAAGCGCTGGGCTCACAGATCGCCGTGTACGAGCCCAACGTACACCTATGGCGATTTGCGCAGCCGAGCCAACCTGCCGTATAATTGTGAGGCTGGTCGGCAAGTGGCAAAGATCCATAGCCATGCCTTGCTTGAGCCTAGACATGTGCAGAATGGAAAAATGTGTTTAGTTTTGGATAGATTCGTTATGTTACTAATTGCGTTTAGTTGATTCCTTTTGGTTCGTTTAATTTTGTTTATTAATTTTCTGACAAATTCCAAATTTTCAAAACTATTCGAATTAGGATTGGTTGAAAAATGATTACATTTCTGTGTGAAGAATAGCTGGTTGTTAACCACTTCATGCCCGGCCTATAGCAGAATGGTGGCCGGACGGTCGTTTTGTTATCCTGACTCGGCGTCATAGAACATCCAGCAGGCTAACCCCCAGCGTGCGCCCGCAGCGACCAGGGACGCCACTTGTCCCCCGGACATAGTCCGTCCCCGATCACGGTAAACAGCCAATTACATTGGCTGTTTACCACGTGATCGGCTGTGTCCAATCACAGCCGGTCACTTTTCAGCAGTTGAGGAGGCTGGTTGTTAACCACTTCATGCCCGGCCTATAGCAGAATGACAGCCGGGCGGTGGTTTTGTTATCCTGACTTAGCATCATATGACGTCCAGCAGGATAACCCCCTAGCGCGCGCCCCCTGGGGCACGCATCACAGTGATCAGGGTTGGCGCGTGTCCCTCAAACATAGCCCATCCCCGATCAGGGTAAACAGCCAATGACTTTTTACCACGTGATCGGCTGTGTCCAATTACACCCGGTCACAAGTATAAACATACAGCGGTTTACAGGGATCTCTCCTTCTCTCTCCTCACACATCGATCGTGTGAGGAGAGAGAAGGAGAGATCTGAAATCTGTGAGTTACAAATTACTGTTATTACTGTCTGCACAACATCCCCCCCCCCCAAAAAAAAAGAGAACTGTCACACAGCCCATATAGATCTGTCACAGCCCATCTGTCACACAGGCCATCACCAGTACTGCCATCGGTACCATCTGGATTTGTCACAGACCATCTGGATCTGTCACAGCCCATCTGTCACACAGGCAGCCACCAGTACAGCCATTGGTACCGCCTTCAGTACCGCCACACAGGCCCGTCATCAGTACCACCACACAGTCCCGCCATAAGTGCCATCACACAGGCCCACCATCAGTAACCTGTCAGTACAATCACACATGCCCGTCATCAGTACTGTCACACAGGCCCGCCAACAGTGACCTCTCAGTACCACCACCAGTAGTACCGTCACACAGGCCTGCCAAAAGTACCATCATCACGTCTCAAAGAATGTACACACCTGTGGAGGCATATAGCATCCTTACTATGTCAGATGATGAGAGCAGCGGGGAGCTCCTATCATCCAATTCTGGTTCAGGATACGAGCCAGTAGAGGGTAGTGGATCGGATTCCGAATCAGTGGAGGAAACTGTCCCTCCTAAAAGAATAAGGAAATCAGGACCAAGATCAGAAAACCTGCCTACCACCAGCAGCGCCAGACCCCAGTACCAGTACTGGAATCACACGCCCAGCCCAAAGAATCCAGACCCCTTATGGTTGTCTGCCAGCTCAGGATCCGCTATAATCCCCCCTTTCACCGCACAGCCAGGTGTGCAGCCCAACACTACTAATTGTTCCCAACTAGAATATTTTTATTTGTTTTTCCCCGAAGATTTGTTGCAGTACATGGTGGACCAAACAAATCTGTATGCAGAGCAATTTATTGCTGCTAACCCCAATTCGTCCTACACCTGCACGTTCCAATGGCGACTTCTTACACTAGAAGAATTTAAATATTTTTTGGGCCTTACTTTTAATATGGGCCTTACAAAGGAGAATAAACTGCATGCCTACTGGTCCACCAACCCCATCCACCACATGCCGATATATTCTGCTGTCATGTCCAGGACACGCTACCACATGATTATGCGTTACCTACACTTTAACGTCAATTCGCAGTGCTCTCCCCGAGATCACTCCAACCACAACAAATTATACAAAATAGGCCCCCTAATAAATTATTTTTCCCAGCGATTTGCTAAAGTGTTTATCCCGGACCAAAACATTTGTGTGGACGAATCCCTTATATATTTTACTGGCCAACTGTACTTAAAGCAGTATATCCCAAGTAAGATAGCCAGGTACGGGTTGAAATTGAATAAATTGTGTGATCGAGCCACTGGATACGTGTACACATTCCGTATTTATGAAGACAAAGACTCCCAGCTCCAGCCCCGTGAGTGCCTCACATATATTGGAACCAGTGTGAACATTGTCTGGGAGCTGGCATACCCCCTGTTCAAAAAAGGATACCATTTATATGTGGACAATTAATATACTAGCTTGCCCCTTTTTTGTCACCTTTACAGAAAACAAACCCTGGCCTGCGGTAGCTTAAAAAAAACCCAGAAGGGCTTCCCACAAAATCTATTGACAAAAAAATTACAAAACGGGGTGGCTGCATTCATGAGAAATGAGGAAGCGTTGGCTATGAAGTGGAGGGACAAGAAAGATGTTCACATCCTCTCTACCATCCACAATGACACCTTGGTGGAGATCCAGAAAAGACACGGCCCCGTTGTAAAGCAGGAATGTTTCCATGACTATAATCTGTACATGAGGGGGGTGGATTTAAATGATCAGATGCTACAACCATATATGTCAACCCGAAAGTCCTGTTACTGGTACAGTAGGTGCCGCCGATTTTGTGTCAATCTCGCCTCTTCTAGCGCCGAGATTGACACCCTACAAGCCCCGTCGCGAGAGCCAGCGCCGAGCTGTCTCGTCATCGGGAAAGGAAAAAAATTTCCGCTAACTTCTTCCAGCTCTTGCTAGCGGAGAGGCCCGGTTTTCCCCGTCGTCTCCTCCCGCTCTCCGTTGTCCTTCTGCCGGGCTGCTCCACTATCTTCTTCCAGCTCTTTTGCTAGTGGAGGGACCCGGTCTTCCCGTCGCCATCAGTGTCTTCTTTCCTCTTCTCCTCTTCGATGTTGACACGTCGCTTTCTTCCGCTGTAATGCGGGGTTTGCGGTGCGCAACGATTTATATAGGCCTCTCATGACGTCACATGCTCCGGGTGGCCCGAAGTTGGAAGAGACCCCCGGAGTCAGGAGAAGACCCCCGAAGTCGGAAGAGACCCCCGGAGTCGGAAGAAGACCCCCGGAGCTGCGTAATAAATTACTTTAAAAACCTGTGTAGTGTTTTTTTAGTGACATTTTTTTCCACCAGGTGAATGGGTAGGGGTACGATGTACCCCATACTCATTCACATAGGGTGGGGGGCCGGGATCTGGGGGGCTCCCGGATTCCGATAAGCCCCACCCGCAGACCCCGACAACCAACGGCCAGGGTTGTCGGGAAGAGGCCCTTGTCCCCATCAACATGGGGGCAGGGTGCTTTGGGGCGGGGGGGCCGCAGGTCGCCCCCCTGCCCCAAACCCCCCATGTTGAGGGCATGCGGCCTGGTACGGTTCAGGAGGGAGGGGGGCCACTCTCTCGTCCCCCCCTCTTTTCCTGCGGCCTGCCAGGTTGCGTGCTCAGATAAGGGTCTGGTTTGGATATTAAGAGGGACCCTCACGCCATTTTTTCGGCTTAGGGGAATTCCCCTTTAACCACTTAAGCCCCGGACCATTTTGTAGATAAAGGACCAGAGGTGTTTTCAGAATTTTGCACTGCGCTGCTTTAACTGGAAATTGTGCGGACTTGCAATGTTGTACCGAAACAAAATTTGCATCCTTTTCTTCCCACAAATAGAGCTTTCTTTTAATGGTATTTGATTGCCTCTGCGATTTTTATTTTTTGCGATATAAACGGAAAAAGACAGAAAATTTTGAAAAAAAATGATATTTTCTACTTGTTGTTATAAGAAAAATCGAATAAACTCAATTTTAGTCATACATTTAGGCCAAAATGTGTTCAGCCACATGTCTTTAGTAAAAAAAATGTCAATAAGCGTATATTTATTGGTTTGCGCAAAGGTTATAGCGTCTACAAACTAGGGTACATTTTCTGGAATTTACACAGCTTTTAAAGGAACACTACAGGTTCCCGTTTAAAAAAATAAAAATAACAAACAGTTTATACTTACCTCCACTGTGCAGCTCGTTTTGCACACAGTGGCCCTGATCCTCCGCTTCTGGGGTCCCTCGGCGGCTGTCTCGGCTCCTCCCCGCAAGGACTCCACACCATAATGCGAGCGAGCTTGCATGGTGTGGAGTTATTGTGGGCACGCTCCCGTGATACAGCGGCGGCCATAGCCGCCGACTGTATCACTCGGCCCCGCCCCCCGGCGCGCCGCGTCATTGGATGTGATTGACAGCAGCGCCAGCCAATGGCTGCGCTGCTTTTAATCCATCCGGTGTAGCCAATCGGCGGCCAGGCTGAAAACCGAAGAGGATGACGGGGACGAGCGCGGGACTTTCGAGGGGCCAGGTAAGTAAAACGGGGGCTCGGGGGGGCCGGTATTGTCGAATGTTTTTTCACCTTAATGCATAGGATGCATTAAGGTGAAAAAACATGTAACTTTACTACTCCTTTAATTTATGACTGCCTATCTCATTTCTTGAGGTGCTAAAAAGGCAGGGCAGTACAAAACCCCCCCAAATGACCCCATTTTGGAAAGTAGACATCCCAAGGAAATTGCTGAGAGGCATGTTGAGCCCATTGAATATTTTTTTTTTTTGTCTCAAATGATTGAATAATGACTAAAAAAAAAAATTACAAAAAGTTGTCACTAAATGATATATTGCTCACACATGCCATGGTTATATGTGGAATTGCACCCCAAAATACATTTTGCTGCTTCTCCTGAGTACGGGGATACCACATGTGTGGGACTTTTTGGGAGCCTAGCCGCGTACGGGCCCCCGAAAACCAAGCACCGCCTTCAGGATTTCTAAGGGCGCAAATTTTTGATTTCACTCCTCACTACCTATCACAGTTTCGAAGGCCATAAAATGCCAAAATAGCACAAAACCCCCCCAAATGACCCCATTTTGGAAAGTAGACACCCCAAGCTATTTGCTGAGAGGCATGGTGAGTATTTTACAGCTCTCATTTGTTTTTGAAAATGAAGAAAGAAAATATTTTTTTTTTTTCAATTTTCAAAACTTTGTGACAAAAAGCGAGAGCTGCAAAATACTCACCATACCTCTCAGCAAATAGCTTGGGGTGTCTACTTTCCAAAATGGGGTCATTTGGGGGGGTTTTGTGCCATCTGGGCATTCCATGGCCTCCGAAACTGTGATAGGCAGTGAGGAGTGAAATCAAAAATTTACACCCTTAGAAAGCCTGAAGGCAGTGCTTGGTTTTTGGGGTCCCGTACGCGGCTAGGCTCCCAAAAAGTCTCACACATGTGGTATCCCCGTACTCAGGAGAAGCAACAGAATGTATTTTGGGGTGTAATTCCACATATGCCCATGGCATGTTTGAGCAATATATCATTTAGTGGCAACTTTGTGCAAAAAAAAAATAAAAATTGTCTTTTTTCCGCAACTTGTGTCAACATATAAAATATTCAATGGACTCGACATGCCTCTCAGTATATAGCTTGGGGTGTCTACTTTCCAAAATGGGGTCATTTGGGGGGGGGTTTGAACTGTCCTGGCATTTTATACACAACATTAGGAAGCTTACATCCACTCTTCTAACCACTTGAAGACAAAGCCCTTTCTGACACTTTTTGTTTACATGAAAACATTTATTTATTTTTTGCAATAAAATTATGTTGAACCCCCAAACATTATATATTTTTTTAAAGCAAAGGCCCTACAGATTAAAATGGTGGGTGTTGCATTTTTTTTTCCACACAGTATTTGCGCAGCGATTTTTCAAACTCATTTTTTTGGGGAAAAAATACACTTTTTTTTAATTTTAATGCACTAAAACACACTATATTGCCCAAATGTTTGATGAAATAAAAAGGATGATCTTAGGCCGAGTACATAGATACCAAACACGACATGCTTTAAAATTTCGCACAAACGCGCATTGGCGACAAACTACATACATTTTTAAAAGCCTTTAAAAGCCTTTACAGGTTACCACGTTAGATTTACAGAGGAGGTCTACTGCTAAAATTACTGCCCTCGATCTGACCTTCGTGGTGATACCTCACATGCATGGTGCAATTTCTGTTTACATATGACGCCAGACCGACACTTGCGTTCGCCATTGCGCAAGAACAGGGCAGGACAGGGGTGCTTTTTTTTTTTTTTTATTATTAATTTTGCTTTTTTATTTTATTTTTAAACTGTTCCTTCCATATATTTTTTTTTTGTCATTTTTATTGTTATCTCAGGGAATGTAAATATCCCCTATGATAGCAATAGGTAGTGACAGGTAAATTTTTTTTGAAAAAACTGGGGTCTATTAGACCCTAGATCTTTCCTCTGCCCTCAAAGCATCTGACCACACCAAGATCGGTGTGATAAAATGCTTTCCCAATTTCCCAATGGCGCTTTTTATATCCGGGGGGGGGGACATTCCCTCCCACTGCTTGTAAAAGCAGTCCAGAGGCTAATTAGCCACTAGGATTGCTTTTACATGAAAGGCGGCCGCTGGCTGAAAAGAAGGATACCAAGATGATACCTAAACCCGCAGGCATCAATCTGGTATAACCATTCAAAGTCCAGTAACATGCTGGTCCTTGTTGGACATGTATTGTAATCTTTTTTTTCATGCAGCCTGTTGGCTGAACGAAAAAAGAGATTGATCGGTGGATATGCCCACCATTAGAATACCGCCCTTCATCCACCCACTTCTAATGATAGGCATACATGCACCATTTATATATGCCGAAGTATAGGGGCATCCTCCCGCAAAAGTTATGCCGCACACACATGGTCGGACTTTTCCACGGG
Organism: Rana muscosa; assembly: GCA_029206835.1. Taxonomy (NCBI): domain Eukaryota; kingdom Metazoa; phylum Chordata; class Amphibia; order Anura; family Ranidae; genus Rana; species Rana muscosa. The sequence continues at coordinate 638,068,056 of CM055116.1, forward strand.
CAAGCCTCCGTCGGAATTTCGATCGTATGTACGCGGCATTAGGAGCAAAATCGCTCCTCCACCCCTGCTGCCCCAATGCTTCGGCATATATGCTTTTTTTTTAACTGTGGTGGTGAAATCACCTCCTACAGCACTGGAGTCGCAGGGATCAGGCCTGTCTCTGCGAACGCTGCAGTTATGTGTGTTGTGTTTTGTAAGTGACAGTGATCGATCGATACTGCACTTGGGTGGCCTGGGCTGGACGGAGGGACAAAACGCAGGTCCTAGCAGGTATCTGGGCTGATCCCGCTAACACTGCGTTTTTGGGAACCCTAAATTGCTGGGGATGCTAGTATAGATCTGATCAGATCAGATATTGATCTGTTCAGATACTATACTACTAAGGGAGGTGTATGCTTCACGCGTGGGTGTTAGCGTTACTGGCACTAACCTGACGCTGCCTGGGGTGTGACGCAGACCCTCTCTGACGCTAAAACCTAATTGATATCACCCACCGGGCGATCAGGGGGTTAAACCTTTATTGGGGTATATACGGCGGGTGCCCTGACACTATAAAAACCAAACTAACTAACCAGCGTCACCCGTAACACTTATATGGTGATCACTGGTGAAAGGGTTAACTAGGGTCAATCAGGGGGTTAAACCTTTATTAGATAATATATGGGGGTACCCGACGCTATAAAAACCTGCGGCAAACCTAAAAAAAATAACTGGCTACCTATCGGCATCACCGACACTAAGACAGCGATCAGAAAAACGATCGCTTAGTGACAGCGGTGCTAGGGGGTGAAAGGGTTACCTGGGGGGGGCGATCAAGGGGTTAAACCTTTATTGGGTAATATATGGGGGTACCCGACGCTATAAAAATCTGCGGCGAACCTAAAAAAAATAACTGGCTACCTATCGGCATCACCGACACTAAGACAGCGATCAGAAAAACGATCGCTTAGTGACAGCGGTGCTAGGGGGTGAAAGGGTTACCTGGGCGGGCGATCAAGGGGTTAAACCTTTATTAGGTAATATATGGGGGTACCCGACGCTAAAAAAATCTGCGGCGAACCTAAAAAAAATAACTGGCTACCTATCGGCATCACCGACACTAAAACAGCGATCAGAAAAACGATTGCTTAGTGATGGCGGTGCTAGGGGGTGAAAGGGTTACCTGGGGGGGCGATCAAGGGGTTAAACTTTTATTAGGTAATATATGGCGGTACCCGATGCTATAAAAACCTGCGGCGAACCTAAAAAAAATAACTGGCTACCGATCAGCATCAACGACACTAAAACAGTGATCAGAAAAACGATCGCTTAGTGACGGCGGTGCTAGGGGGTGAAAGGGTTACCTGGGGGCGATCAAGGGGTTAAACCTTTATTAGGGGGGGGTTAGGGGGCTACACTGGACCTAAAACTAACTGCCCTGACACTTTTACAGTCACAAATGTCACTGCTTGCAGTGATCACTAAATAAATGGTCACTGCAATCAGTGACACTGTGACTGGGGGCTGGGGGGTGATCTGGGGGTGTCTGGGGGGGCGATTTATGTACCTATGTGTCCTGGTGTCAGTGTAGTGTTAGTGCACTAACCTGACATCTTCTCTCATGCGGCGCTCGGTATATGTGAGCGCTGCATGAGGGATGACATCACTTCCTCCTGCCTGTGTAAACATTACACAGGCAGAGGAAGCATTTGATTCGCCGGGAGCGATCGCGAGGGGGTGGCCAGAATCGAATGGCGGCCCCCTCATCATGGATTGCTCCCGGAGCGATCCCGGCCGCCCACTGTACTGGAGGGGGGTCCGATTGGACCCCCCACCCATACGAAGGCAGTCACGTACAGGTACGTGATTGTGCCTGTCCGTGCCATTCTGCTGACGTACAATTACAGTGGGCGGTCGTTAAGTGGTTAAATCCATACCAGACCGAAGGGCCTGGTATGCTCCTGGAGGGGGAACCCATGCCGGTTTTTTATTTAAAATTTGGCGTGGAGTTCCCGCTCAGGATTCATACCAAACACAGTGCCTGGTATTGGCGGGAATCCACGTCGGATCTCGTTCAATACAGTGTCTCGTTGCCTTCTCGCTATTGCAGCGAGCGTGAGATGTCGGCACCCTGTCGCCGAGAATCTCCGCGATGGGATCGCGATGGATATACAATGTCGGCGGCACCTACTGTATAAGAAAGTTGCATTTCATCTCTTTCATATGGCCATGTTTAATTCGTATGTCTGCTACCAAAAATCACCCGAAAACCAACCCATCACCTACCTCAAATTTTTTGAAGGCATTGTCACTGCCCTGATTTACCAGCAAAGACCCGCCCCAGGAAGCAAGGACCTCGCTCTGATAGTGTAAGTCGACTTCACAAGCAACATTTTCCCTATAACATTCCCCCCCACAGAATCCGGAAGACAACGCCAAAAGAAAAGTCGTGTATGCAGCAGAGGAAGAGTTAGAAGAGATACTTAGCTATTATTGCCCCCAATGTCCCTCCCAACCTGGCCTGTGCATCGGAGATTGCTTCAGAAATGATCACACGTCCATTAGATATTAGTTCCCCTTATTTTTAACAGACTGTCATTTCCCCATTTCAAATACCTGTGTGGATCATTTGCCTGCTACCATGTTTCTACCTTCCATGTTACCTGACCCTGGCCTGTTTACCGACGATGTCTTTGCCTGCCATTTCAAACCATGTTTCTGACTTCCACGTGCACCGACCTTGGCCTGTTAATCGACCATGTTTTTGCCTGCAACTTGGACTGATCTTTTGCCCTTCTAGTTTAGTACACAGGGGTCTCACATATGTGAGGAGGTTCAGAATAGCGTTCTGAGTAGAGAAAAACTGTTTTTGGTTCCCAGAACAGGGTCTGGTTGCCCGGAGGCTTCAAAGTGATTTGGGTGGGAGAAGCCTCTACCCCTCTGCCCCTGGGCCTAAGCTTGATGGTCCTTCCTGCTGCCTTGACCAATACTTTGGCTGTGCTGACCATATTGCTGCCTGTAATGACCCAGGACTTTATGGACCATGTTTCTTCCTGCTGCCTGGACCAATACGTTGGCGGTGTTGACCATATCTCTGCCTGCTGCCTCTACTGACTATGGACAGTATTTCTGCCTGGACATCTCTGCCTGCTACCTGGACCAATGCTTTGGCTGTGCTGACAGCATCTCTGCCTGTACTAACTATGGACAGTATTCCTGCTAGCTGCCTGGACGATTGCTTTTGCTGTCGCTGACCACATCCCTGCCTGCTGCCTGGACCATGCTCTCCTCTGTGGACCACTGCACTACTAAAACCACAGGTAATCTTTTGTTATTTGGTATGTACATGTTATGTGTTAGAAATATGAAGGGGCTTCAAAAATGTGATCGGTAGTCAGAAAATTATATGTGTAATATATGCTCCTAGAACGCCTGAAGGTGCTACTTGGATGTTGGGCCTCTGTATATGGCCAGGCTGGTATCACCATACTCAGGAGGAGTAGCAGAATGTATTGTGGGGTGTCATTTTTCCTATGTACGTGCTGTGTGTTAGAAATATCTTATAAATGGACAACTTTGTGTAAAAAATTAGTTTTAATATTTTTTCCAAATTTTCCCCAAACTTCTGGAAAAAAATGAACAGTTCAAAAGACTCATTATGCCTCAAAGATTATATGTTGGGGTGTTTGCTTTCCAAAATGGGGTCATTTTGTGGGCAATTTCATTGTTCTGGTGCGCCAGGGCCTTCAAAAGTGTAATGCCTTGTACACACGATCGGATTTCCGATGGAATTTTCCGTCGGAATTCCGATGAAGCTGACTTCCTTCAGTCTTGCATACACACTGTCAGACTAAATTCCGACCGTCCAAAACGCGGTGACGTTAAACACTACGATGAGGTGAGAAAAATTAAGTTCAATGCTTCCGACCATGCGTCGACTTGATTCTAAGCATGTGTGGATTTTTCGGAAAAATTTAAAACATATTCTATTTTTTTACTCCGATGGGAAAAAGTCCGAAGAGGCCCACACACGATCGGAATTTCCGATGAAACAAGTCCATCGGATTTTATTCCATCGGAAATCCCATCGTGTGTACACGGCAAAATATGTGGTTGAGAAATTAGATGTGTAATTTATGCTCGTAGAACGCCTGAAGGTGCTACTTCAATGTTGGGCCTCTGTATGTGGCCAGGCTGTGTAAAGGTCTCACACATGTGGTATTGTCATACCCAGGAGTAGTTGCAGAATGTATTTTGGGGTGTAGTTGCATGTATGCAAATGCTGTGTGTGAGAAATAACCTGTTAATATGACAAGTTTGTGTAAAAAAATTAAAAATGTAAAAAGTCCTAATTTTCCCAATAATTGTGGGAAAAAATTACAACTTAAAAAAATTCACTATGCCTCTTACTAAATACCTTGGAATGTCTACTTTCCAAAAAAGGGTAATTTGAGGGATATTTGTACTTCCTGGATTGCTAGTGTCTCAAGAAATTAGGCCATCGGTACATCAATTGTGATCAAGTGTGATCAATTTTCAGTGATTGGCACCATAGCTTGTAGACCCTATGACTTTAACACAGACTGAATTATATCCACTAATTTGGGTTATTTTTACCAAAGATATGTAGCAGTATACATTTTGGCCCAAATTTATGAAGACAAAAGTTTTTTGCAAAATATTACAATAGAAACTAAAAAAAAAAAAATGTTGTTTTAACAAACAGGCCCCCAAATCCTACCCCCCCCTCCATGTGAATGAGTATGGGGCACATAGTACCCCTACCCATTCACCAAAAAAGTGTAAAAAGTGAATAGACACTGCACTTTTTGACAATTCCTATTCAAAAATTAAAAACAATGTCCCCTGGTGTAGATCCATCTTCAATCACGCTGCCCGCCGCACTGCAAAACCCAAAAAAACAAAAAACCTCCAGCCTCATCAAAGTCCCCCCATTGACTGCCTGCTCCTCCGACAGACATTTCTTAAATTTTGGAATGGAGTTCCCCTTAAAATCCAAATCAGACCCTAATGGATTTGGGGGGGGGGGGGATGACGACGACCGTAAACTGTTTTATTTCTGAATGTACTTTTTTCCGCCATTCCTCTGTTTACATTTCATCTCTCATCGGGGAAGACCGCTGGCAGCTGATGAGTCATTGGTTGTTAAGGATGCGGTGGCTGGCTTCCCGACCCGCTCTCGAACAACCAGCTATTCTACACACAGAATTTGAGTCGGTTAATAATTTTTAGACCGTTTTGAATTTGAATCGTCTTGAAGATTTGGCATTCGTTAGAAAACAAACAAGACAAAATTCGTTACCATTTCATTCGGAGATTCGGATACATCGGAATCTCCGAATAACCAAAAAATTTGTGTGAATTTACATTTGGACCAAAACGTATTGCACATGTCTACTTAAACCCATCAATGCCAATGCCTTTTTTGTTACCTATTATTCAATAACTCCTTTAATGATCCTACTATTGGTGAAGGATTGCCAAACAGTCGTTTTTAAATTCATCTACATATGGATTAGTGTAATAGGCAAAAACTGCAACTGTTAGATTTAAAGTATGGCAAGCTAAACATTTTATTAAAATTTGGGAAGAATTAGAACAGATGGGGTTTTATTGGTATCCAGGGCAATGTTGGAAAGATCTACCCTTTTTTCCTGTACTGATGACAATGTTTTACCAGTCAGAAATGAGGAAATATCTACAACAGGTACACAGTCAGAAATGAACATCTGGCAGTGTTTCAAACCTCCCCATCCTATAAGAAAGCATTTTTATTTCTGTCTATGGTGCTATTGGAGAGGTCCCCTCACTTCCCGTTTGGTAAAAGGTTGTCAGGAGGACAAGAAGTAAAGGGTAAATCTCTGTAAAGGAGCATTGGATAGGCATTAAATTCATGACAAGAGTTCTAATCCTGCTCCACTTTATTCAAAAGTAAGAAAAAACTTTTGGCTAGACATCCACTTTAATACAGGGTGAAGCCAGGTAAAGTAATTTTGGCATAAATCACTGTGGTGTAAAGAGAAGTGAAACTGTACTTACATTCAGACATTTGTCGGGTTCACATGATTGGATAGTTGAAGCTAGCACAGGTTCACTTCATCTCACTGCCCACTTTAATGAATCAGATGCGGAATCAAATCATTTACCCTCAAGGATAAAAAACTTTACATTTTTGCTATTCTTGTCCCTATTGTGACAGTTGCCTTAACATTCGGTCTTGTAGATTTTATAGGTAGGTGAGAGGAATTCTCTCCAAAGTGACAATTCTTAAACAGTTGTCAGCTGCCAGAGTTGCTCACAAGTGTCACCACTGGATGATTTCCCCTCAATTTCTTTTTTAAAGACAACTCAAAATTTTGGATCAATAAACCACTTTTGGTCCCAGTGACAATGGTCTTTGTGTACAAAATAGAACTGCGGGCAATATTAACCACTTAAGGACCTGCACACGACTATATACGTCCTCTTTTTGAAGAGGGATATCTCGGTAACGGCAGCAGCCTGTAAATGATAATGGTGGTCTCTGCGGCGGTTTTGCCGCGGGATCACCGTTTTCGGTGACGGGAGAGGGCCCGCCACTCTCCCGCGCCCTCCTCCGCTTACCGGAGCCGTCGGTAGCGGCGGAGGTGATCGGGTCCTCTTCCTAGCTGGGTATGGAGACGAGTGAGGGGAAGATGGCCCCCACCTGTCTCCATACCATAGCAGGGCGGAAGCGACGTCAAAACGTCACTTCCGCCCATACGTCTTAAAGGCACATTTTTTTGTTGTCATTTTTTCAAATGACAATTTTATTTTTTTATTGCATTTTAATCTAAATATGAGATCTGAGGTCTTTTTGACCCCAGATCTTATATTTAAGAGGACCTGTCATGCTTTTTTCTATAACAAGGAATGTTTACATTCCTTGTAATAGGAATAAAAGTGACCCATTTTTTTTTTTTTTTAAAACAGTGTAAAAATAAATAAAATGTACAGTAGTAAAATAAATAAGAAAAAAAAATGTTTTAAAGCGCCCCATCCCGACGAGCTCGCGCACAGAAGCAAACGCATACGTGAGTAGCGCCCGCATATGAAAACGGTGTTTAAACCACACAAGTGAGGTATTGCCGCAATCGTTAGAGTGAGAGCAATAATTCTAGTCCTAGATCTCCTCTGTAACTCAAAAGATGCAACCTATAGAATTTTTTAAACGTCGCCTATGGAAATTTTTAAGGGTAAAAGTTTGACGCCATTCCACGAGCGGGCGCAATGTTGAAGCATAACATGTTGGGTATCAATTTACTCGGCGTAACATTATCTTTCACAATATAAAAAAAAATTGGGCTAACTTTACTGTTGTCTTATTTTTTAATTAAAAAAATGTATTTTTTTCCAAAAAAGTGCGCTTGTAAGACCGCTGCGCAAATACGGTGTGACAAAAAGTATTGCAATGACTGCCTTTTTTTTTTCTCTAGGGTGTTAGAAAAAAACCAATATATAATGTTTGGGGGTTCTAAGTAATTTTATAGAAAAAAAACTTGTTTTTAACGTGTAAACACTGCGTCTGAAAAAAAGGCAAGGTCCTTAAGTGGATACTTTCACAATTTTAGAAAAATTCCTAGGTCATCTGCAATTATGCATTAGGTTTATCAAGAAACTACAATAGCAGTGATAACTGGAGCGGTGACATCAACAGCAATACTTGTTACATACGTAGAACAAATAGGTGATAGGACTTCTTCAGCAAAATTAATGCATTTTTCTTTTCGAGCATCTTTGAGTGCCTTATTTTGTGGAGAGAATGGGACTTCTACCTCAGCCTCATGGTATGAACTGAAACAGACTTAGTAAAGCAAACAGACATTGACTAACAGCATAAAGATAAATATTACTGGTTATACAGATAACATAATCAGTGTGTCTCTAGAGACAAAACTTTTATTAGTTTTGAATTCAGTAGTATATAAGTTATATAACCCTGATTGGGGTATTTTTTTTGTGGTCTGTGTGCCATTGGGGAACTTTCTCTTCACTTCCTGCCCTGTCCCACAAAAGCAGCAGGAAGTTAAACTTAAGCCTCGTACACACGGTACGATTGTTGGCCAACCGAGCGTCTGATTTTTGTCAAAAGGGCGTGTGCCAGGATCTTGTCTTGCATACTAAGGGTACACAATTGTCATGCCACAAACACGAACGTAGTGATGTACTACGAGGGATTTCAGCTCTTGAAAGCCACCATCTGGGCCCCTTCTGCTAATCTTGTGTTTGGTGAGCATCGACTTTTGTGTGACGGATTTGTGTACTGAGCATACGAAAATCTGACGCCAAACCGTTGTCCGCCGGAAATTTACTAGCCTGTCATTCAACATTTGTTGGCCGAAAGTTTGACAACGATTGTCAAAAGGAGCGTACTAACGGTAAGATTTTAGGACAACAGTCTTTCAACTGACAATCCCGCCAACAATTGTATCTTGTGTACGAGGCTTAAGTCTCCTAAGGTCATGGGAATTCCCTTCTTAGACAGTTTCCCACTAAACAGGTGTCCCCATTAGAAGATTTACCCTAATCTCTTGGTATTGGGACAACCTTAAAACTTTTGCATTGTCCTCAATTTATTCCTTGGTGACATTACTCACCAGTACAAAAAGATAGCTGAATTTTCCTAATGGGGACACAGACTACAATAAAAACTTCCCCTCTCTACCAGATACTAAGTAGGTTTTGCCTGGAGATTTAAAATATGCATTTTCTAAATTAGTACTTAGTTTGGTAAAATGCTGTTTATTATAAGTGTCATGTCTGTAGGCCATCCAGTAGACTAGCTGAAAAGCTCATTTTCTGTGTCCTGCCTTATTGCCAGGACAGGCCAGCCACTGGACGTTTAGCTCTAGCATCACAGGATCAAGGAGGATTACTCATTCAAGTTCCAGTGCACGCATATGACATTCTAACTGTAAAGCAGCAAAGCTGAGGTCTGGACCACTGATGTTATCCAGAAGATGTGGTCCGCACACAGGTTTCTTCTCTAGGGCCTGGCTGCTGACAGGAGAGCCACACTGTGCATGTTCCACAATTTGAATGGGGAATGTCAGCAGCACAGCCCTAAAGAGGATGACATCAGCGGTCAGAGTCAGGGCATCAGGATGGCAATGGAGGTAATAAGGATTAGATAGGATGCAGTGGGATAAAAAAGTACAGGGTGAAGATCAGTTATGGTGTAGCAGGATAGTAGAGAAAAGAGGAAGTAGTGGATACAAAGGCAGTTATGAGTAATGAAAAAGAATAGAGGAAGAAGCATTAGTGATGGCGTGGGATAGTAGAACCCAAGCAGGGATCATTGATGGTTGAGCAGGTGGGAAATGAGGCATGATTGATGGTTAAGTGGGTTGGAAAAAGGCAAAAGGGAGGTGGGGAAGGGGGATGAAGATCAAACGCAGACTAGCAGGGGCATTGTTGAGACCCCAAGCAGATTGATTTCCCATCACTTCCTGTCTTACTGAATCCCTGTCACCAGAACAGAAATTGATGGAAAATCTTCCACCATGGCAATAAAGACAGCAATAAATCTAGTCCTAACTCACTGTATCTATAACAGCTATGACACTGGGAGGACACTTGAAAACAATTTCTTTGTGGTATTCTGTTGCGGATCTACAGTCATGGTTAAAAATTTTGGCACTCCTACATTTCTGTCAGACAATGCACCACTTCGCAATTACAAATGTTTAGTTTAAGTATTCTCATGTTTATTTATTTTGTTTGTATTGGTATGACACAAAAATGTGGAGAAACAAAATGCCAAATCTGACACATTACATGCGAAACTCCAAAAATAGACTTGACAAAATTATTGGCATCCTCAATTTAATATTTGGTAGCACACCCCTTGGAAAAAAATAACTGAAATCAATCGCTTTCTGTAACCATCAATGAGTTTCTTACACCTCTCTACTGGGATTTTGGGCCACTTTCGCCAACTGTTTCAGGTCTCTCAGATTAAAAGGGTTCCCTATCCCAACTGCTGTTTTGAGATCTCTCCACTGGTGCTCTATGGAATTTAGATCTGGACTCATGGCTGACCAGTTCAGTACTCTCCAGCACTTTGTCGTAAACCAATTCTGGTTGCTTTTTGGCATGTGCTTTGGGCCATTGTCCTGCTGCAAGACCCATGACCTCTGATGGAGAACTAACTTTCTGATATCGGGCCCTACATTGCACTCCAGAATTCTTTGGAAGCCTTCAGATTTCATAATGCCATGCACACGGTCAAGAAATCCAGTGCCTGGAGGAGCAAAGAAACCCCAAAACATCAGTGAACCTCAACCATGTTTGACTGTAAAGACTGTATTCTTTTCTTTAACCACTTCAATACCAGGCACTCTTACCCGCTTCCTGCCGAGGTCTATTTTTAGGTTTCAGCACTTTGAAGGACAATTACGCGTTCATGCAACACCATACCCATATGAAATTTCTATAATTGTTTTCACACAAATAGAGCTTTCTTTTAGCCCTGGTTCCCACTAGTGCGGTTTGGCATGCCATTTGACATGTCAAATTTGCCGCAAATTGCGGGCAATGGCACCGTCCTAATCGGTGCGACGCCGCATCTGCGGCGCGCCTCTAGTGGCCACAGGGCAAAGCGACGTAACAGATCATCGTTTTGCACAGCCATGCCATGCTGCCGCAGTAAAAGTGCGGCAGCTGGTCGGCAAGTGGTTAAAGGCCTCATTTCTTTTTCTGAAAACAGAATGATGGGCTTTACAAAAAAGTATTTTTTTTCATCTGTCCACATTACATTCTCCCAAAAGGATTTTGGCTTCCTCAGGTAAGTTTTGGCAAACTCCAATCTGGCTTTTTCACTGTGTCAGTAGTGGGGTCCTCCTGGGTCTCCTACCATAGCATTCCTTTTTATTCAGACGGCGACGTATAGTGCGAGCGGACACAGTTGTACCCTGATCGGGGTTCTTTCCACTATTCGTACAATCCTTAGTTGCATTCTTTGATCAATTTTTCTCTTTGTCCACATCAGATTAGTTACAGGGCCATGGGTTGTAAACTTCTTGACAATGTTGCGCACAGTGGACACAGGAACATCACTGCCCAGGTGATTGCCAATCACTTCAAAAATGAGCAGAAACCTGCCCCACTCAACACCCCATGTCCACAGATACAATCCTTACTTCCCTCACTCAACCCTGCCAGTATTAACGAGATTGCTAAACTTTTATCTAACACTCATCTAACCACCTGCCCCCTGGATCCTGCTCCCTCGCAAATGCTACGCTCACCCTCTGACTCGATTAACCCTTTAACATCAATGACAGCTTGAAGTCTTTTGTGGTATTTGTGGATGAGGCTCTTTATTTTCTCAGATGGTAAAGCTGCCCATTCCTCTTGGCAAAAAGCCTCCAGTTCCTGTAAATTCTTGGGCTGTCTTGCATGAACGTCACGTTTGAGATCTCCCCAGAGTGACTCAATGATATTGAGGTCAGGAGACTGAGATGGCCACTCCAGAATCTTCACTTTATTCTGCTTTAGCCAATGACAGGTTGACTTAGCCTTGTGTTTTGGATTATTATCATGTTGGAATGTCCTAGTACATCCCATGTGCAGCTTCCTGGCTGATGAATGCAAATGTTCCTCCAGTATTTTTTGATAACATACTGCATTCATCTTGCCAACAATTTTGACCAAATTTCCTGTGCCTTTGTAGATCACACATCCCCAAAACATCAGCGATCCACCTCCGTACCTATCATCATAGGCCTTGTTGACTCCTCTCCAAATGTAGCATTTATCGTTGTGGCCAAAAAGCAACATTTTGGTCTCATCACTCCAAAAAGAAAGAGAGACTTGTTGCGCTATTAAGAAAATGAAATAAAAAAATAAAAAGCTGCTAACACAATATTGTTGGATACAATAAACAAAATATGGGGTAAAGATGTAGCGCTAAAATTTAGTAGTAATAAAAGTTCATATATGAAATTCAATGGTGTGAAGATGCCAAAAAGTTCATAACAAGATCCCCATTTGAAAATCAGTGAGATGAAGAAGGTATGAAGCCGTCACCAACACCCGATAAAACTGACCCTTACCAGAGATGCATAGGGTATATGCAATAAGTAAATCAAGGCAGTATCCACGGCTCCTCCTAATCATTCGGCAGACCGATACAACGGGAGAAACTTGCTTGTAATGGCTCACCAGATAAGTTTGGCTATGATTCCAGCAAACTTGGCTACACATATAATCCAGAAATGAAGCTCAGTAGACACATGTATAAGGATGGGAAAAAAACGCTCATTGCGCAGACATCCAAAAACTAGGACATTTATTAAATGTAAGCTAGATTTAAAACTCACATTAGGTAAAAAGATAGTAAGCAAAAGGAAGGCGTCCAGCGCCTCCTACCAACAAGATGGTGGCTGTGAACTCCGTCTGCTCCAGTGCGTCATATGTCCCTCAGTCTTCCCGACGTTTCGTCACCAGCGTGCATCTTCAGGGACGTTGTTTAGACGTACGACGCTAGTGTTTACATAGAGCAATACAGGACTGGAGACCGGAAATTGCATGCGTTCCATAGAGAGGAAGTGATCCTCTCAATAGGTCAGCAGAAACTAAAATGTAAGATATAAACTGTAATTAACAGAAAAAAACTCGAGCCGAATGACTGATAGCATTCATATCCTGGTAATATTGAATTTTCATGTGGGGGGGAGACCAAACAGTAAAGAAAAAGAAAAAAGAGCGCTGTAACCATCAGAAACCCAGAAGTAAAACCCCCTTGGCATCGGAAGATAAACAAAGCAAATGCTCGCTCCTGGTGCGTTCCAAACACCGGAAGTCGTCGTCTCAGGGCGCCAATAGACCACTAGAGACAGGAACCAAGTTCTACTGCACTCCAAATACCGGAAGTGAATGAATGGTATAGGCATAACAGCACTCCACCGACTGCAGGTACAATCCTCATAAGTCAAAGAGAGCAGACACATATACAACCAAAACACATACAAAATTAGTAATTTATAATGAGATGTTATTTTAACTAAAGGAACCAAACGGTTCCAGAAAAAAATACAATCAATAAATGAATGGAAATGGATTGGAAATGTAAAGGGGAGTAGTGTGTACGCATGGGCTTAGGAGACAGCGACATCTTGTGGTAGTACATCATAATACATCCAAAAACATAATAAACTAAAAAAAATTCATCATACACAATAAACTGCATAAATAAAAAAAGGAAAATAATGAAAGGTCAATAGCTCACAATTAACCCTTAATGAACCGAAAAAGAAAAAACTTGATTCTTTATACAAATGTAACAAAATGGCCTACCTATTGTTGATAAATGCGTTAACATCCCATTCGATGTTCATACCGAACGGGGTGTACGTATGAGCTCGGTAGATCCATTTAGTTTCTAAAACGGGAAACTTCTCTGATAAAATTGCTACCCCGCCAGTGCCCAGAAAATGTATCTATACCCAGAAAGGTGGGACCCTCCGGGTTACGATCATTCTTCAAAGCGTAATGTTTCGAGAGGCTGTGTTTCGGGAAGCCACGTTTGATGTTAGCCACTAGGGATGAGCTTCGTGTTCGAGTCGAACTAATGTTCGACTCGAACATCGGCTGTTCGATCGTTCGCCGAATTTCGAACATTATGGGCCGTACGCGCCAAATTCGAGAGGCGCGTCACGGCCCATAATTCACTGCGTCATCACAGTGCATTTCTGGCTGATGATTGGCCAAGCATGCACTATGACCCGCATGCTTAGGCCAATCACAGCGCCGTCAGCACAAAGAGCCATAATTGGCCAAAGGAAGGGTGCCTTTGGCCAATTATGGCTCAGGGGAGTAGGTACACTCCCCACACTATATAAGGCCGCTTGTGTGTCGGCCTTGTGTAGTGTGTTGCAGCATTGTGACTTGTGAGAGTCTGAGAGAGAGAGAGAGAGAGAGAGTCAGAGTGTCATTTAATTTCAGTTAGATAGAGCAGGCAGGCGATTCAGGTAGCTGCAGTCAGTGTATTTAGTATATATATATATATATATATGCATCCCAGGAGCTGTGTGTATATATATATATACTGTACTGTATTCAGTTTAGCTATTCAGTTTAGCTTGCCCTTTTTTTCGGCAGCTGGCCGTGTTGAGCCGCAACATGCAGAAGAGTTGGTAGAGTGGATGACCAAGCCTTCCTCATCCTCCTCATCCTCTCTCACCCAGGCTCAGGGTACTTTGTCTGCCAAAGCAGCTGCCAAAGCAGCCTCTTCCCTCGGCTCAATGGCATCAGTCACTCCTTCCCTAGCCACACCATGTCCTGAGGAGTCCCCTGAACTGTTTGACCACAGTGTTGGGTACATGCTGCAGGAGGATGCACAGCGTTTTGAAGGCTCCGACGATGGTACCCAGCTTGAGGAAGGCAGTAACGTGAGCCCAGAGAGAGGGGGTGCCCAAGAAGGACAGCAAACTGGCAGTTATGTTCCCCCAGCTGCAGCATACTGCCAGGTTTGCTCCAGTGACAAGGAGGGAGGGAATGATGAGGTCACTGACTCTACGTGGGTGCCTGATAGGAGAGAGGAGGAGAAGGAGAAGGAGGAGGAGGAGGCACATCTCCAACGAGGCAGGATGCCCTCCAGGGGCCAGCTTAATGGCAGCCAACCGACTGCATCACACCGCAGAGCTCCGCATGTGCAGGGCGCTGCTGTCTCTGCGCGTTATTCCAAAAGTTCTTTGGTGTGGTCCTTTTTTGAGACGTGTGCAGCAGATCGCACCGTTGCTATTTGCAACATATGTCTGAAGCGTATCTTGTGTGGCCAAAACATCAGCCGCTTGGGCACCACGTGCTTGACCAGACATATGTCGACCTGCCATGCAGTCCGTTGGCAAGCGTACATAAAAGACCCACACCAAAGAACAAAGTGGACCTCTCCTTGCTCCTCATCAGCTGGGATCTCCAACCCCACTATACCTTCAGTCCTCTCAGAAACCTGCACTGAGAGGAATGAAGGTGTAGAATTAGGTGTGTCACTGCCAAGTACTTGCGGGCAATCTGCTATCGGTACACCAACTTCCGATTGCACCAGGCAAATTTCCCTGCCCCACCTGCTGCACCGCCGAAAGAAATTCGCTCCCAGCCATCCACATGCCCAACGGTTGAATGCTAGCTTGGCTAAATTGCTAGAACTTCAACTGCTACCTTTTCAGTTAGTAGACTCTGCCCCCTTCCGTGAGTTTGTGGAATGTGCGGTACTTCAGTGGCAGGTTCCCAAAGGCCACTTTTTTTCACAGAAGGCGATCCTGGCTCTCTACCGGCATGTGGAAGGCAATGTATTGGCATCGCTGGACAGGGCGGTCAGCGGTAAGGTGCATATTACCGCTGACTCATGGTCCAGCAGGCATGTACAGGGAAGTTACCTATCTTTCACGGCCCACTGGATGACTCTGCTGGCAGCTGGGAAGGATGCAGGACAGGGTGCAGTAGTGTTGGAGGTTGTCCCGCCACCACGCCTCCAAAACGCTACTAGTGGTGATTCTGACACACCTCTCTCCTCCACCCCCCTCCTTCTTCCTCCAGGGCCTCTTCCTGTGCTGATTTGTCCTCGGAACCAGCTGTGCTCTGTAGGTGTTCAAGGGGCTACGCAAGTACGCAGGCAAAAAGATGCCATGCGGTGCTTGAGCTGGTGTGCTTGGGGGACAGGAGCCACACTGGGGCAGAGATTCTGTCAGCTCTGCAGGGGCAGGCTCAGAGGTGGTTGACGCCACGCCAGCTTAAGCCAGGAATGGTGGTTTGGACAATGGCGCCAACCTCCTCTCCGCCCTCCAACAGGGACAACTGACCCATGTGCCCTGTTTGGCTCACGTCCTTAACTTGGTGGTACAGCGGTTCTTTGGCAGGTACCCGGGCTTACAGGATGTCCTGAGGCAGGCCCGGAAAGTCTGTGTGCATTTCCGCCAGTCATATAATGGCAGTGCTCGACTGGCTGACCTCCAAAAGGAATACAACCTGCCCAAAAACCGCCTAATCTGTGACATGCCCACCAGGTGGAACTCAACGTCGGCCATGCTGCAGTGGCTGCACACGCAGCAGAGGGCCATCAATGAGTACCTGTGCGACTATGGCACCAGGACAGGGTCAGGGGATCTTGTTTTTTTTTGCCACGCCAGTGGGTCATGATCAGGGATGCATGCACTGTCCTGTCACCATTTGAGGAGGCCACGAGGATGGTGAGCAGTGACAGTGCATGCATCAGTAACACTGTCCCTCTTGTCCACCTGTTGGAGCACACGCTGCGTAGAATAATGGACAGGGCACTTGAGGCAGAACAGAGGGAGGAAGAGGAGGACTTCCTTACCTCTCAAGGCCCCCTTTACCCAGACAGTGTTCCTGTTGACCCGCCGATCACACAGGAAGAGGACGAGGAGGAGGATTGTGTCAGCATGGAGGAGGAGCCTAGCACTCAGCATCAGCAGCAATCTTCAAGGGATCATTTACAGTGCCAAGAAACCCATGGACTTGTACATGGCTAGGAGGAGGTGGCTGCGGATCATGTCATCCTGAGTTACCCAGAGGACCCTGGACCGAATGCCTCAGCAAACCTACGCTGCATGGCTTCCCTGATCCTGCAAAGCCTGTGAAAGGATCCTCATATTCGTGGTATCAAGGAGAGGGATCATTACTGGCTGGCAACCCTCCTTGATCCACTTTACAAGGGTAAGGTTGCGGACCATATCCAGCCGTCGCAGAGGGAGCAGAGGATGAAACATCTTCGGGCGGCCTTGCAGAAATGTTTGTGCAACGCGTTTCCAGAGCCTGGAAGGTTACAAATTCCTGGTCCTGGACAACGTGTTTCTGAGGCTTCGGTCAGTCACAGAAGGAGTGGTGGAGAAGGTGGCCGTCTGACCGATGCGTTCAGACAATTTTTTAGTCTGCAGCCCCAAGGTATGATCGGTTCCAGCAACCATCGCCAGCATCTGATTCACATGGTGCAGGAATACCTAGGGGCAAGATCAGACTTGGACACCTTTCCCACTGAAAATCCTCTGGGTTACTGGGTCTTGAGGATGGATCACTGGCCAGAGCTTGCACAGTATGCAATTGAGCTACTGGCCTGTCCTGCATCCAGCGTTCTTTCAGAACGCACATTCAGTGCTGCTGGAGGCTTTGTAACCGATCACAGGGTGCGCCTGTCCACTGACTCGGTCAATTGGCTGACCTTCATAAAAATGAATCAGTCTTGGATCACCAGCTACCAAGCACCTGATGCTAATGTAACCGAATAATTTTTTTTTGAATGAAAGATCCCTTCAAGACTGCCTATGCTGATGCTGAGTGACTATCCTCTTCCTCCTATTTATGTTGATAGCTTGTAAGAACATTTTTGGTTCTGGGTACCGCCACCAGTGCCTAAGGCCCAATTTTTCTGCCCCTATTTAACAGGGGCGTGTAATTATGAATTTTGCTGCAATACTTTGCAGCAGGGCTCATTTCTGCGCTCCAACTAGAGTATCTGTGAGGGGTTGCAGTGTTGTGGCACCAGCACCAGTGCCTAAGGCCCAATTTTTCTGCCCCTGTTCAACAGGGGCATGTAATTACAATTCTTGATCTAATATTTCACAGCAGGGCCCATTCCTGCGCCCACCAAGAGTAACTGTGAGGGCTTACAGTGTTGTGGCAGCACCACCACCAAAGGCCCAATTTTTCTGCCCCTGTTAAACAGGTGCAGATAATTACAATTCTTGATATAATATTTCACAGCAGGGCCTGTTCCAGCGCCCACCAAGAGTAACTGTGAGGACTTACAGTGTTGTGGCACCAGCACCACCACCACAGGCCCATTTTTTCTGCCACTGTTCAACATTGGCATGTAATTACAATTCTTGATATAATAGTTCACAGCAGGGCGTTCCAGCGCCCACCAAGAGTACAGAGCAAATGACGAACAAAAACAGAAACCGCTCAGGTGTAGACGTCCTCCAGGTGACTATCTCCTCCTAACAGTCAAGGGTGCAGGCAATGCAATTTCAGGCAAAACAAAAGATCAAGTCTTCTGGACAGCAGCACTCCAATAAAAAGCCTTTATTATGTAAAATCTTCAAAAATCCAAATACAGCACAGCAAGTCACAAAATTCTGGTTAGAGCTGACTAGTTTCACACTTTCTTAGTGTTTAATCATAGCTGCCTAGTGCACAAATGATTCCCATGATATACCCCAAAAAAGGTCATATGACCCAACCACAAGTGTAGATGATTAAGTGCTAACAAGTGTTAATTGAAAATTGATTGCATGCTGACTAACCTGTGTCCAAGAAATAAATGTTTTTTATAAAGTGTATGGTTTCATTGTACCAACTATTCTAAAAATATATGTACATAATATCCTTGAAAAGGTGTGCAGCAAATTAAATATTTGTGAAAAAACTTGTGATTGATGCAAAAAAGTGAGGAATGTGTAAATTAAATAAAAGTGAATATATGGAACACAATGGATGAACAGCCTAAATCTTTACATAATGCAGGTGCAACGTGCTGAAATGGATGCATAAGCAAAGGCAAATGCATCCATAGCGCACAAATAGTAAAAGATGTAAAGGTACCGTATATACTCGAGTATAAGCCGACTCGAGTATAAGCCGAGGTACCTAATGTTGCCCAAAAAACTGGGAAACCTCACTGACCCGAGTATAAGCCGATGCCCCACTGTTCCCTAGCTCGCTGTTCCCTGTAAATAGAAATTTTTACATTGTAATTATTACCTGTAAAGAAGTTGCGGCTGCGGCGTCCATCGTTCGAATTCCGCGGCGTCCATCGTTCGAATTCCGCGGTCTCTTCCTGTTCCTTACTTGATAGGCGAGTCTCAGCAGACACTCTCCGCCTATCACGATCATTCTCTCATCCTTAGTTTTCCCAGCAGACACTGTGTTGGGTATTCCGCCAATCACAGACGTCTGCTGGAAAACTGAGGATGAGAGAACGTTCGTGATAGGCGGAGAGTGTCTGCTGAGACTCGCCTATCAAGGAAGGAACAGGAAGAGACCGCGGAATTTTGAACGATGGACGCCGCGGAATTCGAACGATGGACGCCGCGGCCGCAACTTCTTTACAGGTAATATTTACAATGTAAAATTTATATGACTCGAGTATAAGCCGAGGGGGGGGGACTTTCAGCCCCAAAAAAAGGGCTGAAAATCTCGGCTTATACTCGAGTATATACGGTAAATTGTCAGTTTGTTTATCAAAAAGTGTCATAATGTAATGTAAGAAAAAAAAAAAAAAAAAAAAAAAATATATATATATATATATATATATATATATATAGAAAGTTGACCAAGAAAGATTAATACATTTATGTGTAAATAACCAGCCCACAACCCTGTGGTATATAGTTATTAATAGTATACGTTGCGCTACAATAGTTGCTCAGATGTGGCAACATTGTTCAAGGTTCATGTAGGGAATAACCTCAAAATTGAAATCAAAAATTAAAAATTAAAAGAAGTCAATTCATTTTTAATAAATATGTAAAAATGGTGAGTGGTTATGTCCCTTAGAACATTAATGTAAAAAATAGCGCAGGGAGGGATAAGATAAAATCAAAAACTATTATAATATATCAATGATGGAATCATATAGTGTATATGCATGATGAAAAGATGCTAAGATTAACAGAAAAGGGAAGAAAGGACTTGTAGCCATATATCGCTGATAAAGATGTCCTACTAATATTCCTTTAAGTTGCCAATCTAAAGTGACTATATATCAGTGCCGTATATATTGGATGGATGATAATGAATAGCTCAAACGTGGGAATGTATATATGCATGTAATGGATAAACTAATGTGTCTAAATATGTCTAAACATACACGCATGTGCCCACGATGGTTAATATATGGCCATACGTTGCCAATATATATTATATTAAAATCTAATATAGAAAAGGGAAAAAAAAAATTGTGTGCGACACATGACATGATATGATCAACCTCGTATTGATGGGTGATGTGTGCAAAAATGAGTAGATCTATTCTGTTCCTTAAAAGTCACTGTGACTATAAAAAAGGAAAGAAAAAGAAAAACTCATGAACAGTAGAACTCTAATATGTTAATTCTTATTCAACTATATTCTTTGTGTATGTTATATGCATCATGACCGGAGAAGCCTCCGGTCAACATGCAACGATATTGAAGTGTATAGAGAATATGAAGAACATTAAGAATATTGGGGCATCCCTAAGACCTAAAAAACATATGTGATAGCAGGAACTCCTATGTTTGCAGCAAAAAAATGACATGTGCTGCATGTGAAATAAAAGGAAATCCACAGTGCCATATAATGCTATGCCGAGGGGGTCGCAGCAAAAAAAAAAAAACCCCAGATGTTTTAATGTGGCTCGACACTATTTTGACCTTCCCGTGGGTGAACAGGATACTTCCTCCGGCGACCAGGATACGAGCGAGTCCCTTTCTTCCCCAGTTTTATTTAAAGAGGTGTGTGCTCTTCAGGAGCTTGCAGATTTGGCTTCAGAATCCAGTCCCTGCCCCGTTGACCCCACAGATGCCTTTAATAGCATATCGTTTAAACTCAGATCTGATTTTTATCCAGTGGGGTCATGGGGCAGAGATCTTGATCTCTTCCAAAAGATGGTGGAAAGGGACCTCACCCGACTAGCTCGTGATTGCCGCAGAAAAACTGCACCCTCCAATCTGTCCACATCAGAAAGGAAAGCTTTGAAAAATCTAGAGATGGACACCAGCATTGTAATCAGGAATGCTGATAAGGGTGGTTTGGTGGTTGTGCTTAATTCAGACACATACAGGGATGAAGCTTTACGTCAGTTGTCGGATGGCACAACCTACCAACCACTGAAAAGTGATCCAACCATCCCATTTTCCACAGAGCTCTCTTTGTTATTGGACAAAGCAGTTCATGTGGGCATTTTTTCAGATTAGTTGAATAAGAATTAACATATTAAAGTTCTACTGTTCATGAGTTTTTCTTTTTCTTTCCTTTTTTATAGTCACAGTGACTTTTAAGGAACAGAATAGATCTACTAATTTTTGCACACATCACCCATCAATACGAGGTTGATCATATCATGTCATTGTGTTATATGAGTGAGCTCTATATATTTTTATAGATGTTTTATACTATTGGTTTTATTGTTTTGGATGATTTGTTTGATGAAATTTACAGTTGTCAAGAACCCGTATATGTGAGTTTTTCGGTTGCTTAGGTAAGCACACACATTCGGGCATTTATATTGATCACAACTCGTATAAATATACACTTTTTCATCTTCATGAAGTTGAAGTCTCAAACGACTATATATAGGAAATAGTGTCCATATGTGCTTTTACATTTAGCAATCTGATCAATGTTTTGTGGGGATTTTTTTGTTATATATTTTTATATTATTTGATACATTGCAAGTAACAGCTGTTTATGTGGTCATATTAACCTGATTCGATCGCAATCTTTCTGCACTTGACCATATAGAACCACATATCCCCATACACCACAGATCTAATTTGATTGCATTTTGCCTTTAAATCGCACACACATTTTATTTTTCCTTTTTCTATATTAGATTTTAATATAATATATATTGGCAACGTATGGCCATATATTAACCATCGTGGGCACATGCGTGTATGTTTAGACATATTTAGACACATTTGTTTATCCATTACATGCATATATACATTCCCACGTTTGAGCTATTCATTATCATCCATCCAATATATACGGCACTGATATATAGTCACTTTAGATTGGCAACTTAAAGGAATATTAGTAGGACATCTTTATCAGCGATATATGGCTACAAGTCCTTTCTTCCCTTTTCTGTTAATCTTAGCATCTTTTCATCATGCATATACACTATATGATTCCATCATTGATATATTATAATAGTTTTTGATTTTATCTTTTCCCTCCCTGCGCTATTTTTTACATTAATGTTCTATGGGACATAACCACTCACCATTTTTACATATTTATTAAAAATGAATTGACTTCTTTTAATTTTTGATTTCAATTTTGAGGTTATTCCCTACATGAACCTTGAACAATGTTGCCACATTTCAGAAACTATTGTAGCGCAACGTATACTAATAATACCGTATTTATCGGCGTATAACACGCGCCGGCGTATAACACGCACCCCAAGTTTAGCAGGGAATTTTAGGGAAAAAAACTTTTAGGAGGGTAGTTTAAGAAAAAGAAAAAATTACATTTAAATGCAGCCTTACCAGTGTCATTTGCAGCCGTGTCACAGTGCAGCCTTGCCAGCAGCCTTGCCAGTGTCCAGTGCAGCCTTGCCAGTGTCCAGTGCAGCATTGCCCAGTGTCCAGTGCAGCATTGCCCAGTGTCCAGTGCAGCATTGCCCAGTGTCCAGTGCAGCATTGCCAGTGTCCATTGCAGCCTTGCCAGTGTCCATTGCAGCCTTGCCAGTGTCTAGTGCAGCCTTGCCAGTGTCTAGTGCAGCCTTGCCAGTGTCTAGTGCAGCCTTGCCAGTGTCTAGTGCAGCCTTGCCAGTGTCTAGTGCAGCCCTGCCAGTGTCCAGTGCAGCCTTGCCCAGTGTCCAGTGCAGCCTTGCCCAGTGTCCAGTGCAGCCTTGAATTTAAATTTGGCGCCGCTGATACAGGGCGGAGCGCGGCGAACGCCGCAGAGAATGCAGGGACTGGGCGGAGCCGAGATACACATAGCCGAGTGTATTCGGCTATACTCGGCTTTTCTCGGCTTCGCTCACAGTCACGCCGAGTCCCGCCCTATGATGGACATATCACAGGTCCAATGGCGGGACTGGGCGTGACTGTGAGCGGAGCCGAGAAAAGCCGAGTATAGCCGAATACACTCGGCTATGTGTATCTCGGCGGCGATCGCTCCGCTCCGCTCACAGTCAGCGGAGATCGCCGGGGATAGGTGAGTATCGGCGTATAACACGCACCGACGATTTTCCCCTGATTTTAAGGGGAAAAAAGTGCGTGTTATATGCCGATAAATACGGTAACTATATACCACAGGGTTGTGGTCTGGTTATTTACACATAAATGTATTAATCTTTCTTGGTCAACTTTCTATATATATATATATATATATCCTACATTACATTATGACACTTTTTTATAAACAAACTGACAATTTACCTTTACATCTTTTACGATTTGTGCGCTATGGATGCATTTGCCTTTGTTTATGCATCCATTTCAGCACGTTGCACATGCATTATGTAAAGATTTAGGCTGTTCATCCATTGTGTTCCATATATTCACTTTTATTTAATTTACACATTCCTCACTTTTTTGCATCAATCACAAGTTTTTTCACAAATATTTAATTTGCTGCACACCTTTTCAAGGATATTATGTACATATATTTTTAGAATAGTTGGTACAATGAAACCATACACTTTTTAAAAAACATTTATTTCTTGGACACAGGTTAGTCAGCATGCAATCAATTTTCAATTAACACTTGTTAGCACTTAATCACCTACACTTGTGGTTGGGTCATATGACCTTTTTTGGGGTATATCATGGGAATCATTTGTGCACTAGGCAGCTATGATTAAACACTAAGAAAGTGTGAAACTAGTCAGCTCTAACCAGAATTTTGTTACTTGCTGTGCTGTATTTGGATTTTTGAAGATTTTACATAATAAAGGCTTTTTATTGGAGTGCTGCTGTCCAGAAGACTTGATCTTTTGTTTTTCCCACCAAGAGTAACTGTGAGGGCTTACAGTGTTGTGGCAACACCAACACCTAAGGCCCAAATTTTTGCAGAGTACATAGGGCAGGCCTCTACTTTCAAACATCCGACTTTCAAACGACTTCTACTTACAAACGGAGGGAGACAACAGGAAGTTAGAGGAAATCTACCCCTAGGAAGGGAAATTCTCTCCTGTAAGAGTTAATATGGGGAAAAGGTGTCTCCTCTCCACTGATGCTTTATCACCAATCCTTGTTTCCCTAAAAAAAACAAATTTTCAAAATCCAATTGTCATTGGGACAAAAAGTGAGGTAAAATCTTCTGAACAGGTGCACAGACAGCAAAACAAATGTTACAGGGGTGATCACCCTTCCTTATGTTTTCCAAAAAGCTTAAAAATAGATTTTTTGGCTGGAGCTACACTTTAAATATGTACCAGTTCAAAATTACAAAAATATTCTACTTAAGAACAAACCTACAGTCCCTATCTTCTTTGCACCGCCTCTATACTGCTGTTCAGAGTATATAGGGCCTGGGGGCCCCACGCCTTTCCTTTTTTTAATTTGGGTGCAGGGTTCCCCTTAATATCCATACAAGATCCATAGGGCCTGGTAATGGGCTGGGGGGGGGAGGGAGGGTTCCCATGCCGTTTTTCCTCGAAGATTTTCATCCATATTGCCGGGACCAGACATTACATTAAAGCCGCAAGCAGTTTTAAATTACTTTTATTCCTTTAGAAATGTCACTTTGTGCAGGGACAGTTATAAACACGGGAAACACGCGGCACTTTATAGGCATACTATAGACACCCCCAGGCACGATATTTAAAGGAATATTTCACTTTTATTTTTTCACTTCATGCATCACTGCATCATTAAAATCACTGCTCCCGAAAAAACGTCCGTATTTAAAACTGTTTTTTGCATTGATACATGTACCCTGGAGCAGGATCCGGGTCCCCAAACCATTTTTAGGAAAATAACTTGCATATTAGCCTTTAAAATTCACACTTTTGATTTCTCACGTTCGAGTCCCATAGACTTTAACGGTGATAGAAAGTTCACGCAAACTATCGGTCCGTTCGCATGTTCTGGATGCGAACCGGGAGGTGTTTGGCTCATCCCTATTAGCCACATGTTCGCTAAGCCTTACATGCAGCATCCAAATAGTTCGCCCAATGTATTGCTTCCTGCATGGACACTCGAATTACGTAGACCACATATATCATTCATATTCTCTGAAAAATGGCCAAGAAATTATAAATTCTGCCAGGGTATGTAAACTTATGAGCACAACCAGGCCCGGACTGGGACAAAAAATAGGACCGGGCATTTTGGATTGAGCAGCCCGTGACATGTTAACCGGCCCTTTCCTCAGTCTCCACCCTGACGGAACCCAGCAGAGGTCTGTGAGGGGGGGAGGCGAGAGGACAAGGAAAGAGCATAGGGGGGTGGAGAGCACAGGGAAGAACCTTGAGAACATGGGGTGGGGCAAGAGCACAAGTGAGGCAGAGAACACATGGAGGAAGAGGAGAGCACAGGAGAGCAGTGGAGAGCATGGGGGGAGGTGGAGAGCACAGGGGGTGGCGGAGATCGGGGGGATGTGGAGAGCATGGGGGAGGAGGAGAGCGGGGGGGAGGAGGAGAGCATGGGGGAGGAGGAGAGCACAGGGGGGTGGCGGAGAGCACAGGGGGGTGGTGGAGAGCACAGGGGGGCGGCGGAGAGCATGGGGATTTGGAGAGCACAGGGGGGGCTGGAGAGCATTGGGGGAGCCGGAGAGCACAGGGGGGCAGGGGAGAGCATGGGGGGATGTGGAGAGCACAGGGGGATGGCGGAGAGCATGGGGTGATGTGGAGAGCACAGGGGGAGTGGCAGAGAGCATGGGGGGATGTGGAAAGCACAGGGGGGTGGCGGAGAGCATGGGAGGATGTGGAGAGCACAGGGGGGTGACGGATAGCATAAGGGGATGTGGAGATCACAGGGGGGCGGAAGAGAGCATGGGGGGTATGTAGAGAGCACAGGGGGGTGTGGAGAGCATGGGGGGATGTGGAGAGCACAGGGGGTGGCGGAGAGCATAAGGGGATGTGGAGAGCACAGGGGGGCGGAAGAGAGCATGGGGGATGTGGAGAGCACGGGGGGTGGAGAGCATGGGGGGATGTGGAGAGCACAGGGGGGTGGCAGAGAGCAACGGGGGATGGCAGAGAGCACAGGGGTGTGGCAGAGAGCATGGGGGGAGGAGGAGAGAACAGGGGGGATGTGGAGAGCACAGAGGGGTGGCGGAGAGCAGAGGGGAGGCGGAGAGCACAGGGGGGAGGCGGAGAGCACAGGGGGAGGCGGAAAGCACAGGGGGGAGGCGGAGAGCACAGGGGGAGGAGAAGAGCACAGGGGGAGAAGAGCACAGGGGGATGTGGAGAGCACAGGGGGTGGCAGAGAGCATGGGGGGATGTGGAGAGCACAGGGGATAGGAGGAGCAGTGGGGGCAGCTGCATATAGAACAATCATTCTCTCCATCTTGCTCAGGCATTCCACGACTGAAGGAGGAAGATGGAGAGAATGATTGTTCTATATGCATTATGCAGCCGCCCCCACTGCTCCTATTATCCAGGTTACAGGGGGGCTGTACTCACGGTTTCTGTCATCCGGCGGCTCCAAGGTGTCTGCTCTAGCTCCTTCCCCATTTATTAGTCACGCCCCCCCGTCACCGACGGCTGACCTATACGGGCGGCCGTAGGTGTCTCATCTAGCTCCTCCCCATCACGTTTTCATCCCCCCCAGCGCCGATGGCTGAGCTTAGCTGGCAGCCGAGCGGCCGCGGAGAGGCTAGATGAGCGGCAAGTGCCCGGTTTGCCCTATGGCCAATCCAGACCTGAGCACAACTGTATCTGCCTGGATGTCACATCACTTCCTCAAACTCAACCTATCCAAAACCGAGCTCATGATATTTCCCCCCCCCCAGGTGTCAATATCAACAGCTCAACTATCAACTTGTCCCCCCGCGCCAAGGTGTAATCCTGGACTCCGAACTAACCTTTTGGCCCCACATCCTATCGCTATCCAAAATTTGCCGCCTCAACCTCTGCAACATCTCCAAGATACACCCCTTCCTAACCAATGTCACCACAAAGCTTCTAATCCACTCCCTGGTCACCTTTCGCCTAGACTACTGCAACTCCCTCCTCATTAGCTTACCTCTAAATAGGCTATCCCCACTTCAATCCATCATGAACACTGCTGCTAGGCTCATCCACCTCACAAACCGATCAGCGTCTGCTATACCCCTCTGCCAGTCCCTCCATTGGCTGCCACTCAACCAACAAATTAAATTCAAGATACTAACAATAACTTACAAAGCCATTCACATCACTAACCTAGTCTCAAAATACCAACCTAATCGTTCTTTGCTCCTCCCAAGTCCTCCTGCTCTCTCCCTTGTCACCTCATCCCATGTTTGCCTTCAGGACTTCTCCAGAGCCTCTCCCATCCTCTGGATTGCTCTACCCCAATCTGCCCAACTTTCTCCTACTTTGTCCACTTTCATACGATCCCTGAAAACTCATCTCTTTAGAAAAGCCTATCTGGCCCCCACCTAACAACAGTACATTTACTTTCTCCTTCAGCACATGCCACACAGTTATTCCCTCTTGTATCGCTTGACTTTCCCTCTTAGATTGTAAGCTCTAAAGAGCAGGGCCCTTTGATTCTAACTGTATTAAAGTGTATTGTATTTGTACTGTCTACCCTCAAGTTGCAAAGCGCTGCATAAACTGTTGGCGCTATATAAATCCTGGATTATAATAATAATAATAATTAAGACCTATGGAGATGGACTTATAACCTTGAGATTGTCCATGCTTTTCCACAATTTTCGTTCTCAAATACTTAGACAATTTTTTGCTGCTTTTTCTCATCTCCATGCTCCATGTGGCACACAGAGACACAGAACAGAAAGTTTGAGTAAATTTTTCACCATTTTAACTGGTTGCCGGTGTGATTTCTATATTGTAAGCACCTGCTAATTGATACAGGTGAGTTTAATTACAAACTACAGGACCATCACAAACGTAAAGGTGGCAATCATTTTGTCTAGTCCATTTTTGGAGTTTTGCGTGGAATGTATCAGATTTGGCTTTTTGTTTCTCTACTTTTTGTGCCATACCAATACAAACAAAATAAATAAATATGATAATGCCTAAACATTTGTAATTGCAACTATTTTCTGGGAAAAGTGGTGCATTATCTGACAGAAATGCAGGGGTACCAATATTTTTGGCCATGACTGTATATTTAATCCTGAACCACTTTTCCGGATTCCACATTTTTATCTGCTGCCAGTCCTGACTACCTAGTGCTAGTACCCATTTGTGGGCAAGCCCAACCTCTACTAGTACTACTTCCACTGACCACTACTAGTTTTTTGGATTACTTGCTGCCTACTCACTCTTCTTCTCTGCAAGTTAGTGGTTCCTGACTGGATTATTCTAAAAACTGTAACCTGGAGTATCATGCAATAAACACATACCTCCCCCTAGTGAAGAGAATATGCACCTGACGACTCACTTGTATGTTGTTGGAGACACAGGAGGCCTGATATACTGACATGTAATGAGCCTGATTTATGAAAGTCTGCAGTAAGGTCAAGTGAACTGAATGTGGGCCTGATTTAGTAAAGTGTTAAGTAAGATATAGGTTTATCTATGTTTACTTCAAACATCTAGTCATGTAAAGAACACACTCCATATTTTTTTTTTTTCCTGCACACTGTTGGATAGCTGAAGTGAACATAGAAGTCCCTTATTATCAAATGTTAAAGTGGAGTTCCACCCTAAAGTGGAACTTCCGCTCATCTGATTCCAGCAGCTGCAGTATGTGTAGCTGCTTGCTTTTGATTATTATTTTTGGCCGGAACACTGCTTTAATGTGAAAAAAGAGGAACATTTTGATATAGTTCATAAGTCCAATGTGAAAGGTCCAATGTGATAAAGTGCTTCAAACAAAGCACTCACCTCCATGCAGGCCCAGACTGGCCATAGGGCACACCGGGCACTTGCCCGGCGGGCCGGGGGCTGCATGTGCTTGTGGGGCCAAGGCATCTGAGCTGCTCCTTGGAACCCCGCCGCTCACCCGGCCTCTCTACATGTGACTACAGGTCACATTACCTGTGAACATAAAGAGGGAGGGAATCTACAAGAGTCGCGGCCGCCGGACAGGAGAGAAAGTGAGTGTGACTCCCCATGCGTGCGCCTGTATAGTACAGTAAAATAATCCATCTCTTTATTTTTCTCCTACAGCCTCTGAATGCCTGCTTCTCATTCTCTCCCTCCCGTGGGCATTCAGAGGCTGTAGGAGAAAAACAAAGATGTATTATTTTACTGTGTGTATGCAGCTGCTCCTCCTATCCAGCTTATTTTTACTGCCCCCTAGTGCTCTCAGGCTCCCACCATGCTCTCAAGTGTCCCCCCCCCCGGCTCTCAGGCTCCTCCACTGCACTCCAACCCCCCCCAGTGATCTCCAACTCCCCCCAGTGCTCTCCAGCCCCCCCAGTGCTCTCAGGCCCCCTTGTGCTCATCAGCCCCCTGCACTCTCCGGCTCCCCCTAGTGCTATCCAGCCCCCCCAGTGCTCTCAGCCCCCTGTACTCTCTAACCCCCCCGTGCTCTCCAACCCCTCCCAGTGCTCTCAGGCCCCCCTGTGCACATCAGCCCCTGTACTCTCCTGCCCCCCCTAGATCTCTCAGGCCCCCCTGTGCTCATCAGCCCCCTGCACTCCCTGGCCCCCTTAGTGCTCTCTGCCCCCGTGCTTTCCAGCCACTCCCAGTGCTCTCAGGCCCCCCTGTGCTCATCGGCCCCCCCAGTGATCTTCAGCACCCCCATGCTCTCCAGCCCCTCCCAGTGATCTCAGGTACCCTGTGCTCATCAGCCCCCCTTTACTCTCCAGCCCCTCCCAGTGCTCTCAGGCCCCCCTGTGCTCATCGGCCCCGCCAGTGCTCTCCAGCCCCTCCCAGTGCTCATCAGCGCTCTCAGGCCCCCCAGTGCTCTCCGGCCGCCCCAGTGCTCTCTACCCCCTGTGCTGTTTGCCTCCCGTGTTCTCTGCTCCTGCTTGTGCTCTCCAGCCCCCCGTGGTCCCTGCCCCCTCAGTGCTCTCTGACACCCTCTGTGCTCTCCAGCCCCTCTGTGTTCTCTGCCCCCCTGTGCTCTTTGCCTCCCATGTTCTCTGCCCCTGCTTGTACTCTCCAGCCCCCCCTCGTGTGTCTTGCCTACAGTTAAGCATGGTGGTGGGAGTGTCATGGTCTGGGGCTGCATGAGTGCTGCCGGCACTGGGGAGCTACAGTTCATTGAGGGAACCATGAATGCCAACATGTACTGTGACATACTGAAGCAAAGGATGATCCTCTCCCTTCAGAGACTGGGCAGCAGGGCAGTATTCCAACAAGATAACGACCTTAAACACACCTCCAAGACGACCACTGCCTTGCTAAAAAAGCTGAAGATAAGGGTGATGGACTGGCCAAGCATGTCTCTAGGACCTAAACCCTATTGAGCATCTGTGGGGCATTCTCAAACGGAAGGTGGAGGAAGTCTCTAACATCCACCAGCTCCATGATGTCGTTATGGAGAAGTGGAAGAGGACTCCAGTGGCAACCTGTGAAGCTCTGGTGAACTCCATGCCCAAGAGTGTTAAGGCAGTGCTGGAAAATAATGGTGGCCACACAAAATATTGACACTTTGGGCCCAAATTTGGACAATTTCACTTAGGGGTGTACTCACTTTTGTTGCCGCAGTTTAGACATTAATGGCTGTGTGTTGAGTTATTTTGAGGGGACAGCAAATTTACACTGTTATACAAGCTGTACACGCACTACGTTACATTGTAGCAAAGTGTAATTTCTTCAGTGTTGTCACATGAAAGGATAATAAAATATTTACAAAAATGTGAGGGGTGTAC
This sequence comes from Rana muscosa, assembly GCA_029206835.1. Taxonomy (NCBI): domain Eukaryota; kingdom Metazoa; phylum Chordata; class Amphibia; order Anura; family Ranidae; genus Rana; species Rana muscosa. The sequence continues at coordinate 638,098,689 of CM055116.1, forward strand.
TCACTTTTGTGAGATACTGTATATATATTTTTTTCTGTCTTTTTTTTTAATTAACGCACCATTGTTTCACATTATTGTGTGCGTTTTTAGTGTTGAGGTCATTATCAAATAGTTGCAGCAGTTCATTTGACCTATTGGTGGTAGTGATTTAAATTGTTTAGTATCTGTATATATATTATTTATAATCCATAGCAGCGCACAAGTATTTTGTACACTGAAGTGAACATAAGCTTACTTCACCTCCCTTTACACTTCTTTCTAAGTGTCTAGACTATACCCAAAACAACAGCTTTACATTGTATGTTGTGTAAGATTCTTTTTCGGTCTATAAAAAAGAGCATATTAGCCAAGTGCAGCAAGGCAAATATATTTTCTCCACATTACAAAATTCAAGGAGTGATTACTTTCTTGAGATTATCGTAGCTCCTAACTGTCCCTTATTTGAAGAAACAGTACCTCTCTTAGTATAAGTTTCTCTGTCTTAGTTGCCCAACTTTTGGTCCAATGTAAGGATTTCTATAATAACTGGCCTAGTTAACTACTGAATGTGTTATACTACACTAAAATTTTATGCAACCTCTAAATGGTTGCATTTGTTATCTTGAAAAGCCAGTTAACACCAGATGCATTGGGGCCATGCTGGACACTATATCCAGTTCAGCCCCAATGCATAATGGAGTCAGTTCAAACCAGAGCAATGCTGTGGTGTGTGCTAAAAAAAAGTATTCCATATAGAACGTTGATGCAAACCACTGCAGTAAATAGAACTGTATTGAAATTGTCACTCATAATATGAGGTTATGTGAAACAAAAGTAAACATTGCAATGCCTTGTGATCTGCGTGTCACAGCACACACCAGTGGACGCACATTTAGCTCACTGCTGTGAATGAACCCCAAAGGAAAAAGTGCTGAATAAGGCACTTGTAGTTTAAAACAAACATTTTTGAATGGCTTATGATCTGCTGTATGTAACTAGGGACATGGCAGGGGGTGTGTCCTTTTCCTACATGCTTTTGTGCTGAAAGGTGCTTAAGTTTCTTATCTTAATTCCATATTAAGTATAGTTTATTTGAACATAATTGACAATAATAAACTTTACCTTTGTTGACAATATCTTCACATTTAGTTAGATCAAAGTTTTTGTTAATTGAATGTTGCTCAATAAATTCATGTTTTTCTGATTTCTGTGCTAGCAAACCTGGAAACAAATAATATATTCCAGAAATTAAATGTAAAAACAAAGGCTTAATCAGGTAAAAAAAGAGAACACATTTTAACAGGTTGGCTATTGTTTTTCAAAGTAACCTATATAATCCATGTTTGTTATTCTCCTTTCAAATTCACATTGGCTTAAAAGGACATTTTGGTACAGACATCTCTCTCCCTCAAAATCAAGCTTCATGGACATCCTGAATGGTAACACATTCCTTCTGTACAAGTGAGATAACAGATGTGAAGGTCTCACTTAAACAGGTGCATTGTTCTGCACATTGACAAATGCATATGGACACTGTTTAGACAAGAAATTTATGAGACATGATAAACAATGACAGTGAAGACAATGAAACAGCCAGAAAACACGCTGCCTAGCGTAACAGTATTATATATAACTGCAGTTTTGTGCAAGAAGAACAAACATGAAATGCTGTATGCAATAAATACCTGGAGTATTTAGTGGCATAACAAAACATACATTAAAAAAGTAAACTTTAGTGAGAAGTAATCCTATTCTATGTTTATTGTAAAAGTAGAATACAGAGAGTAAAAAAGGGATTTTTATAACAGCTTACCTGTAAAATCCTTTTCTTGGAGTACATCACGGGACACAGAGCGACTTAGTCATTACTAATGGGTTATATAGATACCGTCAGGTGCTGGCACTGGCAACTTCCAAAACCGGAAGTACCCTCCCCTATATAAGCCCCTCCCATCCGGGAGCACCTCAGTTTTGTAGAAAAGCAATAAGTGTCCAAAAAAGAGGGGTGGGAGCTCTGTGTCCCGTGATGTACTCCAAGAAAAGGATTTTACAGGTAAGCTGTTATAAAAATCCCTTTTTCTTTTTCGTACATCACGGGACACAGAGCGACTTAGTCATTACTAATGGGACGTCCCAAAGCAATGCCAAATGAGGGGAGGGATACACTATACATAAGCTGGGCGCCATCAGGCATGAGGCTCTTTTGCGGCCTGCAACACACTGCGCCCAAAGGCGACATCCTCCTGACTTCTAACGTCTACCTGGTAGAATCTAGTAAACGTGTGTACTAAGGACCATGTTGTGGCCTTACAGACTTGAGCCAGGGAGGCTTGGTGATGCACTGCCCATGAAGTTCCAACTGCTCTTGTGGAGTGCGCCCTAACTTTGAACAGAGGCGGTCTCCTTTTCAAGCCATAGGCTTGTATTATGACCTGTCGAATCCACTTGGCTAAAGTAGATTTTTGATGCTGCCTGACCCTTTCTGGGGCCTTCCGGCAGAACAAACAAAGTATCCGTTCTGCGAATCTGAGCAGTGGCTTTTAGATAAGCTTTAACTGCTCTTACTACATCCAAAGAATGCAATAACTTTTCCTCTACCGAGCTAGGTTTGGGGAAAAAGGAAGGAAGAACCACATCTTGGTTCAAATGGAACCTCGATACCACCTTAGGAAGAAAGGCTGGATGAGGACGTAATACTACTCTGTCCTTATGGACAACCAGATATGGCTCCTTACAGGACAAGGCGGCTAATTCCGATACTCTTTTGGCCGAACAAATGGCTACTAAGAAAAATCAATTTCCTGGTGAGAAGAACCAAGGAAATGTGCCGCAATGGTTCAAAATGGTTGTTTCTGTAGAACCGACAGAACCAGGTTTAAGTCCCATGGACATATGGGAATACTAACCGGAGGGCTAATACGCATCACTCCTTGTATGAAAGCTTTGACTAATGAATGCAAAGCCAAGGGCCTTTGAAAAAATATTGACAAGGCCGTCTGACCCTTGATAGTACTCAAGGCAAGCTTCCTATGTACAGCCCACTGTAGGAAGTCCAGAATCCTACCTATTACGTACTTACGTGGATGCCATTTCTTGGCCTCACACCACGTGATGTACGCCTTCTAGATCCTATAATAGATCTGCCTGGATACCGGCTTCCTGGCATTGATCATGGTAGATACCACAGGATTAGAGAGCCCTCTCTTTTTTAGAATGTGGGCTTCAATAGCCAGGCCGTCAAACCTAGGGCTGGTAAGGAAGGGTAGTATATCAGTCCTTGCGAAAGCAGGTCCGGACGATGTGGGAGGGTCCCAGAACTTCCCACTGACATTTTTACAATCTCCGCGTACCATACCCTTCGGGGCCACGCTGGAGCCACCAGAATCACTGGTTTCTTTTCTACCCTGATTCTGCGGATTAATCGCGGTGGGAATGCATATATCAGCTTGAACTGATCCCAAGGGAACACTCGGGCATCCGAACCGCAAGCTAGGGGATCCCTTGTGCAAGACACAAATCTGTCCACCTTTGCGTTGAATCTGGATGCTAGCAGATCTACATCCGGTGTTCCCCACCGCTGGCATATTGCCTGGAAAACCTCGGGGTGAAGAGACCATTCCCCCGGGCATAATTGCTGGCGACTTAAAAAGTCCGCTCTCCAATTTTCCACTCCTGGGATGAAAACCGCGGATATGGCTGGGACATATCTTTCTGCCCATTCCAGGATGCAATTCGCTTCCCTCTGGGCTGCACGACTCTTGGTGCCACCCTGGTGATTGATATATGCCACTGCTGTGGCATTGTCTGATTGAATTCTGACAGGGGACCCTTGGAGTTTGGATGTCCATGCTACTAGGGCATACCGGGCTGCTCGTATCTCTAAGAGATTGATGGGCAGGGCCTTCTCTGCTTCTGACCACTTGCCCTGGAGAGACCATTGCTCCAGTACTGGCCCCCCAGCCTATGAGGCTGGCATCTGTAGTGACCACCTTCCAAGAAACCGGACTGAAGGGTTTCCCTTTTTCCAGATTCTGGGGCACCAACCACCAATGGAGGCTCTTGCGAACGGAAGGGGACAGGGACATTGGTAAGTCTAAAGCCTGAACTTTTTTGTTCCAGGCTGACAGTATGGCCCTCTGCAAGTTCCTTGAATGGAATTGACCGTAGGGTACTGCTTCGAATGAAGCCACCATTTTCCCAGCAGCCTCATGCATGATGGTTTTCTTTTTTGTACCCACTAAGTGGGTCAAATCTTTCAAAGACGACACCTTCTCTGGAGGTAAGAAAATCTTTCTCTGATTTGAATCCAGTCTTAGCCCCCAAGAATTCCAGACTTTTGACTGGTTTTTGGGGCTGACTTGTCTCGGTTGATAATGCAACCGTGAGATTCCAGATACTTGATTGTCTTGTGAACGACCACTTCTAGTTTTTTCCACTGAGTGGTCTATCAGCAACAAGTCGTCTAGATATGCCATTATCGTTACACCTTGTGTTCCTAGTTTGGCCAATCGTAGGGCCAGAATTTTTGTGAACACTCGTGGTGCTGTGGCCAGACCGAAAGGTAAGGCTCTGAACTGAAAATGGCGCCCTTCTACTGCAAAGCGTAGAAATTTCTGGTGGGCCGGACAGATGGGAATATGCAAATAAGCATCCCTTATGTCGATCGAGGCTAACCATTCCTGCCCTTGTAGGACGGTGGCCACCGATCGGATCGACTCCATCCGAAAAAGTCCTGATATGTAGGAACTTGTTTAGCCCTTTTATACTTAATATGGGCCTCACGTCCCCATTTGGTTTGGGGACTGTGACAAGGTTCGAGTAAAACCCCGAACCCGCTTTCTTCCAAGGGAACCTCATGATTACCCTTGGAGCAATAGTTGTTCTAGTGCCAGAAGGAGGGATCCTCTCTTCTGGGGATCGCTTGGCACGTTTGACCTCATAAGATGGGCAGGAGGAATGTCTTTTAACTCCAGCCTGTATCCCAGACTTACTGCGGAGATCACCCATCTGTCTCTGATGGTGTCCCGCCATGGTCTCTGTGAACAACTGAAGTCTTCCCCTCACCCGATTGAGTGGGGGCAACCCTTCATGACTTGGGGGGAGGTTTTGTACCTCTCTTGACCCAGGGTTTCTTGTTACCCTGTGATTGTCCCTGATTTCTGCCCCCTGGATTTGACCGCGGAGGCCGTCGGAACTGTTTCACAGCCGATGTGCCAGGGACTGGAGAAGTAGGCCTCTTAAAAGAAGGACTTCTACCCTTGTTCTTAACCGGCAAGAGTGTACTTTTACCGGCAGAAGTTTTCTGGATATATTTGTCCAGATCTTCTCCAGATAAGCGTTCTCCATGAAATGGGAAGCTAATCAGCAATTTCTTACAGGGAGCTTCAGCAGACCAGTTTTTGAGCCATAGAAGCCTACGCATATGTCGACAGACAGCGTAAAGCGGGAGGCCTGTTGGATTGTATCCTTTATGGCGTCCACCGCAACACAAGGCTCTAGGTAGGTCAGCTAGGGCAAGAGCCTGCTGATCTGGTAAGTCCCTTAAGACTTGTTTCAACTGATCTTTCATTGCTTGGCAGACTCCAATCGCTGCTACTGCAGGTTGTGTCACCATGCTTGCTGTAGAGAAAGCAGATTTTAGTAAAGACTCCAATTTTTTATCTATTGGGTCTTTGAACATTGGAACATTATCTACTGGACATGTCAGTGATTTATTTACACAAGAGATGGCTGTGTCCACTGTACGGACCCTCCATTTTTTTATGAACTTATCCTCCATGGGATAGATCACTGGAAATCTCTTGGGGGGGAGTAAATATTTTAACAGGATGCTCCCAATCCTGGTAAATAAGCCCTTCCAATAAAGGGTGGATTGGGAAGGAACAGACAGTCTGGGGAGCTTTCAGCGACCCCAGGCGAGGAAACAGTAGTGGTTGATGGTTCCGCCAGAGGCATTTAAAATGCTGCTCGGACCATGTTAGTCAGAGACTGAACCCATAATCTTTCAGCTTGAGATGCTGAGAAAGGTTCTTCCACTGTTGATTCCTCTATAACTGAATCAACCTCACCCGATCCCCTTCAGGTAGGTCGATCTCTGGGACTGTTCCTCCACTAACAGGCACTCTGCAGGAGGAGACGGAGATCGGACGCGCTTTTCCTGTGACAGGGAAGCAGCGATCAATGCTGTTAATCTCTCTTCCAATCCTCCCAGAGTTGAGGATAAAACCTCCTCTGTTATATATACAGGAGCAGGTGGACTGGGGACAGCCGCAGTACCAGGTACTCCTGCGGGGTTTCCTACGGCTACTGACCTCTGAAATTTCAGGGGAGATTGGCGCAGTACAGCATGCCCAAAATCCTCAGAGCCCGATGGAGACCCCTTTCGCTTCTTGGAAGACTTATTTCCAGAGCGTCTGGACGACATATCTATAAGCACAAAGCTGAGGTATTCCCGTCGTCATACACCAATTTTGCTGGTAATAGTCTAACACAGTTGCTGCTATATACCAGCTGGTGTCCACTAAAGTGTCTTTCTATGGGGATGCCTGCATCAACCGCCTCTGTGTGCCACCGTTTTGTTGCTAGCTCTGCTTGAATCCAGCTGACACTTGTACTGTGTCTTTTACACATGCTGGGACGCCTGCACATGCGCAGAAGCGCCGCGGCGCGCATCGAGCATCATCCACCCGCCCCGCCCCTTTTTTTTCATAGGAGGCGCGTGCACGCGCCCGCGCGCGCGCCCGTGCGCCATTGGCGCCCTTTTCGAAAGCAAGCAGGGACTAGGAGCCAGGGCCCTTTTTGCCGGAGGGCCTGTGCGGTGGATGAGCGCAGCAACAGGGCAGAGGAAGTGGATTCCCACAGAGAACTTACCAACTGCCTGGATCTTTTGACTTGAGAAAACCAAAGATCCACATGACAAGAAAAAATGGACCACAGCGGCCTCTAGTGGTTTAACACAGGTACCGCGGTCCTCTTCTTTTTTTTCTTGACTACTATTAAAATTTTACATTTTCCAGTAGTTACAGGCATACACAGATATTAGCGGGAATACCGTTAGGTAACAGACAGAAAGACAAATTAGGTTTGGGGGTCCCCCAATAGAACCAAGTTCCTGGGGGCCCCCACTTACCTGTTCCCCGCCGCAGGACTCTGTTTGGTCCACAGAAGCCCAAACTTCACCTATCACGGCAGGCATTGTAATTAAACCTTCAGGGACCGGGTTCCCAAGGATTCCACTTCCCTGGACCTGTATAGCACCCTGCACAGAAAACATCTTGGTCGTGGGTATGACCAGAGCTCTGGATCCCAGGGTCCAGCCCTCCTGAGAGAGGCATTACAGGCAAAACCTTGCTCTTCTGCTGCAAGGCCCGGGTACCGACCGTTTAGCTATGAAGCTTTTTTGGTGGGATCCGGAACAGCTTACTAAGGCCCGTAAAAGAACCTGTACGCAAGCCCAGTGAAAACACATGTTACTCTTTGGCCAACACCTTAGACACTGGCAAAAAACTGAGGTGCTCCCGGATGGGAGGGGCTTATATAGGGGAGGGTACTTCCGGTTTTGGAAGTTGCCAGTGCCAGCACCTGAAGGTATCTATATAACCCATTAGTAATGACTAAGTCGCTCTGTGTCCCGTGATGTACGAAAAAGAAATACAATTTTTGTTTTTCCCCTTCATTTTCAGGCTGATATGGAAATTGTTCAAAAGAATAATATAGAAGGTTCAATAGTTTAGGAGGGTGGAATGATAAGTAGCGACGTTGTAGTTAAAAAACAAACATTCAACTTTAAATAAAAAATACATTTGAATGTTTGAAAAAGGCATTTGAAAATGTCTGCCAATTGTTCCATAGTAATGGGGATTGTGGCTGTGTTTGTATTCCCTCCGCCCTTTAGCCTGAAAGTGTGCACCTCCTCACCATTACCCTAGAAACACACAAAAGATGCACAGCACTCGCAGAGGCTGGGAGGACTGACTGACCTCCACCGGCTGCACTTGAGAGGATGTGATAACATCAGAGTGAGGAGGAAGTGGACAGAGAGCCTAGGAACTTTAGGCTCAGCCTCTTTTCCTCTGTGAACGTCTCTGCAAGGGTGATAATGAGGAGCAGTGGAGTATGCAGGGTCAGATTTGCTAGCTGGCATAAAGGTGCAGTGTCTAAGGTTTTGACATGCAGTGTCAGGGGTGCTGGAGGGCAGGTAGATTCAGTGTCAGGTGTGCAGTAGTACAGGTGATGGTTGTCAGGGAGATGCAATATTTGATTGCAGAGTGACTTCATAAGCCAAACATGCAAAAACTGTCTACCAATATGGTATAGGCTCCAGGCCAGGATTGTCCACTGATATCGGGTAAGTGTAAGAGGTTTAGTAAGCATGGTGAGGGAGGGTCATTGGGATTAAGTTATTCAAAAGTATATTTAGCCCTTAGGCCTTCTTCGGTCCTATGTGATAAGAAAGGATGCAAAATAATCATCATGCAATATATTGAAAAATATATATACACACACACAGCGAGTAAAATCAGTATTGAACACGTCAGCATTTTTGTAGGTAAATATATTTCTAAAGGTGCAATTGACATGAAATTTTCACAGCATGTCGGTAACAACCCATGCAATCCATACATACGAAGAAACCAAAACAAATAAGTTCAAAAGTTATGTGTAATACAAATGGAATGACACAGGGAAAAGCTAACTGAAATGTATTTAATATTTTGTACAAAATCCTTTGTTGGTAATGACAGCTTTAAGACGCCTCCTGTATGGAGAAATTAGTCGCATGCATTGCTCAGGTGTGATTTTGACCCATTCTTCCACACAAACAGTCTTCAAATTATGAAGGTTCCGTGGGCCTCTTCTATGAACTCTGTTTTTTAGTTCTTTCCATAGATTTTCTATTGGATTCAAGTCAGGTGATTGGCTGGGTCATTTTAGCAGCTTTATTTTTTTTCTTTCTTTAAAACCAAATTAAGAGTTTCCTTGGCTTTATGTTTGGGATCATGGCTGAAATGTCCACCCTTGTTTTATATTCATCATCCTGGTAGATGGCAGCATATTTTTTATCAAGAATGTCTTGGTACATTTTTCCATTCATCCTTCCTTCAATGACATGAAGTTTGTCAGTACCGTATGCTGAAAAACAGCCCCACACCATGATGTTCCCACCTCCAAACTTCACTGTTGGTATGATGTTTTTGGGGTGATGTGCAGTGCCATTTGACCTCCAAACATGGTGTTCTGCTGCCGATTTCCTCTAACTTCCAGAAATCAGTTCCCTGCACAGGAACCCCCCAATCACTTATAACGTATTTGCATCTCCCTTCAGTTGATCAGTAGGAGCAACAATTAAGTTATTTGTGACACAAGACTTCCTGTGCTGGGAGCTGACTACTGCTATTTGCAAAGAATGCTGCAGGTTAGAGGAGATTAGCAGTACTGCCACTAAACACTAGGTCCACTTGGGGGTAGTTTATAGTCTTTGAGATAACCAAAAATAGCACTAGCAACCGACACATGCTCAATAGTCATAGGATGGTAAGAATATTGTGTTGCTACACTGCAGGTATGGCAGCATCGTCATGAAACCCTCTTCCTGCAGTTGACATACTAATACAGCTATATAGTAAAAGTTCTACATGTGAATAAATGCGGTTCCCCATCTGACCCCTCCCTACCTTGTGTCCCGGGCTTACCTGTCCCTCCTCAGTACCAAGGACTTCTATGGTAGGTGTCAGGATGGAGAGCGATAGAGATCAGAAAAAAACAAAAATCAAATCTCCCAGCACAGGACATATCCTGTCACTAATACAGAATTAGTGGCTCCTACAGGTCACATGATCTACTAAACAGAGACACAAATAAAGTTATTTGGGATGGGAGACTCTCTCAGCTGATTGCTGGGTATATGTGGGGGTCACTGGAAATTAGAGGAGTTTAGCAGCACTGTCAATAAATGCTTGGTCTCAGTCCTGCATTCTATACATGTGCAGTAGAACCCCATACACTTCTTTGGGGTCAGGAGACAGATCACTCACCTAAAGAAGCCTATGGGGTTTCTATTGCACATGCAGCGCCACCCCTGAAGGGGCCTGTGACGGATCTCGGATACCCCAGGTGGGCACATCCGCCAGACCTGTGTCTCCTGTCCTCCCAAAGGCACCCGCAGCCTGCAGATTCGCCATAACCAGCCCTTAACCCCTCAATCACGAGACAAGCCACACAGGTGTTGAGGGTTAAACATGCAGAGCATCAACGGTTTATTAAATACAAAACGTACACTTTTACACACAATTAGGGACACTCCCCTTAGCCTTGTCATAGAGGGGGGTAGGGGACAAGGAAGAACCAATGGGAACTCAACACTTGTACATGGAAACAGACGACAGTTAACCACTTAACAACCACCTGCCGACAAATAACGTCGACAAGGTGGTTGCTTAACTCTGGGAGGACGTTATATAACGTCCTCCCAGAATCGCGCTCCCGCGCGCCCCCTGGGGCACGCACACGGGAAACTCCGTGATCGCCGGGTCCAGAGGACCCGGCGGATCACGAATCGCGGTAAATCGCTGCCGATAGCGGCCGTTTATCACGTGATCGCTCCGTCAAATGACGGAGCAATCACTTGTAAACAGACCGGCGTCATTTGATGACGCCGGTTCCTCCCTCCCCTCTCTGTACCGATCAGTACAGTGTGAGAGGAGAGGGGAGGAAGCGGATGGCAGCAGCAGCTCTGTGGGCTGGATCTGTGACAATTGCAGTCACAGATCCAGCCATCCATCCATCCCTGCTCAGCCATCCCTGGTGCAATACCCTGCCAATACTCTGCAATACACCCTGCCAATACTCTGCAAAATACCCTGCAAAATACTCTGCAATACCCTGGCGCAATACTCTGCAATACCCTGGCGCAATACTCTGCAATACCCTGGCGCAATACTCTGCAATACCCTGGCGCAATACTCTGCAATACCCTGGCGCAATACTCTGCAATACCCTGGCGCAATACTCTGCAATACCCTGGCGCAATACTCTGCAATACCCTGCGCAATACTCTGCAATACCCTGCGCAATACTCTGCAAAATACTCTGCAATACCCTGCACAATACTCTGCAAAATACTCTGCAATACCCTGCGCAATACTCTGCAATACCCTGCGCAATACTCTGCAATACCCTGCACAATACTCTGCAATACCCTGCACAATACTCTGCAATACCCTGCACAATACTCTGCAATACCCTGCACAATACTCTGCAATACCCTGCACAATACTCTGCAATACCCTGCAATACCCTGTGCAATACCCCGTGCAATACCATGCCATACTCCGCAATACCCTGCCATAGTCCGCAATACTCCGCAATGCCCTGCAATGCCCGGCAATACTCCGCAATGCCCACTTCCCGCCCGCCGGCCGTCATATGACGTCCTTGACTTTGTGCGGAGATATCTGAATAATGGGTGCAGCTACAGGCATCATTCAGATATCAGCTTTTTCAGCCGGCGATTCCCTACACCATAAGAACAATCATAGCGGCTGTTCCGCTGCTTGATCATTCTTACGGGAGGCGAGAGGGGATGTCCCCCCCTCCCGCTGCCCTCCGGTGCTTCTACCGACTCACCGCTACGATCAAAGCCAGGATTGTTGTTTTTTTTTTGTTTTGTTTTCAGGCTTCCCAGCCTAGAGGTGAGATGTGGGGTCTTATTGACCTCATATCTCATTGTAAAGAGGACCTGTCATGCCATATTCCTATTACAAGGGATGTTTACGTTCCTTGTAATAGGTATAAAAGTGATCAAAAAAAATTTTGGGGCGGAAAAACATGTCAAACTAAAATAAATAAAGTAAAATGAACAATAAAAAAATATTTTTTTTTTTTAAAGCGCCCCTGTCCCCGTGAGCTCGCATACAGAAGCGAACGCATACGTAAGTCCCGCCCACATATGAAAACGGTTTTCAAACCACACATGTGAGGTATCTCTGAGAACGTTAGAGCGAGAGCAATCATTTTGGCCCTAGACCTCCTCTGTAACTAAAATCATGTAACCAGTAAAAATATTTAAAGCGTCGCCTATGGGGATTTTTTTAAGTACCGAAGTTTGGCGCCATTCCACGAGTGTGTGCAATTTTTAAGGGTGACATGTTAGGTATCTATTTACTCGGCGTAACTTCATCTTTCACATTATGCAAAAACATTAGGCTAACTTTACTGTTTTTTTTTTTTTTTAAGCACAAAACATTTTTTTTCCGTAAAAAACGCGTTAAAAAATTGCTGCGCAAATATCGTGCGAGATAAAAAGTTGCAACAACCACCATTATATTCTCTAAGGTCTTTGCTAAAAAAACATATATAATGTTTTGGGGTTCTATGTAATTTTCTAGCAAATAAATGATGATTTTTACATGTAGGAGAGAAATGTCAGAATTGGCCTGGGTGCTCCAGAACGCCTGAAGGTGCTCCCTGCATGTTGGGCCTCTGTATGTGGCCACGCTGTGTAAAAGTCTCACACATGTGGTATCGCCATACTCGGGAGTAATAGCAGAATGTGTTTTGGGGTGTAATTTGTGGAATGCATATGCTGTGTGTGAGAAATAACCTGCTAATATGACAATTTTGTGAAAAAAAAAAGAGAAAAAAAAAATCTTGATTTTGCAAAGAATTGTGGGAAAAAATGACAACTTCAAAAAACTCACAATGCCTCTTTCTGAATACCTTGGAATGTCTTCTTTCCAAAAAGGGGTCATTTGGGGGGTATTTGTACTTTTCTGGCATGTTAGGGTCTCAAGAAATGAGATCGGCCGTCAGTACTTCAGGTGTGATCAATTTTCAGATATTGGCACCATAGCTTGTGGACTCTATAACTTTCACAAAGACCAAATAATATCCACCAATTTGTACTTCTTTTTACCAAAGATATGTAGCAGTATAAATTTTGGCCAAGATTTATGAAGAAAAAATAGTAATTTGCAAAATTTTATAACAGAAACGAAAAAAAAATCATTTTTTTACAAAATTTTCAGTCTTTTTTCTCTTATAGCGCAAAAAATAAAAAACCCAACAGTGATTAAATACCACCAAAAGAAAGCTCTATTTGTGTGAAAAAAAGGACAAAAAATTCATATGGGTACAGTGTTGTATGACTGAGTAATTGTCATTCAAAATGTGAGAGCACCGAAAGCTGAAAATTGGTCTGGTTATTAAGGGGGTTTAAGTGCCCAGTGGTCAAGTGGTTAAACATAAAAGGGACTATGGTAAGCAGGCAGCCCCTCAATACACATCCCCTGCGGAGAGATGTCTCCAGTCCAGACGCAACACAATTAAACACAGCAACATGAGGGGGGGGGGTGGAGGAGAAGGGATGTAGCATTACATTACATTGTCTCAATGCCAGCTTGTCCGCAAGTCTCTCAGTCTCTTCTGGGCCATAGTCTGTGGGTAGAAGGCCAGCCCACAGTCCCTTCCAAAACACACAGTGACAGTGGGTTCTGTCACAGGGCCACTTGGTAGTTTTGGGTCTCTGTTCTGCACCTCGACTCCAAGAATAACCTCTGCCCCCCTGACACACCTGGTTGAATAAAATCCCTGCGAGCACAAGTAACAACATAAGCGTAAAAATAGGATTTTTTGTACTCACTGTAAAATCCCTTTCTCTGTCGTCCATGGACGGACACAGCCTCTTAAGTCTTGATGGTTGGGTTATGCTCCTGTTCTATAGGAGAGGACTAGGCAGAACATGTTAGATATTTAAATACATGTTACTTTAACAGAGTTGAAGGGGCCGGTCCCTCCGGACATAACCCTCCGCCCTGCAGTCAGCAGCTCATTTCGTAAAAAAAGCAGTACAAACCAAAAAAGGAGGGGTGGGTGCTGTGTCTGTCCATGGACGACAGATAAAAGGATTTTACGGTGAGTACAAAAAATCCTATTTTCTCTTTTCGTCCATGGATGGACACAGCCTCTTAAGTCTTGACAGTTGGGATGTCCCAAAGCAGTGTCAAAAAAACGAGGGGTGGGAACAGCAATCAAAAAAATCAATTTCACCCCAAACAAGCAGAGCTCCTCAACGGAGGAGTTGCAACCTCAAATGATCACCTACAAAACTTTGCGGCCGAAGCTAGCATCCGAAGATGCACTCACATCAACCTTGTAAAACTTTGAAAAAGTGTGAATGAACGACCAGGTCGCCGCCTTACACACTTGTGAGACAGACACTTGATGTCGGAAAGCCCAAGAGGCACCAATAGCCCTGGTCGAATGCGCCGAGACAGGAAAGGGAGGCGCCCGCCCCATAAGGGCATAGGCCTGGATGATGGTCTGCCTGATCCACCGAGAAATGGTGGCCGACGAGACCGCCAGGCACTTCTGCGGACCAGACACCGCCAAAAAAAGTGAGTCAGACCTCCGTAACGAAGCCGTAGCCATCAGGTAAACCCGCAAGGCACGTACCAGGTCTAACGAATGCAGCACAACCTCCTTGGAATGCGATGGCCGAGGACACAAGGATGGATGTACAATGTCCTCATTCAGGTGAAAGGCCGAAACTACCTTCGGAAGGATGAAAGGCTGCGGGCGTAGCACCGCTTTGTCCTTATGGAGGACCAAATATGGGGACTTGCAAGACAAGGCCGCCAATTCAGAAACCCTCCTGACGGATGTGATGGCTACTAGGAAGGCAACCTTCTGAAAGAGCGTCAAGAGGAATTTCCCGGATGTCCTCAAATGGAGGTTTCTGAAGTACCGAGAGCACCAGATTCAAATCCCACGGAGGTAGTGGTGGTTGGATCGGAGGGGCCACATGTCGGACCCCTTGCACAAAAGTACTCACCAATGAATGAGCCGCCAGGGGTCGCTGAAAGAAAAGCTGAAATCTGGTCTTTAATGGTGCTTAAGGCAAGTTTCTGATCCACTCCACGCTGTAAAAACAGCAGGATCCTGGAAACCGAATATGCCCGTGGATGCCATTCCATCTCCTCACACAGAGATGTAGGCTCTCCACGTGCGATGGTAGATCTTCCTAGAAGAAGATTTCTGTGCCCTCAACATGGTTGAAATGACCAAATCCGACAGGCCTCGGTCCCTTAGTACCCGGCTTTCAATAGCCATGCCGTTAAAGCCAGCGACTGTAAAGCAGGATAAAGAATGGGACCTTGCAAGAGAAGGTCCTCCAGCATCGGTAGTCGCCAAGGTGCATCCGCCACCAGGCGCACTAGATCGGCGTACCATGGACGCCTGGGCCAATCCGGGGCGATGAGAATCACCAGAATCCCCTCGGACTCTACTCTGCGGAGCAGACGAGGAAGCAACTTCAGTGGGGAAAGGCATAAATTAGCCGATACTGACCCCATGGTGCCACCAACACTTCTGACTCGTCTGCCCAGGGATCTCTGGACCTGGCCACGAACCTCGACCCCTTGCGATTGAGTCGATAAGCCAGGAGATCCACATCTGGCGTGCCCCATCTCCGGCAAAGGAGTTGAAAAACCTCCGGATGTAACGACCATTCCCCTTGGTCCAGCATCTGGCGGCTCTGATAGTCCGCATGCCAGTTTTCCACGCCCGGAATGTAAACTGCCGAGAGAGCCGGCACGCTCCTTTCCGCCCACCGCAGGATGTGAGCGACCTCCAACGCTGCAGCCGAGCTTCTTGTTCCTCCTTGATGGTGACGTATGCCACAGCCGTGGCGCTGTCTGACAGGATCCTGACTGGACACCCTCTTAGCCTCTGTGACCATTTGAAGAGGCACAGCATTGATCGGCAGTTGGGATTCGTCCGGAGTCCAGCGGCCCTGGGCCGCCTGAACCCCCCAGACCCCCCCCCCAACCGGTCAGGCTGGCGTCCGTCATGATCAAAGTCCAATGAAAGGGGGAGGAACGACTTCCCGGACCGAAGAGCCGGGGATCTCAACCACCAACTCAGAGAGGCCCTGACTAGATGACTTAACTGAATCTGATGATCCAGAGACGACGGAGATTTGTTCCATTTGGAGAAAATCTCCCTTTGCAATACCCGAGTGTGGAATTGGGCAAACGGCACTGCCTCGAAATATGCCCAGGACCCGCATGCAAAAACGGAGAGACGACCATTTGCGGGATGTCAACAACCTCACCGCAATCTGGAGTGTCTGCAACTTTTCCAAGGGAAGAAAAACTCTGGCCTCCGAAGAGTCCAGAATCAACCCCAGGTACGCTAGGCACTGGGTCAGTACTAACACCAACTTCTGGAGGTTCAGTACCCAACCAAACTCCTGGAGGGTCTGACTGGCTATAGACACGTCCTCCTCTAATTCTGAGCTTGAAGCAGCGCTCAGAAGAAGATCGTCCAAGTAGCCCATGATAGCAATGCCGCACCGTCTCAGCAAAGCTAAAATCGGGGCGAGCACCTTGGTGAAAACTCTTGGTGCTGACCCTAGGCCAAGGGGAAGAGCCACGAATTGATAGTGGTCTTTGCCGATCGCAAAGCGCAGGAACCTCTGATGCCTGACGCAGATGGGGACAGGCAAGTATGTGTCCCTGATATCCAGGGACGCCAGGAAGTCCCCTGGATGGAGCGCAGCAACCACCGAACGAATTGATTCCATCTGGAACTTTTGAACCTTTACAAAGGCATTGAGGGCCTTGGGGTCCAAGATTGGACGGACTCCGTCCTTCTTTGGGACCACAAACAGATTTGAGTAGAAACCCTGAAACCTGTCCTGCGGTGGTACGGGTATGATTACCCCACACCTCAACAAGTCTTGCACTGCCCCCAGCAGGGCAGTGCGACGAGCCGGGAGGAGAGGCAGATTTGAGGGAAAGAATCTGTTTGGTGGACAAGAAAGAAACTATCTTGTACCCCAAAGTGACCACCTCGCAGACCCACTGGTCGGAGAGCAGGGAGGTCCACCGAGCTGAAAACCTGCAAAGCTGTCCCCCCACCCAGGAGTCGGGTGGGGGCAAAACTTCATGCGGAAGCAGGCTTGTTTGCTGGATTGGTGGGCTTGCACACCCAGGGACGCTTCTGTCCCCCAGCTGGGCCTTTTTCCGCTTGGGAGGGTCTGCCAGCAGGTCCTGACTGACGAAAATACCGCTTCTGTGTGGGAAAGGAGGGCCCCGGCTTATGGCGCGGCTCTTTCTCTTTAGTGGACTGAGGGAGAAGTGTGCTTTTACCTCCAGTGACATCTTTAATGATGTCGTCTAGTGAGGCACCAAAAAGCCTCTCACCTTTGAAAGGCAAATCTGCCAGAGTTTTCTTGGAAGCTTGGTCAGCGGACCAGCATTTTAGCCATATCAGGCGGCGCAATACCACCGCAGATGCGGAACCCCGGGAGATTAAAGGGGCCGCATCCAGGGTTGCATCACAGAGGTACACAAGTCCCTGAACCAACTGTTCGGCCAGTGACAGGCATTCAGGAGGAAGCTGATGCTCCTCCACTGTCTGGTGCAATATTTTAGCCCATTCAGTGAGTGTCTGAGACACCAAGGTTGCAGCCAATATAGGCCGCAATGCTGACCCCAGCATAGTGAACATGGAGCGGGTCACTGCTTTGGACCTCCTATCAGTAGAGTCCTTAAAGGCAGAGGTCCCCTCTACCGGGATAGTGGTTACTTTATTTAACCGAGAGACCGGGGGATCAACGACAGGAGGAAAAGCCCACTTTTTCAAAAGGCTTTCCTCAAATGGATAACGGGCCGCCATTAGCTGAGGGACCGCAAAGGACCTCTGCGGCCGTTCCCATTCCTTATCTATGAACTTGTAAAAAGCTATCGGAACACTCCCTAAGGTGCCCGGATCCTAGCGCTCAATGGAAAAGGTAGTAATCTGCAGTGTAGCTGCTATTATATAATGATAAAATGTATATATATAAAATAGGATTTTTATAACAGCTTACCTGTAAAATCCTTTTCTTGGAGTACATCACGGGACACAGAGCGACATAGTCATTACTAATGGGTTATATAGATACCGTCAGGTGCTGGCACTGGCAACTTCCAAAACCGGAAGTACCCTCCCCTATATAAGCCCCTCCCATCCGGGAGCACCTCAGTTTTGTAGCAAAGCAATAAGTGTCCCTAAAGAGGGGCGGGAGCTCTGTGTCCCGTGATGTACTCCAAGAAAAGGATTTTACAGGTAAGCTGTTATAAAAATCCTATTTTCTTTCTCGTACATCACGGGACACAGAGCGACATAGTCATTACTAATGGGATGTCCTAAAGCAATGCCAAATGAGGGGGGGGATACACCATATATAAGCTGAGCGCTATCAGACATGAGGATCTTTTGCGGCCTGCAACACACTGCGCCCAAAGGCGACATCCTCCTGACTTCTAACGTCCACCTGGTAGGACCTAGTAAACGTGTGTACCGAAGACCATGTTGCGGCCTTACAGATTTGAGCCAGGGAGGCCTGGTGATGCACTGCCCATGAAGTTCCAACTGCTCTCGTGGAGTGCGCTCTAACTTTGAACGGAGGTGGTCTCCTTCTCAAGCCATAAGCTTGCATAATGACCTGTCGAATCCACTTGGCTAAAGTAGACTTTGACGCTGCCTAACCCTTTCTGGGGCCTTCCGGCAGAATAAACAAAGTATCCGTTCTGCGAATCTGAGCAGTGGCTTTTAGATAAGCTTTAACTGCTCTTACTACATCCAAAGAATGCAATAACTTTTCCTCTACCGAAGTAGGTTTGGGGAAAAAAGAAGGAAGAACCACATCTTGGTTCAAATGAAACCTCGATACCACCTTAGGAAGAAGGCTGGATGAGGACGTAACACTACTCTGTCCTTATGGATAACCAGATATGGCTCCTTACAGGACATAGCTGCTAATTCCGATACTCTTTTAGCCGAACAAATGGCTACTAGAAAAATCAATTTCCTGGTGAGAAGCACCAAGGAAATATGCTGTAATGGTTCAAATGGTTGTTTCTGTAGAACCGACAGAACCAAGTTTAGATCCCATGGACATATGGGAATATTAACCGGAGGACTAATACGCATCACTCCTTGTATAAAGGCTTTGACTAGTGAATGCGAAGCCAAGGGCCTTTGAAAAAATATTGACAAGGCCGAAATCTGACCCTTGATAGTACTCAAGGCAAGCTTCCTATCTACAGCCCATTGTAGGAAGTCCAGAATCCTACCTATTACGTACTTATGTGGATGCCATTTCTTGGCCTCACACCACGCGATGTACGCCTTCCAGATTCTATAGTAGATCTGCCTGGATACCGGCTTCCTGGCATTGATCATGGTAGATACCACAGCATTAGAGAGCCCTCTCTTTTTTAGAATGTGGGCTTCAATAGCCAGGCCGTCAAACCTAGGGCTGGTAAGGAAGGGTGGTATATCGGTCCTTGCGAAAGCCGGACGACGTGGGAGAGTCCAAGGACTCCCCACTGAAATTTTACAATCTCCGCGTACCACGCTCTTCGGGGCCACGCTGGAGCCACCGGAATCACTGGTTTCTTTTCTACCCTGATTCTGCGGAGTAATCGAGGTAACCATTGGCGGTGTGAATGCATATATCAGCTTGAACTGATCCCAAGGGAACACTAGGGCATCCGAGCCGCAAGCTAGGGGATCCCTTGTCCGAGAGACAAACCTGTCCCCCTTTGCGTTGAATCTGGATGCTAGAAGATCTACATCCGATGTTCCCCACCGCTGACATATTGTCCAGAAAACCTCGGGGTGAAGGGACCCTTCCTCTGGGCCTAATTGCTGGCGACTTAGAAAGTCCGCCTTCCAATTCTCCACTCCTGGAATGAATACCGCAGATATGGCTGGGACATATTTTTCTGCCCATTTCAGGATGTAATTTACTTCCCTCTGGGCTGCACGACTCCTGGTGCCCCCCTGATGATTGATATATGCCACTGCTGTGGCATTGTCTGATTGAATTCTGACAGGGGACCCTTGGAGTTTGGATGTCCATGCTACTAGGGCATACCGGGCTGCTCGTATCTCTAAGAGATTGATGGGCAGGGCCTTTTCTGCATCCGACCATCTGCCCTGGAGAGACCATTGCTCCAGTACTGCTCCCCAGCCTATAAGGCTGGCATCTGTAGTGACCACCTTCCAAGAAATCGGACTGAAGGATTTCCTTTTTTCCAGATTCTGGGGAACCAACCACCAACGGAGGCTCTTGCGAACGGAAGGGGACAAGGACATTGTAAGTCTAGGGCCTGAACTTTTTTGTTCCAGGCTGACAGTATGGCCCCTTGCAAATTCCTTGAATGGAATTGACCGTAGGGTACTGCTTCGAATGATGCCACCATTTTTCCCAGCAGCCTCATATACAGGCGTATGGACGGCTGTCTTTTTTGTACCCACTAAGTGGATCAAATCTTTCAAAGACAACACCTTTCCTCGAGGCAAGAATATTTTTCTCTGGCCTGAATCCAACCTTAGCCCCAAGTATTCCAGACTTTTGACTGGTTTTTAGGGCTGACTTGTCTCGGTTGATAATCCAACCGTGAGATTCCAGATACTTGATCGTCTTGTGAACGACCACGTCTAGTTTTTTCACTGAGTGGTCTATCAGCAACAAGTCATCCAGATATGCCATTATCATTACACCTTGTGTTCTTAGATTGGCCAATAAAGGGCCAGAATTTTTGTAAACACTCGTGGTGCTGTGGCCAAACCGAAGGGTAAGGCTCTGAACTGAAAATGGCGCCCTTCTACTGCAAAGCGTAGAAATTTTTGGTGGACTGGAAAGATGGGAATGTGCAAATAAGCATCTTTGATGTCGATCGTGGCTAACCAATCCTCCCCTTGTAGGGCAGTGGCCACCGATCGGATCGACTCCATCGGAAAGTCCTGATATACAGGAATTTGTATAGCCCTTTTAGAATTAATATGGGCCTCCCGTCCGCGTTTGCTTCGGGACTGTAAAGAGGTTTGAGTAAAACCCGAACCCTCATTCTTCCAGGGGAACCTCCATAATTACTCCTTGGAGCAATAGTTGTTCTAGTGCCAACAGGAGGGACTCTCTCTTCCGGGGATCCCTTGGCACGTTTGACCTCAAAAATGGGAAGGAGGAGAGTCTTTTAACTCCAAACTGTATCCCAAACCTACTGCGGAGAGCACCTATCTGTCTTGATCGTGTCCCGCCAGGTCTCTTGCGAACAACTGGAGTCCTCCCCCCACCCGACTGAGTGGGGGCTTCAATGAATTTAACTTTGGGGGAGGTTTTGTACCTCCCCTGACCCAGGGTTTCTCATTACCCTGCTACTGTCCCTGTTTTTTACCGCTGGAAATTTTCTGGATATATTTGTCCAGGTTTTCCCTGAATAAGCGTTCACCATGAAAATGGGACGCTAACCAGCCATTCTTTACAGGGAGCTTCAGCAGACCAGTTTTTGAGCCATAGGAGCCTACGCATATGTACTATAGACAGCGTAAGGCGGGAGGCCTGATGGACTGAATCCTCTATGGCGTCAACCGCAAAGCCTAAGGCTCTAGGTAGATCAGCTAGGGCAAAGCCTGCTGATCTGTCAAGTCCCTCAAGACCTGTTTCAACTGATCCTTCACTGCTTAGCAGACCCCAATAGCTGCTACTGCTGGTTGTATCACCAAGCAGATTTTCATAAGGACTCCAATCTTTTATCTATTGGGTTCTTGAACATTTGGACATTATCCACTGGACATGTCAGTGATTTATACATACAAGAGATGGCTGCGTCCACTGTAGGGACCTTCCATTTTTTTTTTTTTTTTTTTGATGAACTTATCCTCCATGGGATAGACCACCGGAAATCTCTTGGGGGAATAAATATTTTCTCAGGACGTTCCCAATCCTGGTAAATGAGCCCTTTCAGTAAAGGGTGAAGTGGAAAAGAACAAACAGTCTGGGGGCTTCTAGCGACCCCAACGAGGATACAGTAGTGGTTGATGGTTCCGCAAGGTGCATTTTTAAATGCTGATCGGACCATGTTAGTCAGAGACTGAACCCATAATCTTTCAGCTTAAGATGCTGAGAAAAGGTTCCCCCACTGTTGATTCCTCTATAACAGAATCAACCTCATCCTGATCCCCTTCAGGCAGGTCGATCCCTGTATGGGACTGTTGCTCTGCTAACAGGCACTCTGAAGGAGGAGACGGAGATCAGGCGTGCTTTCCCTGACAGGGAGGCAGCGATAAATGTTGACAATCTCTCTCTAATCCTCCCAGAGCTGAGGAAAAAACCTCCTCTGTTACATACACAGGAGCAGGTGAACTGAGGACAGCCACAGTACCAAGTACCCTGCGGGGTCTCTACGGTCACTTACCTCTGAACTTCAGGGGAGACTGGTGCAGCAGAAGTATGCCCAAGATCCTCCGAGCCCGATGAGACCCCCTTCGCTTCCTGGAAGATTCAGTTCCGGAGCTTCTGGACGGCATATTCCTAAGCCTAAAGCTGAGGTATTCCAGCCGTAATACACCACTTTTACTGAGAATAGTCTAGCACAATTGCTGCTATATCACAGTTGGTGTCTACTAATGTGCCTTTCTAGGGGATGCCTGTAATAACCGCTTGCTGTATGCCTTTAAATGTTGCCAGCTCACTACAATATTGTGGTTTTTTTAAACTGCTGGGACGCCCGCACATGCGCAGAAGCGCTACGGCGCGCACAGAGCGTCATCCCCCAGGCTCCGCCCCCTTTCCCGGCTCACCTCTATATATAGAGGCGCGTGCACGCGCACGCGCGCGGGCACGTGCGCCTTCGGCGCTAATTTCAAATATGGTAACAAGGGACAGGAGCCAGGGCCCCTCTTTGCCGCAGGCCGGGGGATGGACGAGCACTGCAACATGGCAGAGGAAGCAGTTTCCTATAAGAGAACTCACCATCTGCCTGGACTTTGCTCTGCTGAGAAGAAGCTAGTCCACATGACAAGAAAACATTCCACAGCGGCCTCTAGTGGACAAACACAGGTACCGCAGTCTAATATATTAAATATATATAAAAAAAATTTTTTTTTTTTTTTTTCTTGACCACCATTAAAAATTATTACATTTTTTTAGTAGTTACAGGCATGCACAGAATTTTGCGGGAATACCATTAGGTAACAGACAGAAAGACAAATTAGGCTTGGGGGTCCCCCAATAGAACCAAGTTCCTGGGGGCCCCCACTTACCTGTTCCCCGCCGTAGGACTTTGTTTGGTCCACAAAAGCCCAAACTTCACCTATCACGGCAGGCATTGTAATCAAACCTTCAGGGACCGGGTTACCAAGGATTCCACTCCCCTGGACCTGTATAGCACCCTGCACAGAAAACATCTTGGTCGTGGGTATGACCAGAGCTCTGGATCCCAGGGTCCAGCTCTCCTAAGAGAAGCATTACAGGCAGAACCTTGCTCTTCTCTGCAAGGCCCGGGTACCGACCGTTTAGCTATGAAGCTTTTTTGGTCGGATCCGGAATAGCTTACTGAGGCCCAAAAGAACCTGTACGCAAGCTCAGTGAAAAACACATGTTTCTTCTTGGCCAACACCTTAGACACTGGCAAAAAAACTGAGGTGCTCCCGGATGGGAGGGGCTTATATAGGGGAGGGTACTTCCGGTTTTGGAAGTTGCCAGTGCCAGCACCTGACGGTATCTATATAACCCATTAGTAATGACTATGTCGCTCTGTGTCCCGTGATGTACGAGAAAGAAAAAACATTAGCAGCGCTAAAATGAAATAAAACAATTCCACTGATGATATGTTTCCATAAATTGCAGTATAAAAACAGTCTTATGTACTCCTCTAATGTGTAAAAAGATTTCACAATAAGCCGTATGGAGCCAGGGAAAAGCAATAATCACAATAATTTTTCTCTGCTCCAAAGCTGAGTAAAAGTCAAATGCTCATCCAGTTCTTATGCACCACTCTAAACAGTTCATATGATCAAGGACTGAAGAATGCAGGTGCTTATAATACACACAGATCATCCTCTCTGACCCATCCCTGCTTACCTTATGCACTCCCCTATGGTAATCTACTCACCAGATGATGAGTTGATTGATGCCTGTACAAATCCTCTCTGGATACAGCAACAAAATCTCCCTCTGGATGTGTGATGATCCTGGTTTCAGGCTGTTTGCGTGCAGCAGTGCAGGTCAGAAGATGTTTGAGTTCAGCAGTGCAGGTCAGAAGATGTTTGAGTTCAGCAGTGCGGGCATGTAAAAATACAAAGGGATGCACTACATAGTGTAAAACCGTTTATTAAACTGAAAAAGATCTCCCCGCATACAAGTAATGCTTACAAGAAAATGGATGGTAAACAGCGTGTCACATATAGCTCGGCATCAGCTCACTTACGACAGAGGTTCATCTCAAACTAACTGCTTCTGTGAGTCCCGGGAAGACGCTCGCTGCTATGGACAAGTGAATCGCGTGATCACACCCTGGGATGAGCATTTGACTTTTACTCAGCTTTGGAGCAGAGAAAAATTATTGTGATTATTGTTATTCCCTGGCTCCATACGGCTTATTGTGAAATCTTTTTACACATTAGAGGAGCACATAAGACTGTTTTTATACTGCAATTTATGGAAACATATCATCAGTGGAATTGTTTTATTTAATTTTAGCGCTGTTAATGTTTTTTATCTATGAACTTGTCAAAGAAATCAACATAAGGAAAAAGCTTAACAGAGCGGGTCGGTTTGTGTGACCCAAAAGGAACAGACCCTGCTGTGGAAGTCCCAGCTGTATCTTCCAGCTTGAGAGTGTCCCTCACAGCATGGATAAGCCCACTCAAAAGTGCCCTATCTTGAGCTGACCCGGACGAGGGGTCCTCCTCACTGGGAAGGTCCTGGTCCGCATCTTCTGACACACCAGAACCGGGGTCCTGAGCCGCAGCCAGGCCTGAGTCTGAGTCAGAACATTCCCCAGGAGATGGCGGGGGAAGGGGGCGCTTAGTACCCCTCTTGTGCCCGCACGCCACTTCCACCCTGGCAACAAATGACTCCAGGACTGCCGACAAAGCGTTCATGGTAACCGCAGGTGCAGGGGCACCGGTTGCTGCCTCTGGAATGTTTGGGGAAAAAACGCCAGCTTCTGACTCCATATTGCCCACTGACAGCCCTTAGAGACTTAGTCAAGACACCTGACAAAAAGTCCACCCTCCTTGCTGCACTGACCGGGGGGGGTTACCCAGGGAACTCACCACCCAGCAAGAAACTGTTCAGCGCCGCTGCCCGCTCTCCATCCACACACAGCGTGTGTCTGAGAAACTCTGAGGTGAATAGCACCGTTCGTGCCGTTCAGGAAACCATCCAGCACTAGAGGCCAAAACCCATTCCAAAATGGCCACCGAGCGCCCCAGAAAAAGAGCGCGGACCACAAGAAAATGGCCGCCCACAATGCAGACCTGCGTCACAGCGTGGCCGCCAATGGGATTTTTCAATACTAATCACAGGCACCTGAAAAATGGCGCCAGCACTTCCAAAATGGCAGCCAAACAACGAGGTGGACGAGAAGGCCGCAGTGGAGGCTTCTGTAAGAAAACAACTACCCCCCACAGAGAGCGGGCCTGGACACCCCCAGAGCCCTCAGCTGGGACCCCCCTACAGGTATACCCTTGGTCGCAGCGAGCCCCGCAAGGGGAGGAGGAAAAAAGGGGGTGACAGAGGGAGAGAGGGTAGGGCAAGAGAAAACCCTAATGACCCCCTTAGGAATGCCCAGCTGTTCCATCCTACCGAGGCAGGAGGAACTGTACTTACCCGTCCTTGTGAGGACCTGCTGGTGCGTTCCTGACAGACCTACAACTGAGCAGTACGGAGTAGCTGTCGGCCCGGTCCACTGTGACTGAGACAGCAAGCAGCCCGGTCATATGTGAACCCTGGAGCAAAGCTCACCGGCCACCCCTGGAGCCATGGGGTATGTCGTGGCCGCCCCAGCACGTAGCTAAGGCCTGCTCACGCTCGATGGCCGGACTGGGGGGACTACAAGGATCTATAATATCCAGCCTGTCACGCAGCCGGCAGTTGATAGAAGATTCCTTAAAAGAACATCAAAAAATAATAATAAAAAAATTAAATTTCTTCCGAACTCTGGGCCCAAAGGGAGCCAGGTCCTTCTCCTCTACTAGGCGAAAAAAACTGAGCTGCCGACTGCAGGGCGGAGGGTTATGTCCAAAGGGACCGCCCCCTGGGCGGGGCTGTTCAACTCTGTTAAAGTAACATGTATTTAAATATCTAACATGTTCTGCCTAGTCCTCTCCTATAGAACAGGAACATAACCCAACTGTCAAGACTTAAGAGGCTGTGTCCGTCCATGGACGAAAAGAGAAATAGCTTTTGCCTGGCTGTGGCGTATTGACAATAAACAAACACACACCCGTTTAGTGGTAAACACGCTTAAGCCCTGTACACACGGTCGGACTTCCATCTGACTTTTCCGTGGTTTTTTGTCCGAACGGAGTTGGTCGGGAACACCCATAGCATACACACGCTCAGACTTTTCTGCAAACTTTCTTAAAACTTCTTAGAACATCACTTGTTTTTTCTGCTCTTTTCTGATCTTTACTGCCACCCTTTGGTCAACTTCTGCTATTGTTGGTTGATTTTAACATTGGTTGTTTTGTCCATCGGACAAAAGTCCTATGGTTTTCTGTACACACGGCAGGACTTTGCTCCATCGGACTTTTGTTGGGCAAAAGTTTGTCCGTTCGCAGACCCAACTTTTGTCCGATGAAAACAAAACCAAACTCCAAAAAGTTTGTCCGATGGAGCGTACACATGGTCGGATTGTTGGTCCAACTTGCTTAAAACTAAGTTTGTTGGGCAAAAGTCTGACCGTGTGTACGGGGCTTTAGTCTACATACAAATTTGAATAAATGGCAGTTGGAACAGGATGGGACACACAGCAGGCAAGTTAGTGCACAGTCTGCTAAACAAGGTAAAAACTATACACAAGTAATAGAAGGAAAGAAAACGTGTGTGTTATATATTTCTGGGATTTTCGAATTCCAAATTATCGAATTTCAGAATATTCGGATTCTGAATATTGGATTTTCCCAATTTTCGGGAATTTGGAATTCGAAATTCGGAACTAGAAAATTAGAAAATCCGGAAATTTGAAATAACAACTAATTATAACTATTAAATTATAGGTATTGGAATTTCCTTTCAAATTTGTCTGTTAGTGAATGTAACGAATAGCAATTTATCTGAAGTTCCGAATTATTCCAAATAACGAATGTCGCATCTAAAAAAATGTAATGGAACAAATTAATAACAAATAATAATAAAAAACATATTTGTTAAGATCTCAAACATATAATATAGCAGCTGAGATTTATTGAGTTGGAAGGTTTGTAAAACGCAAAAAAACATCTACTGTCTGACATTTTGGGAAGCCCCCTCCTACCTACCTACTCTAAAGGAATGGCAGTGCTTTGTGTTACCACTGCAGTAAAGCATAGATTACCACAACACATAAGTCTGAAGAAGGCCTAAGGGCTAACTATACTTTCAAATTACCTAATCCTAATGACCCCCCTCTCCACAGTAACTAAACCCCTCTGCACTTACCTTATATCAATGTATGATGAGGTCCAGAAGCTTTCACTATACCGGATGGCAATCAGTAGAAGCCTCCCTGCAGGCTTACAAGTGAACAGATTTGCATTTGGGGCTGTGAAGAATCAAGTATCCTCCCTGGCACGCTGCACCCAGATATTCCATCTCTCTGCCAACCAGGACTTCTACTGCTACATCTTAGGCTGGCCATAGATGAGTCTTTTTTTTCCATTCAACCAACCTCATCAAATATGTGGATGGGGGGGATCCTCCACACTGCGCTTTTGCATTCTGACAGAGGGGAGACCTCTCCGACACCAGAATACACTGATCAGTGTTGCCGGTAGACCAACTTCGGTACAGCCATTCTGCCCATACATGGACCAAAAATTCAGGTCGGAGTTGCTGTACTAACAATCCGATGTCAGTATAGTAATCTTTCCTGCTGTTCTATTGTGTTCTGACAGCGGCCCGACCCGCTGCCCGCCAGAACACTCCCGTCAGCGCTCTCAGTCATTTCCTGTGTTTAATGCACAGGGAAGTGGGTATTAAAAAGTAGATATCAAAAGATTTATGTACAGTACATTAAAATAACATGGGTTGATGTTCATGAATTGGGAGTTGCACAGTGCAAGGTATCTTGAAAAGGCAAGTTTGCCATAAACAGCCTATGTACAGTAACTGAAAAGTATACATTAATATGTGAAGATATTTGAAGTAGCAGCATTAAAATTAAAGTGCACAGTAATGGTATGTAGAATTAGTAAATGGGCAGTCATGAAGCTCAGGGTTATGGCGTTTCTGCTTAATTGTGTGTATGTTGGGTATGGTGTAATATGCAGTGTTGTGTACTGCTATAGGACATACGTGGTGTGTATGTTGATTCCCTCCGATTTAGATCACATCATCCACATCCTCCACTGGCTTCTACTCACCCAATGAATTAAATTCAAAATACTTACAACAACTTACAAAGCCATCCACAACTTGGCCCCCCAGCTACATCACTAAGCTAATCTAAAAATACCAATCAAATCGTTCTAATCCTTCCTATCAAGACCTCCTGCTCTCTATTCCCTCATTACCTCCTCCCAAGCTTGCCTATAGGACTTTTCCCTAGCCTCTCCCCTCCTATGGAACTCCCTACCCCAATCTGTTCAACTTTCTCCTACTCTGTTTGCTTTTAGACGATCCCTGAAAACCATTCTCTTCAGAGAAGCCTATCTTGCATCCACCTAACTGTACTTTTATTTTCTCTATCAGCTTATCCCCCACAGCTATTACCTTTTGTAGCACTAGACTTTCCCTCTTTGATTATAAGCTCTAACAAGCAGGGTCCTCCGATTCCTCCTGTATAGAATTGTGTTGTAATTGTACCGTCTGCCCTCATGTTTTGAAGCGCTGTGGAAACTGCTGGCGCTATATACATCCTGTATTATAATAAAAATAATAATAAATAAGGAATTAGCTATAAATCACCTTCAGTGTATGCCTCTAACATTTCTTCAGGGGCAAGCTGCAGAACTGCAATAAGATCTGACACAGGTGACCTCCATTCTGTTGCATGTTGATCTACTTCTATTGTAGAAGGTAGACTTAAATGCTGCAGACAAGAAAACAAATATATTATTTAATAAGGGAAAGATCAAAAAGTATAATAAGAATGTATGAAAGCCACATAAACCATCATTGACGTGATGTAATAAATGTGAACTCTGACCTACTGGGTTGGTAGCCTTACGGTTTACTCTATGAGACACATCAATTCTCTTTTGACTGCTTTGGAATTCAGGGAGTTCTTAATAATTTCTTCCTCAATTGAATCAGCAGTCATTTTCAGCAAATAATGCTAGATGGATGTATTGGACCTCTTGTAAAAAAGGCTGGAGGGATTTAACTTATAGTTCATATAAGAAAATTAAGCATTGCAATGGGCCACACTTCCACTGTAGTTCTTACAAACTGGGAATACTGTACATACCCAATGGTAAACGTGTACTGGGACACAAACTACATTAGCAGTACAACTATAACTGAGCAACATCACAAGGCATTACGCAAGATAAAAAGGTGATGGCATTGTAACAAATAGCCTACAAATAACCACTTTCTACTAAAAATTCCAGAAACAGCTTACTATTCAACAGAGCTGGGATTCCATCACAGAAAAAAACACAAAAAACTTCCCTCTCTTCCACTCTCTATATGGTTTAATTTAAAGAACAGAATGATTTACTAAAGGAGTAGAGCATTTTCGTTTTTGAATTTCCACACTGCAAAGTGAAATTTAATTTAGCTTAGTGAATGAGGTGTACTGACTTCAATCATCTAAGCAAGCGCAAGCAAATATTCAGTTTTTTTTTTTAATTATCCTTAACATGATTGAGTATTCTTTGTGAATTTTTTTTATTTTTTTTGCGTCATCTCATTTAGTAAGCCACGTGAAAATTCTCTATGCAAATCAACCCATGTGTTGGAAAGGAAACAACTTTGCTGTGTTGTTACTTTAGAAAAGCCCATAATACTTCATAAATCCTGTGTCATTGGCGCACCATGTATTAAATGTTTATTTGTAGAACAAATACAGTATATAATAATTATTTTAAACCCCAATAGTCATTAGGAACTAGTAAACCTGGTCCTTAATAAATTACTGAGTTTAGAAGAAAATTTTCAATTGAAACCTACTGTGATAAACACCATATTTCCAAGCTAACACTTGTTTTCTCTTCATGCACAAATATAACAGAGCCTCAGAGTGCATGAAGTATAAAGCTCAGAGCATGCAGCTTTTTGTATTCCATAATTATTGGCCTCTTCTATCTCCATATATTATACTTTAGATATTATTTGAGCGCTGATTTTTTTTTTTAAACATGGTATTTCAGGGAACAGTTAGATGGTGTATTGGTAAAAAGTCATTCAACTGTATAAAAAGAAAATCGATTTTGAGATATCCAGGCATTAAAAAATATTCAACAGTTCGCGGAGGAGCGACATGGAAACCAATTTTTTGGTTATATGTATGTTACCTGACTGTTTGTTCTGATGTGGCTTCTCGAGTAATGAGCTATTACAGATGTGTAACTTACAAGATGCCAGAATTCTCTTTCTACACACTTTATTGTATTACGATACAGATTTTTGGAACGTTGTTAAATTTCTTTAATGTCTGTCTTGAAAATCTCAATAAAAAACATTGAGAGAAAAAAATAGTCAACAGACCATGCACATCACCAATTTACAAGCAACTGTACAGATGTTTACCTAACCTGGGGCAGTTTGTCTAACGGTCCGTCATATCAAAAATGCTAAAGGATAAACATAGTTCCAGTAATGTTTACTTGCAAGGTTTCACAGCAGCGTACCTCTTCTCTGTTCTGAAGACAGTGAAATTCTTCCAACAAGAAAACGGTCTTCAAGTCTTTCTCTAAGGCTCTGTCCATTCTACAAATTGACATGAAATAGCGGGTTAATATGTAACGACCACTGTTTTTGTAAGCTACATAAGGCCTATGTTGCAGAATCAAACAATTAACATTCATGTGGCTATAATCTCTGTCAATTAATGACTAAGAACAGCTATCTGTTGCAAAAAAGTTGGAACAAATAGCTCCACTGTGGTAAAGGCTACACAAGTAGTATTAAGTAGTGTTGAATTATACACAGTGGCAAATTTCTGCACTTACATTTGACTGATCTCGACTTACTGCAGGCTTCTTATGTAGTTTACACCATAAGAAGCATCAATCACCAAAGGTGTTACAGTAGAGCGAGAGGAGTGATTCTTCTATAATATACTCAAAAAAAATGGCATCCCTGCAAAGTAAACATTTAATACTTACTATTACCACTGCACTGAAAATCCAAGCTTGCTTAAAAATGTTAGGGATTTATCACTACAAAAGTGTTGAATGCCAGCTTTTCCCATTGTTCACTGTGATTTCATCTAATGGCCCTATGTCACAGCAATATTCAGTAGTGACGAAGAGGATTGCAGAAAAAAAATAGCGCACAGAAGGGGACTAGGAATTCATCACATATGGAAGTGTTGGGGATGCTAAACACTCTTCAGCAAGGTGTGGGTAGTGGTAAGAAAGTAATAAACACTTGCTTTGCAGTGCTAAAGTCACTTTATAGTCCAATAGGCTTGCGTGACATTGGCTGAATGGGCAATTTTCCCTGAATCCCTTGCCTAACCAGACAGAAGTAAAAAAACGACTTTGCTATGAATTATTTATGACACAAGGCAATGTAAGCAATTCCAGGAAAAAAAAAAATCTTCATACTCTACCCAAAACTATATTTTCCAATTTCGCATGAATAACTGAAGTAACAAACTGTTATGTATTACTGAAACCCTAAGAGTCCATTCACGACTTTGGACCCCTTATGTTGAGGGCATGTGGCCTGGTTTGATTCAGAAGGGTGGGGTGCTCATTTGGTTCCCCCCTTCCTGGCCACATGCTCGGTTAAGGGTCTGGTGTGAATTTTGGGGGGACACCATGCTGTTTTTTCATTTATTTTTAATTGTCGCCATTCTTTTGTTTATTTCCATTCAGCTGCCAGGGAGAAAGTCGGAGGACAGCTGATAAGTCATCAGTTGTTAAGGACGCGGCAGACCGCTACTTAACAACCAGCTATTCTTCACACAGAACTCCAATCATTCAAACAATCTTCGGCTGATTCTAATTCAAATTGTTCTAAAAATTTGGAATTCGTTAGAAAAAAGAGAAACCGAATGAAAATATTATTTTTTTATATTCTGTATGTCCAACGGCTTTGTAGAGCACAAGCAAAATAATCACATTGGTCAAAGCCAAAGTCGTAACAAAGTCGTACTCATCCAAAGTCGCGTCAAAGTCCCATCTAGTCGCAGGGTAAAGTCGCAATGGAAATTGCACGATTTTTAAGCCGCACAAGTGTGAATGTACTAACTGTTTCATACATGCACATTAGAGATTAATTGCTTATGCGACAGGTGCTTCTTGGAAGATACTCATACGTTTTGGTCAATGGAAAAACTACCTGAAAAGTAATTCCTTAGTCGGAAGGGTCTCTTTCCAGTCTGGGAGAGGGTCCCGCACAGGAATTGTTTTGAGCCTGTTAAGCAAAGTAGACAGGATAGGAAGATGTTGCCTAAATTGCGAAAGACAGGCTACAAACATAGCTTCTTCTGGCAACAAATCTGAAAAAGAGTTAGTAAAATGGCATGGATGTACATTTTAAAAACAACTCTCCGCTTAAAGTGATACTAAACACAGACTGTTCACTTTACTTTGTCCCTTCTCTTTCTTTATGTGGATAATGGCATCGTAATTATTTTAAATTAAAAAAGCCTGTCTGTAGAGAAACAATGCAGGAGGAGCTTCTAGTCCTCTGTTGCTGGTCACATGTTCAAACAAAACAAAAAAAACAAAACAAACAGTCTTTGGGATACAGAGTAAAAATAAATAATTATCAATAAACTGTTTTAAATTGTCATAGAAATATATATTTGAAATCAAATCTGTATTGTTTGGCTATAAAATGGCGTGGGAGGATTTCTGGCAGTCAGGTTGTGTCACGCACCTCCAGCCTGTGTCTTTAAAAGAGAGGGAGGTAAAGCCTTCATCAATCAAGATGTGGTATCCCTCCCTCATTATATTTAGCTGGTTAGTGGGCATGGAGGAGGTGGGAGGGAGTGGGCTGGCATTTACTACTGTGTATACGCCCACATGTGTGACTCTATAGTCACATGGACTGCTCAAATGTCATAGGGAGGAAATGCTCAGGATAGAAATACACTGAAAATTGAGCAGATGCACTAGCTGCCAACACTGTTCTGCAAAATCCCCAACTGCAGTGGGGACACGGACAGAAGAGGCAGATAAAGAACAGCAGGATCAACAAGGTTTTTTGTAGCATACGAAAAAAGCGAATTCCATAGTGCCTGGGTAAGTATGAACAGCATGGAATACAGCATTTATTGATAGTTTTTATGATTCTGGTGACACTAAGTAATTGATATAGTTACCAGATTTTAACAGTTTTAGCTGTTAACCACTTAACGACCGCTCACTGTATATATACGTCGGCAGAATGGTACCGACAGGCACAATCACGTAGAGCATACGTGATTGCCTTTGTATAGTTGGAGGGTCCAATCGGACCCCCCTCCTATACAGTGAGCGGTGGCTAAGTGTCCGGGAGCGTTCCAGGATGAGGGGGCAGCCATTCGTTTCTGGCCACCCCCTCGCGATCGCTCCCGGCGAATGGAAATGCCCCCTCTGTCTGTGTCAGACAGAGGGAGCAGGAGGAAGTGATGTCATCTCTGGTGCGGCGCTCACATATACCGAGCGCCGTACAAGAGAAGACATCAGGTCAGTGCACACAACACTACACTGACACCAGGACACATAGGGACATAAATCGCCCCCCAGACACCCCAGATCACCCCCCAGATCACCCCCCCAGCCCCCAGTCACAGTGTCACTGATTGCAGTGACCATTTATTTAGTGATCACTGCAATCAGTGACATTTGTGACTGTAAAAGTGTCACCAAAGTTTAGTCTTAGGTCCAGTGTAGCCCCCTAACCCCCCCTAGTAAAGGTTTAACCCCCTGATCACCCCCCAGATAACCCTTTCACCGCCTATCACCACTGTCGCTAAGCGATCATTTTTCTGATCGCTGTCTTAGCGTCAGTGATGCCGATCGGCAGCCAGTAATTTTTTTTAGGTTCGCCGCATGTTTTTATAGCGTCAGGTACCCCAATATATTATCTAATAAAGGTTTAACCCCCTTGATCGCCCCCCAGGTAACCCTTTCACCCCCTATCACCACTGTCACTAAGCAATCGTTTTTCTAAACGCTGTCCTAGTGTCTGTGATGCAGATCGGTAGCCGGTAATTTTTTTTAGGTTCGCCGCAGGTTTTTATAGCGTCAGGTACCCCAATATATTATCTAATAAAGGTTTAACCCCCTTGATCGCCCCCCAGGTAACCCTTTCACCCCCTATCACCACTGTCGCTAAGCAATTGTTTTTCTAAACGCTGTCTTAGTGTCGGTGATGCAGATCGGTAGCCAGTAATTTTTTTTAGGTTCGCCGCATGTTTTTATAGCGTCAGGTACCCCAATATATTATCTAATAAAGGTTTAACCCCCTTGATCGCCCCCCAGGTAACCCTTTCACCCCCATCACCACTGTCGCTAAGCGATCGTTTTTCTAAACGCTGTCTTAGTGTCGGTGATGCAGATCGGTAGCTGGTAATTTTTTTTAGGTTCGCCGCAGGTTTTTATAGCGTCAGGTACCCCCATATATTATCTAATAAAGGTTTTAACCCCCTGATTGCCCCTAGTTAACCCTTTCACCAGTGATCACCATATAAGTGTTACGGGTGACGCTGGTTAGTTAGCTTGCTTTTTATAGTGTCAGGGCACCCGCCGTGTATATAACCCAATAAAGGTTTAACCCCCTGATCGCCTGGCGGGTGATATCAATTAGGTTTTAGCGTCAGAGAGGGTCTGAGTCACACCCCAGGCAGCGTCAGGTTAGTGCCAGTAACGCTAACACCCACGCGTGAAGCATACACCCCCCTTAGTGGTATAGTATCTGAACAGATCAATATCTGATCTGATCAGATCTATACTAGCGTCCCCAGCAGTTTAGGGTTCCCAAAAACGCAGTGTTAGCGGGATCAGCCCAGATACCTGCTGGCACCTGCGTTTTGCCCCTCCGTCCAGCCCAGGCCACCCAAGTGCAGTATCGATCGATCACTGTCACTTACAAAACAAAAACACACATAACTGCAGCGTTCGCAGAGACAGGCCTGATCCCTGCGACTCCAGTGCTGTAGGAGGTGATTTCACCACCACAGTTAAAAAAAAAAAAGCAAATATGCCGAAGCATTGGGGCAGCAGGGGGGCAGCAGGGGCGGAGGAGTGATTTTGCTCCTAATCCCGCGTACATACGGTCGAAATTCCGACGGAGGCTTGCCCATGGAAAAGTCCGACCATGTGTGTGCGGCATAACTTTTTTTGCGGGAGGATGCCCCCATACTTCGGCATATATAAATGGTGCGTGTATGCCCATCATTGGAAGTGGGTGGATGAAGGGCGGTATTCTAATGGTGGGCATACCCACCGATCAATCTCTTTTTTCGTTCAGCCAACTGGCTGCATGAAAAAAAAAGATTACAATACATGTCCAACAAGGACCAGCAACGTACTGGTATGTTGCTGGAATTTGAATGTTTATACCAGAATGATGCCTGCGGGTTTAGGTATCATCTTGGTATCATTCTTTTCAGCCTGCGGCCGGCTTTCATGTAAAAGCAATCCTAGCGGCTAATTAGCCTCTGGACTGCTTTTACAAGCAGTGGGAGGGAATGCCCCCCCCAGATATAAAAAGCGCCATTGGGAAATTGGGAAAGCATTTTATCACACCGATCTTGGTGTGGTCAGATGCTTTGAGGGCAGAGGAAAAATCTAGGGTCTAGAAGACCCCAGTTTTTTCAAAAAAAAGAGTACCTGTCACTACCTATTGCTATCATAGGGGATATTTACATTCCCTGAGATAACAATAAAAATGATAAAAAAAAAAAAATACTTGGAAGGAACAATTTAAAAATAAAATAAAAAAGCAAAATTAATAATAAAAAAAAGAAAAAAAAAAAGCACCCCTGTCCTGCCCTGCTCTTGCCCAATGGCGAACGCAAGCGTCGGTCTGGCGTCATATGTAAACAGCAATTGCACCATGCATGTGAGGTATCACCGCGAAGGTCAGATCGAGGGCAATCATTTTAGCAGTAGACCTCCTCTGTAAATCTACTGGGGTAACCTGTAAAGGCTTTTAAAGGCTTTTAAAAATGTATGTAGTTTGTCGCCAATGCGCGTTTGTGCGAAATTTTAAAGCATGTCGTGTTTGGTATCTATGTACTCGGCCTAAGATCATCTTTTTTATTTCATCAAACATTTGGGCAATATAGTGTGTTTTAGTGCATTAAAATTAAAAAAAGTGTATTTTTTAACCCAAAAAATGCGTTTGAAAAATCGCTGCGCAAATACTGTGTAGAAAAAAAAAATGCAACACCCACCATTTTAATCTGTAGGGCCTTTGCTTTAAAAATATATATAATGTTTGGGGGTTCAACATAATTTTCTTGCAAAAAAAAAAATGTTTTCATGTAAACAAAAAGCGTCAAAAAGGGTTTTGTCTTCAAGTGGTTAGAAGAGTGGATGTAAGCTTCCTAATGTTGTGTATAAAATGCCAGAACAGTTCAAAACCCCCCCAAATGACCCCATTTTGGAAAGTAGACATCCCAAGCTATATACTGAGAGGCATGTCGAGTCCATGGAATATTTTATATGTTGACACAAGTTGCGGAAAAACGAAATTTTTTTTTTTTTTTTTTTGCACAAAGTTGTCACTAAATGATATATTGCTCAAACATGCCATGGGCATATGTGGAATTACACCCCAAAATACATTCTGTTGCTTCTCTTGAGTACGGGGATACCACATATGTGAGACTTTTTGGGAGCCTAGCCACGTACGGGACCCCAAAAACCAAGCACCGCCTTCAGGCTTTCTAAGGGTGTAAATTTTTGATTTCACTTCTCACTGCCTATCACAGTTTTGGAGGCCATGGAATGCCCAGATAGCACAAAACCCCCCCAAATGACCCCATTTTGGAAAGTAGACACCCCAAGCTATTTGCTGAGAGGTATTGTGAGTATTTTGCAGATCTCGCTTTTTGTCACAAAGTTTTGAAAATTGAAAAAAAAAAAATATATATATATATATATTTTCTTTCTTCATTTTCAAAAACAAATGAGAGCTGTAAAATACTCGCCATTCCTCTCAGCAAATAGCTTGGGGTGTCTATATTCCAAAATGGGGTCATTTGGGGGGGTTTTGTGCGATTTTGGCATTTTATGGCCTTCGAAACTGTGATAGGTAGTGAGGAGTGAAATCAAAAATTTGTGCCTAGAAATCCTGAAGGCGGTGCTTGGTTTTCGGGGTCCCGTACGCGGCTAGGCTCCTAAAAAGTCCCACACATGTGGTATCCCCGTACTCAGGAGAAGCAGAAAAATGTATTTTGGGGTGTAATTCCACATATAACCATGGCATGTGTGAGCAATATATCATTTAGTGACAACTTTTTGTAATTTTTTTTTTTTTTTTTTTAGTCATTATTCAATCACTTGGGACAAAAAAAAAAAATTCAATGGGCTCAACATGCCTCTCAGCAATTTCCTTGGGGTGTCTACTTTCCAAAATGGGGTCATTTGGGGGGGGGTTTTGTACTGCCCTGTCATTTTAGCACCTCAAGAAATGAGATAGGCAGTCATAAATTTAAAGCTGTGTAAATTTCAGAAAATGTACCCTAGTTTGTAAACTCTATAACTTTTGCGCAAACCAATAAATATACGCTTATTGACATTTTTTTTACTAAAAACATGTGGCTGAATACATTTTGGCCTAAATGTATGACTACAATTGAGTTTATTCGATTTTTCTTATAACAAAAAGTAGAAAATATCTTTTTTTTTCAAAATTTTCGGTCTTTTTCCGTTTATATCGCAAAAAATAAAAATCGCAGAGGCAATCAAATACCATTAAAAGAAAGCTCTATTTGTGGGAAGAAAAGGACGCAAATTTCGTTTGGGTACAACATTGCATGTCCGCACAATTTACAGTTAAAGCAGCGCAGTGCAAAATTCTGAATTCACCTCTGGTCCTTTAGCTACCAAATGGTCCGGGGCTTAAGTGGTTAAAGAATTGCTAATTCTGTTCAGTCAGTTCTGTAATTCACACATATCTATCAAACCTTTTTCCTTGATTAGCTCATCAATAAAGGGATTCTAAGACCCCTTTCACACTGGGGCGGTTTGCAGACGCTATTGCGCTAAAAATAGCGCCTGCAAACAGACTTGAAACAGCGGCTGCTGTTTCTCCAGTGTAAAAGCCCGAGGGCTTTCACACTGGAGCGGTGCACTAGCAGGACAGCTCCAAAAGTCCTGCTAGCCGCATCTTTGGAGCGGTGTGTATACCGCTCCTTCACCGCTTCTGCCCATTGAAATCAATGGGACACCGCAGCTATACCGCCGGCAATGCGCCTCTGCAGAGGCGCATTGTTGACGGTATTAACCCTTTTTCGGCCGCTAGCGGGGGGTAAAACCGCACCGCTAGCGGCCGAATACTGCCGCAATTCTGACGGTCTAGCGCCGCTAAAAATAGCAGCTCACCTCCCGCCCCAGTGTGAAAGGGGCCTTAAGGCTGAAGGTTTTTTTAACTTCATGCATTTTACACAAAAAAAGCCTTCAGTATGCAGCCCCCCAGACCCCCGTAATACTTAACCACTTAACGACCGCCCACTGTAATTATACGTCAGCAGAATGGCACCGACAGGCAGAATCACGTATATGTACGTGATCGCCTTTGTATAGTTGGGGGGTCCGATCGGACCCCCCTTCTGTACAGTGAGCGGTGGTTAAGTGTTCGGGAGCGATCCGGCATGAGGGGACGGCCGTTCGATTCCGGCCACCCCCTCTCGATCGCTCCCGGCGAATGAGAGAGCTTCCCCTGCCTGTAATGTAAACACAGACAGGAGGAAGTGATGTCATCTCTCCTCGTGTCGGTCTTTTCGATCCGGCGCAAGGAGAGAAGACATCTCACAGTAAGTGCACCAACAGCCCACTGACACCAGTACACGTAGGCACACAAATCACCCCCCAGTCACCCCCAGATCACCCCCCAGATCACCCCCAGTACCCCCAGTCACAGTGCACCGTTTGCAGTGATCATTTTTTTTACTGATCACTGCAATCAGTGTCATTTGTGACTGTAAAAAGTTGCAGGGCAGTTAGGATTAGGCCCCTTTAGGTCCAGGGTAGCCCCCTAACCCCCCTAATAAAGGTTTAACCCCTTGATCGCCCCCCAGGTAACCCTTTCACCCCCTAACGCCAGCGTCACTAAGAGATCGTTTTTCCGATCGATCGCTTTTTTCTTGTCGCTGGTGTCCTAGATAGCCAGTTAATTATTTTTAGGTTCGCCGCAGGTTTTTATTAGCGTCAGGTACCCCCATATATTATTTTAACCCCCTGATTGCCCCTAGAGTTAACCCTTTCACCAGTGATCACCGTATAAGCGTCACTGGTGACACTGGTTACCCAGTGAGTTATTTCGTTATTTAGGTAACCCGTCAGGTTTTTATATAGCGTCGGGTACCCCCATATTTAACCTAATAAAGGTTTTAACCCCCTGATTGCCCCTAGTTAACCCTTTCACCAGTGATCACCATATAAAGGTTACGGGTGACACTGGTTGGTTAGTTTGCTTTTTATAGCATCAGGGCACCCGCCGTATATAACCCAATAAAGGTTTAACCCCCTGATCGCCCGGCGGGTGATATCAATTAGGTTTTAGCGCCAGAGAGGGTCTGCGTCGCCCCAGGCAGCTTTAGGTTA
Source organism: Rana muscosa (assembly GCA_029206835.1). NCBI lineage: Eukaryota > Metazoa > Chordata > Amphibia > Anura > Ranidae > Rana > Rana muscosa. The sequence goes on from CM055116.1 coordinate 638,138,589, forward strand.
GTGCCAGTAACGCTAACACCCACGCGCAAAGCATACACCTCCCTTAGTGGTATAGTATCTGATCAGATCTATACTAGCGTCCCCAGCGGTTTAGGGTTCCCAAAAACGCAGTGTTAGCGGGATCAGCCCAGATACCTGCTAGTACCTGCGTTTAGCCCCTCCGCCCAGCCCAGCCCAGCCCAGCCCACCCAAGTGCAGTATCGATCGATCACTGTCACTTACCAAACACAACACACATAACTGCAGCGTTCGCAGAGACAGTCCTGATCCCTGCGATCGCTAACAGTTTTTTTGGTAGCGTTTGATACATTTGGTGACAGTCAGGTGCTTTTTTTCCTGTGAATCTTACTAGTGTACCCCTAAATTTAGAGCCCAAAATGGCAAGTCGAAGGTACACTAGTAAAGAGGCCTACGAGATTCTGAGCATGACAGATAGTGAAGAGGAGGTCACGTATCTGTCAGATTCAGGCTCAGAATATCTTCCCGTAGAAGACAGGGACGTCAGCGGCCCCACGTCAGATAGCTCTGACGACGAAGTTGAGGTCCCTGCTAAGGTCAGGTGTACCCGATCCCGATCTTCTGAGGTTGTTGAGGAGCAAGAACCGCAGGGCTCTCGTATCATGGAGCAGAGTAGTACAAGCGCCGCTATTCCTTCTGGTGAACTGGCAAGCACCAGCGGCCTAGTACAGCCTGGGCGTACATCCAGCACTGCAGTATCACGTGGTGACGTGGCGAGTCCCATAAGTGCAGTTCAAGCTGGCGAGGTGGCAAGCACAAGTAGTGTCCCGCTGCCACCAAGAAGACAAAGGCAGGCCCGTCGTGCCCATAGTGCCCTTCCTGCAGAATTCGCCTATCCTGATTGGGTCCCCACCACTTCTGCAGAACCCGTACTTCCCCCATTCACTGCCCAACCCGGTATTCAGGTGGAAACAGCTGATTTTATGCCAATCGATTATTATTCACTGTTTTTCACGGAAGATCTCTATAGATCTATTGTGGACCAGGGTAATTTGTATGCTGGTCAATTCATCGCCGCTAACCCCCAGTTGCCTAAAATTGCCAAAGATTGGAAACCAATTACGGTTTCCGAATTTAAGACCTTTCTGGGCCTTTCCCTCAACATGGGCACACATAAATTCCCATCATTGCGTGCTTATTGGTCCACGCACCCAATTGACCACATGCCCGTGTTCTCTGCCTCCATGCCCAGGACACGATACGAGCAGATTTTGCGGTTCATGCACTTCAACGACAATGAACTTTGTCGTCCACGTGGGGACCCCGAGTACGACCGGCTCTATAAAATTCGGCCCCTCATAAACCACTTCAACGAACGTTTTGCAGCCTTGTTTATTCCCGATCAAGCTGTCTGCGTTGATGAGTCCCTGATTAAATTTTCTGGCCGCTTGGCTTTCAAGCAGTACCTTCCCAGCAAGCGTGCCAGATACGGGGTCAAGCTCTATAAGTGCTGTGACAGGGCAACAGGCTATGTATGGAGCTTTATGGTTTATGAGGGAAAAGATAGTCAGGTTGAGCCGGTCAACTGCCCGGATTACATAGGGAGCGCTGGCAAGATAGTGTGGAACTTGGTGTCACCCTTATTCGGAAAGGGGTACCACTTTTATGTGGACAATTATTACACGAGCGTGCCACTGTTTAGTCACTTGTTTGATCATCAGATTGGAGCATGTGGCACCGTGCGACCTAATCGCCGGGGCTTTCCCCAGCGGCTTGTAGATGCCCGTCTTAGGCTGGGGGAGAGAGCCTGCGTGAAGTGTAATAACTTGCTCGCTATGAAGTGGAGGGACAATAAGAATGTTTTCCTTCTTACCTCCCTTCATGCAGACACGACAGTCCAAATTCGTACGGCGACTGGTGTTGTGGAGAAACCCCTCTGTGTCCACGAATATAACAAAAATATGGGAGGGGTGGACCTCAACGACCAGTTGATGGCGCCGTATCTAATTGACCGTAAGGCGAGACGCTGGTACAAAAAAGTGTCTCTATCCTTATTCCAATTGGCTTTGCTGAATGCTCATGTGCTATACAGAGCTTCAGGCGGGACGTTATCTCTTCTAAAATTCCAGAATGAGATAGTCACAGAACTCCTGTATCCAGGCGGTTCTGCACCTCACCATCCCCTACCAAATGCAGTAAGCCGGCTGCATGAGAGGCATTATCCGTATGCCCTCCCGAGTACCCCTACCCAACGAACCCCCCAAAAAAGATGTCGTGTCTGTAGCAAGCGCGGATTTAGGCGTGACACCCGTGTTTTTTGTCCACTCTGTCCTGACAAACCTGGTCTTTGCCTTGGTGAATGTTTTGATCGCTACCACTCAAAAGTGACGTTTTAGCGTAGGGTACAGCATTTCACAGACTAGGACACACTTACACAGGGTCTCCCAAGATGCCATTACATTTTGAGAGACCCGAACCATTACAGTTGTTAAAGTTACAAAAAAAAGTGTAAAAAAGAAAAAAAAAATACGTAAAAAACAAAACACAAAAAAAATATAAAATAAAAAAACCAAAAATAGTTGTCGTTTTATTGTTCTCTCTCTCTCTATTTTCTCTCTATTGTTCTGCTCTTTTTTACTGTATTCTATTCTGCAATGTTTTATCATGCTTGCTTTTCAGGTATGTAATTTTTTGTTTTCAGGTACGCCATTCAGTTGCAGCGCGGATCTATTTATCTTGACAGCAACAGCGTTTGCTCCCACGATACATAAAGCCGTGACTCCAACGCTGTAGGAGGTGATTTCACCACCACAGTTTAAAAAAAGAGCATATATGCCGAAGCATGGGGGCAGCAGGGGCGGAGGAGCGATTTTGCTCCTAATGCCGCGTATATACGGTCGAAATTCCGACGGAGGCTTGCCCGTGGAAAAGTCCGACTGTGTGTACGCGGCATAACCTTTTATGCCGCGTACATACGGTCGAAATTTCGACAAAGGCTTGCCCGTGGAAAAGTCCGACCGTGTGTACGCGGCATAACTTTTTTGCGGGAGGATGCCCCCATGCTTCGGCATATATATATATATTTTAGGCACAGGTTGCGTTAAAAAAATGTTTTATTTTTTACTAGGTTTTGTTTTGGTATTTGCTTTGCAGGTATGGTATGGTAAGGTCTTACTGTTGTACTGTAATGTTACTTTGTTTTAATGTTAACCATCATTTGCTTAGCAGGTACGCCATTCAGTTGCATCGCGGATTTATTTATCTTGACAGCAACAGCGTTTGCTCCCACGATACATAAAGCCGTGACTCCAACGCTGTAGGAGGTGATTTCACCACCACAGTTAAAAAAAGAGCAAATATGCCGAAGCATGGGGGCAGCAGGGGCGGAGGAGCGATTTTGCTCCTAATGCCGCGTATATACGGTCGAAATTCCGACGGAGGCTTGCCCGTGGAAAAGTCCGACCGTGTGTACGCGGCATAACTTTTTTGCGGGAGGATGCCCCCATGCTTCGGCATATATGCCCATCATTAGAAGTGGGTGGATGAAGGGAGGTATTCTAATGGTGGGCATACCCACCGATCAATCTCTTTTTTTCGTTCAGCCAACAGGCTGCATGAAAAAAAAGATTACAATACATGTCCAACAAGGACCAGCAACGTACTGGTATGTTGCTGGACTTTGAATGGTTATACCAGATTGATGCCTGCGGGTATCATTCTTTTCAGCCAGCGGCCGGCTTTCATGTAAAAGCAATCCTAGTGGCTAATTAGCCTCTGGACTGCTTTTACAAGCAGTGGGAGGGAATGCCCCCCCCCGGATATAAACAGCGCCATTGGGAAATTGGGAAAGCATTTTATCACACCGATCTTGGTGTGGTCAGATGCTTTGAGGGCAGAGGAAAGATCTAGGGTCTAACCCCCCATTTTTTTTCAAAAAAAGAGTACCTGTCACTACTTATTGCCATCATAGGGGATATTTACATTCCCTGAGATAACAATAAAAATGATTAAAAAAAAATAATATGGAAGGAACAATTTAAAAATAAAATAAAAAAGCAAAATAAATAATAAAAAAAAAAAAAGCACCGCTGTCCCCCCCTGCTCTTGCGCAAAGGCGAACGCAAGCGTCGGTCTAGCGTCATATGTAAATAGCAATTTCATCATGCATGTGAGGTATCACCGCGAAGGTCAGATCGAGGGCAGTAATTTTAGCAGTAGACCTCCTCTGTAAATCTAATGTGGTAACCTGTAAAGGCTTTTAAATGCTTTTAAAAATGAATGTAGTTTCTCGCCGCTGCGCGTTTGTGTGCAATTTTAAAGCATGTCGTGTTTGGTATCCATGTACTCGGCCTAAGATCAACTTTTTTATTTCATCAAACATTTGGGCAATATAGTGTTTTTTAGTGCATTAAAAATAAAAAAAGTGTGTTTTTCCCCCCAAAAATGTGTTTGAAAAATCGCTGCGCAAATACTGTGTGGGAAAAAAAAATGCAACACCCACTATTTTAATCTGTAGGGCCTTTGCTTTAAAAATATATATAATGTTTGGGGGTTCAACATAATTTTCTTGCAAAAAAAAAAATGTTTTCATGTAAACAAAAAGTGTCAGAAAGGGCTTTGTCTTCAAGTGGTTAGAAGAGTGGATGATGTGTGACATAAGCTTCCTAATGTTGTGCATAAAATGCCAGGACAGTTCAAAACCCCCCCAAATGACCCCATTTTGGAAAGTAGACACCTCAAGCTATTTGCTGAGAGGCATGTTGAGCCCATTGAATATTTTTTTTTTTTGTCCCAAGTGATTGAATAATGACAAAAAGAAAAAAAAAAGAAAAATTACAAAAAGTTGTCACTAAATTATATATTGCTCAAACATGCCATGGTTATATGTGGAATTGCACCCCAAAATACATTCTGTTGCTTCTCCTGAGTACGGGGATACCACATGTGTGAGACATTTTGGGAGCCTAGCCGCGTACAGGACCCCGAAAACCAAGCACCGCCTTCAGGATTTCTATGGGTGTAAATTTTTGATTTCACTCCTCACTGCCTATCACAGTTTCGGAGGCCATGGAATGCCCAGATGGCACAAAACCCCCCCAAATGACCCCATTTTGGAAAGTAGACACCCCAAGCTATTTGCTGAGAGGTATGTTGAGTATTTTGCAGATCTCGCTTTTTGTCACAAAGTTTTAAAAATTGAAAAAAGAAAAAAAAAAATGTCTTTCTTCATTTTCAAAAACAAATGAGAGCTGTAAAATACTCACCATGCCTCTCGGCAAATAGCTTGGGGTGTCTACTTTCCAAAATGGGGTCATTTGTGGGGGTTTTGTGCTATTTTGGCATTTTATGGCCTTCAAAACTGTGATAGGTAGTGAGGAGTGAAATCAAATATTTGTGCCCTTAGAAATCCTGAAGGCGGTGCTTGGTTTTCGGGGGCCCGTACGCGGCTAGGCTCTCAAAAAGTCCCACACATGTGGTATCCCCGTACTCAGGAGAAGCAACCAAATGTATTTTGGGGTGTAATTTCACATATAACCATGGCATGTTTGAGCAATATATCATTTAGTGACAACTTTTTGTACATTTTTTTTTCTTTTTGTCATTATTCAATCACTTGGGACAAAAAAAAAAATATTTAATGGGCTCAACATGCCTCTCAGCAATTTCTTTGGGGTGTCTATATTCCAAAATGGGGTCATTTTGGGGGGTTTTGTGCTATCTTGGCATTTTATGGCCTTCAAAACTGTGATAGGTAGTGAGGAGTGAAATCAAAAATTTATGCCCTTAGAAACCTTGAAGGCTGTGCTTGGTTTTTGGGGTCCCGTATGTGGCTAGGCTCCCAAAAAGTCCCACACATGTGGTATCCCCGTACTCAGGAGAAGCAGCAGAATGTATTTTGGGGTGTAATTTCACATATGCCCATGGCATGTGTGAGCAATATATCATTTAGTGACAACTTTGTGCAAAAAAAACAAAGTTTGTCATATTCCCGCAACTTGTGGCAAAATATAAAATATTCCATGGACTGAACATGCCTCTCAGTAAATAGCTTGGGGTGTCTACTTTCCAAAATGGGGTCATTTGGGGGGATTTTGTGCTATTTTGGCATTTTATAGCCTTCGAAACTGTGATAGGTAGTGAGGAGTGAAATCAAAAATTTACGCCCTTAGAAAGCCTGAAGGCGGTGCTTGGTTTCCGGGGTCCCGTACGTGGCTAGGCTCCTAAAAAGTCCCACACATGTGGTATCCCCGTACTCAGGAGAAGCAGCAGAATGTATTTTGGGGTGCAATTCCACATATAACCATGGCATGTGTGAGCAATATATCATTTAGTGACAACTTTTTGTATTTTTTTTTTTTTTTGTCATTATTCAATCACTTGGGACAAAAAAAAAAAAATATTCAATGGGCTCAACATGCCTCTCAGCAATTTCCTTGGGGTGTCTACTTTCCAAAATGGGGTAATTTGGGGGGGTTTTGTACTGCCCTGCCATTTTAGCACCTCAAGAAATGAGATAGGCAGTCAAATTAAAAGCTGTGTAAATTCCAGAAAATGTACCCTAGTTTGTAGACGCTATAACTTTTGCGCAAACCAATAAATATACGCTTATTGACATTTTTTTTACTAAAGACATGTGGCTGAATACATTTTGGCCTGAATGTATGACTACAATTGAGTTTATTCGATTTTTCTTATAACAAAAAGTAGAAAATATCATTTTTTTTCAAAATTTTCGGTCTTTTTCCGTTTATATCGCAAAAAATAAAAATCGCAGAGGCAATCAAATACCATTAAAAGAAAGCTCTATTTGTGGGAAGAAAAGGACGCAAATTTCGTTTCAGTACAACATTGCATGTCCGCACAATTTACAGTTAAAGCAGCGCAGTGCAAAATTCTGAATTCACCTCTGGTCCTTTAGCTACCAAATGGTCCGGGGCTTAAGTGGTTAACTGAGCTTGATCTCAATCCAGCGATGTGCACTCCTCATTGGTCAGCAGCAGGAACCATTGGCTCTCGCACAGGGCTGGCCCAAGACATTGTGCTGCCTCGGTCCAGGAATGAAATGCTGCCCCCCCCCCCCAAAAAAAAGGTAAAACAAAAATTGCGCCCACCAAAAGGCCCCCACACCTATTATTTTAAATTGTGATAATTAAAATTAAATTTATGAGGAAGTCAGATTTACATGCAACAGCACCTTGTCTATATGATGGGGTACTGTGATTGCACTGATGGAGCACTGATGGCACACAGGATCGTGCCAGCTCACGTTGCTGCGGTGTTTCTTTCTCCTCTCTTCACACCGCAGCAGCGTGAGCTGAACCGGCAATGACGCTGGTTTGATGACAAGTGATCGCTCCGTCATTGGACAGAGTGAACAAGTGTTAAATGGGCCGCTGTCATTGGCCCTTTACCCCGATCTGTGATGCGCTGGATCCTGCAGACCCAGCCATCACGGACACTTCAGAGAAGTACAAGACTGGAAGGCCTCCCAGAACTAGCCGGCCGCGCTGTAGCCGTCAATCAGAAGGGACTTGCCCTGAGCTGAGTAAACATACATAAAGCAACCAATTAAGCCAGCCTGCCACTCACATTACACATCACATTAGATTTACTATGAACATAGAACTCACCAGCTGACAAAGTGTTACCTGAGCCTCTTAATCCGTCTTGCAGCACTGGTGGTGTTGGTGATAAGCGTGTACTTGTACTGTGCCCTGCTGTCATGTGATGTACTCCGGGCCTTCCAGCCGGGAAACCTGCTCCGCTCACTAACCCATGTTCTGCTCTGGCTCTGCCGCACAAGCCATGCCCACCCCACGCCGCTCCAAACCAATGCCACTCGTCCCGCTCCCCAGCAGCAATGTACACAAGAGAAGAGGAGGTGACACAGACACTGCATGCTGGTCTGGAGACTGGGGGCAGATACGGTACTGTGCTGGCGGTATATTTTAATGCTGGCTGCCTGTTGTACCCGCCTGTCTGGCGGCTGCAACACTGAGGCTGAGAGCTAATGCCATTAGCGGCAGTTAACGATACTTCACTTCTTCTTACACAAACACAGTGGTGTCACTAGGGTAGGTGTCACCTGGTGTGGTAAAACATGGTGTCACCCCCTCCACCAATTATAGTCGCCCCTCAGTACAGACCCCCCTCCCTCAGTACAGACCCTCCTCCACTAAGTATAGACTCCCTCCATTAGTACAGACACCCCCTCAGGACAAACCACCCCTTCCTTCATTGGTACAGACCCCCCCTCAGGACAAACCACCCATCTTCCTTTAGTACAGACCTCCCTCAGGACAAACCACCCCTGCTCCATCAGTACAAATCCCCCCTCAGAACAAACCACCCTCTCCTCCATTAGTACAGACCCCCCCCAAGACAAAATACCCCCTCTTTAATCAGTACAGACCCCCTTAGGTTAAACCCCCCTCCATCAGTACAGACCCCCCTCAGGATAACCCCCGCAATCAGTACAGACCCCCTTAGGTTAAACCCCCCTCCATCAGTACAGACCCCCCTCAGGAAAACCCCCGCAATCAGAACAGACCCCCCTCAGCATAAATCCCCCTCCATCAGTACAGACCCCCCTCAGGATAAGCCCCCCTCAATCATTACAGACCCTCTAAGGATAAATACCCCCCTCCATCAGTACAGACCCCCCTCAGGACACCCCCCAATCAGTAAAGGCCCCCCTCAGGATAAATCCCCCCTCCTCAATCAGTATAGACCCTCCTCAGGATAAATCCCCACAACAATCAGTACAGATCTCCTTCAGGATACCCCCCCATTCAGTACAGACCCCCCTCAGGATAAACTCCCCCAATCAGTACAGACCCCCATCAGGATACCCTGTATTAATCAGTACAGACTCCTCTCAGGGCAAATCCCCCCGTCCATCAGTACAGACCCCCCTCAGGATAAATCCTCCCCCCCATCAGTACAGACCCCCCTCGGGATACCCCCCCCCATCAGTACAGACCTCCCTCCTTTCATGCACCTGGGCGGCGGGCGGAGGAGGATTCAGTGCGCAGCCGCCCGGAGAGTTGCTTGCTCAGATTGTCACTCTCTGGGCGGCACGCTTGTGTTTAATGAAAGGAGGCAGCCGCATCAGCAGTGAGAGAGTCTCACGCAGGGCTAGGGTAGCGCTTGCATGTTCCAGCTGAAGATCCCTGCCTCCAGGACCCTCTGCTGCGCTCGGGATGGTGTCCAGCGACGCCACTGCACAGTGCACACACACACAGTGCATTTTTGGTGGCCGGCAGCGGTGGAAGTCGGGTTATATAGGAGGTAGTGGTGGGGCCGCCGGGCCGCGGCCACCCCTGCTTAAGCTGCCGATTGGGTCCCATGGACCCACCGGGACCCATGGTAGGGCCGGCCCTGCTCTCCGGGCTGTCAATCAGTCAATGAAGAGGGAGCGGGAGGTGGGGCAGAGCCCTGTTCTGTGTGTGTATGGACACACAGAACGTGGCTCAGGAGCAAAGCATGCACAAGTTCCCCTGTTGCAAGCAGCTTGCTATGGGGGCACTTGGCAGAAGGGAGTGGCAGAAGAGTCGGCGGGGCATTCGAGAAGGAGGATCTGGCTTCTCTGTGCAAAACCATTGCACAGAGCAGGTAAGTATAACATGTTTATTTGTTTTTTAAATCTTTACTTTCGGTATCATTTTAAAACAATAGATCAGCATCATCGCCTTTGCTGAATGAGAAGTATGGAACATAGAAAGCTGTAAACCCTAAGAAAAAGTAGAGTGACCGTCTTCCCTATAAAGTGTGGCAAAGGTGAGTAAATCCCACTACTATTTCTTGGTTAAGCTTTACAGCTTCCTATGTCATATCTTCTCACTGATAGAAGTATGTGAATTACAGAACTGGCTGAACAGAATTAGAACGCCTTTGTCAGATAACACAAGGTTACATATATGTATTGCCACAATATATTTTAACTGTTTGCATGAAGTTCGGCTTTAAAAAATAATGCTACCCTAACTTGAAAACGAATTGACGAGGAGAGGGTTTTATTCCTAAATTTATTTCAGGTACTTATTTAGTTTATTCAGACACTGTAGTTGTAGATACATTATTGGTTCTTGCAGACAGGCGACAGTACAGGTGCACAGCTGAGTTATAGGAACTCTCCAGTCTCCGTGCTTTCTTAATCATAGCCTGACTTTTGTTGGCGTAAAGTAAGAAATCAGAAGGCGAATTGTTATTTTTATGTTAAATCTGAATGCAAGTAGAAAACTGCATGCCGTTTAAAATAAATATGGGCATTCAGGATACAAGGCCCCTCCACACCTCTCCAGTGTGTTGTCAAGTTCCCATTAACATGTGATGGGTTAAAGCCACTCATTAATTTTGAATGGGCTGCTATTATATTTTCCCATCTTTTGTAAATAATAGACGAAAAAGAAAATGTTTTTTTTTTTTGCTATAAATGGGGGAAATACCCAAAGTAGATTACATATATGACATAATTATGGAAGACTAATCAATTAGGAGATGGTGTGTGAACACAAATGCACATCAGAATCTAAACTAGCTACTTTTTCTGTCACAGCCTTGAAAAATACACACAAAATACAGGAGCAAAGCTGCAGTCATGGATGATAATGATATCATTGGACTGCTACGAGATGTACAGAGCACAAGAACCTCACCAAGAAACCTAAATTTATAATAATAGGTTAACATTTTCATTTTAGGATTTTTCTCTAGAAGACTTCGTTTTTTGACAAAAAACAAAACAGAAAATATAAATATGCTAGCTGAGATACAGTGGACAAACTTACATTCAGTAGAGGTGAACGGGATGGTTTTCCAGCATTCATCAGCACATGATGCTTCAGTGGCACAACTCTCACTGACATTGCACACATCCTCTAGGTCTATCTGAGAACAAGGATTTGAACTCTGAACTATATCCAAAGCCTCTTCTTTCCTGTAAAAGTGGACATTTACCCTTTTATTAGTACCCTGTTTTTTTTTAGCTTTTTATTAATGGTCACTTCAGTTGTGACTATAACAGAGATCAACAAGAGAAAGACAGGAACAGTTGGTCCTTCTGTAAGGCTGTAGTCAAGTTTTAAAAGATGCCCAATGTTGCAGAGTTCTATTACTGCAACTTTCCAATCTTTCTTACAGCCTTTATAGTGCCAAAAAAGACTGAAATAGAACAGCACAGCTCCTGTTTGGTTTTTACGTTACAAATCCGGACATTGGAATACAGCAAAGTCACAGCTCGGAAAGGGAGCAGGGTAAGCGGACCCGCTGAGTGAATAACTTAAACAACTTCAGTTCTTCTGCTGTGAATTTTGAGAATTCGTTGCTCCAGTGTCTGCAGCTACATGAGTTAGGGAGAGCGTGATTTAGGCTAGAACCCCGCATGTACTGTTAGTCCAGATGTATTTTCATTTGAAATCAATGGAAATCTATCAAAATAAAAGTTTGAGAAGAACATATGGATGAAGGGTCTACATGATTAAGGAGATTATTAGGCACAAGAGAAGGTTAAAGTGGTTGTAAAAGCAGAAGCTTTTCTTTATCTTAATGCGTTCTGTGCATTAAGATAAAAAGCCTTCTGTGTGCAGCAGACCCCCTCAGTCCCCCCCCCTAATACTTACCTGAGGTCCCTCCCTGTCCAGCGCTGTCCATGAGTGTCTCAGCCATCCGAGATTCTCCTTCCTGATTGGCTGAGACACAGCCATTGTCTCCTGCTGCTGTCAAAGTCAGTTAGAAATCCATGGGAGAGAGGGAGCAGGGCCAGGGCTCAGTGTCAGAATGGACACACGGAGCTGTGACTCTGCTCAGGTGCCCCCGTAGCGAGCTGATTGCTGTGGGGGCACTGAACAGGAGGAAGGGGCCAGGATCACAGAAGAGGGACCTGAGAAGAGGAGGATTGGGCTGCCCTGTGCAAATCCACTGCAACAGAGCAGGTAAGTATAATATGTTTCTTATTTTTATAGGAAAAAAACATGAGGCTTTACAATCACTTTAAAGCTAAACTCCAGAATAAGGATATATCTTCAAAATACAAAAATCATGTATATTCTTCATTGAATTTTGGTTTGCTTTGTGTATTTCTTGCAGATCTGAACGGTTATCCAGTGTGAAACTTTACCTCTGTGCAGGAGCTTCCTGTAAAAAAGACCAGTCACTGCTGCTCTCCCTCCTTGTGCAGAGGGACTGGTCTTGTCTCCATCCCCTCCTTTTCTGCAGGCAGCCTGTGGTGGGTGGAGCCTGCTTGGTCCTTCCTACATCTTTGTAGAGGCAATTATCCTATCAGCGTGGCAAACTAGGAGGTTTGAGGGCAAGCAAAATAGTCAAATTGTTCCAAAATTGCAGGCCCATGTAGTGGTATGGTGCCTCCACTTGCTTAGTTGTGGGTGCTTCTCCTAGTAGTTAGGGACCTCGGTAGACAATAAGGGCTCATGTCCACGGGCGTTGTTTTCCTGTGTTTCACATGCATTTCGAAAGCACATTAAAACGCTGGTCGGTAAAATCCTATTGACTTTAAAACAGTATTATACCCCAAAAATGTAGTAAACTGCAGCTTACCATTCGTTTTTTTTCCTGTTACCCTGCCTACCTCCCGGTGTCTTTGCCCTCTAAGTTCACTTTTTTTTTTCTATATTTTAACCTGGTGATCCAGCCAGTAAGTCTGTTATTTTTCAACTTAATTTAACAGACCAAGCTGTCCAGACAAAGTAGCAGTTAGATGGTTGAAATAAACCATTTAACATGGAAAGGGACACTTACAATGGTCAACTTTTATTGATTTGAGTAAAACCTTTATCCTGTAACTACTTATAAAATTGTTTAGCTGATGTTTAGCTTTAATTTGTTAGTCAATTCCATCCAAATCTGCTAGTCTAACATTACCCTCTCTCCAGACATACAACACTGCTCTCTGCTTTACTACTTCATCTAGAGTGCAGACGCTCTAAGACAGTGAGTGTGTTACTGGCAGGATCACCTGGAGCAGTGGCCAAGTACAAGGACGGTCCAAGTTCAAATAGAGTGTCTATCGGTTTTATGTGTAAATAAAAGGCTGCTGTGGCCACTTAAAACTCATATCATGCAGTCTGTCATTATTAGAAAGTAAAATGACTTTACCTGGAATTCACAAACCTTTTAGTCACTTGACAATGCGTTTCTGCACATTTGAATGCATGTTGCATTGCATGGTCAAGTGTTGACCTCCATTTTTTAAAGTGCACAAAATGAATTGACAAGCATTTTGATGCATTTTCTTTGGCCAAATTGGACACATTTCCCAGGTATAAACCCTTTTTTACAGCTTGTTAAAGAGATCCTTTCACCAGACCATATATTTTAGCAACAATCTTCTTATAAGATTATATGTGTTTTTAATGTTTTTCAGGCATGTTTTTTTACCTGTAAAAGCCTTCCTTGTGTAGACTTATGCCGCGTACACACGATCGTGATTCACGGCGGTGAAAACACCGCCGTGAATCACGACATGAAATTAAATGAAAAACGAGGGAACGGCATTTTCCCCCACACACGACCGTTTTTCCCGTCATTTTTTTCTTTGTCGAGAAAAACGACCGTCTGTAGGCTCCGCGGCAGTGTCTCCCTATGGGAAAACTGCCGCGGAAAAAAATGATGGAAAAAACGATGAGAAAATTTAGAACATGTTCTAATTTTTCTCGTCGTTTTTCCTGCCGTTTTTCTCAACGAGAAAAACGGCATAAAGCCCACAGACGATCGTTTTTCTCGGCGAAAAAAAATATGTCATTTTTCCCGACGGGAAAAATGATCGTGTGTACGCGGCATTACAAAAGCCCTTAGACTGCTGTTGGGTGCCTCCAGCTTGGATGTGATGTCAGCTGCCCCAGCAGACTCAGAGCTGTCACTCAAGTAGAATTGTATAATATTAGGGGCATGGCTTGATGGGTTCTGGAGCATTATACTAAACCTGGAGCTCTGTCTCTTCTCTTCCATCCTTTCATCTATCCTGCGGTGATCCCCATCCGATTGCCTCTGGACTTCTTGTCTCCTACTGCTGACAGTTACAATCAGTCAGCCCATGTCCTCTTCCGCAACAGAAACTGTATGGCATTTCTCTGGCAACGTCGGACCCTCAAAATAGCATTGGAAGTCTTGAGGCTACCTGCTCATTTAGCAGGACTAGCTTTTCCTAATTTTTTCCTTTACTATTTGGCGTCCCAACTGGTTACCATTCCCAACTGGCTCCACCCCTCTTCAGATAAAGCCTGCACTACCACTGAGGACATCATAGTCTTGTCAAACTCTTCATACCATTGTTTATAGATGTCAAGTACCCTCCTGCAAAGGTACTACTATGCGGAAAACCTCCCTCTTCCTTACCATACTGGCATGCATCTCCATGGCCTCCTGGTCTACATTGTCTAACAACCCCTTGTGGTCCAACTCAACCCTACACAAATTACTTAACATTCCCGACGCACAGAGAGAAATACCTATGCCAACTATACAATGCACAAAGTTTTAAAACCTTTAAACAATTACAAGAGGAATTTTACCCCCCCCCACCTTTCTATTTTACGAATATCAAGTCCGTCATGCCATCTAGGGGCAATGCAGGTCGTTAACTGACCTGCTTTTAATTACCCTCCTATTTTGTACTTCTTTGCTAAAAAAAACAACAACATTCTACTATCCTGGAAAAGGACAACTTACCTAATGCTAAACACCTAGCTCAAACTGATTAATGCTAGCCTTACCCAATATAAGCTTACCTTTAAACTCAGAAAAAATGAACATATTCGATAAATTATGGGGTAAATGGATTTCCAGCCCGTTTATGCTAACCTCTGTAGATCCAGGATATTAGAATCTTTCTATTCTATTCTATATATCCACACTGTGGACTTGTTTCTATCCTCACATTGTGATACCCATTGCATTTGTAATTTCTCTGTGCTGCTCTAAGTTCTTGAGACATGAGACATCTTTTGTTTGTTTTTATTTTCCTTCCTTTCTGTGTATGGGTTTTTCCATGTACATCTTTATATAAAAGTCAATAAAACAGATCTTAAAAAATAAATAATAATAAAAAAAATGTATTAGTATACCCCTTCACTCCTCCCCAGCAGCTACAGAAAAGGTTATGTGGGGAGGTGAGGGAAGGGACAGAGATGTTTAGTTAGCACAGAGACTAATTAGTCACTATCAGAAGAGGAGAGTGCTATGATGTGCAAGAAGAAAATGGTCTCCAGAAGTAGCAAGGTCAGAGGCACATTGCAAGTCAATAAAAAATAATTTATGAAGAAGGAAAATGCTGCAAGTAATAATTAGTGCTCTTTTCAGTAATTTTTTAAGTCAGTGACAGGGTTTCTTTATTAGTATATAATACAACAACAGGTTCACTTTAAGAATGCATAAACTACAGTATATACAAATAGTTACAGAAGTTGAGATGCTGGGTTAGCACAAGGAGAAATCAGACACTCCCAGAAGAGGAGAGCAAGGGGAGAAAGGACTCCTGAAGTAATAAGGTCAGAAGCACATTGCAAGTCAATAAAAAGTAATTTATGGAAGGGAAACTGCTGCAAGTAAACATTTGATTATGCTTTTACCTGCAACTTTTTTTTGAGTTGGTGACAGGGTCTCTTTATTAATATACAATACCACAGGTTTACTTTAGGGCGGCATAAACTATATACAGAGGCGGCTCTCTAATTAGGCAAATTAGGCGATCGCCTTAGGCCCAGCGCGATCAGAGAGGCCTCGCGGTCGCCTAGTTTATCTTATAACAGAGTCGCGTCTTCTAGTAGCAGACATCCCCGCCACCAGCGCAGCGCCGAGTGTCCTCCTAGTGACACAGAGAAAACCGGCTGCGAGCTTGACAGATCAGCACGGGGATCGGAGCTCACTGAGAGCTCCGTCCAGATAGAGAGATGAGCTGGGCGTATTACAGCCAGCTCTGACACTTCTCCCCTCCCCCTACTGCCCGCACAGCCAATAAGAGGAGAGGAGCTGCTTCTACTCCTCCCCTCCTCTCTTCCTGTGTCTGCCCCGCCCACTCTCCCCGACAGACACTGTTCTGCTGCCAAATAGGGATGTGGGCGGGAAGATTGAAGCTAAAGCCCAGCAAACAGAAAGGAAAGAAGGAGTCTGTCTGATCCATCCATCCAGTCCCTCCTGCCTCCAAGTGAGTACACACTGTACACTGATGTAGGGGTGCCCTTCCTTCCCTTCTTTCTCTCTCTCTTCACCCTTCTTTCTATCTTTCTTTATTTCTCTCTCTCCCTTTTATCCATCTATCTATCTTTTTTTCCTTTCTCCCTTCATCTATCTGTCTATCTATCTTTCTTCCTCTCTCCCTTTTATTTATCTATCTATCTATCTATCCATCTTTCTTTCTCCCTTTATCTGTCTTTATTTCTATCTATCTATCTTTCTTTTTTTCTTTCTCCCTCTATCTATCTGTCTTTATTTCTATCTATCTATCTGTCTTTATTTCTATCTATCTATCTATCTATCTACCTTTCTTTTTTTCTTTCTCCCTCTATCTGTCTTTATTTCTATCTATCTATCTATCTATCTTTCTCCCTTTATCTATCTGTCTTTATTTCTATCTATCTATCTTTCTCCCTTTATCCATCTATCTGTCTTTATTTCTATCTATATATCTTTTTTTTCTTTCTCCCTTTATCTATCGGTCTATCTATCTTTCTTTCTCTCTCCCTTTTATCTATCTATCTATCTTTTTTCTTTCTCCCTCTATCAATCTGTCTTTATTTCTATCTATCTATCTATCTATCTATCCATCTCCCTTTATCTATCTATCTGTCTTTATTTCTATCTATCTATCTATCTTTTTTTCTTTCTCCCTTTAACTATCTGTCTATCTATCTTTCTTTCTCTCGCCCTTTTATCTATCTATCTTTCTTTCTCCCTTTATCTATCTATCTGTCTTTATATCTATCTATCCATCTATCTATCTTTTTTCTTTCGCCCTTCATCTATCTGTCTTTATTTCTATCTATCTATCTTCTTTCTATTCTTTCTTTTTTTTCTTTCTCCCTCTATCTATCTGTCTTTATTTCTATCTATCCATCTATCTAGCTATCTTTCTCCCGTTATCTATCTATCTGTCTTTATTTCTATCTATCTATCTATCTATCTATGTTTTTATTCTTTCTCCCTTTATCTATCTGTCGATCTTTCTTTCTCTCTCCCTTTTATCTATCTATCTTTCTCCCTTTATCTATCTCTTTTTATTTCTATCTATCTTTTTTCTTTCTACCTTTATCTATCTGTTCTTGTTTCTATCTATCTATTTATCTATCTATTTCTTTCTTTCTCCCTCTATTTTTCTATCTGTCTTTATATCCATCTATCCATCTATCTACCTTTCTCCCTTTATCGATCTATCTATCTGTCTTTATTTATATCTATCTATCTTTTTTTTCCTTTCTCCCTTTATCTGTCTATCTATCTTTCTTTCTCTCTCCCTTTTATCTATCTATCTATCTATCTTTCTTTCTCCCTTTATCTATCTATCTGTCTTTATTTCTATCAATCTAACTTTTTTTCTTTCTCCCTTTTATCCATCTGTCTCATCCCCTTCATCCCGGAAGAGGACATAGCAGTAGTAGTTGGAACAATCATCAACTCCCGACTCGACTACGCAAACTCCCTCTACATAGGACTACCTAAATATCAGATTTTGCGCCTACAAGTTGTCCAGAACACGGCAGCCAGACTGGTAACAGGAAAAAAACCTTGGGAATCCATCACCCCTTCACTTAGGACCCTGCATTGGCCAACCATAAAGGA
Organism: Rana muscosa; assembly: GCA_029206835.1. Classification (NCBI taxonomy): domain Eukaryota; kingdom Metazoa; phylum Chordata; class Amphibia; order Anura; family Ranidae; genus Rana; species Rana muscosa. The sequence goes on from CM055116.1 coordinate 638,156,337, forward strand.
TAGGGTCACATTCAAGACCCTCTGCCTCACCCACAAGTGCACACAAGGAAACGCTCCTCAATATTTATGCGAGAAGATAAAATACTACACCCCCAAACGCATTGTCTGATCAACCAACCAAAACCTCCTCCACATCCCCAAGTCCCGCTACAAATCAAAGGGAGAACGAAGATTCGCAGTTCAAGGACCACGGCTATGGAACGCTCTACCCCCGGACATCCGTATGGAAGAAAACCATCGGGCCTTCAGGAAAAAACGTAAGACTCACCTTTTCTGAAGGTTTAGGACGTCACTGGATGCCAAGCGCCTTGAGGCGATTCAGTTCGCATTTGTAGCGCTATATAAGGTTTTTCACTCACTCACTCAATTTCTATCTATCTTTTTTTCTTTCTCCCTCTATCTATCTTTATTTCTATCTATCTATCTATCTTTCTCCCTTTATCTATATATCTGTCTTTATTTCTTTCTATCTATCTATCCATCTATCTATCTTTTTTTTCTTTCTCCCTTTATCTGTCTATCTATCTTTCTTTCTCTCTCCCTTTTATCTATCTATCTATCTTTCTGTCTATCTTTCTTTCTTTCATTCTCTCTCCCTTTATCTATCTATCTATCTATCTTTCTCTTTGTATCTATCTGTCTATTTATCTATATTTCTTTCTTTCTCTCTCCCTTTATCCACCTTTCGCTCTCTCTCTTTCTTTTTTTTTCCCCTTTCTTTCTTTTTCTAGTTTTTTTTTCTTTCCTTCCTTTCTTTCTCTCCCCTGACCACTCCAGTTCTCCTTTACCCAACCCCCATCTCCTACCCACTCCCCCCTTTTTCAACCCTTCTCCTCCCCTACCCCATGGTTCCCAGCCCCATCCCCAACTCACATTTTTTCAGGGGCTAAGAAAGAACCCAGAGGCAGAGCATCTTACTATTGCTAATACTGCCAATGTTTAATAATAGACATGAATTGTTTTTATTGTATTTTTTACAATTTTTAATCTTTTAAATTTTTTTATGTATGATTTAATAGCCATTTAGAACATACATTGGTGAACACTCAGGGGGACTTCTTTGTGGGTCCACGTGTGACGAATTTTTAAGATTGCCTCATGTTCACCCATAGGTTGGTCTCCCCTGATGGTTTAATTCCTCCCCCTGCACGCAACCATTTAGGTATGTGTGTATGGATGTATGGCAGCAATCTTGATCGATTGCGTGGGTATATGAATTTAAATAATATTAAATTTTGTTAATTTAGTTGTGGTTTTTAAATGAACCCGTAATGGGTCTGATAGGAAATGGTTATTTGTGCGTGTATGCTACAACATGCACTTTATAACAATTTGGTCCTGTCTGTTTCAATTAATCTTGGTTTTTATTTTTGGCTTTTCTATCTACCCTCTTGGGGGAAGTTCGGGTGAACCAACCCTTTGGGAATTCAGCCATATTTTGTTGTATAAAAAAGGAAAAAAATTTTTTTGCACATACTATTTTTTTTCGTTCCTGCCGCATTTCCGGTTGCCTTTTTTTGTCTTTGCGGGGTCATCCCGCTGTAGATGAAGGCGGCTGCGGAGTGCGGCATGAAGATGTTTTTCCCTCTGGTTCTTGGGGGAATTACACATGCGCGGAGTGCCGGAGCATCATTTTATTGGTATAATGGTGTATTCTCTGTCACTCCATCTGAATAGAGGCTTGGTTGTCCGTCCTCGATGTGCGCGTGCGCCTTCCCCCAGAATGAGGTTTGGTTTGTTATTGTGTTTGCTACAAGAGGGGGTGACGCACCACGCCGCCCGTGCCCCGAGATGAAGTGACCTATCACGAAACGCGTAGGGCGGACCGAGCGACGTGACCCTTACTGCTCGATCTCCTAGGACGGGTCTACTTGTTGGCATCCGGCCGGCGCCGCAAGTTTAAGGCTGTTTCCTTGCTACTTTTCTGTAAGTGTTTTATCTTAATTTGTATATAATAAACCCAAGGATTTTACACCAGCGAGGCATTCCTTTCCTCTTTTACATGGTATTATTGCGGTCATACTGCCTGCCTTTTGCTGTGGGAGTTTCGTTTGAAGAGGTGGATATAGGAATTCTTACCATCTAACTGGGATTGCTTTGATGCGATTATAGGTCCTCCGTCATAGGGGACCAATTTAATCCGGTGAGCTGCTGAGCTGCATTTGGTGGTGGATGTCACTCTTCAGACAAGCACTGTGGAATTTTTTGGATTTGTTTCATGCACGGGTGTTTTCAGTTTATATTTGCTTTGGACTGATTCTCTGATTTATACGCAGACTGACGCTCAGTGCGACATATGTGTAGTATATCATATGTTTATTTATATCACATATATAGGGAATTTATTGATTTTTGTTATATGTTAATTATATTTTTAGGTTTGTTTATATATTTTTTGACACATTATTAACAAGGGTCTCATGCACTGTATGTGTGACAAATTAGCATGTCAAATTGTTACTATTTGTTTCTTTAATCTTGGTTTAGCGCCACTATATATATAATTTTTCTTTAGTTTTACTGAGTATGTTTATCAGGTTAGTGGCAGCTTGAGACCGTTACCCAGGCAATTTGGAGCCACCCAATAATTGCCACCCCTTAAATCTGAGCGCAATTTTCCCCCCTTTTTTTACATCTTCTTATTTAAACATCTATTAATTGCAGCTCGGACACAAACCCCCCCCCCCCTTTTTGTACCATCAATATGGACATTTTTGACTTCCGAGCAACACGGGTTGTTGATACAGTAGGCGTATTTGACTCTACCCCTGTACCCATTGGGTCTGATGTCAGTGGTCTCTTTTTGAGACTGAAAAATCTCCTGACATCAGAGATACACACACAATAGGTCCTAGCGTTTTTGGAGACCTACATAAAAACGGCTATGGTCCCAAGAAGCCTCCGATGGGAGGTCAGCCCCCAGGCAGGAGATGCCGACGTAGAAGGTTGGGCAAAATATTTTAATGACTCTGGTGTTCTGTTTTTACGGTTCCTTGCACAAAGGAAGAGCGAAAAACTAGTAAGACTGGACACTGAGATTAAAACAGTGAAGGAACTTTTAGTCCAACATAAGAGTGGTGTGGAGTATAGGGAGTGCTCCAATTCACTACTCAAACATTTGGAGAAAGAGGAAAAAGACCAAAAAGTCAAAAAGAAAAAGAAGTTTTTAAGGGACACTGATGACTATGAGTCTGGTTTGGTGTTTATGTGGCAGAAAAAGATGGCCAATGATAATATTGAGGAGAGTGGTATGGGCACCTTGCCCCAGGGATCTGGGACACTGGGTCCATCCATTAATCCTCCTCCCCCTATCAACAGGGGAGGATATTCACAGTCTCCTAGATTTGCTGCCAAACAGTCTAAAAACAAACCTAAGCCTAGTAAAACTAATCAGGGCCAGGGATCGGGTCCCCTTAAAACTTCAAAAAAGCCCTTAAACGTTAGGCCAGACTTTCAATATCAACATTATCAAGGAGAGTCTCCACGTTTTTGGGATCCACCAGCAGCAAGAATTCCACCTCAGAGTGGAGTCTTTGGCCGAGGGAACTCAAATCCTGGTTATGGGTTTGGCAATAACCAGGAATACAATATTCCAACTCAGAATCGTTTTTTCCCCTGTCGGATTCATTTGGGCCCGAAGGGATTGGATCCACTGATAGGGGATATGGGCATTTTAATGCAGAGAGGAATGCTCAGATGCATTATCCCAATCATTATGATGGTTCTTATGGTCAATCTGGGTCCTACCCTCCTCATGGCCCACCTGACCATCGGACCAACCCCAGTTGGGGTTTTCCCAGAAGTCATCAAGGTCGATGGGGTCCTATAGGACAAGGAGAGGTACAAGAGGGGGTAGGCGGGCCCAGTCGGCCAAAAAGAAAGAGGGTGTAGGGTTGGGCATTTTTAATTTAAGCCAACAACCATTAACAGACCCAGAAAAAAGACTCTTGGATAAAGGTCTGAAATATGCTCCTCCTAGAAATCTGAGCAAGTTCCAGACATTTATGGATGTTCATAAATTCGCAAGAAAATTGAATATCAAGAGACATTTTTTGTCCAATCCAATTAAGGATAGGACGGGTCCCCCGCCAGAATTTCGTCATACTAATCTGGCGAATGCATCACTGTTCAATCCACCTGGGTCTCTTGCACCCAGTATCAGAGTGTTTCGTGATGTAGTACTGAGGGATTTGGAAGGGTTAAAAATTAAAAAGGTTAAGATGCAAAAGGACCTGGAAAGTGGTTTGGAGTCTCTTTGCTCCAACAAAGCATTAGTAATCAGGCCTGCGGATAAGGGGGGTGGGATTGTGGTTCTCGATAGGTGTGATTACCTAAAAGAGATGCACCGAATCGTTGACGATTTAGAAACCTACACTCCCCTGATTAGGGACCCAGTATTTAAGTATAAAAAGGAGTTGGAGGCTATTGTAGACCAGGGCTTTCAGAGTGGAATCTTAAATGATAAGGAGAGATTGTTTTTGGTGCCGTGTGCTCCTCGCACCCCGGTGATTTACTATCTCCCGAAGATCCACAAAAATCAGACTTGCCCCCCGGGACGGCCTATAGTCAGTGGCATTGATTCCGTCACGTCCCGGGTGGGCAAGTATATTGATTTTTTCTTGCAGCCCTTGGTCCGGGCCATACCCTCTTACATTAAGGATACCAGACAGGTCATTAACATCTTGGCTAGTCTGGTACCCACAAATGGGCTTTGGTTGGTCACGGCAGACGTGACCTCCCTTTATACCATCATTCCCCATGACCTGGGCCTTGAGGCGGTTAAATTATATTTGGATAGAGGTTCTGGCCTGGACCCCCGCCAGATTGAATTTGTTATGATCCTTTTGAAATATGCGGCTAGCCACAATTATTTTTGGTTCGACAACCAATTTTACCGCCAGGATAGGGGTGTGGCAATGGGGGCTAAGTATGCCCCCAGCCTTGCCAACCTCTTTATGGCCAAGTGGGAGGAGGACGTCGTGGATGTTTGCCGGAGACCAGAGGTGGTGCTCTGGGCGAGGTACATCGACGACGTCCTCCTCCTATGGGATGGAGCCAAATCTGACCTACATGAGTACATGCGATCCCTCAATGATAATAGTAGAGGCATAGTTTTTTCTTTTGAGGCTAGTCAAGAGAGAATACATTTTTTGGACCTGACTATTTCTGTTGCAGGGAATAGTTTTATTACTACTACTTTCTTTAAACAGACGGATAGAAACTCCTATATCCCCCTGGACAGTTGCCACTATGCGCCTTGGCTTAGGGCGGTTCCCCAGGGTCAGTTCACAAGACTGCGCCGAAACTGTACGGAGGTGGAAGCTTTTGATAGCCAGGCAGCCATTCTCTCAAAAAGATTCCTGGAAAAGGGGTATGATCCAACTGTCATGTCTAAGCTGGTGCAAACAACCAGAGAGATAGATAGAACCTTACTCTTGAGGGATCGGGCAAGGGATGAGAATGGGGGAGACTACTCACTTCCATTCATTACCACTTTTTCTGCCCAGCACCAGAGCATCAAACGGTTGATCTGCAAGCATTGGCATGTGCTGGCGAGTGACCAATTACTAGCACCCATTTTACCTGACAGACCGTCAGTTGTTTTTAGGGGAGCATCTTCATTGTCGAATCGGGTTGCGCCAAGTGTACAAGATCCCCCTAGGGAACACAGGACTTTTTTACAAAATTTGACTGGCTATCACAGATGCAAAAAGTGTCAGGTCTGTTCATTAAATGCTTGTCAGGATAGGAAGATCTGTCAGTTTACATCAACTAGTACAGGACGATCCTATGAGGTGGAACCATTTATAACCTGTTCCTCCGAGGGGGTGGTCTACCTCATTCAGTGCCCCTGTGGACTCCAGTATGTGGGGAGGACCAAGAGGGCACTGAAGGTCAGACTAAACGAGCATATAGCTAATATTAGAAAGGGTTTCGATAAGCATTCCGTATCAAGACATTACGATCTTGTACATAAGAGAGACCCTTCTAAGACTTTATTTGTGGCTATAGACAAATACAGACCCCACTGGAGAGGCAGCTCACTAGTGAGGGAGATATCCAAACAGGAGATGGCTTGGATATACCGTTTGAAGTCTTATGTGCCTTTTGGCCTGAACGTTGACACTGACATCAACGCATTCATCAACAATTCGTAGTTGGTACATGTGTTGATGTCTATAGACTCTAGGGCCCGGTCTGATCCTTTATTTGATTGGGGTGGGGGCCTATTAGTTTGATGGACATTGATGTAGTCCCTTTGGGAATATGCACATCTAAGTAGGTCAATCGTTTGGGCAACATGACGTTGGTGTAATACTGCCAATGTTTAATAATAGACATGAATTGTTTTTATTGTATTTTTTACAATTTTTAATCTTTAAATTTTTTTTATGTATGATTTAATAGCCATTTAGAACATACATTGGTGAACACTCAGGGGGACTTCTTTGTGGGTCCACGTGTGATGAATTTTTAAGATTGCCTCATGTTCACCCATAGGTTGGTCTCCCCTGATGGTTTAATTCCTCCCCCTGCACGCAACCATTTAGGTATGTGTGTATGGATGTATGGCAGCAATCTTGATCGATTGCGTGGGTATATGAATTTAAATAATATTAAATTTTGTTAATTTAGTTGTGGTTTTTAAATGAACCCGTAATGGGTCTGATAGGAAATGGTTATTTGTGCGTGTATGCTACAACATGCACTTTATAACAATTTGGTCCTGTCTGTTTCAATTAATCTTGGTTTTTATTTTTGGCTTTTCCATCTACCCTCTTGGGGGAAGTTCGGGTGAACCAACCCTTTGGGAATTCAGCCATATTTTGTTGTATAAAAAATAAAAAAAATTTTTTTGCACATGCTATTTTTGTTCATTCCTGCCGCATTTCCGGTTGCCTTTTTTTGTCTTTGCGGGGTCATCCCGCTGTAGATGAAGGCGGCTGCGGAGTGCGGCATGAAGATGTTTTTCCCTCTGGTTCTTGGGGGAATTACACATGCGCGGTGTGCCGGAGCATCATTTCATTGGTATAATGGTGTATTCTCTGTCACTCCATCTGAATAGAGGCTTGGTTGTCCGTCCTCGATGTGCGCGGGGGCCGTCCCCCTGAACGAGGTTTGGTTTGTTATTGTGTTTGCTACAAGAGGGGGTGACGCACCACGCCGCCCGTGCCCCGAGACAAAGTGACCTATCACGAAACGCGTAGGGCGGACCGAGCGACGTGGTGACGTCATCCCCTTACTGCTCGATCTCCTAGGACGGGTCTACTTGTCGGCGTCCGGCCGGCGCCGCAAGTTTAAGGCTGTTTCCTTGCTACTTTTCTGTAAGTGTTTTATCTTAATTTGTATATAATAAACCCAAGGATTTTACACCAGCGAGGCATTCCTTTCCTCTTTTACATGGTATTATTGCAGTCATACTGCCTGCCTTTTGCTGTGGGAGTTTCGTTTGAAGAGGTGGATATAGGAATTCTTACCATCTAACTGGGATTGCTTTGATGCGATTATAGGTCCTCCGTCATAGGGGACCAATTTAATCCGGTAAGCTGCTGACCTGCATTTGGTGGTGAATGTCACTCTTCAGACAAGCACTGTGGAATTTTTTGGATTTGTTTCATGCATGGGTGTTTTCAGTTTATATTTGCTTTGGACTGATTCTCTGATTTATACGCAGACTGACGCTCAGTGCGACATATGTGTAGTATATCATATGTTTATTCATATTTATATCACATATATAGGGAATTTATTGATTTTTGTTATATGTTAATTATATTTTTAGGTTTGTTTATATATTTTTTGACACATTATTAACAAGGGTCTCATGCACTGTATGTGTGACAAATTAGCATGTCAAATTGTTACTATTTGTTTCTTTAATCTTGGTTTAGCACCACTATATATATATATATATATATATATATATATATATATATATATATATATATTTTTTATATCTTACTATTGCTGTTGCTTGTGTGGAAGGGATGTGTGCTGCGCCAATCCCTGCTGACCCTCCTCTCCTTTTCATCCCATGTTATTGGTGCAGTACACATCCCACCTACACAAGCAGCAGCAGTAATAAGATGTTCCACCTCAGGGTCCTTCCTTAACCCTTGCAAAGTGCCACAAGAGAGCAAAAAACTCTGGAGGGGAAGGTAGAGGGGGAGTTGTCATTCTAGTGTAGATTTAGCCCAGTGACAGCCTGACAGAATAGGTGGGATCTGTGAGAGCAGCTTCCCTGTGCAGCTCTGCTTGAGGAGACCATATCTGGTTAGCGGGGTCCTAAATTTAGGGGAAGTGTTTGAGTGGTAGTTGTGGTCAAACACCCCAATTGTCAGGATTCTATCAACCTTTTTGTCCGCAGGGAGAGTATCGGTGTGTAGTATCCTGTGGCCTGCAGGTGGCGCTGCCATGGTAGGCCGGGGTTGAACCGCTGATACAGTGCTGTGCCTTGTGTGTCCCCTCTCAGCAGCCGTACAGTGGGTGTGGCAGGCCTGCTGTGCATGCTGGGAGAGGATATAAAAGGGGCGGACGCTGCCTGTTCGACGTTGGTTCGTTCTTCTTCGGTGGTCCTACCCCAGGGAGTGTGTTCCCGTCCGCCCTGGGCACCTTTGGCCCAGGGGCGGAGGTCGGTGAATCAGTTCCAGGCACCTTTAGCCCTGGTACTGCAGCAAAGGCCTTCGGCCCAGCACCTTCGGCTGGGGCCCAGCAAGGATCGAGGAATCCCAGGGTGCCACCTTGCGAGGGGACCCGTATCTTGGATGAGGAGGCCGGGGGAGGAACTGTTCTGAGGGACCGGTGAGAAGTCACGGTGAAGGAAGGGGCCCGGTAACTCTCGTGAGGGATATCTTCTCCTTACAAAGAGGTCAAGTTTTGAAGTACCAAGTTCACCAGGTCTGTGGCAGAGACCAAGTTCACCAGGTCTGTGGCAGAGACCAAGTTCACCAGGTCTGTGGCATAGACCAAGTTCACCAGGTCTGTGGCATAGACCAAGTTCACCAGTCTGTGGCATAGACCAAGTTCACCAGGTCTGTGGCATAGACCAAGTTCACCAGGTCTGTGGCATAGACCAAGTTCACCAGGTCTGTGGCATAGACCAAGTTCACCAGTCTGTGGCAGAGACCAAGTTCACCAGTCTGTGGCAGAGACCAAGTTCACCAGTCTGTGGCAGAGACTGTGCAGTTGAGTTAGAGTACCATTTGGCTGCTAGTCCCTTCCTAGGGAGACTATCCATCTGGGCTGAGTCTGCTTGAGAAGCCGAGCAGTGAAGTGATTGTGTTTGTGCCTGGACCTCTCCCACACCTTATGCTGTCCTGTCTTTTACTCAAACCTTTTTCTATCAGAGACTGTTATTTTGCAAAGAGAAAATAAACTCTGCGTTGGAGTTGCAGCTGGTGTGGACATTTAAGTTACTGGGGAGAACAAGGACTTATCCCTATCTATTGTAGAAGTGAGAATCATTCTCTGGAGGATTCTGTTTTCTGCCCGTGGAGACCCGCTAACAATACCGCTCAACCTCTTTACACAGGAGGGTACGGGCTTGTGGCGTGGTGTGCCCTCTCTACCTACGAGGAGCCAATGGCAGGTAAAGGGGGATGAGGTTGCTACATCTGTAACATTCGTTACTGCCCCTATACAGTGTCCACTTACCTACCTCCTGTACTGTGCCCTCCTGCTCCCCCCTGTACTGTTTCCTCCTGCCCCCTGTACTGTACCCTCCTGACCCATGTACTGTCCACCTACTCTCCCCATATACTGTACCCTACTAATACAGTTTATTTTTATCGATCACTTTCATTATTTTTCCTATTATGGGCGTGAGTGGGCCCTCATGTCTTAGTTTTGCCTAAGGCCTCACAAATCCTAGAGCTGCCTCTGACTATATACAAATGGTTATAGAAGCATTTAAAAACTCACTTAGTGGGTGCAAGTTCTTAAAGGGATCAAGATCTAAGCAAGAATGTGGAAAATGCTCTTATCAAAAAGGTATAAAAAACAATGGTCACGATAGTGCTAATCAGTGGTATAAAAGCAATGCATCCCAGTTAAATATTAGTTTCAAATAATATAAATTAAGCTACACTTATAATATACACGTTGGCTCACAAAATGTTCCCTGTATGTACATGAAATGGGCTATTTAATAGCATGGTAATAAATAAAAAACAATAGATACACAGAGGATTTCAGTGCATACCTTTCCAGAAAGTCAAAGGAGGTGTATGTTTTTAATGTATGTATTATTGCATCTTCTTCATGTACCTTGCAGGTTGGAATAGCTGAAGAAGGGAAATTCAAATTACAGATCAAAAAAAGCAAAGGGTTTGTAATGTAGCATTAAAAATGACAGTACATAACAGTAATATTTCATAGTCTTTTCCATTTTATGCTTGCTGTTCGTTGGAACATGGCATTAGAGAATGTCAAAATGATATGGCCAACCTTGTTTCTAAAGAGTTTCCCAGAAGGGGGTAGGCTTATCAATTAAACTCATAATTTCCTTATTGCTACTGCTATAATGCATATACCCCCAATCTCAACTACCTCAAGTACTGTATATACCTGTAAACCCCTAATGGTAATTTTAACATTTCCACTATAAGCCTGTTTATTCAGTGACAAATTTGTTAATAAAAAGGTAATTTAAATGATACTATTTTTGGGATGAATGTTCCAGGTTTTGCTTAGCAAATATCAATTTGCAAAAAAAAAAATGTTTCCACGAATTCTTTAGGACAAACAGGTGCAAAAATAATGGATTTTTTTCCTCCATTTTATTTTTATTTTGACCAGTGTTTGTTAAAATCAGATTTTGTGCAGCTGATGTATTGCCTTTTCATTGCTAACACAAAAAAATTTGATTTTTTGTACTCACCGTAAAATCCTTTTCTCGTTCGTCCATGGACGGACACAGCTCCTTGATTCTTGACAAAGTGGGTTATGTTCCTGTTCATAAGAGAGGACTAGGCAGAACATGTTAGTTATCTTAAAACATGTAACTTCAACAGAGTTGAACAGCCCCGCCCAGGGGGCGGTCCCTCCATACATAACCCTCCTACCTGCAGCCAGCAGCCTCAGTTCGTATTAAAGCAGTACAAACAAAAAAAAAAAAGGAGGGGTGGGTGCTGTGTCCGTCCATGGACGAACGAGAAAAGGATTTTACGGTGAGTACAAAAAATCCTATTTTCTCTTATCGTCCATGGACGGACACAGCTCCTTAAATCTTGACAAAGTGGGACGTCCCCAAGCAGTGTCAGAAAAAAGGAGGGGTGGGAACAGCAATCAAAAGAAGACTTAACTTCACCCCAAACAAACAGAGCTCCTCACGGAGGAGTTGCAACCTCAAACAACCGCCTGCAAAAACTTGCGGCCAAGGAAGCATCCGAAGATGCACACACATCAACCTCGTAAAACGTTGGGAAAGTGTGAACAGACGGCCAGGACGCCGTCTCACACACCTTAAAGACAGATGCTAGATGTCGGAAAACCCAGGAGCACCAATTGCCCTGGTTGAATGCGCCATGACAGGAAAGGGAGGCGCCTGCCCCTAAAGGGCATAGGCATGGATGACGATCAGCCTGATCCACCTAGAAAGGTGGCCGATGAGACCGTCAGGCCCTTCTGTGGACCAGATACCGGCACGAACAGTGATTCAGAAATCTGAAACGGAGCAGTAGCAGACAGGTACACCTGTAGGGCACGTACCACGTCCAAGGTATGTAGCGCAGCCTCTTGGGATGTGATGGCCGAGGACACAAGGATGGAAGCACGATGTCCTCGTTTAGGTGAAAACCCGAAACCACCTTAGGAAGGAATGAAGGTTGCGGGCGAAGCACCGCTTATCCATATGGAGGACCAAGTAAGGCGACTTGCAAGACAAGGCCGCCAATTCAGAAACACTTCAGACCAAAGTAGTGACAACTGGAAAGGCAACTTTCGTGAGAAAGAGTGGAATCTCCCTGATGTTCCCAAAGGGAGGTTCCTGAAGTACCGAGAGCACTAGAGTAAAGTCTACGGAGGAAGCGGTGGTCCATCGGGGGAACCACGTGTCGGACCCCCTGCACACACGTACTTACCAGTGAGTGAACCACCTGAGGCCGTTGGAAGAAGACAGCCAAGGCTGAAATCGTCCCCCTTAACAGTGTTCAAGGCAAGGTTCAAATCCACTCCGCACTGTAAGAACAGCAGGATCCGAGAGACCGGCTATGTCCGTGGGCGCCCGGCCATCTCATCACACGTAGAGATGTAGGCCTACCAAGTGCAATGGTAGATCGTCCGAGAAGAAGGTTCCCGGGCCCTCAACATGAAGGGGATCATTGAATCTGCCAGACCACGGACCCTTTCAGTCTCCCGAGGTAGGCGCACCAGGGGCGCCGGGACCAATTTGGGGCGATTAGAATCACCAGAATCCCCACGAGAAAGCAATTCCAGTAGGGGAAAGGCATAAATTCGCCATGGAGCCACCAACCCGTCCGACACGTCTGACCAGGGAGCCCTGGACCAGGCCACAAACCTCGACACCTGCGATTGAGTCGAGAAAACCAGGAGAACCACAACCAGTGTGCCCCAATTCTGACAAAGTAATTGAAAAACACCTCCGGGTGAAAAGACCATACCCCTTGGTTCAGCATCTGGCGACTCAGATAGTTCGCATGGCAGGTCTCAACGCCCCAGGATGTAAGGAGCCGATAGAGCCGGCACGTTACTTTCGGCCCAACTTAGGATGCGAGCGACTACCGTCGGTGCGGCCGTCCAACTAAAAACCTGATCAGACGCCCCTGAAGTCTCTGCAACCACTTGGAGTGGCACAGTCTGATCGCTCGAATTTCGAGGACATTGATCGGCGGACGAGATTCTTCCAGACTGTGAGGCTGGCGTCCGACATGATCACAGTCCTATGGAAAGGAAGGGACAACCTCCCGAGCTGAAGAGCCGGGAAATGCAGCCGCCCGCTCATGGAAGCCTTGACCAGGTGACTTACCTGAATCTAGAGACAATGGAGATCTGTTACAGTGGACAGGATCTCTTCCTGCAATATTCAAGTGTGGAATAGGGCAGACGGAACTGCCTCGAAGGAGGCCACCAGGAGGCCCAGAACTCATGCAGAAAAAAGGGGAGAGACGACCATATGTGGGAATGGAGTGTCTGCAACTGCCCCAAAGGAAGGAAGACCTTCACCTCCAAAGAATTCAGGATCAAGTCTAGGGACTCCAGACACTGAGTCGGTACCAACACCGACTTCTGTATGTTCAGTACCCAACCAAAGACCCGGAGGGTCAGACTGGCTATAGACCTGTCCTCCTCTAATACTGAGCCAGAAGCAGCTCTCAGAAGAAGAACATCCAAGAAGCCCACGATATCAATGTCTCGCTGTCTCAGCAAAGCCCAGATCGGGGTGAGCACCTTGTGAACAACTCTTGGTGCCGACGCCAAGTCAAACCGCAAAGCGCAGAAAACTCAGATGGCTGTTGCAGATAGGGACAGGCAAGTATGCGACCCTGGTGTCCAGAATTCCCCAAAAACAATACATACACACACTGTGTATGTGTTAATGCGTATGTTCATACTGTGGCGCCAAAGACGCGCATGTCTTTGGAGTCTGGGAGGAAACCGGAGTACCCGGTGTCGGAGTCCGGGTTTGAACCAGTGACCCTCTTGCTGCCAGGTGAGGGAGTTAATCACTACACCACTGTGCTGCACTACAAGGTATTGAGGGCCCTGAGGTCCAAGATTGGACGGATACCGTCCTTCCGTGGGACTACCAACAGATTCGAATAGAATCCCTGAAATCCTTCCACCAGGGGCACAAGTAAAATTATTCTGCACCAGAGCAAGTCTTGTACTGCTCCCATCAAGGCAGACCGACGAGCTAGAAGGAGAGGAAAAACTTGAGGGAAAGATCTGTTTGGTGGACAAGAAGATTTTTTTCATACATCAATTTATAGGTTTGTGTTTAATATCACATTTATATATATGCGCCACTTTTAGTTTTCACTTCATTATTTTGTTGTGACCACTATATTATTTAAACATTAAACAGCCGCCTGCAAAACTTTGTGGCCGAAGGAAGCATCAGAAGATGCACCCACACCAACCTTATAAAACTTCGAAAAGGTATGTGCGGACGACCAGGTCGCCGCCTTGCACACTTGTGCAACAGACGCTTGATGTCGGAAAGCCCAGGAAGCACCAATTGCCCTGGTTGAATGCGCCGTAACCGGAAAGTGAGGCGCCCGCCCCTTAAGGCCTGTATGACAGTCTGCCTGATTCACCGAGAAATGGTGGCAGACAAAACCGCTTGGCCCAGTTTTGGATCAGACACAGACACAAACAGCAAGTCAGACTTCCGAATCAAAGTCGTAGCAGACAGGTACACCCACAGGGCACGTACCACGTCTAACGTGTGGAGCGCAAACTCTCTGGGATGCGACGGACGAGGACATAAGGACGGAAGCACGATGTCCTCATTAAGATGGAAGGCCGAGACCACCTTCGGGAGAAAAGAAGGCTGCGGGCGTAGCACCGCCTTATCCTTATGGAGGACCAAGTATGGCGGTTTGCAAGACAAGGCCGCCAACTCGGAAACCCTTCTGACAGAAGTAATGGCTACCAGAAGAGCCACCTTCTGAGATAAAGTTAAGAGAGGAATCTCTCTGATGTTTTCAAAAGGGAGGTTCCTGAAGAACCAAGAGCACCAAATTCAAATCCCAAGGAGGAAGAGGTGGTTTAACAGGGGGGAGCACATGTCAGACCCCCTGTATGAAGGTAGTTACCAAAGAATGGCCTGCTAGCGGCCTCAAAGAAAATAGCCAAAGCTGAAATCTGAACCTTAATAGTGCTTAATGCAAGCTTTTGGGTCACAACACGCTGTAAAAACAGCAAGATCCTGGGAACGGAATACGTCCATGGATGCCAATCTAGCTCCTTGCACATAGCGATGTAGGCCCTCCAGGTACGGTGGTATATCTTCCTGGAAAAGATTTCCGTGCCCTCGGCATGGTCGAGATGACCAAATCTGAGAGACCCCGGTCTCTCAGCACCTGGCTTTCGATAGCCATGCCGTTAAAGCCAGCGACTGTAAAGCAGGATGAAGTATGGGACCTTGAGAAAGAAGGTCCTCCTGCATCGGCAGTCGCCATGGAACGTCCGCCACTAGGCGCACAAGATCGGCGTACCAAGGCCAATCCGGAACAATGAGAATTACCGGAATCCCCTCGGCCTCCACCCTGCGAAGCAATCGAGGAAGGAGGATAGGCATAAATCATCCGATACCGACCACACGGAGCCCCCAGCGCGTCTGACGCGTCTGCCCAGGGATTCCTGGACCTGGCCACGAATCTCGACACCTTGCGATTGAGTCAAGAGGCCAATAGGTCCACATCCAGCGTGCCCCACCTCCGGCAAAGGAGGTGAAACACCTCAGGATGCAAGGACCATTCCCCCTGGTCCAACATCTGACGGCTCAGATAGTCCGCTCCTGGAATGTAAATGGCCGACAGAGCCGGCACGCTTCTTTCTGCCCACCTTTAGGATGTTAGCGACCTCGGACGCCGCAGCTGAGCTCCGAGTTCCCCCCTGATGGTTGACATAAGCCACCGCCGTGGCGTTGTCCGATTGGATCCTGACCGAGCGTCTCTGCAGTCTCCTCGACCACGAGGAGAGGCACAGTCTGACATTGATCGGCAGACGGGACTCGTCCGGAGACCAGAGCCATTGGGCTGACAGAACTCCCCAGACTCCGCCCCAGCCCGAAAGACTGGCGTCCGTTGTGATCACAGTCCACTGAACAGGAAGGAACGACTTCCCTGACCGAAGGGCCGGGGATCTCAGCCACCACGTCAGGGATGCCCTGACCAGGTGACTCACCTGAATCTGACGATCCAGCGATAACGGAGACTTGTTCCAGCAAGATAGGATAGGATAGGATCTCCTTTTGTAAGACTCGAGTGTAAGACTCAAGTGTGGAATTGGGCATACGGTACCGCCTCGAAGGAAGCCACCATGAGTCCCAGGACCCTCATGCAAAAACGGAGTGACGACCATTTGCGGGACATCAGCACCCGTACCGCAGATTGAAGAGTCTGTAACTTGTACAAGGGTAGGAATACCCTCGCCTCCGAGGAGTCCAGGATCAATCCTAGGTACTCCAGACGCTGAGTCGGAACCAGGACAGAGTTCTGAATGTTCAGCAGCCAGCCGAATTCTCGGAGGGCCTGACTGGCTATCACCACATTTTCCTCTAATTCTGAGCCAGAGTTTGCTCTCAGAACAAGATCGTCTAGATAGCCCACGATAGCAATGCCTCGCTATCTCAGCAAAGCTAGAATAGGGGCAAGCACCTTGGTGAAAACCCACGGTGCTGACACCAAACCGAAGGGAAGAGCCACAAACTGACAGTGATCTACGCTTATAGTGAAGCGCAGAATGTGACATGCAAGTAGGCATCCTTGATGTCCAAGGATGCCAGAAAATCCCCCAGGTGGAGCGCAGAAATCACTGAGCGAATAGATTCCATGCGGAATTTCCGAACCTTCACAAAGGCATTTAGGGCCTTGAGATCCAGAATTGGACGGACTCCGTCCTTCTTTGGGACCACAAACAGATTAAAAAAAAATCCCTGTAATATCTCTTTTGACGGTACAGGCACAATTACTCCGCACCTCAGCAAGTCCTGCACTGCCCCTAACAGGGCAGCCCGACGTGCTGGAAGGAGAGAGAGATGAGGGAAAGAACCTGTCTGGTGGCCAGGAAAGGAACTCTATCCTGTACCCCGAGGTAACCACCTCGCATACCCACCGGTCGGAGATCCGGGAGGTCCACCGATCCGCGAACCTGCAAAGTCGTCCCCCCACCCCAGAGTCAGGCGGGGGCTAGACTTCACGCGATGGCGGGCTTGTTTGCCGGCTTGGTCGGCTTACGCACCCAGGGATGCTTCTGTCCCCCAGCCGCACCCTTGTCAGTCCGGGAGAATTTTTCCCCGGGATTTGACTGACGAAAAAACCTCTCCTGAGTGGGAAAGGAAGGACCCGGCTTACAGCGCGGCTCTTTCGCCTTAGGAGGCTGAGGAAGAAGGGTGCTCTTACCCCCCGTGGCATTTTTAATAATGTCATCCAGGGAAGCACCAAATAGCCTTCTGCCCTTGAAAGGCAAATCCGTCAGGAGCTTCTTAGAGGCCAGGTCATCAGACCAGCATTTCAACCAGATTAGGCGACGCAAAACCACCGCAGACACTGAGGCCCTAGAAATTAGGGGAGCAACATCCATAGTGACATCGCACACATACACCAGGCCCTGTACCATTTGGTCTGCCAGTGTAATGCATTCCAGAGGAAGATTATGCTCCTGCACATACTGATGCATAAGCTTCGCCCATTCCGTGAGCGTCTGAGTCACCAGGGTCGCCGCTACAAGAGGACGCAGCGCGGATCCCAACATGTTGAACATGGCTCTGCTCATCATTTCTGACTTCCTATCAGTAGGGTCCTTAAAAGCAGGGGTTCCCTCAACCGGGAGAGTTGTGGCTTTATTCCACCGGGCGACCGGGGGGGGGGGGTCGGACCACCGGAGGAGAGGCCCATTTTTTAATCAGGCTGTCCTCAAAGGGGTACCTAACCGCGAGACCACAAAGGTCTTCTGTAGCTTGTCCAAAACCTGGCCTATGAATCTGTCAAAAAAAAGTGTATAGGGAAAAACCTTTTTAGAAGGCTTAGCTTGAAAAGAACCAAAGGAGACTGACTCCACCAGGGGCTCCTCAGCCGCAGCCTCCAGCTTGAGAGTGTCCCTCACAGCATCAATGAGTTCACTACAGGGGCGGATCCAGGGGGGGCAACAGGGCAATTTCCCCCCCCCCGAGACCATCTGTCACACTCGCTTGCTTGCTTGCTCTGTTTTTTTTTGCGCCTGATCTCCCGGACTTTGGGGACCCAGTACCGGCAGTCCGTACGTCCCCTGGACCCCAAACGTGGCACACATGTAGCCCCATATCTCCTCTATAAGTGTGCAAAGTTTGGTGTCTGGGGAACCTACGGCCGGGAAGCACTGATTTTTTAAAGCCAGGCACCCCTTCCATAGACTCCAATGTTAAACGGTAATTTCTCCGGTGAATTTGCGGACCCGGTACCGGACGGTCGTAGGTCCCCTGGACCCCAAACTGCCGGAGAGAACCGATTTTTCAAAGCCGGGCACTCCTTCCATAGACTCCCATGTTAAACATCAGTCTAGTCATGGGCACAGTGAGGCATGGGCACAGTGAGGCATGCAGATGGACACCCTAGGCTTATACTCGAGTCAATACGTTTTCCCAGTTTTTTGGGGTAAAATTAGGTGCCTCGGCTTATACTCGAGTATATACAGTACTTGTTCTGCGGCTGCCGCTGCCTCTCTGAGTCTCTCTCTCAGTTTCTCACATCAGCCGATCAGCGGCGCCAAGAGAGAGACTCGTCTAATGTAGTTACATGGCACACTGACACGATACCAGGAGCAGGGGAGGAGGTGGGTGGAGCCTCTTCCCTGCACTCGTTGCTAATGCCTGGGCCACTTGGCGTCTAGCAATGAGTGATCTCAGTGAGTCACGTCAGGCCGCTCTGCGGGCAGGTGCGATAGCGTGAGGCTCCACAGACGGGTAAGAAAGCGGGCGGCTACGCTTGCGGCACGGTTTGTGGGCGAGCGGCGCGGTTCGTGGGCAGACCGTGCTGCTCAGTGTGTTGGCAGCGCAGGTGAGAGTGAGAGAGCAGGCTCAGTGTGGCAGCTGGCCAATCAGCTAGCCGGAAGCGGGGGAGCAGAGAGATGAGATCATCTCTCACCGCCCGTGCCTGCCCTGCATTCCTGCAGTGACTTCCGCCCTCACTGTGCAGGCAGCAGAGAGATTACATTATCTCTCTGCTGCCTGACTATGGGAGTCTGGGACACAGCAAGAGACAACCAAAACTACACCTTAGCAGGCAAGTTTGTGACAATCTGCAAGGTGTGGCAGGCGAAGTGACAATCCGCAAATTGTGTTAGGTGACGTGGCAAATGACAATCTGCATCTGGTGGCAGGCAAGTGACAATCAGCAAGGTGTGGCAGGTGATGTGGCAAGTGACAATCCACAAGGTGTGGCAAGTGACAATCCACAAGATGTGGCAGGTTACGTGGCAAGTGACAATCCGCAACGTGTGGCAAGTGACACGCTCAGGGCTCCCACTAATTGCAGGTGACGGTGGCAAGTGACACACTCGGGGCTCCCACTGATTCTGCATTGAACTATTTAATTTTATATTACAATGTAATAATAGAAATAATGCGCTTCAATCATCCTGACACCATAACAACATTGGTGCCGGGATGATTGAAGCGCCGACACCAGCCATTTCCCTGTCAAATTTCCCACCAAAAAAACATATTTTTTGGCAGTGCCCCTCCCGAGAAAAGAATCTGGATCCGCCCCTGGTTCACTAACAAGTGTCCTGTCATGTACTGACCCAGATAAGGAGTCTTCCTCACAAGGAATGTCCTGGTCAAAAATATCAAAAAATTCAGAGCTAGGGTCCTGTGCCATAGCAATGCCCATATCTGAATCAGAGCACTCCCCTGGAGATGGTGGGGGGAGAGGGCGCTTTATAGCTCCCTTGCGCTCGCACGCCGCTTCCATCCTGGCAACAAATTATTCCAGGACTGCCGGCAACTGGTCCATAGGGACCGCAGGTGCAGTAGCACTGCCAGTTGCTTCTGACATGAAAGGGGAAGCAGGTGACACTTACTCCATGATACCACCACTCTCTGAGACTTTGTCCATATGAGAGAGAAAGTCCACCCTCCGGCTGCACTGACTGTGGGGGGTTACCCAGGGGACTCGATTCCACTGCCTGCGTCTGCCCTCAGCGAGTGAACAGTGAGGAGACTGTGAGGAGACTGAGGAAAATCGCGCCGTTCCAGTCAGCGATAGAGGCCAAAACAGCACAAAAGAGCACGCGGCTACAAGAAATGTGTCATAGGGTGGCTACGGCAAGATGGCCGCCAATGCGGTTTTCAATATAAAGTAATACACAGAAAAAAACATGGCGCCAAACAGCGCGCAAGGCCCAAGCTGACACAGCTAAACCCCCACACCTCAATGCAGACCCCTGTGGACCACCACCGGAACAGAGAAACCCCCAGGCATCCCCAGTCAGCGCACCACCATAGTGTAGGCGACAGAGAGTAGCAAAAAAACAAGGGGGAGACAGGGAAAACCTTCCTACCATAGGAACACATAGCATGTACTCACCTGCTGAGGCAGGGAAACAGTACTTACCCGTCCAGCTAGGACCCACTGGTGTGTTCCCGACAGGTCTATCACAGTGCAGTACTGAGTAGCTGTCGGCCAGTCCACCACGAAAGATACAGCAAAACTGTTCAATCTTATGTGAGCCCTGGAGCAAAAAGCTCACCGGCCACCCCTGGAACCATGGGGTATGTTTTGAACTGATCTCACACAAAGCGAGGATCAGCACGCTCGATGGTCGGACTGGGAAGACTACGAGGATAGCGAACTACCCAACCTGTTGCCCAGCCGACAGTTGATAGAAGAATCACAAAAAAAAGAAATAATAAAAGTTCATAAAAGAACAAAAAACATTTCTTCAAGAGACTGGCTCTGAAGAGAGCCACGTCCTCTCCTCTGCTAGGCAGAAAAAAACTGGGGCTGCTGGCTGTGGGTAGGAGGGTTATGTCCGGAGGGACCGCTCCCTGGGCGGGGCTGTTCAGCTCTGGTAAGGGAATGTATGTTAAAACATCTAACATTCTGCCTAGTCTTCTCCTATGAGCAGGAACATAACCCACTTTGTCAAGATTGAAGATGCTGTGTCAGTCCATGGACGGTAAGAGAATTTTTTTTTTTTAGGTGGACCTCCGCTTTAAATGTTCGTAATCAGTGAGTTTTTTTTCCCCCCCAGACAGGAATGCCTAGGCACACTCACATACCAGGAATTGCACTGTTATTTTTCAGGTGTAATTTAAGACAAAAGTTAAAAATGTTCAGGGTATTGCTTAGGCACAATTAGAATTTCTAAATGTTCCCTATAGCATAGCAAATCCTACATTTTTTAATTCAGATCTACTGTAACAAATCAAGTAAGATCCCCGTTGCTGTGATATTAATGTAACTGGTGTTTCAAACTTAAAAGGTGATGATTAATCAAAAAAGTTCAGAATAAATAAATATTTTTAAAACATTATCAACCCCTTTCCTTACCTTTAAATAATAAAAAGAGGTCTCAAAATTCACTTTGGTTTTTGTCAGTGATCTACAACCTAATTTTATAATGCATTTGCAATATCTTATCTGAACCTGTGTAAATGTGACACATGCTGACATTTGTTAAACATATACTGCATTTAATATGCAGTATATGTTAATATGCAGTATATGTTGAATCTTGTGCTAAATATGCACAAGATTCCAATCTTTACCTAGCTATGGTCCTGTATGCCTGAAGTGTATAGGAAATGCATTTCGCCATTTGTAATGTGTATGTCATGGATATGCAGTAGTGTTTGTCTGTCAGCTTACCTTCCTTCCCATGTGTTCATCTTAGAGGCCTGAGCCCTTTCACCTGGCTTCCTTTATAATCTCCTCCCTGCCAGACTCCACCCCAGGCCCTATCACAGAACACTATATTAACCTGTGCACTGCAAGCCTGCTTGGCTGATCAACGTGTTTGTTAGGCATTGTGTGTTTGGGTTCCTGCCTGCCGTGTGCTACGTCTGTCTCTCTGTTACGTTATTGGCTTGTCCCCGACTATCCCTGTCTGCTCGTGACCCTTGACCTTCGGCTCGTTCTTCGTTATCCTTGTCTGCTTGTGGCCCCTGACCTTCAGCTTGTTATTCGGTTCTCTCTATCGTGTGCTGCTGCTTCCCCTCTTTTCCCCTTATCCTACGGGGCGTGAGCTAGGAAACTCCAGGGGCCGCGACCTGGTCCCAGCCTGCAGCGTAACATCCTCACCACTAGAGGCCCTGGAGAAGACCAGCTGGGTCTTAGACTCCGCGCCTTGGGGAATCTTGGCTCTCGCTTCCGTTGGGATCCCGGTTGTGCTCCTCTGGTCCCGCTTTCCACAACCACCCAGTTTCCTATCCGCAGAAGCCAGCCATAGGGTTCACTACCTCGCGGTGCACTCCTGTCCCCCTACGGTGTGCATCTGTCACCTGGCCACAGGTGATCCTGACAGTGTATTAGACACACAACAATATGAATATACCTGTAGACTACATTGTTCCTTGTATGCCACCCCTTTTGCTGTTGTCTGGATGAAGTCTTAATTATGTTTGAAATAGTATACTAATATAAAACTGGGGAAAAAAACACAACATACATCTTTTCCATGGCCTTCTGTATGTGTCGTTTACAAAGATTTTGTTATGGCAATAGTCTTCATCCTGTAGAATCTCATTGGGAAATGGAATAAGCATCCAAGCGATGGCAAGTTTTTGTTTCATGACATTCTAAATAACAGAAAGTTGACATATATAGATATATATATATATATATATATATATATACACACACACACACACACAAACACAATATGCTGTATATATTAATATCTGGACAAAATAAAATAAACATATGCAGTACATCTCTGCAATACATGCTCCATGTGTGTTATCCCTTTAAAAATTATGCAAGTACAAAAACATATCTGTTGATCTACCAAAAATCCAGGGTGCTCCCAACTACCTGTTTTAACTTGCAGAACAGCTAGCAATATGATGGCAGTAATAGCAGGTCCAACACTACAGTTCGTGGTGGTACACCAATCTGTAATAGCTTAAGCCAGCCGTATATGGATCAAAATTCAGCAGGTTCAGCAGGGACTGACTCATCTCTGGCCAGCTTTAGCAGGAAGAAAACTTATGGGATATAATCAGTCCAGAGGATTAGTGGTTAGCATTCCTACCTTGCAGGGCTGGGGTCCTGTTAATTTCCACCAACAAAATTATCTGCATGGAGCTTGTATTATCTCCTTGTGTTTGTATGCATTTCCTTGTACAAAGAAAATTTATGATAATAAAACAGATTTGCTAGCTTCCTTTTTGACCCTAGCATATGTGTGTGTCTATGACTGTGGACTGAAGTAAAATCCCCAGTGTTGTACAATGTGATGTAATTGCATACTGTAAATGATTTTAAAACATCCAAAAGGGATATAAGGATTTTTGATTTGCCTGAAATCCTTTTCTTGAAGTATAGTAGAGTTTTGCCATCTTTTGTCAGAGCATTTGGCAAGAACAGCATTGAGCAGCACAGTAGTGACATCACCAAATCTCCTGTAACTAGCAGTCAGAGGCAGCAGTGCATGGATCTCACACTACAGATAGACACAGGAGTGCCCAGGCACCCTCACATACAAGGAAGTGCACTGTTATTTTTCAGGAGGAATTTAAAGCAGTAAAAAACCCAAAAGCAAACGTTATATTGCAGCTTACCAATTTTTATATGTGATGGCTGCATTAGTTTTCTCTCTTATTCCGCGTACACACGACCATTTTTCTGGTCGGGAAAAATTTAATTGTTTCTCTTTGATGAGAAAAACGACCGTGTGTGGGCTTGTGGTCATTTTTCCCGACGAGAAAAACGGCATTAATCACGACGAGAAAAATTAGAACATGCTCTAATTTTTCTCGTCGTGATTCACGGCATTTTTTTCCGCGGCAGTTTTCCCATAGGGAAACACTGCCGGGGAGCCTACACTGTCGTTTTTCTCGACCAAGAGAAAAAATGACGGGAAAAACGTCCGTGTGTAGGGGAACAAGCCGTTCCCCATTTTTCCCGTCGGGATTCACGGCGGTGTTTAACCGCCGTGAATCTCGATCGTGTGTACACGGCATTAGGCTTTTTTTCCTAAATTATTAACTGGTGATCTAGCCAGTAAGGCCTCATTTACATGGGGTGTTTTAATCTGTGCTCGTGCAGGATTGTATTTTACCAGCACAGACATTGCGTGCATTCCCATGTCTCCCAATGTGACATCTGTGGGTGCACGTGAGCTCCAAACACACCTCGAGGTATAAATGTAATTGCTTGCCGACTGCCCCATGCACATATACTGTGGCAGGGCGTCCACTCTGTGCCAGATCACGTATGATCTGACACCGCCGGGTTTGGGGCACGCATGATTGGGCACTGGGGGAGCCAATAAGCAGGTCCGGCGGACGTAATGTCCACCCGGACCCGCCGATCGCTTGGAAGACAGGCAGAACGGCAGTCTATGTAAACAAGGCAGACCGCCATTCTGTGAGAGGGGAATGTACTGATCCTGTGTTTTTGCTAAGCAGGAACAGGGATCTTTACCTTCCCCCACAGTTAGCAAGCACTCCCTATGAACACATTTAACCATTTGATTGCCCCTGATGTTAACCCCTTCCCTGCCAGTGTCATCGGTACAGTGACTGTGTATATTTTGGTTGGTCCCCAAAAAGTGTCAGTCAGGCATCCGATTTATCCACTGCAATATCGCAGTCCCGCTACAATTGGCTGATCGCCGCCACTACTAGTAAAAAATTAAAAAAATTCAATTATATCCTATAGTTTTTAGACGCAATAACTTTTGCGCAAACCAAACAATTTACGCCTATGGGATTATTTTTTTACCAAAAATATGTAGCAGAATACATATTGGCCTAAATTGATGAAGAAATTCGATTTTTAAAATTTTTTAATTCATTATGTTTTTTAGCAGAAAGTAAAAATTTGCGTCCCCCCGCTCTATTTGTGGGAAAAAATACAAACATTTTATTTGGGCACAACGTCGCATGACCGCGCAATTGTCAGTTAAAGTAACACAGTGCCATATCGCAACAAATGACCTGGCCATGAACGGGGGTAAACCTTCCGGTATTGAAGTGGTTAATAAGCATTTCTAAATGTTCCCTATTACATAGCAAATCTTAAAGTGGTTCTAAAAGGCAGAAGGTCTTTCCATCTTAATTCAGTCTATGCATTAGGATAAAAAACAAAAACCCAATCTAGATGCAGCGATGTTGCACGTGAGTCTTGGCTGTCCGGGCTCTCTCTTTCCTGGTTGGCTGAGACACAGCAGTAGGAGCCAATGGCCAAAGTCAGTGAGCCAATGAGGAGAGGGGGTGGAGCCAAGCCGCAGCTCTGTGCCTGAATGGACACAGAGAGCGAAGGCTTGACTCAGGTGCCCCCATAGCAAGCTGCTTGCTGTGGGGGCACTCAACAGGAGGAAGGGGACAGGACCGCCGGCAAGGGACCCGAGAAGAGAAGGATTTGGGCTGCTCTTAGCAAAATCATTGCACAGAGCAAGTATGTATAACATACTTGATATTTAAAAAACAAAACAAAAACACAAGACTTTAACCACTTGCCGACCAGTCGCCGTCATTATACTGCAGCAGGTCGACAGGTTCCCTGCGAATCGCTGTTTCTGTACGTCGGCCCTTTAAACAGCTCTAGCTACGTAGGAACAACGTAGGAACAACGATCTGGCTCCTCCTCCAGTCAGTCACATCCCCACACAGTTGGAAACACCTAGCAGGGAACACATTTAACCCCTTGATGGCCCCCTAGTGTTAACCCCTTCCCTAGCAGTGACATTTGAACACAGTAATCAGTGCATTTTTATAGCACTGATCGCTGTATAAATGTCAATGGTCCCAAAATGTGGCAAAAGTGTCTGATCTGTCCGCCGCAATGTCGCAGTCCCGCTAAAAATCGCAGATCGCCACAATTACTAGTATATAAAAAAAAAAAAATAATAAAAATGACGGAAATCTATCCCCTGTTTTGTAGACGCTATACCTTTTACACAAACCAATCAATATACGCTTATTGCAATTTTTTTTTACCAAAAACATGTAGAAGAATATATATCGGCCTAAACTGATGAAGAAATTAATTTTTTACATTTTTTGGGGGTATATTTATTATAGCAAATAGTATAAAATATTGGTCTTTTTTTCAAAATGGTCGCTCTTTTGTTTATAGAGCAAAAAATAAAAACCGCATGAGGTGATCAAATATCAACAAAAGAAAGCTCTATTTGTGGGAAAAAAAAGGATGTCAATTTTGTTTGGGTACAGCATCGCACGACCGCAAAATTGTCAGTTAGGCTGCTTTCACACTGGGGCGGTTTGCAGGCGATATTGCGCTAAAAATAGCGCCTGCAAAGCGCCCTGAAAGAGCCGCTTCTTTCTCTCCGGTGTGAAAGCCTGAGGGCTTTCACACTGGAGCGGTGCGCTGGCAGGACGGTAAAAAAAGTCCTGCCAGTCGCATCTTTGAGGCGCTGTAGGAGCGGTGAATACACCTCTCCTAAAGCGCCCCTGCCCATTGAAATCAATGGGCAGCGCCTCCGAACCGCCAGCAAAGCGCCGCTGCAACAGCGATTTGCGGGCAGTTTTAACCCTTTTTCAGCCGCTAGCGGGGGTTAAAAGCGTCCCAGCTAGTGGCCGAAAATCGCGGTAAAAACAAGTGTAAAATCGCCGCTAATAATAGCGGCACTTTACCGCCAACGCCCGGTGTGAAACTAGCCTTAAAGCGACGCAGTGCCGTATCACAAAAAATTGCCTGGTTATTAAGGGGGAAATTCTTCCGGTCCTTAAGTGGTTAATATCACTTTAACTTCCTGAGTTCAGGTTGCTGCTTGCACCACATCCATACAGTGGAAAAAAAATATGATTTTTGTACTCACCGTGAAATCTGTTTCTCTGACGTCCATGGACTGACCCAGCCTCTTAATATTTGACAAGTGGGTTTATGTCCCTGCTCGCATGAGAGAACTAGGCAGAATGTTAGATGTTACAACATACATTCTAAAAACCAGAGCTGAACAGCCCCGCCCAGGGAGCAGTCCTTCTGGACATAACCCTCCTACCTGCAGCCACCCCTTACTTTGTAACAAAGCAGTACAAACCTTAAAAGGAAGGGTGGGTGCTGTCAGTCCATGGACGTCAGAGAAACAGATTTTACGGTGAGTACAAAAATCGTATTTTCTCTTACCGTCCATGGACTGACACAGCCTCTTAATATTTGACAAGTGGGACGTCCCAAAGCAGTGTCAAAAAGAGGGGTGGGAGCAGTATTAAAGGAAAAAATAGGATTTTTATAACAGCTTACCTGTAAAATCCTTTTCTTGGAGTACACCACGGGACACAGAGCTAGTCATTACATAATGGGTTAAGGGTCACCAGCGGTGATTGGACACTGGCACAACCAATGGAAGACAGTTCCCCTCCATATAACCCCTCCCATCAGGGAAGTACCTCAGTTTTGTAGCAAAGCAGTAAGGTTCCCATAAGAAGGGGGGGACCTCTGTGTCCCGTGGTGTACTCCAAGAAAAGGATTTTACAGGTAAGCTGTTATAAAAATCCTATTTTCTTTATCGTACACCACGGGACACAGAGCTAGTCATTACATAATGGGACGTCCCAGAGCAATGCTCATATGAAGGGGGGGAGACACAGATCAAAACAGGCCGCTTGCGGACAAGAAGCCCTATACTGCTGCCTGCAGCACACTTCGCCCAAAGGCGGAATCCTCATGTCCTTTCACATCTATTTGATAGAATTTGGAAAATGTATGGACTGAAGACCAAGTTGCAGCTTTACAGATCTGAGCCATCGAAGCCTGGTGGTGCACTGCCCATGAAGCACCTATCGCCCTGGTAGAGTGCGCCTTAACAGGAAAAGGAGGAGTCCTGTTCTTTAAACCATAAGCTTGAACAATTACTTGTCTAATCCACCTGGAAATGGTGGATTTTGATACCGCTTGGCCCTTCTTGGGCCCATCTGGTAAAATAAACAAAACATCTGTTTTACGTATCTGAGCGGTTGCTTGCAGATACACCTTTACCGCTCTCACTAGATCTAGAGAGTGTAATAATTTTTCCCCCACCGTCCGCGGGTTTGGAAAAAAGGAAGGCAGACCAATGTCTTGATTCAAGTGAAAAGCCGACACCACCTTAGGTAGAAAAGCCGGATGGGGTCGTAGTACGATTTTGTCCTTGTGACAAATTAGATAAGGCTCTTTACAAGAAAGAGCTGCTAGCTCTGATACTCTCCTAGCAGAAGCTATAGCAATCAGAAAGGCCAACTTCCTACTCAATATAATTAAAGGAATATGGCAAATAGGGTCAAAAGGTTGCTTTTGCAACACTGACAATACCAAATTCAAATCCCATGGACACAAGGGAGTCCTAACTGGAGGATTTATCCTCAGTACCCCCTTAATGAATGTCCGAACTAGGGAGTAAGATGCCAATGGTCTCTGAAAGAAGACTGATAGAGCCGATATTTGCCCCTTGATGGTGCTAAGGGCTAAATTCATATCCACTCCTAACTGGCAAAAGGCAAGAATCCTACTTATTCCATATTTCTGAGGATTCCAACATCTGGATTCACACCAGGAAACGTATGCTCTCCAGACTCTATGATAGATGAGTCTGGAGGCTGGCTTTCTAGCATTAATGAGCGTAGAAAGAGCCGGACCAGAGACCCCTCTCTTTTTAAAAATGTGGGTCTCAGCAGCCAGGCCGTCAACTTTAGCCTTTGTAAGGAAGGGTGGAATACTGGACCCTGTGACAGCAGGTCGTGTCGAAGTGGAAACTTCCAGGGCCTTCCTATCGCCATTTTTACAATCTCGGCGTACCAAGGCCTCCTGGGCCAGTTTGGGGCCACTAGGATTACTGGTATTCCCTCCTCCTTGATCCTGCGAAGCAGTCTTTGTAGAAGAGGGATCGGAGGGAATGCATAGATCAGTGAGAACTGATTCCATGGAGTTATTAGAGCGTCTGTATTATTAGAGCGTCTGTCCCGTAGGCTAGAGGATCTCTCGTTCTGGACACAAAGTTGTCCAATTTCTTGTTGAACCTGGCAGCTAGCAGGTCTACATCTGGGTTTCCCCATCTCAGACATATGGCCTGAAAGATCTCGGGGTGAAGAGACCACTCTCCTGGTAGCAGCTGCTGACGACTCAGGTAGTCTGCTTGCCAATTTTCTATCCCTGGCATGAAGATTGCAGAAAGGCAAGGTACATGCTCTTCTGCCCATGCCAAGATCCGGTTCACCTCTCTTTGGGCTGCCCGACTGCGGGTGCCTCCTTGGTGATTGATGTAAGCTACTGCAGTAGCATTGTCGGATTGAACCCAAACTGGGTAGCCCTGTAACCTGTATGTCCAGGTTTTGAGGGCTAGATATACCGCCCGGATCTCTAGCACATTGATGGGCAGGATCCCCTGAGTCTTGGCCCAGGTCCCTGGGTAGAAGCCTCCTCGAATACTGCACCCCAGCCCGATAGGCTGGCATCCGTAGATACCACCTTCCAGGCCACTGGGAGGAAGGACTTTCCCTTCCGTAAATTCTTGGCTTCTAGCCACCAATCGAAGCTGTGGCGTACTTGTGAGGACAGGCGCATGGGTATATCCAGAGCTTGGCTCTTCCTGTTCCAGGAAGCTAAAATATTGCCTTGAAGTAGTCTCGAATGAAACTGGGCGTAAGGGACCGCCTCGAAGGAGGCTACCATCTTTCCCAATAGTCTCATGCAAAGGCGAATAGACGGCCTCTTGTTTGCTTTGACCTTATGGATCAGGTCTTTCAGAGACTGTATCTTCGGTTCTGGCAGGTATACCCTGTTTTGGGCTGTATCTATGATCATGCCCAGGTACACTATCCTTCTTTGGGCCTGGAGAGAGGATTTTTGTAAATTTATAATCCATCCTAAATGCTCCAGGTATCCTACTGTAGTGTGTACAGCGTGACCCAATCCCTCCTTTGACTGATCTATTACTAGTAGATCGTCCAGATAGGCTGTTACCGCACTGCCCCGTGTTCTTAGGTTTGCTAACAGAGGAGCGAGCACCTTTGTGAATACTATGGGCGCGGTGGCTACACCAAACGGCAGAGCCACAAATTGAAAGTGGCGATCTTCTACCGCAAACCTTAGGAATCTTTGGTGAGCGGGGAGGATGGGTATGTGTAAATGTGCGTCCTTGATATCTATGGGCGCCATGAATTTTCCGCCCTTTAAAGTGGCGGCCACGGATCGGATCGTTTCCATTCGAAAATGGCGATCGTTCAGGAACCGATTTAGGGATTTTAGATCCAGGATGGGTCTGACATCTCCATTTGGCTTTGGAATCACAAAGAGGTTTGAGTAAAAACCTGAACCTCGCTCTTTTTGGGGTACGTCTGTAACTACCCCTTGAGCCATTAAGTGATTCAAACCTTTGAAGAAGGATTCTCTTTTTTTGTGGATCCTTGGAGAGTCTTGAACCTCGGAATTGAGAAGGTGGGATCTCTCGAAATTCCAGTTTGTACCCTGAGGATATTGTGGATACTACCCAATTGTCCTGGATTTCTGACCACCAAGTCGCTCAGAACTGACAAAGCCTTCCTCCCACTCGGCCGAGCGGGGGCGCCCCTTCACTGAGAGGCTTTGGGGGCTTGCTTATTAGCTCTTGCACCCCACGGCTTCTTGTTCTTCTGAGCTTGCCCCTTGGCTTTTGTGGGCGGCTAAAACAGGCCGCCGCCACTGGTTGGAGTCAGATTTCCCGGGAGCTGGGGAGAGAGAGCGTTTAAAACAAGATCTCTTGTTTTTCTTTCTCTCAGGTAAAAGTCGTTTTACCACTTGATATCTTCTGTATATATTTTTCTAAATCTTCCGCAAATAGGCGTTCGCCATGGAACGGGAACTTGCCAACAGCTTTTTGCATGGGGTTTCCGCTGACCAATGCTTAAGCCAAAGTACTCTGCGCATCTGTACCAGCTGGAGTGTAAGGCGTGATGCCTGTATGATAGAATCTCTCATGGCATCCACTGTGAAGCATAAGGCTTTAGGCAAATTTTCCCAATTTCTAGCCTGCTCTGAAGGCAGTTCCTTCAGCCCCTGCTTTACCTGTTGGCTGATGACCTGACACATACCGACTGCTGCTACTGCAGGTTGGGTAATTGAGCCGGCCAAAAGGAAGGAGGATTTCAACTTCCTCTCAGAAGGATCTTTTAAACCCTTGTACATTATCCACCGGACATGTCAGGTTTTTATTTACACAAGAAATAGCCGCAACTACCGCAGGCAGGCTCCATTTCTTTAAAAAATTTTCCCCCATAGGATAAAGAATGTTAAACCTTTTTGGAGGTGAGAAACGCTTATCTGGATGTTGCCAGTTTGCGTATATTAGATCCTCTAGTAACGGATGAACCGGGAAGGAGCATGCACCTTGCAGGGATCTTAATGACCCTAGGGAGGAGACAGGTAATTCCGTTACCTCCGCAGAGGTTAACTTAAATGCACTGCTATAGCATTGTACCTGTGACCTTAAAATCTGGCTCCTCATCCTCTGCTGATGTAGCCTCCTCCTCTTCATCCTCCTCCCTCAGGTACTTCTGAAGGGATGTCCAATACTGGAAGAGACCTGCTTCGCTTATTGTCCCTTTTTAGAGGACTTAGCGATTAAGGTAGCAATTTTTTCCTCCAGATTATTTAGGGCAGCTGATAAAGTGTCCTCAGTGACATATACAGGCCCAGGCTTCACTGAGGAAGCCGCCATACCTGACAGAGGTAATGGCTCATCCTGAACAGGTGCATTTAGCAACACAGGAGAGAAAGGTACCGAGTCAGCACAGTTAGAGCCTCCTCTCAGGCGGTGGTGCTTTCTTATCTCTTTTTGTCCGTATTACTTCCCCTGGAAGGCTTACTGTTTAGACAAAATACAAGGTACCTAAATGCATATACTACCGTGTTCAGTTTAGCAAATACAATAAGTATGCAACTTTTAACACATAACTATGCATAACATGGATGTCTTCTAGGAAGTACCCAATCCAACCACATGGAGTCTTACGTCCCTGTATAGCTGCTGTGTTTCTCTGCCAGGAACAAGAGAACTAACGAGCTTGCTTGCTGCTGCAGTGCTTCTCACACTGACAGTCTTTTAAATTTGGCGCCATTTCTGTGCCTGCGCGCGCCACGTGCCCGCGCACGCCTTCGCCCCCCCCCTCCGATAAAGCGCGCTCCCGCGCGCGCGGCCCTTAGCGCTATGGCGGTGGCCATAGTGAGAGAGGACTCTCATCAGCCCTTGTTCCCACTTACCTGCATCTGCAGGTGTCTGGTCGGCCACCGAAAGGAGGATCGGGGTGCCCCAGCAAGCTCAGCAGCGGAGGTGACGAGCAGTGTGCTTCGCCGAAGCCGACACTGAACAGAGTGAGGTGAGTATATTCAGCTCTTTACTCCCCCCAGTGGTGGAAAAAAAGAAGACATCCATTTTTTGAAAAAGGTCCCAACCTAGTTATGGACCTTCTAATCTCACCTTATCCACGCCGCAGGTTTTTCTGCTGAAAAATTTCAGACAGATACCAAACTTCACCCTTCACGGTGGGCTATGTGTGCCAACCTTCAGGGATATGGGTTCCTATTTAAAGGATACCTCTCCCCTGGGCCTTGTACAAGACTCTTACCAGGACTTTATAGCGAAATAGCGAAAGTGCTGGATCTTAGAGCCCAGTCCTCCGAAGAGAGACATTACAGGCGACGCCTCATGGATGAGGCCCGGATCCCATCCAGATTCAGCTCATTTGTAGGCGTCTTGGATGGATCCGAAAGCATAGCTCTTTTACCCCCAGAGGGTCTCTTTGGTAGAGCTTTCCTTTAGCACCTCCTAACGCGTCCAACACCTTTCGACACTGGCGAAAAAACTGAGGTACTTCCCTGATGGGAGGGGTTATATGGAGGGGAACTGTCTTCCATTGGTTGTGCCAGTGTCCAATCACCGCTGGTGACCCTTAACCCATTATGTAATGACTAGCTCTGTGTCCCGTGGTGTACGATAAAGAAACTAAACTTCACTCCAAACAAGCAGAGCTCCTCAATGGGGGAGTTGCAACTTTAAACAGCGGCCTGCAACACCTTGCGGCCTAAGGAAGCATCAGAAGATGCAGCCACATCAACCTTGTAAAATTTAGAAAAGGTATGTGCGGACGACCAGGTCGCCACCTTGCACACTTGTGCAACCGACGCTTGATGTCGGAAAGCCCAGGAAGCACCAATTGCCCTGGTGGAATGCGCCGTTACCGGAAAGGGAGGCGTCCGCCCCTTAAGGGCATAGGCCTGTATGACGGTCTGCCTGATCCATCTAGAAATGGTGTCAGGCGACACCGCTTGGCCCTGTTGTGGACCAGACACAGACACAAACAGCGAGTCAGACTTCCGAATGGGAGCATTAACAGACAGGTATACCCGCAAGGCACGAACCACGTCTAGCGTGTGAAGCGCAAACTCTCTGGGATGCGATGGATGAAGACACAAGGACGGAAGAACAATGTCCTCATTAAGGTGAAAAGCCGAGACCACCTTCGGAAGAAAAGAAGGTCACGGACGCAACACGGCCTTATCTTTATGGACGACCAAGTAAGGCGGCTTGCAAGACAATGCCGCCAACTCAGACACCCGTCTGACAGAAGTAATGGCTGCCAGGAAAGCCACCTTCTGAGACAAAGTCAAGAGAGGGATATCTCTGGTGTTTTCAAAGGGAGGTTCTTGAAGAACCGAGAGCACCAAATTCAGATCCCAAGGAGGGAGAGGTGGTTTGACAGGAGGGACCACATGGCGAACCCCCTGAACAAAGGTGCTAATCAAGGAATTGCCCGCTAGCAGTCATTGAAAGAAGACAGCCAGGGCCGAAATCTGACCCTTGATGGTACTTAAAGCCAGCTTTTGGGTCACACTACGCTGCAAGAACAGCAGAATCCTGGGAACGGAATACGTCCATGGACGCCAATCTAGCTCCTCGCACATAGAAGATGTAAGCCTTCCAGGTACGGTGATAGATCTTCCTGGAGGAAGATTTCAGTGCCCTTAACATGGTCAAGATGACCGAATCTGAGAGACCTCAGGCCCTCAGCACCTGGCTTTCAATAGCCATGCCGTTAAAGCCAAGGACTGTAAAGCAGGATGAAGTATGGGACCTTGAGACAGAAGGTCCTCCCGCAGAGGCAGTTGCCAGGGAACGTTTGCGACTAGACGTACAAGATCGCGTACCAATGATGCTGTGGCCAATCCGGAGCAATGAGGATCACCGGAATACCCTCGGCCTCCACCCTGCGAAGCAGGCGAGGAAGCAACTGTAGCGGAGGGTAAGCATATATCAGATGATACTGACCCCACAGGGAAACCAGCGCGTCTGATGCGTCTGCCCAGCAGTCCCTGGACCTGGCCACAAACCTCGGCACCTTGCGATTTAGTTGAGAGGCCAAGAGGTCCACATCCAGTGTGCCCCACCGCCGGCAAAGGAGCTGAAACACCTCTGGATGCAAGGGCCATTCCCCCTGGTCCAACGGTTGACGGCTCAGATAGTCGGTCTGCCAGTTGTCTATTCCTGGAATATAAACGTCCGACAGAGCCGGCACGCTTCTTTCCTCCCACCGTAGGATGTGACCGACCTCGGATGCCGCAGTTGATCTCCGAGTTCCCCCCTGATGGTTGACATAAGCCACCGCTGTGGCGTTGTCTGACTGGATCCTGATCGAGCAGCCCTGAAGCCTCTCCGACCACGAGGAGAGGCACTGTCTGATTGCCCGGAGTTCCAGGACATTGATAGGCAGACGGGATTTGGCTGGGGTCCAAAGCCCTTGAGCTGAGAGGACTCCCCAAACTCCACCCCAGCCCGTAAGGCTGGCGTCTGTCGTGATCACCGTCCACTGGATAGGAAGGAACGATTTCCCGGACCGAAGGGCCGGGGATCTCAACCACCACGGCAGGGACGCCCCAACCGGGTGACTCACCTGGATCAGACGATCCAACGACAACGGGGACTTGTCCCAAGAGGACAGGATCCCCTTCTGTAAGGCACGAGTGTGAGATTGAGCATACGGAACTGCCTCAAAGGAGGCCACCATGAGTCCCAGGACCCTCATGCAGAAACGGATTGACGAGTCTGTAACTTCTCCAAGGGAAGGAATACTTTTGCCTCCGAGGAGTCCAGGATCAAACCGAGATACTCCAGACGCTGAGTCGGGACCAGGACCGGCTTCTGAGTGTTCAGGAGCCACCCAAATTCCCGGAGGGTCTGATTGACTATCGTCACATTTTCATCTAATTCTGAGCCAGTGTCTGCTCTCAGAAGAAGATCGTCCAGATAGCCCACAATAGCAATGCCTCACTGTCTCCGCAAAGCCAGAATCGGGGCAAGCACCTTGGTGAAAACCTGCGGTGCTGACGCTAAGCCAAAGGGAAGTGCCACAAGCCGATCGCAAAGCGCAGAAACTTCTGGTGACCTGCGCAGATTGGGACATGTAAGTAGGCGTCCTTGATGTCCAAGGATGCCAGAAAGTCCTCGGGGTGGAGCACAGCAATCACTGTGCGAATAGATTCCATGCAGAATTTTTGAACCTTCACAAAGGCATTTAAGGCCTTGAGGTCCAGGATTGGACGGACTCCGTCCTTCTTTGGGACCACAAACTGATTCGAATAAAACCCCTAAAACCCCTCCTGTGACGGTACCCGGCACAATTATTCCGTACCTGAGCAAGTCCTGCACTGCCCCCAAGAGGGCCGCCCGACGCGCTGGAAGGAGAGGGAGATTTGAGGGAAAGAATCTGTCTGGAGGCCAGGAACGGAACTCTATTCTGTACCCCGAGGTGACCACCTTGCATACCCACTGGTCGGAGATCCGGGAGGTCCACCGATCCGAGAAAGTCGTCCCCCCACCCCAGAGTCGGGCGGGGGCAAGACCTCATGCGGTGGCGGACTCGGGAGCCGGCTTGGTCGGCTTACGCACCCAGAGACGTTTCTGTCCACCAGCCGCACTTTTGTCAGCCTGGGAGGGCTTACCCGTGGATTCTGACTGACGAAAAAACCTCTTCTGAGCTGGAAAGGAGGGGCCCGGCTTACGGCGGGGTTCCTTACCCTTAGTAGCCTGAGGAAGAAGGGTGCTCTTACCCCCCGTGACATCCTTAATAATGTCATCCAGGGCAGCACCAAAGAGCCTACCGCCCTTAAAGGGCAAATCAGTCAGGAGCTTCATAGAAGCCAGGTCAGCAGACCAGCACTTCAACCAGATAAGACGACGCACACTGAAACCCTAGATATTAAGGGTGTAGCGTCCAAAGTGGCATCACACTAGACCCTACGTCAGTTGGTGCTGCATGGTCTGGTGCAAATCTTTGCCCATTCCGTGAGTGTCTGAGACACTAGGGTCGCCGCTACAATAGGACGTAAGGCGGATCCCAGCAAGGCAAACATGGCTCTGCTCACCACTTCCGACCTCCTGTCAGCGGGGTTCTTAAAAGCAGGAGTCCCCTCCATCGGGAGAGTTGTGGCTTTATTCAAACGGGCGACTGGGGGGTTGACCACCGGAGGAGAGGCCCATTTTTTAAATCGGGGCCTCCTCAAAAGGGTACCTAGTAGACAGACGCCGCGGAGGCGCAAAAGTCTTTTGTGGCTTTTCCCAAACCTGATCTATGAACCTGTCAAAGAAAGGCATGTAAAGCCCCATACACACTATCAGTTTTCTTGCAGGTTTTTCTCTTCAGGTTTACCAAAACCATGTAGTGCAAGGGCCTGCCTGATTGCATACGAATTGAAACTCTTAAGGTTTGACCTCATATTAGATGGTTTTGGTAAACCTGAAGAGAAAAACCTGCAAGAAAACTGATAGTGTGTATGGGGCTTAAGGAAAAACTTTTTTTAGAAAGCTTAGCTTTAAAAGAACCAAAGGAGACAGCGTCCGTAGGTTCCTCAGCCGCAACATCCAGCTTGAGAGTGTCCCACACAGCATTAATGAGTTCACTTACAAGCACCCTGTCCTTTGCTGACTCAGAGCAGGAAACTTCCTCACAAGGAATGTCGTGCTAAAAACTATCAAAAAATTCAGAGCTAGGGTCCTGAGCTGTAGCTAGGCCCATATCTGAATCAGAGCACTCCCCCACAGATTGTGTGGGGAGAGGGCGCTTAATAGCTCCCGTGCGCTCACACACCACTTCCATCCTGACAATAAAAGTTTCCAGGACTGCTGTTTCCATAGGGACCGCAGGTGCTGAAGCACTGCCTGTTGCCTCCGACAAGGATGGGGAAGCAGGTGAACCAGACTCCATAACTCGCCACTCTCTGAGACTTTTGTCAATAAAATGCAAAAAAAGTCCACCCTCTGGCTGTGGGGGGGTAACCCAGGGGACTCACCGACCCAGTGGGGAACGCTTGGTTCCGCTGCCTGAGCTTCCCCCAGCTATCTGAGCTTCCCCTTGAACAAAGATCTTAACTAGAGTGTGAGCAGCCAGAGGTCACTGGTACAAGATAACCAAGGTCAAAACCTGACCCTACTAAAGGCCAAATACTGTTGCAGACCAGGCTGAAGAAATCTCAGAATACATTCCACAGAGTAACAGAGGCTCTCATACATATCGCTGGACCAAGAGAGCCCTTAGATGAGTATTTGGGGTGGCTGTGGGGAAGCAGCACACAACATTCTGCCTTTATAACCACTTAAAGTGGGATGCCATAAGATCCAAATTTGGCATCCTCCAATGGTGATATATATGCCAAGACATTTTGGGAGACCACTCCCCCGCATCCAGACACTGATGGCTGAGGAAGTCTGCCTGTCAATTGTCCACTTCAGGAATGAGAACAGTAGACAAGGTCAGAGATGTGTCTATTGGCCCAAGACAGAATTAAGTCTGCTTCTCAAAGGGCCATGTGCTTCTGGTGCTGCCCTGTTGGTTGATGGAAGCCACTGTTGTAAACTCTCATCAGTGATCCCTGAAGCCGATTGGTCCACTGCCAAAAGGGACAGGCAAACAAGTCTTAGTTCTAGAATGCGGATTAGAATCGCGACTCATTTGACAACCAAATCTCTTGGACCATCTATTGTACATTCCTAGGACTCCTCCCCAGCCCAACAGGCTGGCATCTATTGTGAGAACTGTCCAGGTTAACAGGAGATAGAACTTCCTAAATTCCAGCACCAGTCATATCCTGGCCTTGGGAAACACGCAGTCACCAAATTAAGCAGCAAAGACCTATAGGTAAACTGGACAAATATCCCCATTAGACCATGTGCCCTCATGCAAAAATAGACAGATGGAAGCTTCTTAAAGTGAAGGGTCTGAAAGTGAAGGGTCTGAAAATGAGCATGAAGGGTCAATATCCTTTCCCAAAGAGGAAACATCCGGGCCTGGGTCGTATCCAAGACTAGACCCAGGTACCCCAAGCGATGGGGCAGATCCAATTCTGAATTCTAGAGGCTGGGGATCCCCCCAAAATTCTGAACAGTCTGTATCATTCATTGGCATAGAGAGCAGGGTCGGCGCTAGCAATAGGCCTAGGGCGCTGCTGTGCTGTGAGCAAGGCCTATCGTCTGCCGCTGACCGTACTCACTGTGAATGCTTTACAATAAATACGCTTGATGTTATGGAGTTGCCGGCTGCTTCTTTTTCTTTCTAACCGTTTCTCCTGGAGGGGTGTTCCCTGTACTGGCAGGACACTGGGCTCATCGCTCTGTGTGCTCTCCACTGTCTTGGTCCTGTCCTGTCCTCCGGTAAGGGGGGGGGGGGGGCGCGTATGTGTGGGGCGCTGTAGAAAGGGGACATTTTTTTCCTTTTTCGGGCACCTGCGGACTCAAACTATCCTGTGCTGGTGCTTTTGTTAAGATAGTCCCGGCGCTCTCAGTCCCTGCTGCCGGCCTCGTGAAGTGATTCTGCTTTCCCTGCACACTGCCTGATTCCTGCTGTCATGGAAATTGGCTGTTTGCAGAGCACACAGCCATTTCTCCCTGTGCTCATAAGCACACACTTCATCTTAATGCAATAATGCATTTTAAGCTAAAATTCACTCACCTTCCATTCATCCCATTCATACAAGTCAAGAGACATTACCACCCTGTCCTTCTCATCTCGTCATCACAGCCTCACTGCCCGTCGACGCCCACAAAAGGTTATTTTATTAAACTCCCAGCAGGAAGTGATGTCACAACATGTGACCTCCTCCATAGGAAGTGACCATTTAAGGATGTAATACAACAAAAGAACCAATCACAGACATGTATACATTCAAATAGACTAGCAGTGACGTGCACCGCTTCCAATGACGGGAACCATACAAAAACGATGGCTCTCAATGGGCCACAATTGTCGTATAGTTATGCTATAGTTCTAGTGGATGCAGATCTGTCCGCTCTGAGTCACTTAATGCCAACGCCAAGAAGTAGCCAGTCCCTTGGTGAGGCATAAAACAGACATCCCTAAAAGGAGCAAACATCGCTGTGTCCACAGGAAGATTTTCCCGCCACCGGTCTTCCACCAACGTCTGTATGTGCAAATACGTTCAAATAAGCACATTACAGCAAAACCGACACTGGGGGACATCTGACAACATACATTAATAAAATTTTCCACAACAGTCCTCCCTTTTTTGTCATATGCTCCCCATGTCCATCGATGAAACTTGATCTGCTTCTTACACCTGGAAATGAATCAGTCCTTACAGTCCATACGAGTCCATAAAAAGGAAAACACGGCTTGACATGTAGACTCTGTTCTTCAGGAGCATGACTTATAAGGAGGACACGACATGGTGATCTGTAGTAAACACCGATCCGTCTGTGATCCTCTGTGTCTTGTACATGGGTCCGGCTTCAGGGTGTCTCATCAAGGAAGCTCTGGTCACGTGTCCAATCAGGCAACAGGAGCACCTCGTCACGACATATAGAAAGAATAGAAATAAAATGACATGAGTATATATATTCCCACTTTCTTTAACCACGATCCGCTGTAAAATAAAAATTAGATCCCCATAGATTCCCAGACCCTTAAAAGGATTCCCAACCTTCACTAGCTATAGCTCTGGCTTCAACAGTTACATGAAGAATCCCATCCTCATTGGAGGAGAATTGTTCAATCGTATCTTAAGCTCAAGCCCCCCCCACCTTGTACATGCAGGAAACCATGCCCAGACCTGGTCGGGGTTGGTGAACAATTCCCTTCTAGCTGTCCATGCCATTCTTAATTTCTCGCGCCATCAGATCCTCGCGATCGGCCGCGACATAAGATGCTGGGACAGCTTCACCATCACGCATGAACCTCTTGCATTGGGGGAATTCCCTTATAAGCTGCAGATCCGCATAAGCACCAAACTGAAGTTCAAACACACGTGTGGGCTGCCTAGATACCCAAACCGACAAGAGGCAGAGCTATTAAAACTAACCAATTTTACCCTCTAAAAATGCATCGTTAGATTCCATCGATAAGTGTCTGTTCGGAGTCTTCACCAGTTTGTCAAAACTCCTCATACCCATAATAACATCATAAATGGCATGTACCGCTGTCATCCCTGGGGTACTAAAACTTGGTGGAGACTCAGAACAGACCTAGCAATTTGTCCTGTTCGCTTTTCTAGCTAGTCAGGAAATACACTTTAAATAATAACTTGGGATGCTTTTCATCGTTACCCTTGCTAAAATTTACTAAACAAACAAATATACATAAACGAAGATACTACTCATTCTTTGGTGTGGTTGAGCCGCTTCTTGCAGTGGCTGGCGTGGTCTCATCCCTCTAACTTCTTTACAGCCACCCAGTCACCTGGTTGGAAAGAATGTAAACCGGTTATTGTGTCAGGGTCCAGGAGTGACTCGTGAACCCTGTGGTAGACATTTTGAAGTTCATGTCACAGTGACCGCACCCACCCCATCAGCTGAGAATGTAAGTGACAGCTAATGAGGAAAGTACGACCCTGGTTTTGATTGACCTCCAAACAACCCTCATATGACAATAACCCAGACATCGGGACTGTGGTCACTGCATAACCTGGAACCATTGACAAAAGGTTCTTAGCATCTGGGATGGAAACCTACTTCACCAGACTGCTGGCCGATTCAAATTCTATCAAAGAAAGACAGTCTTGGCACAAACTTGGTTAGAATTACAAAGGTTAACGTTATTTGTTTAAAAAAATAAATAAAAAAAACTGTCATTCTTACATTTATCATTCCCCCTTTTCTTCCTCATTAGAAACTGAAGGAAGAACTGCAGGATTTAGAGTGGTGCAGGAAATAAGAAACAATGAAATAGCCCATACTTTTACCTCCTTAGACTCATGTAAACTCCTTGGACCTGAAAAATACTTATAAGCAAAATCATTACTCTATCCTTCATATTTAACCTGCAAAGAATGGTAAACAATAATGACATTCCTGTACATTGGTAATTTGTCAATGACATTCTTTCAAAACAAAACCCTCTGTAACCCTTACTTTTCTCGTTCCTACAAAAATACAACAGCCGCGACGCATCGGAGGATCGCCGCGGTAAGTTCGAACATATTCACGTTACTGCATACAAACATTCCGATACAAATGTGGGGGAGATACTTCATAGTTTCCAAAACCAAAATTAAAAAAAAAAAAAAAACAGACGGAATTCTCCCTTCAGTCTTTCAGCAATAGAAAAAAAACAATACAATGGGACAAACATGAGAGCAGCTCGAGAACCTTGCATGGACCAGCCATACAAAGTTCAAACAAACGGGCATGATAATTTTAACCACCGTTCCTCCTCTGAGAATCACAAAAAAGTGTACTACACCTCCATCAACACTCATCATTACAGATTTCTGAAGCCACAGCTCAACTACATCCACTCCAGAGGGATACCCAAAATAGTATCCTTGGACCACCTATGTTAATCTTGTTTTTTTTTTTTTGGGGGTTCAAAGGCCTTTGCCCCAAAATTAGGCTTTGTGCACCGTGTGACCGTCTGACTGTGG
Organism: Rana muscosa; assembly: GCA_029206835.1. Taxonomy (NCBI): domain Eukaryota; kingdom Metazoa; phylum Chordata; class Amphibia; order Anura; family Ranidae; genus Rana; species Rana muscosa. The sequence goes on from CM055116.1 coordinate 638,198,063, forward strand.
GAAGCCTCCATTCCTTCCCTTTGCACAGACCTCCTTGTGTCCATGGCGATTCGAATCGGCTTATCGGCTTAAACCTGCGTCCAGGAAAACCATTGCACCCATTTCGGAGAGCATCGCCTGGTGTCTTCTTCTACGGTGGATTGATGGACTACAACCACTATCTGGTCAAGTCCCCCAACTAGAAACCCTAGCCGAGGCGTTATCACCCCCGAATTAGGCCTCTACCCCTCACAGTGTAAGCATACACAAGCGTTTTCCGCTATACACCCATACACTGCGTCGCCAGACTAAACCACACAGAACACTTACACCCGCTTACCACCTGTAGAACAATGTGGCTTCTCTCTGTATCTAGATGTTACAACAATAATGGTGATGCCCCCCCCCCCCCCCCGTTTGCTCTCTACCCAAAACTGCTTTACAGTACAAAACTTCACAAAATATAAAACACCCTTTTTCAAATGCCAAAATGCTTTCCATCTTCCTTCCAAGCACAAATCTCATTGCCCTCTTCTCAGAAAACCCCAAGCTCCTCCCACCAACTTCCTGCTGATACATAAATGCTGAAAAGAACTTCCTGTGGCATGCTCAGCTCTCAAAAAAAAAAAAAAAGGTTTATTTACATATCAACGTTTAGGAAGAGGGAGGGGGAGGGGGGAGCCTAGCCCCATCACCTTGTCTATTAAGACACCAAAAAAATCCATGGCTAAACATCATATATATTTCAACAATTAAAAAAAACCTGTCAAGGAAATGGAATAACCCCCCCCCCTTTTCAAATGAGAGGGAATGCCCCCCTGACCCAAACAGCCCCTGGAGGTCAAACCACAAGTTTCAAGACCTACAAAAACAATGAATTGCCTTCTGGGAAACTCCCAAATATTTAAACATAAAAACAACACACACCACTGTACAAAAACTCAGTTAAAGTTAGTCTTACAATCTATCAAAATTCAGCGTAAGGTAGGGATTTCACTTAAAACCAAAATCCACTACAAAAACCACCGCTCTTATACTGCAAAGTCAGCTAAACCTGCAATAGCTTACATTCACTTAAATGAAAACAGAGAAATCCCCAACACCATCTGCATGGAGTTTGCATGTTCTCCCTGTGTCTGCGTCGGCTTCCACCCACACTCCAAAGACATGCTGGTAGGTCAACCAGATCCCATCCATAAATGGGCCCCAGCATGTGCATGTGTCCGCAAGCGCGTCGGGACCCCTCGGGGTAAGACCGCGTTATATCAAGATACCACTCTACTCAACTCAACTCAAGAGGCGATGCTTAGAAAAACCATTCAAACTAGCAAATTTAACATGAAACAAAAACAGCCTCTCAGTATGTCACCCCGGTGTCTCACCCCTCTGGGACGACCCACAGGCCAAACTGTATAAAGCAAACAATCCCTTAAAATGTGGGTACTCCCGGATAAAAACGTTAAGAACTGCGCCTCTAAATCACCTTTTTAAAACAGGACAGACTGCACTACACACACACACAGGAATTGGAGCAGCTTCCTCTCTAGGATGACCCACAGGACAAACGACACAAAATCCTTAAACTGCCTCTCAAGATGGCCGACAAGCCACATGGACAACAACAAAATGGCGCCATTAACGCATGCAATTCAGTTTTTGATTTCGCCAAAATCAGCACAAACTTCCCTACCAGTCAAAAACTGACAAACATGGGACATCAAATGAACACTTAAATATAAAACCCAAGACCACATGGGTTCCCACACACAAAGGAAAACACAAATGGTCTCCACCAGATTCCAACACAGAAAAGACGGCCCTACTAAATTCGCACCAAACATCAAAATCTGCCCCAAAAGCTGCAAAATTCCACCAACAAGATAGCAGACGAATGCCACAGCATGGCCCCATGGTATCACACCCAAAGGAAAGGTGGCTGCACCTTCCCTTATAGGATGACCCACAGGCTAAAGAGAAACTGTGTCTCAAGATGGCCGACAAGCCGCATGGACAACATGGCCACCAAATGCAGTTTTTCCCGCCAAAATCAGGATCTCTTCCCTAGAATCTCTCTACAAAGCCACACACCTGAGACATCACATGAGCACTTACAAACATTAAAACTTTTCTAAATGCCCATCAAAATCCACTGAAAAATTCATACCTCCCAACCCGCACGGATTCTGCGGGTTTCTCCCTCAGGGACATCATCTTCCCGCGTACCCGTGCGGGACACTGTTTTCCCGCATAGACCTTCAGTCCCCCCAGTCCGCCAGCGCGCCAGGCAGAGAAGCCAGGCGGAAGTTAGAGCGGCAGCAAAAAGCAGGTCAGTTGGGCGGGCGGGCCTTGTTGTATCCTAATCTTCGCTCCCCTCGCTCGGCACGTCACACTCCAACCACCCCCCCCCCCCGCTCAACAACACCACCACCGTCCCTAGAAAAAAAACGTAAATGTCCCGTGGCACCACCCCCCCGCCTCCCCCGCTCAACAACTTTGATGAGAGGGGGAAATTAACATGAATTAATGTCCCGCAGTGGACAATAGGAAAGTTGGGAGGTATGAAAATTTGTGTCTTGAGTCGGCTACACATTCTACAAGGCTCATGCAATCTCCACAAAGCCAGACTACACAATTGAGATTCACACTCAACCATAGACACACACTTTACGCTACTTCAACTCAAACATACACTCCTGTCCCTACCCAAGTTCACACACACACACAGTGGCATCAGCTTCCATAACAAGCCATCGCACAGACATACTATTGTCTGGCTTCTAGCAATGCCTGGCCACTTGAATATGCGGCAGGAACTTTCAATTTAAAAACCAAACCCTTTACTTAAAATATGTTTACACTTATGGGGACATGTGTCTTGGTCCCATACAAAGGCAAAAATCACAATCTATCCATTTCTATTTTTCATAGAAATCACAAACACCACACACATACAGTATATTGTTTCTTGTACATCAGATCATTATCTCTCAGGGTGTAGCCCCTCCAACACAAAACTCCTGCATGCTACTTACAGAGAGTCACCAACTTTCACTATTGTAGATAGCCATGCTGGCTCCCCTCCCCCACTAAAGCACATGGCACACAGGGACCAGACTTTAACAATGCAGCAGCCATGAGCACACAGGTTTAATCTCACTCATGGGGACACATGTTTTGCATCAGACAAACAAACAAATCACATACAGTCTATATTTCTCATTTAGTTACACTCTTACAGCCCGCAGCTTCCCCACACAAACATCCAGGCACATACAATCGAATTCACAGGCATACGATCTCTCCCAACAAATTCACACACACACACACACAATCCAAATTCACAGCATTATTTCAAAAAGACGAAAAATTTGTTCTTTTACAAAGCACAGCCTCTCCACACATCAGATCGTGCATCCATACTCCCCCCTCTGCTGATCTGATGCTCAAAGAAGCCATAATTAGTCCTACCTTTGGCCCGCCATTTTTCTGTCGTGGAAGTTGGCTGTTTGCAGAGCACACAGCCATTTCTCTTTGTGCTCATAAGCACACACTTCATCTTAATGCAATAATGCATTTTAAGCTAAAATTCACTCACCTTCCATTCATACGAGTCAAGAGACATCACCACCACCACCCTGTCCTTTTCATCTCGTCATCACAGCCTCACTGCCTGTCGACGCCCACAAAAGGTTATTTTATTAAACTCCCAGCAGGAAGTGATGTCACAACATGTGACCTCCTCCATAGGAAGTGACCATATAAGGATGTAATACAACAAAAGAACCAATTACAGACATGTATACATTCAAATAGACTAGCAGTGACGTGCACCGATTCCAATGACGGAACCATACGAAAGCTCTGGCTCTCAATGGGCCACAATTGTCGTATCGTTATGCTATAGTTCTCGTGGACGCAGATCTGTCCGTTCTGAGTCATTTAATGCCAACGCCAAGAAGTGGCCAGTCCCTTGGCGAGGCATAAAACAAACATCCCTAAAAGGAGCAAACATCGCTGTGTCCACAGGAAGATTTTCCCGCCACTGGTCTTCCACCAACGTTTGTATGTGCGAATACGTTCAAATAAGCGCATTACAGCAAAACCGACACTGGGGGACATCTGACAACATACATTAATAAAATTTTACACAACACTGCAGCAAGTAAGTGCTGAGGAAATCAGGCAGAAGAAGAGGACTGGCAAGCTGGGGATGGCTGGCTGAAACTTAAAAGCGATCAGTGCAGGCAGAGGCAGCAGAGTCGATAAGATGTCCATCTAGCAGCTCAGCAGCCAGCCAAGCAGTGCACACAGAGGGATCACCAACAGCAGCAGAGAAGTCACAGGAAAGGTACAGTCCTGACAGCACATACACACACACACACACACACACCCCTTTCCCCGTGCCCTGATCGTTGCCTATGTTCTAATATACAGCAGGGAGCAGCCAGGTGTAACCATCATTATCATCATGATGATAATCATACAGTACAGATGCTTTGAGCCACAGAACCTGTAATGTGTGATTATAATGATGATAATGATGATGATCATTGAAGGAGGGACAGTAAAATGCATCCTTAAGTCGACCATAGATAGTTCAAATCTTGAATGGTTCAGCAGGCTGATTGTTCTCTAGCCTGTCCGTATACTACCCTAGCTTGTCCTAACCCCGCCACCTCCACCGTATACATAGGCAGGGCAAAGGGGGTGGAGTCAGGGGCCGAGCAAAGGGGGCGCCAAAATGAGGTTTTGCCTAGGGTGTCAAAAATCCTTGCACCAGCCCTGATAGAGAGCATAGGTGGAGTGCTCCTTCAAGAGGAGATCGTTCAGATGTCCTACAATGTAGATCCCCTGAAAACCACAGACGTTCAAGAACTGGGCCAGATTCTTGGTAAAGGCCATAAGGACTATGAGCAGGCCAAAGGGGAAAGCCACAAATTGGAAATTCTGCTCACCCACCACAAAGCGCAGAAACCTCTGATGCAGAGAAGAAAAATAGGGACATGTAAATACACATGTATTGATGCCAAAAACTCTCCTTGTTGCAGTGATGCAATGACAGACCAGACAGATTTTTTGTACTTGCAGAAAGATGTTAAGAACTTTCAAATTCAGGATGGGGTGAATGTCCCAATTGGGTGTTAGACCCATAAATAGTTTGGCATAAAACCCTTGAAAAGGGAAGCTTCTGCGAGGCAATGTGAAGATCCCTCAATCCCAGCAGAGAAGCTGTCAGATTGGAGGGCATAAGGTGGGGATGAGACAAGGATCTGTACCCTTGGGACACCATGTCCCAGATCCAAAGATCAGAAATGTCCTGAATGCAGGCATCTGAGAAGAGCAACGGACACCCCTCCTCCCACTTGTAAAAGTGGGGGCACCACCTCATTGCCAGGCAGGTTTGGCAACAGACATGTCTGGCTTAAATGTCCAAGCACTGCAACGGAAATGAGGAGGATTATAGTGTGTACTTGTCTCAATTAAGACTTATGCCGTGTACACACGACCGTTTTTCTCGTCGAGAAAAACGAATTTTTTTCCTTTTGACGAGAAAAACGATTGTCTGTGGGCATTTTGACGTTTTTCTCGACGAGAAAAACGGCATTAAAAACGACGAGAAAAATTAGAACATGTTCTAATTTTTTTCGTCGTTTTTTCCGACATTTTTTCCGCGGCAGTTTTCCCATAGGGAAACATTGCCGCGGAGCCCACAGACGGTCGTTTTTCTCGACAAGAGAAAAAATTACGTGAAAAACGACCGTGTGTGGGGAACAAGCCGTTCCTCCGTTTTTAATGTCATTATTCACTGCGTTTTTTTTACCGCCGTGAATAATGATCGTGTGTACGCGGCATAAGGGTAATTTCTGTGTGCTGCTTTCTTCCTCTGCTATTAGCATGAATCACTTCTGACAAGTTTTCCTGACACCAAGAGAAAAATGGTGAGGGATGAGAGAGCTCCAGCAGATTGACAGCCATAGCTCCCAACTGTCCCTGATTTTGAGGGACTGTCCCTGATTTGGAGCAATGTCCCACTGTCCCTCATTCCTCTTCATTGTGCCTCATTTTGGTCTGATCTATACAGATGTATATAAAATGCACTTTTTATCTATCAAAAAGTGTTTTCCAGTGGTAAACCTTTCATCTGATTTCTAAATTGCTGCATTTGTAAATCCCAAAAGCCAATATAAAGGAATATTAGTGGTAAAAAAAGCACTTGTGGGTTTAACCAATCTTGTTTTTTTGTACAATTCTCCTTTGAGGGGGCGTGGCAAGGGGTGTGTTTTATGCCTGCATACTTTTGCTGATGGGTGTCCCTCATTCCCATCTCAAAAACTTGGGAGGTATGGATAGCCTCAGCGTGAAACTTCAGCTTTCCGCCCCATTTTTTTCTGAACTCAGAAAAGCTTTACAATTCAGCTTTTTGAATGGATGTAGAGAAGAGAAGACTGCTTTAAGGACACTATGATAAAACTGATTTGCTTGGAGTGGAAGAGGTTATATGGGCTGTCCTACAATTCTCTTTCCTTGTGCCCAGTCACCTGAAGGTGGCTGCATATAAACAAGGGTCTACATAGGAACCTGTGTCCTCTACTGTATGAATAAGTAGGTTTCATTAAATATAATTTGGTTACCATGAGGAACTTGAAAAGTAAGAAAAGCAGGTAGGCCAAGACAAAGTTATTTTAACATTATGATTTAAAAAAAAAATATTACCCACATACTGCACATGTGACCCCTTTTAAGTGGCGAATTAGGTTCATACTGAAAAATTCCATGAGTACAGTATTTGAAAAATGCTATATTAAGTATAATGCATGATACATATGGTTCATAAAGAATAATGTAAATGAATTATTTCCTGGAATTTACCCGACAGTGACTAAACTGTTATACAGCATCATCAGTTGATAAACTGCAATGTATTAGCAAAAGGATGGCCAAACAAGTTTGCGTTTTGGCCACAGCACAGGTTTATGCACGATTTTGGTGCGTTTACATGCTTTTTTAGACGCGGTCCCATTAACATCTATTTTTGCAGTGTTTTCAGAAAACCTAGCAAAAACGCGTAACCCTAATAGAAGTCAATGGGACCGTGGCTAAAACACGTGTAAAACAAACCTAAACTGTGCATACATCCATGCTGTGGCCAGAACGTAGCACACCAGTGTAAACCCGGACTTATTATGGAGCTCAGTCACATTTCGGTACAATTCCATACATAAGCTCCAATGTAAGAACAAGCAAAGTAACCATTCCATACCTCAAAAGCGTAGTCCAGAGAAAGAAAATTAAATGCTGGGAAAATTGCTTTGTTCATTTTTGAAGACTTAGTTGCCTAGGGGTTACAAAGAGGTTTATTAGCTAAACATTGTATCTTTCTGCACAGCTATTTTTTCATGTGCATTTTTAGTCTTATAACTGTATTGCAAAATCAGTAATAAATAATGAAAATAACTCAGTTTACCCTTTTCAAGCATTGTCAGAATAAACAAGGCAAGCAAGGAGCATCAGTTTCAAAACAGCAACAGATTCACACTCACTAGCTGGCAACAAGCATATATGAAGTGACACTAAACTTCATTTAAAAAAAAAAAAAATTATTAAAGTTTGTATTCTTCACTCAAAAGTGCCTTCTAGAGCTTTCAGCCTCCTCAAAATTTACAAATCCCTGCGTTCATTTCCCATTGTTCCACCTTGGTGGCTGGTGAAGTTTTAGGATGGGGGGCCAGACCCACCCTTCATTTTTGACCCCACCCACTTCTTATAAACCTCACCCCTTATAGAATCCACCCACTCCATCCCCTGTATTCCACTTGCTTCCACCCATAGTGTCCGGAGTATACAGCTCAGCATCACAGTACAGAGTATATAGGTCAGCATGACAGATCAGGGTATATAGGTCAGCATGACAGATCAGGGTATATAGGTCAGAATCGCAGATCAGGGTATATACAGTGGGGCAAAAAAGTAATTAGTCAGCCACCAATTGTGCAAGTTCTCCCACGTAAAAGGATGAGAGAGGCCTGTAATTGTCATCATAGGTATACCTCAACTATGAGAGACAAAATGTGGAAACAAATCCAGACAATCACATTGTCTGGATTTGGAAATATTTTTTTTTTGCACATTATGGTGGAAAATAAGTATTTGGTCAATATCAAAAGTTCATCTCAATACTTTGTTATATATCCTTTGTTGGCAATGACAGAGGTCAAACGTTTTCTGTAAGTCTTCACAAGGTTGTCACACACTGTTGCTGGTATGTTGGCCCATTCCTCCATGCAGATCTCCTCTAGAGCAGTGATGTTTTGGGGCTGTCGCTGGGCAACACAGACTTTCAACTCCCTCCAAAGGTTTTATATGGGGTTGAGATCTGGAGACTGGCTAGGCCACTCCAGGACCTTGAAAGGCTTCTTACGAAGCCACTCCTTCGTTGCCCAGGTGGTGTGTTTGGGATCATTGTCATGCTGAAAGACCCAGCCACATTTCATCTTCAATGCCCTTGCTGATGGGAGGACGTTTGCACTCAAAATCTCACGATACATGGCCCCATTTATTCTTTCATGTACACAGATCAGTCGTCCTGTTCCCTTTGCAGAGAAACAACCCCAAAGCATGATGTTGCCACCCCCATGCTTCACAGTAGGTATGGTGTTCTTTGGTTGCAACTCAGCATTCTCTCTCCTCCAAACACGACAAGTTGTGTTTCTACCAAACAGTTCTACTTTGGTTTCCTCTGACCATATGACATTCTCCCAATACTCTTCTGGATCATCCAAATGCTCTCTAGCAATCCTCAGACGGACCCGGACATGTACTGGCTTAAGCAGGGGGACACGTCTGGCACTGCAGGATCTGAGTCCCTGGCGGCGTAGTGTGTTACTGATGGTAGCCTTTGTTACGTTGGTCCCAGCTCTCTCCAGGTCATTCACTAGGTCCCCCTGTGTGGTTCTGGGATTTTTGCTCACCGTTCTTGTGATCATTTTGACCCCACGGGGTGAGATCTTGCGTGGAGCCCCAGATCGAGGGAGATTATCAGTGGTCTTGTATGTCTTCCATTTTCTAATTATTGCTCCCACAGTTGATTTCTTCACACCAAGCTGCTTGCCTATTGCAGATTCAGTCTTCCCTGCCTGGTGCAGGTCTAGAATTTTGTTTCTGGTGTCCTTCGACGGCTCTTTGGTCTTCACCATAGTGGAGTTTGGAGTGTGACTGTTTGAGGTTGTGGACAGGTGTATTTTATACTCATAACAAGTTCAAACAGGTGCCATTAATACAGGTAATGAGTGGAGGTCTGTGAGAGCCAGAAATCTTGCTTGTTTGTAGGTGACCAAATACTTATTTTCCACCATAATTTGCAAAAAAAAAATCTTTCCAAATCAGACAGACAATGTGATTGTCTGGATTTGTTTCCACATTTTGTCTCTCATAGTTGAGGTATACCTATGATGACAATTACAGGCCTCTCTCATCTTTTTAAGTGGGAGAACTTGCACAATTGGTGGCTGACTAAATACTTTTTTGCCCCACTGTAGGTCAGAATCACAGATCAGGGTTTATAGGTCAGCATCACAGATAGGGTATATAGGACTGACAGCACTGCCCATCCCCTTCCCCCGGGCACGGGGCTCGCAGCACCGAACAGCATCCCCCCCACCCCCATGGGTTTCATGACACTGACAGCACCCCCTAAGCCCCCCATGTGGGGGTTCCAGCAAAGCTTAGCAGCAAACTTCTCCTTAGCTATTCCGCCTTCCTCTCCTCTTCTTGCACCTGTATAAAATCTCTTAAGCCACCCATAGATTGATTTTCTTTCCTACAACCATTGGTTGCAGGAAAGAAAACTGCTCAATCTCCTCAACAACACAGTCAGTGCAGATGGGGGAATCCCTCCTGTGGAGCTATTGTGTCCTCCCAGCGGGGGGTGGGAGAAGCCATCCCCACTGGGAGAACACAGTTACTACTGCTAGCAGCTATAATAGCAGCTAGCAATAATTGAATGCAATATCCGACAGGCTGGTTGTACCCAAGTTGATTGATCGATCAACCTGGGTACATTCAGCCTGTCCATACGTTGTTCAAATGTCGGCTTGTCCCTGCTTAACCGGCCAAGCTTCAAACCTTCTATGGTCGGCTTTACTCTCCTGGAGTCAACTTCTTTTTTAGGAGACACTGTCATAATATATTAAAACGCGTCATGAAATACCTGCTTTATAAGATTCAGTGATGTGACATTTGCAAGCTCCTTTACTGTTGTCAACATCTTCACCTGATTTTATTCTGGGATCGGTTTATTGGGACATCTTGATTGGGTGGCCCCAGACAATGTAACTCCTGTACACAGGAGTTTATTCATTTTAGCATCCAGTAGATGCCAGGATTTCACACTCATCTGTCCATGTCCCATTGCTTTAGCATATTACTACCTTTAGTTTTGTGTTGCTTGCAGATTCTAGTAAATCAGACATGCAGTGATCTATCTGTCCATAGGCAAGCATGGCAGAGTCTGAACAACTCTGCCCTCCTACAAGATGGCTTGTGGCACGCACAGTAAACAGTGAAATCAGGGGTGATCTAGAGTTTTCTGTAATAGGATCTACAGCCCAGAATCTGATCATTTCATTTCCTGTAGCTGAGCCTGGAGTGCAGCTGTTACTGACAGGGAGAAGTCCTGCAGAGAACACATAACAGCGTCTACTGCTGAAATTGGACACGATTTAACTTCAATGTGGCAGAGAAATGCCACACTGCTGTTTTAAACCCAGAGACGCCATTCACACAGGGGCGACTCGTCAGGCGTCTCAGCCGCCTGACGAGTCGCGTCCCATTCTGTACAATGGAACCGTTCTAAGCGGAGCGACTGAAGGCGCTCCGACTTAGAAAAAGGTTCCTGTACTACTTCAAGACGACTTCAAGGCAACTTCCATTGACTTCAATACAGAAGTAATTTTGGAAGTCTCCTTTGAAGTCGTCTGCAAATCGCCCAGCACAGTCGCGGCACAAGTCGTGCCGCCCCTGTGTGAATGGGCTCTAAAACGGTATTAAACCCAAAACCAAAAATGTATTATATTGCAGAGAATTTACATGTTCCTCTACCCAAATGTGAAATAGTATCAAATTCCGCTAATGGGATCCGTAAAGGGGAAAGAAAAGGGGAAGTTCCGATACCAGAGAGAATATATTGAAAATATGAAATATGTAGCTAGAACCACAATATTTTATTAGAGCAACATTAAAAAGCCCCTGAAACAACGGGGACATAGTAATACATCATAAAATAATGAGTTACACAAAGTATGATGGCTAAGATTGTGTATAGTGCAAACTTGTAATAAAAGTACAAATATCAATGATAACAACAGATGCACAAAGAGAGGGGTCACGTCACATGTTTCAACTTTTTAAGTCTTCCTCAGGGACTTTGCGTCCGCTAGTTATTTAAAAGAATCTCTGCAACACATATAAATGTCAGTATACATGACCACAAATCTGAAAAAAAACACAGTATTATATTCACCCAGAGATATGATATCAGAATGGCAAAACTTACATTCCAGTTATAGCAAGTACAAAAAGCCATAAATTTAAAATAGGTTAGGATGACGTGTTCCTCCAATTGTCCAAAAGAAGCACAGGTAATAAAAAGCAGATCCCCAGGGGGGGTCCTAGAAAAAGCTATACATGATATACATGCATGCATATTTTTATCCCATGTGCTTCTCTTTGACAATTGGAGGAACACGTGCCTCCCCCCACCATATTTTGAATTTTTTGGGCTTTTTGTACTTGCTATAGTTGGAAGTTAATATAGCTGTAGGTGAATATAATACTGTGATTTTTTTTTTTTCAAATTTGTGATTATGTTTACTGACATTTATTTATATGTGTTGCAGAGATCATTTTTAAACTGAGGCTCCATTAACACCTGAGCGTACTGGAATCGATTCCACAATCGTGGCAAAACTCGGGATGCGTTTGCAATGCCATTGTTTCTTAATAGCACCCCAAATATGGTGCGATTTTGCCACGATTGTCGAGTAACAAAAATCAACGCGCCTAGCTCTGTGCCAAAATTTGGTACATGAATTTCTTTAGAGCAGAGGGAGGCCCATTCAAATGAATAGTGCTTCTCCAAAAACACACAAAAGGGCTAAAAAAAAAACGTGGTGCAGCAGGTGTCGCTGCAGTATGCTTTGGTGTGAATAAAGCCTGACAGATGCTAACCCCCTGAGAGGAGTTGAAACGTGTTGGGGCTTCAATCTTTGTGCATCTGTTATTATCATTGATATTTGTACTCTTATTAGCACTATACACAATCTTAGTCATCATACTTCTTGTATCAAATTATATTGATGTATTACTATGTCCTCATTATTTCAGGGGCTTTTTTAATGTTGCTCTAATAAAATATTGTGATTTTTCCTTTGTACGGGATAATATCTTTTCATTGTTAAACCAATATAGAATAACTTTGGAGATGTATCATTTAGTTCTATTAGATACATTATTTTATCTTTTAATTTATTTAATCATTCTTCTCAAGAAGAGGCAATGATAGTCTTTATTTGAGTCCTTGTGGGAGACTGGGAGTCCTCCCTTCGGGCACAGCTCGATCCCTTTTGGGGTGCCTCGGAGGGGCAGGGGCTTCCATCCCTCCAGGGGACATTTCCGCTGAGGCCTCTCGATGTAGATTTTGGGTTAAGCTCTTTTTTAAGATGTACTAATCAATCTATTACATATATATCACTTCTTTTTCTTTCATCTTCTGTAATATATTAGTAATTGGTTTGCTAATTATCCTTCACTAGTTTTTTCTCCGGGAAGACATTGGTCAATACTGATTTGTATTTTAATTTCTTGTAGGTTACCTAATGTATGTATGATGTTTTTTTTTATTTCTTGAAAATAAAATACTTTGAAAGTAAAAAAATATTGTGGTTTTAGCTATACATTTCAAATTCTCAATATATTCTTCCTGGTATCGGAAAGACCCAACTTCCCCTTTCTTTCCCCTTTGTGGGTCTCTATAATATTGCAGCTTACCAATCATATGTGGTGGCCACATCCGTTTTTTTTTAAAATCTTTTCTCCCTCTGTTTTGACCTGGTGGTCTGGCCAGAAACAAACCTCCTGTATTAGAGTGTCCCCATTCTGGACGAAGGAGCACAGGGGGTACCTTTGGACAGCAGCATTGTTACCTAAGGGGAGGGCATTGTAACATATACTAGCAGATTTAAATTCACTAACAATTTAAAGCCACCCTTTACCTGCTTGCCGATCAGCTCCTGTCATTTTACAGCGGCAGGTTGGCACAGCTGCCCGAATCGCCACGTCGGCCGCTTTAAGAGAGATAAGTGATGCAGTGCCAGAGCCGAAGCGCGTGGCTGGTGGCCGCGATGTCTGCCGGTGACCCACAATCACTCCTCTTAAGCCCCGTACACACGGTCGGACTTTTGGCCAACAAACTTCATTTTGAGCAAGTTGGACCAACAATCCGACCGTGTGTACGCTCTATCGGACAAACTTTTTGGGGTTTTTTTGGTTTTCATCGGACAAAAGTTCGGTCTGCAAACGGACAAACTTTTGGCCAACAAAAGTCCGATGGAGCAAAGTCCGATGGACAAAACAAATAATGTTAAAATCAACCAACAATAGCAGAAGTTGACCAAAGGGTGGCAGTAAAGAGCAGAAAAGAGCAGAAAAAGCATGCGATGTTGAAAGAAGTTTTGGGAAAGTTTGCAGAAAAGTCCTGTAGTGTGTATGCTATGGGTGTTCCCGGCCAACTCCGTTCGGACAAAAATCCACAGAAAAGTCCGATGGAAGTCCGACCGTGTTTACGAGGCTTTAGAGGCAGAACAGGGATCTGTCAATGTAAACAGACAGATCCCTGTTCTCTCAGGGAAGTAGAGAGATCTGCTGTTCCTAGTGATCAGGAACAGAAATCTCTTTCTACTCCCAGTCAGTCCACTCCCCCCACAGTTAGAAATTACCACCTAGGACACACTTAACCCCTTGATCGCCCCCTAGTGTTAACCCCTATCCCTGCCAGTGTCATTGATAGAGTAATCAGTGGCTATTTTTTAGCTCTGATCGCTGTATAAATGTCACTGGTCCCAAAAAAGTGTCAAAAGTGTCCAATCTGTCCACCGCAATGTCGCAGTCCCACTAAAAATCTCTGATCACTGCCATTTCTAGTAACAAAACAAAATTATAATAAAAATGCCATGAACATATCCCCTATTTTGTAGACGCTATATATTTTGTGCAAACCAATCAATATACGCTTATTGCAATGTTTTTTTACCAAAAATATGTAAAAGAATTTATATCGGCCTAAACTGATGAAGAAATTCTTTTTTTTGGGGGGGATATTTATTCTAGCAAAAAGTAAAAAAATAGGATTTTTTTTGTACTCTCCGTAAAATCCTTTTCTCTGTCGTCCATGGACGGACACAGCTCTTTAAATCTTGATAAAGTGGGTTATGTTCCTGTTCATAGGAGAGGACTAGGCAGAACATGTTAGTTATCTTAAAACATGTAACTTTAACAGAGTTGAACAGCCCCGCCCAGGGGGCAGTCCCTCCGGTCATAACCCCTCACCCTGCAGCATGCAGCTCAGTTCATCAAAAAGCAGTACAAACTTAAAAAGGAGGGGTGGGTGCTGTGTCCGTCCATGGACGACAGAGAAAAGGATTTTACAGCGAGTACAAAAAAAATCCTATTTTCTCTTTTCGTCCATGGACAGACACAGCTCCTTAAATCTTGACAAAGTGGGATGTCCCCAAGCAGTGTCACAAAAAAACGAGGGGTGGGAACAGCAATCAAAAGAAGACTTAACTTCACCCCAAACAAACAGAGCTCCTCAACGGAGGAGTTGCAACCTCAAACAGCAACCTGCAAAACCTTGCGGCCAAAGTAAGCATCCGAACATGCACTCGCATCAATCTTATAAAAACTTTGAGAAAGTGTGAACAGACAACCAGGTCGCCGCCTTACACACCTGTGAGACAGATACTTGATGTCGGAAAGCCCAGGAGGCACCAATTGGCCTGGTTGAATGCGCCGTGACAGGAAAGGGAGGCACCCGCCCCTTAAGGGCATAGGCCTGGATGACGGTCTGCCTGATCCACCTAGAAAGACACCGACACGAACAGCGAGTCAGATCTCCGGAGCGGAGCCGTAGCAAACAGGTACACCCGTAGGGCACGTACCCCGTCCAAAGTATGTAGCGCAACCTCCATGGGAAGCGAAGGCCGAGGACACAAGGATGGAAGTACAATGTCCTTGTTTAGGTTAAAAGCCGAAACTACCTTAGGAAGGATTGAGGGCTGCGGGCGCAGCACTGCTTTATCCTTATGGAGGACCAAGTAAGGAGACTTGTAAGACAAGGCCGCCAATTCAGAAACCCTTCTGACCGATGTAATGGCAACTAGAAAAGCAATTTCCTGAGAAAGCGTTAAGAGAGGAATACTCCCTGGTGTCAAATGAAGGTTCCAGAAGTACCGAGAGAACCAGATTCAAGTCCCACGGAGGAAGCGGTGGTCAAATCAGGGGAATCACGTGTCAGACCCCCTGTACAAACGTACTTACCAGTCAGTGAGCCACTAGGGGTCGTTGGAAGAAGACAGCCAAGGCTGAAATCTACCCCTTAATAGTGCTTAAGGCAAGTTTCTGATCTACTCCGCGCTGCAAGAACAGCAGGATCCGAGAAACCGAATATGCCCGTGGGCGTCAGGACATCTCTTCACACATAGAGATGTATGCCTTCCAAGTGCGATGGTAGATCATCTGGGAAGAAGATTTCCAGGCCCTCAACATGGTAGAGATTACCAAATCTGACAGACTACGGTCCCTCAGTGCCCGGCTTTCAATAGCATGCCGTTAAAGCCATCGACTGTAAAGCAGGATGAAGTATGGAACCTTGAGACAGAAGGTCCTCCCGCATTGGCAGATGCCAGGGAGCGTCTGCTACCAGTCTCATGAGGTCGGCGTACCAGGGACGCCGGGGCCAGTCTGGGGCGGTTAGAATCACCGGAATCCCCACGGCCTCCACTCCGCGGAGCAGACGAGGAATCATTTTCATTGGGGGAAAGGCATAAATTTGCCTATACTGTCCCCATGGAGCCACCAACGCGTCTTTAACGCGTCTGCCCAGGGATCCCTGGACCTGGCCACAAACCTCAACACCTTGCGATTGAGTCGAGAGACCAGGAGATCCACATCTGGTGTGCCCCACATCTGACAAGCAGTTGAAACTCCTCCGGGTGTAACGACCATTCCCCTTGGTCCAGCATCTGGCGACTCAGATAGTCCGCCTGCCAGTTATTAAGCCCCGAATGTAAGCAGCCGATAGAGCCGGTACGCTCCTTTTGGCCCATCTCAGGATATGAGCGACCTCCGACGCTGTGGCCGAGCTCCTTGTTCCACCCTGATGGTTGACCTCCGTGGCATTGTCCGACTGGATCCGGACCGGACGCCCTTGAAGCCTCTGCGACCACTTGGAGAGGCACAGTCTAATCGCTCGAAGTTCTGGGACATTGATCGATAGGAGAGAATCTTCCGGTGTCCAGCGGCCCTGGGCCGACCAAACCCCCCAGACTCCCCCCCCCCAACCGGTAAGCCTGGAGTCCACCGTGACCACAGTCCAGTGGAAAGGAAGGAAAGACTTCCCGGACTGAAGTTTCGGGGATGTTAGCCGCCAAGTCAGAGTGGCCCTGACTAGGCGACTTACCTGAATCTGATGATCCAGAGACAATGGGGATTTGTCCCATTTGGACAGAATCACCCTCTGCAGCACCCGAGTATGGGATAGGGCATACGGTACTGCCTCGAAGGAGGCTACCATGAGGCCCAGGACTCTCATGCAGAAACGGAGAGATGACCAATTGCGGGATGTTAACGACCTCACTGCAGCCTGGAGTGTCTGCAACTTCTCTGGAGGGAGAAGACTCTCGCCTCCGATGAGTCCAGAATCAGCCCCAGGTATTCTAGGTGCTGAATCGGAACTAACACCGACTTCCGGAGGTTCAGTATCCATCCAAATCCTTGGAGAGTCTGACTGGCTATAGATACGTCCTCCTCTAATTCTGGGCTGGAAGCAGCTCACAGAAGACGATCGTCTAAGTAACCTCGTCCAGCGAGGTACCAAAAAGCCTCCCACCTCTGAAAGGCAAATCTGCCAGAGCTCTTTTGGATGCTTGGTCAGCGGACCAGCATTTCACAGGCGGCGCAGTACCACCGCAGATACAGAGGCTCTAGAAATCCAGGGGGCCGCACCCAGAGTGGCATCACAGACATACACAAAGCCCTGGACCATTGGTCAGCCAGCCTTACGCACTCTGGAGGAAGCTAATGCTCCTCAACTGTATGTTGCAAAAATCTTTGCCCATTCAGTGAGTGTCTGAGACATCAAAGCCGCAGCTAATATAGGCCGTAACTCTGACCCCAGCATGGCGAACATAATGCGGGTCACCGTTCCAGACTCCTATCATAAGGGCCGTTAAAGGCAGGAGTCCCCTCAGAGTTGTTACCTTCTGTAGCCGAGAGACCGGGGGGTCCACGACCGGAGGAGAGGCCCATTTTTTTATTTTTTTTAAAGGCTCTCCTCAAAAGGATAACGGACCACCATGCGCTGAGGGACCACAAAGAACCTCTGCGGCCGTGCCCATTCCTTATCTGCGACTTATTAAAGTAACATAAGGAAAAATTTTCACAGAGCGGTTAGATTAGTGTGATCAATAAGTGCACTCAAATGTGCTCTGTCTAGCACTGACCCAGACGAGGGGTCCTCCCCAGCAGGGAGGACCTGGTCCGCATCCTCTGACATACCAGAACCGGGGTCCTGAGCTGCAGCCAGGCCCGAATCTGAGTCAGAGCAATCCCCCAGAAAATGGCGGGGGGAGAGGGTGCCTTTTTACCCCCCTTATGCGCACACACCGCTTCTACCCTGGCAACAAACGATTCCAGGACCGCCGACAGCAGAACCTTGGGAACCGCAGGTGCAGAAGCACCTTTGCTGCCACTGACAATTTAGGGGAAGAAAGGCCAAGATACTGACTCCATTATAACCCACTGACGTGAAAAACACTTAAGAAGTCCACCCTCCTTGCTGCGTTGACCTAGGGGGTTACCCAGGGGACTCACCACCCAGAGGGACACCGCTCAGCACCGCTGCCCGCCTTCCTTGTATACACCGCGTGTTTGTGAGGAAACTGAGGAGAATAAGCTGTGCGCCGTTCAGAAAGTCAGCGCTAGAGGCCAAACCCACTCCAAAATGGCCGCCAGACACCTCATATAAAAATGGCGCAGACCACAAGAAAATGCCCACCTGCAATACCGACATGCGCCACAGCGCGGCCATGACAAAATGGCCACCAATGGAATTTTCAATGGAGAAAGACAGGCACACATAAAAAAGGCGTCTGCGTTTTAAAAAAATGGCCCTGAGCACCGCGATGTGGATGAGAAGGTCGTGCAGGGACTTTTCCCAGGAGACAGAACCTCCTCACAGAAAGCGGACCCCGGCGCCCCACAGGGACCCGGAGCCCCCCCCACAGGTACACCCCGGTCGCAGCGGGCCCTAGGGCATGAGGGGAAAGGGTGGCAGAGAGCAGGGAAAGGGAGGACAGGAGAACCCCTTAATCCCGGGAATGGCCAGCTGTTCCATCCTGCCGAGGCAGGAGGAACCGTACTTACCCGTCCTTGCGAGGACTTGCTGGCGCGTTCCTGACAGACCCACAACCGAAGGTACGGAGTAGCTGTCGGCCCGGTCCACTGTGAGTGAGACAACAGCAGCCCAGTCATATGTGGACCCCGGAGCATATGCTCACCGGCCACCCCTGGAGCCATGGGGTATGTCTTGGCAGAACCAGCGCGTAGCTAAGGACTGGCACGCTCGATGGCCGGACTGGAAAGACTACAAGGATCTATATATCCAGCATGTCGCCCAGCCGGCAGTTGATAGAAGAATTGAAAAATAAAATAAATAAAAATTTAAAATTTCTTCAGGACTCTGGGCCCAAAGGGAGCCATGCCCTTCTTCTCTGCTAGGCAGAAAAAAACTGAGCTGCATGCTGCAGGGTGAGGGGTTATGACCGGAGGGACCGCCCCCTGGGCGGGGCTGTTGAACTCTGTTAAAGTTACATGTTTTAAGATAACTAACATGTTCTGCCTAGTCCTCTCCTATGAACAGGAACATAACCCACTTTGCCAAGATTTAAGGAGTTGTGTCCGTCCATGGACGATAAGAGAAATATAGTTTTTTTTCAAAATTTGCAGTCTTTTTTGTTTATAACGCAAAAAAAATAAAACCTCAGAGATGATCATATACCAACAAAAGAAAGCTCTATTTGTGGGGAAAAAAAGGACACAAATATTTGTTTGCGTACAACGCGCAATTGTCAGTTAAAGCAACACAGTGCCGTATTGCAAAACATGGCCTGGTCATTAAGGGGGGAAATCCTTCCGGGGCTGAAGTGGTTAAATACATTAACAATTTGAAGCAAAACTCCAGCTAACATTTTATAAGCAGTTACAGCAACAGTTTTGTTCCTTTTGGGATAAAGGTTTTACATAAATAAATAGAAGTTGCTCGTTGTAAGCACCCCTGTCAGTGGTAAATGATTTGTCTCAACTCTCTAAGTGATACATCTGCAGGGCAGCTTGTTCTGTTGCAGAACAACAGACATTTTAGCAGGATCACCAAGTAAAAATAAAAGAAAGGAGGCCTAAAAAAACTAAAAAATAAATAATGCAGCCAACATATTCAAGAATTGGTAAGCTGCAATATAATAAATGTTTGCTTTTGGGTTTAATACCACTGAAAAATGTATCTATACTTCAACCACTTCAGCCCCGGTGGATTTGGCTGCCAAATGACGAGGCCACTTTTTGCGATTCGGCACTGCATCGCTTTAACTGACAATTGCACAGTCGTGCGACGTGGCTCCCAAACAAAGTTGATGTCCTTTTTTCCCCACAAATAGAGCTTTCTTTTGGTGGTATTTGATCACCTCTGCAGTTTTTATTTTTTGCGCTATAAACAAAAATAAAGCAACAATTAAAAAAAAAAAGCTATATTTTTTTATTTTTTGCTATAATAAATATCCCCAAAAAATATATAAAAAAAATAATTTTCCTCAGTTTAGGCCGATACGTATTTTTCTACATATTTTTGGTAAAAAAATAAATAAAATGAAAAATCGCAATGAGCGTTTATTGATTGGTTTGCGCAAAAGTTATAGCGTCTACAAAATAGGGTATAGTTTTATTGCATTTTTATTAATATTTTTTATTTTATTTTATTATTTCTTTTATTTTTACTAGTAATGGCGGCGATCAGCGATTTTTATTGTGACTGCGATATTGCGGCGGACACATCGGACACTTTTGACGCTATTTTGGGACCATTGTCATTTATACAGCGATCAGTGTTATAAAAACGCACCGGTTACTGTGTAAATGACACTGGCAGTGAAGGGGTTAACCAGTATGGGAAGGGGTTAAGTGTGTCCTAGGGAGTGATTCTAACTGTGTGGGGGCTGGGGTTACTGTGACATGACACTGATCACTGCTCCCGATTAGAGGGAGCAGACGAACAGTGTCCTGTCACAAGGCAGAACAGGGAGATGCCTTGTTTACACAGGCATCCCACCGTTCTGCAACTCCGTCACACGATCGTGGGACGCCGGCGGACATCGAGTCTGCTGGTCCCGCGGGCACGGTCACGGAGCTTGCGGCAGGGGCGCGTGCTGCCGGCAGCACGCACACGTCCACACGGCGGCAAATTTAAAGGGACGTATATATATACGCCCATTTGCCTGTTCGTGCCATTCTGCCGAAGTAAATGTTCGTGCGGCGGTCGGCAAGTGGTTAAGGGATTTAGGATGCTGGGGCGGGGTTTAAGATCATGTGACCACCGTGATTGGCTGTCACATGATCGGAGAACTCCCGAACGCTACTTCCTAACTTTCCATTAGCCACTGGTGACTGTGCCGGGAGGCCGCATATTTGCATGTGACCGGCGCCAAGTGGTGGGAAAAGGCTATAAGCTCTGTCAGGTTTTATTACTATTTGGGGATCTGTTAGCCCTGGTTCACACTGGTGCGATTTGACATGTCAAATCGGCGATATTTGCCGCAAATTGCGGGCAATGGCACCGTCCTAATCGGTGCGATGCCGCATCTGCGGCGCTGCACCGATTTCAAAAAGTAGTTTCAGGCCGAGATTTACATTGACATCTGTGCAGAAACCTGCACAGATGTCCCTGTAATCGCGGCCGAATTTGGGACTGACAGGCAGGAGTGAAATTGTGCGAGTTCAGCTGAACTCGCACGGCTTCACTCCCGCAGCCCAGTGTGAACCTGGGCTACGAGAGATTTCCTCTCACTTCCTGTTTGGGAACAACCTTTCTACCAGACCAGAAGTGGCGTAAATTCTGAAAAACAGAAACAGACATCTATAAAAGTTACCCCCTGAGGAAGACACGTGATTAGCCCCATGTCGTCACGCGTAGGGGAGGGGCCAGGATGAGGGAGGAGACAGTTACATGCCCTCTGAGCAAGCTGCTGATACACACAAGTTTGCAAGCCGTTTGGGGAGGATTTTTTATAGTGAATGTTTTCTATCGTTTGGTGCGCTGGAAGCACCTGTGAAATGTGAGTACCCTGATGTTTTTTACCTACAATAAATTTATACTCACGATAATGCACTATGCAGCCTCTTTCTTACATTAAATTGAGGACAACATCTCTGGATTATACCTGGGGGATCCCGCAGAGCCCGTTTTACTTAGAGCCCAGGAGGTGGTTCAGCTGCTTTTGAAGACCAAACTTGATTGTGCGGTCACACACCTTGAGGTGAGCGCAGTCACACAGGGGGAGCTCATGTGTGAAGTCACTCTCTTTTTATTACCTGGATCATCATCACAAGTCACCTTATGGGACATTATTATATATCTTTTTTCAACATATACCTTTTTTACTGTGGACTTGAAAATGGAGAATTTTTTTACTTCGATATTAACCACTTCCGGACCGCCGCACGACTATATACGTCGGCAGTTTGAAGCGGGATATCTCTGTCATGGCAGCAGCTAGCTGCCATAACCCAGATATCCTCGTCTTCAGGTGGCGGTCCGGTTTCCGATAATGGTGGTCTCTGTAACGGATTCGCCTCAAGATCACCGTTAGCGGGAGGGGCCCCCCCTCCCGTCGCTCTCCCGCGCACACCGCCGCTTACCGGAGCCGTCGGTAGCGGTGGAGGCGATCGGGTCCTGTCTCCTGCTTGGTATGGATACGAGTGAGGGGCAGATGGCCCCCACCCGTCTCCATACCATTTTATTGCATTTAAGTGTAAATATGTGATCTGAGGTCTTTATTTTTGACCCCAGGTCTTATATTTAAGAGGACCTGTCATGCTTTTTTTCTATTACAAGGGATGTTTACATTCCTTGTAATAGGAATAAAAGTAACCCAAATTTGTTTAAAAAAAAAAAACTGTGTAAAAATAAAGTAAAACACCCTGTCCCAACGAGCTCGCGCGCGGAAGCGAACGCATACGTGAGCAGCGCCCACATATGAAAACGGTGTTCAAACCACACATGTGAGGTATCGCTGCGATCGTTAGAGCAAGAGCAATAATTCTATTCCTAGACCTTCTCTGTAACTCAAAACATGCAACCTGTAGCATTTGTTAAACGTCGCCTATGGAGATTTTTAAGGGTAAAAGTTTGTCGCCATTCCATGAGCGGGCACAATTTTGAAGCGTGACATGTTGGGTATCAATTTACTCTGTGTAACTATATCTTTCACAATATGAAAAAAAATTGGACTAACTTTACTGTTGTCTTATTTTTTAATTGAAAAAAGTGTATTTTTTCCCAAAAAAGTGCGCTTGTAAGACCGCTGCGCAAATACGGGTGTGACAAAAAGTATTGCAATGACCGCCATTTTATTCTCTAGGGTGTTAGAAATTAAAAGTAATTTTCTAGCAAAAAAAAAAAAACGTGTTTTTAACTTGTAAACAACACATCTGAAAAAGAGGCTCTGTCCTTAAATGGTTAATGAATTATTTCACTGTGAACTTGCTTGACAACGATTTTTGATTTGTATATTATTGTTTTTCCTTATAACTTGGATGTAATTGTTCACGGCATCAATTTCTGGTATTTACACTAGTAAGGTTATCATCACATAGCGCTGCATTTTCTTTGTTTATATACTTTTTTTCACAGATTATGGGATTGTGATTAATGCAAAACTGCTGTGAATTGGTTCTCTATCCACATTTATCATTTTTATTTTTCAAAACTACACCTGATGGTAGTTGTGACCTAGATTGGTCTAATGGTAGCACACAAGATTTCTATTTATCTAGAACTATAAAAGTCTGTCAGAGGCTGTAGCCATGATTCAGCTAAATAACTTTCATCTGGGTTGTTGGTAGTGAGATTTCTCTGTCACTTCCTGTCATAGGGTTGACCTTTTTTTATCAGACAGGAAGTGAGGAAATCTCTCCACTGGAGCCTCAGATTCAGATTGCAGTAAACCCTGAAAGTAGTTCTAGTCCTCCCCCATTCTATCTAAAACTAAAAAAAAAAAAAACGTTTTAGCTATAGATAATCTAACCTGTTCCAGTAGGCCATACACATGTATGGAAATTGCAGATAGAAGCCAACAGGTACCATTGCTAGAACTACAGTAACACATCTGGACAGTGACCCTTATTACCATAGAATGGTCACAAACTAACCACTTATATACAAGCTCACACCAAATCCAGTTTCCATATTCTCAGTCAAGACAGTAAGCACAAATCACTCTGAAACCCAGTGACTACTTGTTACTACAGGAGGATTACATATATACACTGTGTCACTTACTAACTGAGAGGCCAGGCTACCTGAGGGATCATTAGAAGAAGTGTGAGGTAAAGGAATGGTGGACACTGAGGAATTCTGGGACATTTAGTTCTGTCTTTGCCTCATGACCAGTGCTTAGCAGCAAACTCAAACTACACATCCCAGAATGCATTGCATAGTTACCATGTGATAAAGAGTAACCAGCCCCTGTGGTGGGTGTGGCTGTTCACACACAGCTCAATGTTCCTTTGGGTTTCATATGTCACAATGCAAAATTTAACTTGCTTTAAAAACTTGTGTGTACATGTTGTTTTTAATCAAGGAAAGGATTCCAATGTAAAAGAAAATTATCTGCTTTTGGTGCGGTTTGATATACTTTGGAACAGATATGAATAAGATAGGCGGCAACCACAAAAACACAAAGCAGGATAGGCCCCGTTCACACATTAGTGTGACTTTGGACCTGAGTCACATGTAGGGTTGCCACCTCATCCCTTTAAACCCGAACACATATTAATTACACAGGTTCTGTCGCTGATTGAGGTGGTAATTAAACTCACTTGGGGCCTTATCTGCATTTAATTAGCCTCAGAACCTGTGTAATTCATATGTGTTCGGGTTTAAAGGGATGAGGTGGCAACCCTAGTCGCATGACAAGTCACACTCCATGTTTTCTAGTGAATCCATTCATATCTGTGCAACTTAATGTCAACTTTAAGACCCCTTTCACACTGGAGGCGTTTTTCAGGCGTTTTAGTGCCAAAAATAGCGCCTGAAAAATGCCTCATCTGCAAGCCCAGTGTGAAAGCCTGAGTGCTTTTTTCACACTGGGGCGCTGCGCTGGCAGGACATCAAAAAAAATCCTGCAAGCAGCTTTTTTGAGGCGCTTTAGGAGTGGTGTATACACTGCTCCTAAAGCGCCCCTTCCCATTGAAATCAATGGGCAGTACCTGCAAAGTGCCTCGGCAGCTAGCAGGGTTAAAAGCGCCCACTAGCGCCCGAAAAACGCCGGTAAATCGCCACTAGTTTTAGCAGCGCTTTACCTGCATTTTTCGGGCGCTGGCAGTGTAAAAGGGCTCTTAAGTAGTTCCTGTACAGCTTTGGTCCGACAAGCATGCGCCATACAGAGTTGCCAATGCCACCTCATCCCTTTAGGCCGGGTTCACACTGGGGCGACAAACGCTCCGACATTGGGAGCTCATGACGCATGACATGTGAAAATCAATGTTTCCCTATGAGAGCCGTCTTAACTGGTCCGACACATGTCGGTCCGACTTTGAGAATGCTCCCTGTACTACTTTGGTCTGACTTTGATCCGACTTCAGCCCATTGACTATCATTGAAGTCGGATCAAAGTCGGCCCGCAGTCTTGCATGATCCGACTTTGGCATGCGACTTGTGCTCTGCTGCTCTTGAGGGGGAACTCCAGGCCAAATTTTAAATAAAAAACCGGCATGGGTTCCCCTCCAAGAGCATACCAGGCCCTTGGGTCTGGTATGGATTTTAAGGGGAACCCCTACGCCGAAAAAACGGCGTGGGGTTTCCCCCAAAATCCAAACCAGGCCCTTATCCGAGCACGCAACCTAGCAGGCCGCAGGGGAAGAAGGGGGGGACGAGAGAGCGGCCCCCCTCCCTCCTGAACCGTACCAGGCCGCATGCCCTCAACATGGGGGGTTTGGTGCTTTGGGGCAGGGGGGCGACCTGCGGCCCCCCCACCCCAAAGCACCCTGCCCCCATGTTGATGAGGACAGGGCCTCTTCCCGACAACCCTGGCCGTTGGTTGTCGGGGTCTGCGGGCGGGGGCTTATCAGAATCCGGGAGCCCCCTTTAATAAGGGGGCCCCCAGATCCCGGCCCCCCACCCTATGTGAATGAGTGTGGGGTACATCGTACCCCTACCCATTCACCTGGTGTAAAAAAATGGCAATAAAAAAACACACACAGCTTTTTAAAGCAATTTATTGCACAGCTCCGGGGTCTTCTTCCGACTTCCGGGGTCTCTTCCGTCTTCGGGGGTCTCCGGTGTCGTCTCTGCGCTCTCCGGTTCTTCCTTCCTTCTGCCGGGCCTCCGCTATCTTCTTCCAGCTCTTTTGCTAGCGGGGCCCGGTCTTCTCCGTCGCCTTCTTCCCTCGCTCTCCGGTTCTTTCTGTCTTCCTTCTGCCGGCCCCTCCACTATCTTCTTCCAGCTCTTTTGCTAGTGGAGGGGCCCGGTCTTCTCCGTCTCCGTCGGCGTCTTCTTCCCTCTTCTCCTTCTCGATGTTGACTCGTCGCTTCCTCCCACTGTAATGCTTGGCTATTCGCTCATCAACGATTTATATAGGCTTCTCATGACGTCACAGTCACATGCTCCGGGTGGCCCCGGAGCATGTGACTGTGACGTCATGGGAGCATGTGACTGTGACGTCATGAGAAGCCTATATAAATCGTTGATGAGCGAATAGCCAAGCATTACAGTGGGAGGAAGCGACGTGTCAACATCGAGAAGGAGAAGAGGGAAGAAGACGCCGACGGCGACGGAGAAGACCGGCCCCTCCACTAGCAAAAGAGCTGGAAGAAGATAGTGGAGGGGCCGGCAGAAGGAAGAAAGAAAGAACCGGAGAGCGAGGGAAGAAGGCGACGGAGAAGACCGGGCCCCGCTAGCAAAAGAGCTGGAAGAAGATAGCGGAGGCCCGGCAGAAGGAAGAAAGAACCGGAGAGCGCAGCGACGACACCGGAGACCCCCCGAAGACGGAAGAGACCCCGGAGCTGTGCAATAAATTACTTTAACAACCTGTGTGTGTTTTTTTTATTGACATTTTTTTCCACCAGGTGAATGGGTAGGGGTACGATGTACCCTATACGCATTCACATAGGGTGGGGGGGCCGGGATCTGGGGGCCCCCATATTAACGGGGGGCTCCCAGATTCCAATAAGCCCACCCCCCCGCAGACCCCGACAACCAACGGCCAGGGTTGTCGGGAAGAGGCCCTGTCCTCATCAACATGGGGGCAGGGTGCTTTGGGGTGGGGGGGCCGCAGGTCGCCCCCCCTGCCCCAAAGCACCAAACCCCCCATGTTGAGGGCATGCAGCCTGGTACGGTTCAGGAGGGAGGGGGGGCGCCCTCTCGTCCCCTTCTCTTCCCCTGCGGCCTGCCAGGTTGCGTGCTCGGATAAGGGTCTGGTTTGGATTTTGGGGGAACCCCCACGCCGTTTTTTCGGCGTAGGGGTTCCCCTTAAAATCCATACCAGACCCAAGGGCCTGGTATACCCCTGGAGGGGGAACCCATGCCAGTTTTTTATTTAAAATTTGGAGTGGAGTTCCCGCTCAGGATTCACACCAAACACAGTGCCTGGTATTGGCGGGGATTCAAGTCGGATCCCCGTTCATTGAAAGTCGGACATATGTCGGCTTCATGTCGCAGGGCAAAGTCGGATCCAAAGTAGGATGGCTGTCGTGTCGCACAAGTGTGAACCCGGCCTAAAACCCAAACACATAATAATTACACAGGTTCTTTGACTGATTAAGGAGGTAATTAAACTCACTTGGAGCCTTATCTGCATTAAATTAGCCTCAGAACCGGTGTAATTCATATGTGTTCGAGTTTAAAGGGATGAGGTGGCAACCCTAGGGCCA
Organism: Rana muscosa; assembly: GCA_029206835.1. NCBI lineage: Eukaryota > Metazoa > Chordata > Amphibia > Anura > Ranidae > Rana > Rana muscosa. Next base: position 638,225,513 of record CM055116.1, read on the forward strand.
TAAGAGCCATAGACTTCAATGTAAACCCTCGAAAGTCGCACCTGAATGATATACATGCAAACTGTGTGCGACTTTGTAAAGCACACACAGGGGGTTATTTATGTGTAGTGGGGTGTTCAATTTAGGGGAAGTGTCTGAGTGGTAACCAGGCTCAGACACCTTTAATTGTTAGGAGTTATGGACCATTTTTGTTCTCAGGGGTTAATGCTGGTGATGTGTTCCCTGTGGCCGGTGGGTGGCGCTGCCATTCTGGGCCAGGGTTGAACCGCGAGCGCAGTGCTGTGCCTTTTGTGACCCCTCTTGGCAGCTGTACAGTGGGGCGGGGAACCTGCTGTGCATGCCGGGAGGGGATATAAAAGGGGCAGACATCTTCTTCTGAGGGGTCGTCCACACGCAGGCACCTTCAGCCTGGGTGTGTGTGTGGGGAGTCCGTCCACACCCAGGCACCTTCAGCCTGGGTGTGTGTGTGTGGAGGTCGTCCACACCCAGGCACCTTCAGCCTGGGCATGTGTGTGTCATTTCCGGGTGCCCTAGGCCCAGAGGCCTTGTTCCAGTTCCACCTCAGGCACCTTTAGCCTGGGGTGAGGTACTACCTCACCGTTTCTGACGACCTGGGTACGGAGGACCAGGAGCGGCAGCAACGGCCCGGGGCCCAGCAACCTTCGGCTGGGGCCCACTAGGGATCGAGGAGTCCAGGGTGCCGCCTTGCGAGGGGACCCACACCCTAAGAGAAGGGAGGATCTGTTCCGAGGGACCGGTGCTGTGGTCACAGTGAAGAAAGGGTCTGTTGACTCTCTGGGGGGACGTCTTCTCCAGGAAAGGGGCCAGGTCAGTGGCAGTGACCTAGTTCACCAGGTCAGTGGCAGTGACCTTATTCACAAGGTCTGTGGCAGGGACCAACCTCATGGTCTGAGGCAGGGACAATGCGCCAAAACTGTTTGAGAAACCTGAACAGTTTGAGCTACGTTTGTGCCTGGACCTCCTGCACACCTTAAGCTGTTCTGTGTCTTTGCTCCAACCTTTCTCCTATCCAAGAGGCTATGTGTTATGCAAGTGAAAATAAATATTGAGTTAGACTTTCAGCTGGTGTGGACATTTACGTTCCTGGGGAAGTCAAGGACTTGACTTGCATCTACACTAGGGTGACCACGTGTTCCGAATTGCCCGGGACAGTCCCGCATTTTGCAGGTCTGTCCCGGGCACATTAATTCCAGGACAATACAGTGTCCCGGAATGAAACTGACACAGACCCCCTCCCCCCGGGCCAATATGATGCCCCCAAAAAAGGCCGCCACATCACTGCTTTACTCACTGACAGTACTTATCCTGGCCGGGAATGCCTGGAGGAGCAAAATCCCGCCCCCTGCTTGTGATTGGAGATGTAGCGCCCTCCACTCTCTCTCTCTTGCTCCGGTTTCTTTCTCTCTGGCTTTTGTCTAGGGGTACCTTGGAGGAAAGAGTGCGGGGTCACCACGCCAAGCTTTCACCGCAGATGTTTGTGTGGTGTGAGCAAAGTTTCTTTACCTTCGGGTCGGTGTTCGGTGTTTGGAGCCTCCGCTTCTTCTGTGGAACTGTTATGTACCTGATCGTAGAGCCTGACTTTGTAGGAGGAGACCTCTTTTACAGCCCTGGCTCAGGAGTCACTGGAGTGGAGACAGTGAGCTCGAGAGCGCAGTGAGGTAGGAGTGCCTGCGGTAGGTGCAGTGGTTGGCACCGTGGCAAGGTGGTGATCCTCCAGGGATGGCTGGAGCTGTAGGCAGCAGAGCAGGTGGTTGCAGGTCAGCGACCCGGGAGCTGGCGGATACCGGAACAGCGGAAGCTGGAGCAAGGTGTGATAAGCTTGGTTAGTTGCACACGAACAGCAGACAGCAGGAGGGTCAGACAAGCCGGGTCAGAGCAGGTAGTCAGATGTATGGATCAGCAGGCTTAGACGTAGTCAGGAATACAGGCAAAGGTCTGGCAGCAGGTAGGCGGGTAGGAGACAGAGCAGGGTCAAGGCGAGCCGAGGTCAGGATTGGAGATATATCGGGTGGTCGAGCAAGCCGGGTCGGTACTGGTAACTGGTAGCAGGTGTGCAGGTATTCAGGTTACAAAGCTGCCGATCAGACAGCAATGCACTATTGCAACTGCTGGCTTTTAAAGGCCTAATGGCGCCATATCGTTTGGCGCGCGCGCACACACACCTGGCGTGCGCCGGCGCACAGGTACAGAGGGAAGCAGGAATTGTCTTCTATTTCTGGCAGGTCCCTGACAGGAACAGTGTCTGCCAGTAATTGAGCCCCACATCAATAAAAGTCCAACACTCCTTTATTTTCCAATGTCAGGATGAAACACAATCAGTTAGACTCCCTCAACGAACAGACAGGGGGTGTGGATACGAGTAGGCCCAGGCACAATGAACTCTTCTATTCCTCTATCAGCGAATAGGCTTGGCGCATGGTCTTCGCCACCAACTGTGAATATTTTGGTCGCTGCCACCGACCAGGTGAACTGTGAACCTTCCTCCTGACTGAACTTGGCCCCTGTTCGGAAAGATACCCCTCCGGGCGGTCTCCTGAGGCTCACCCGGCACTGGCAATCTGCTGCACCAGGTCTTCGGGTGAGTAGCTTCTCCGGTCCCTTACGCCTCTGGATTCGGGCACCCCACTCCCGGGGCCCCCTAGGACATCCTTCCCTCGCGGGACCCAGCGAAGGAAACTGGGACCCAGGCCTCCAACCAAGTACCTCACCCCAGGCTGAAGGTGCCTGGGATGGAACACGAGCTCCGGGCGTCCAGGCCTAGGACACCAACCACGAACCACAGCCCTCAGGCTGAAGGTGCCTGGGACTCGACCCCGTGACAAAGATGGCCGGCCCCTTTATACCCTCTCCCAGCAAGCACGGCATGTATCCCCGCCCCACCATACAACCGCTGAGAGAGGCCAAAAAGGGGTACGGCACTCAGCGATGGTTCAACCCCAGCCCACAGGGACAGCGCCACCTGCTGGGCCGCAGGGAACTATACATCACTGGTGTCTCTGCCAGTTTTAAACATGATAGAAAAGTATATGCCCGCTACAGAGAAATCATAAATCCCGCCTCTTGTGTCCAATCACTGTCAAGCTGATTTTTGGGAAGGGAGGGTGTCCCTGAATGGTAGTTTGGAAATGTGGTCACCCTAATCTACACACTGTAGAGGTGAGAATCATTCTCAGGAGGACTTTAAGCTCTAGCTGCAGACAAGGCCCAAAAACAACACCGCCTAACCTCTTAACACAGGAGGGTACGGGCTTGTGGTGCGGTGTGCCTGTCTCCCCCCTGCGAGGAGCCGAGTTTAATGCAGGAGGGGGATAGGTGGGTGCGCTACATATGAAAGGCAAATCCACTTTGCACTACAAGTGCACTGCAAGTGCAGTGGCTATAGATCTGAGGGGGACAAGCAAGGAAAACAAAAAACAGCATTTTTGCTTGTACATGATTGGATGATAAAATCAGCAGAGCTTCCCCTCATTTCAGATCTTCCCCTCAGATCTACAGCGATCTACAGCGACTGCACTTACAAGTGCACTTGCAGTGCACTAGTAGTGCAGAGTGGATTTCCTTTTAGTAAATCAACCCCATAGTCACATGTTGCAATAAAATCGCATAAACATTGCACTGTACAGTCACAATAGAAAACACATGATTTTGAATTCGCACAAATGTGAATAAAGCCTTAAAGCTGAATTCTAGATAGAGATGGTTTTGCATAGTTACATTAAAGCAGAACTTCATTAAATTCAGCTTATCCTCCTCCATGGCGTGGTGTATCATTTTTCAGAGGGTGAACACCACAGCCCCATTCAGTCAGGGGGAATAACTTTCACTGCGATGCTAAGCTCCACATCATGTGTACACCCCCGTGCGCTGCCTTTGCATCTGAGGGGGGAGCAGTTTGGGACCCCCAATCACAATTATAAACAAGCCCTTACAGTGATAGCCACTGTCTTGCAGGTCCCATGCAAATGCTTCATAGTAACCATAGGGGGGGGGGGGGGGTCACTTGCTCAGCAAACGCACCATTCAGAGAGCACCTTGCAATTTTTTTTAGTTCTCTAAATGGACAAGGTAGAAAGGCGGGCAGTAACATTATGAACTCCACCTCGTCCAATCACACGTGCCCGGCGCGTCACTGTAATGCCGATGCGCGTGCCTGGCGGCCGCGATGTCCGCCAGGTACCCGCGATCGGCCGGTACACAGACAAGGACGTGGATCTCTGTGTGTAAACACAGAGATCCACGTCCTGTCAGGGAGAGGAGACCGATGCTGTGTCCCTTGTACAAGGGACACAGATCGGTCACCTCCCCCAGTCAGTCCCCTCCCCCCACAGTAGTAATCACTCCCAGGGCATACATTTAACCCCTTCCTCGCCCCCCTAGTGTTAAACCCTTCCCTGCCAGTCACATTTATACAGTAATCAGTGCATATTATATCACTGTTCGCTGTATAAATGTGAATGGTCCCAAAATAGTGTTAAAAGTGTCCGATGTGTCCGCCATAATGTCGCAGTCACGAAAAAAATCACTGCCATAAAACTACCCCCTATTTTGTAAACGCTATAACTTTTGCGTAAACCAATCAAAAACGGCGATTTCGATTTTTTTTTTTTTTACCAAAAATATGTAGAAGAATACGTATCGGCCTAAACTGAGGAAAAATTTTAAAAAAAAAATAAAAAATTGGGATATTTATTATAGCAAAAATCAAAAAATATTGTGTTTTTTTTCAAAATTGTCGCTCTTTTTTGTTTATAGCGCAAAAAATAAAAACCGCAGAGATGATCATATACCACCAAAAGAAAGCTCTATTTGTGGGAAAAAAAGGAAGTAAATTTTGTTTGGGAGCCACGTCGCACGACCGCGCAATTGTCATTCAAAGCGTGACAGTGCCGAAAGCTAAAAATTTCGCCTGGGCAGGAATGTGCCCAGTAAGCAAGTGGTTAAAGTGAAAAAAAAAGTGAAATATTCCTTTAAATATCGTACCTGGGGGGTGTCCAAAGTATGCCTGTGAAGTGGCACGTGTTTCCCGTGTTTAGAACTGTCCTAGCACAAAATGACATTTCTAAAGGAAAAAAAGTAATTTAAAACTGCTTGCGGCTTTAATGTAATGTCTGGTCCCGGCAATATGGATGAAAATCAATGAGAAAAATGGCATGGCTACCCCCCCCCCCCCCAAGCCCATTACCAGCCCCTTTAGGTCTTGTATGGATATTAAGGGGAACCCCGCACCCAAATTAAAAAAAGGAAAGGCGTGGGGCCCCCAGGCCCTATATACTCTGAACAGCAGTATACAGGCGGTGCAAACAAGACAGGGACTGTAGGTTTGTTCTTAAGTAGAATCTGTTTGTAATTTTGAACTGGTACATTTTTAAAGTGTAACTCCCAAAAATCGATTTTTAAGCTTTTTGGAAAACATAGGGAAGGGTTATCACACCTGTAACATTTGTTTTGCTGTCTGTGCACCTCTTTAGACGATTTCACCTCATTTTCTGTCCCAATGACAAATGTTTTTGAAAAGTGGGGTTTTTATTGAAACAAGGATTGGTGATAAAGCATCAGTGGAGAGGAGACACGTTTTTCCCATAGGGGTAGATTTCCTCTCACTTCCTGTTGTCTCCTTCCGTTTGCAAGTAGGAGTTGTTTGTAAAGTTGGCCATACTACACCATTAGATTATCTGCAGATTTTCTATGGTTAGATGGAAAAAGTGGGAGATTCCTCCATTCACACAGTTAATATACATGGAGAATGTAGATTGCACTTTTTCCATCTAACCATAGAAAATTTGCAGATAATCTAATAGTGTATGGCCAGCTTAAGTTGGATGTTTGAAAGTAGAGGCCTGCCCTATATACTCTGCAGAAATTTGGGCCTTAGGTGTTGCCGCAACACTGTAAGCCCTCACAGTTACTCTTGGTGGGCGCTGGAACGCCCTGCTGTGAACTATTATATCAAGAATTGTAATTACATGCCATTGTTGAACAGTGGTAGAAAATTGGGCCTTTGGTGGTGGTGGTGGTGGTGCTGGTGCCACAACACTGTAAGTCATCACAGTTACTCTTGATGGACGCTGGAAGGGGCCCTGCTGTGAAATATTATATCAAGAATTGTAATTACATGCACCTGTTGAACAGGGGCAGAAAAATTGGGCCTTTGGTAGTGGTGATGTTGCCACAACACTTTAAGCCCTCACAGTTACTCTTGGTGGGCGCAGGAATGGGCCCCTACTGTGAAATATTAGGGGCTGAAAAATTGGACCTTAGGCACTGGTGCTGGTGCCACAACACTGCAACCCCTCACAGATACTCTAGTTGGAGCGCAGGAATGAGCCCTGCTGCAAAGTATTGCATCAAAATTTTTAATTACACGCCCCTGTTAAACAGGGGCAGAAAAATTGGGCCTTAGGCACTGGTGCCACAACACTGCAACCCCTCACAGATACTATAGTTGGAGCGCAGGAATGAGCCCTGCTGCAAAGTATTGCATCAAAAATTGTAATTACACGCCCCTGTTAAACAGAGGCTGAAAAATTTGGCCTTAGCCACTAGTGGCGGCGCCCAGAACCAAAAATGTTCTTACAAGCTATCAGCATGATCATTGAGGAGGAAGAGGATAGTCACTCAGCATAACAGGATAGTCATTCAGCATCAGCAGAGGCAGTCTTGAAGGGATCTGACATTTCAAAAAAAATTATTTGGTTACAACAGCATCAGGTGCTTGGTAGCTGGTGGTGATCCAAGACTGATTCATTTTTATGAAGGTCAGTCGATCGACCGAGTCAGTGACAGGCGCACCCTGTGATCGGTTACAAAGCCTACAGCAGCACTGAATGTGCGTTCCGAAAGAACGCTGGATGCAGGACAGGCCAGTAGCTCAATTGCATAGTGTGCAAGCTCTGGCCAGTGATCCATCCTCAAGACCCAGTAACCCAGAGGATTTTCGGTGGGAAAGGTGTCCAAGTCTGATCTTGCCCCTAGGTATTCCTGCACCATGTAAAACAGACGCTGGCAATGGTTGCTGGAATCGATCATACCTTGGGGCTGCGGACTAAAAAATTGTCTGAACGCATCGGTCAGACGGGCCACCTTCTCCACCGCTCCTTCTTTGACTGACCGAAGCCTCAGCAACACGTTGTCCAGGACCAGGAATATGTAACCTCCCAGTCTCTGGGAACGCGTTGCACAGACCTTTCTGCAAGGCCTCCCGAAGATGCTTCAGCCTCTGCTCCCTCTACGACGGCAAGATAAGGTCCACAACCTTACCCTTGTAATGTGGATCAAGGAGGGTTGCCAGCCAGTAATGATCCCTCTCCTTGATAGCACGAATACGAGGATCCTTCCGCAGGCTTTGCAGGATCAGGGAGGCCATGCAGGGTAGGTTTGCTGAGGCATTCGGTCCGGAGTCCTCTGGGTCACTCAGGACGACATGATCCGCAGCCACCTCTTCCCAGGCACGTACAAGTCCATGGGTTTCTTGGGACTGTAATTGATCCCTTGAAGACTGCTGCTGATGCTGAGTGCTAGGCTCCACCTCCATGCTGACACAATCCTCCTCCTCCTCTTCCTGTGTGATAGGCGGGCCAGCAGGAACACTGTCTGGATAAAGGGGGCCTTGAGAGGTAAGGAAGTCCTCCTCTTTCTCCCTCTGTTCTGCCTCAAGTGCCCTGTCCATTATTCCACGCAGCATGTGCTCCAACAGGTGAACAAGAGGGACAGTGTCACTGATGCATGCACTGTCACTGCTCACCATCCTCGTGGCCTACTCAAATGGTGACAGGACAGTGCATGCATCCCTGATCATGACCCACTGGCGTGGCAAAAAAAAAAACAAGCTCCCCTGACCCTGTCCTGGTGCCATATGGGCACAGATCCTCATTGATGGCCCTCTGCTGCGTGTGCAGCCGCTGCAACATGGCCAACATTGATTTTCCACCTGGTGGGCATGTCACAGATTAGGCGGTTCTTGGGCAGGTTGTATTCCTTTTGGAGGTCAGCCAACCGAGCACTGGCATTATATGACCGGCGGAAATGCACACAGAGTTTCCTGGCCTACCTCAGGACCTCCTGTAAGCCCAGGTACCTGCCCAAGAACCGCTGCACCACCAAGTTAAGGATGTGAGCCAAACAGGGTACATGGGTCAGTTGTCCCTGTCGGAGGGCGGATAGGAGGCTTGTGCCATTGTCGCAAACCACCATTCTTGGCTTAAGATGGCGTGGCGTCAACCACCTCTGAGCCTGCCCCTGCAGAGCTGACAGAATCTCTGCCCCAGTGTGGCTCCTGTCCCCCAAGCACACCAGCTCAAGCACCGCATGGCATCTTTTTTCCTGCGTACTTGCGTAGCCCCTTGAACGCCTACGGAGCACCGCTGGTTCCGAGGACAAAGCACAGGAAGAGGCCATGGAGGAGGAAGAAGAGGAGGGGGTGGAGGAGAGAGGTGTGTCAGAATCACCAGTAGTAGCATTTTGGAGGCGTGGTGGCAGAACAACCTCCAACACTACTGCACCTTGTCCTGCATCCTTCCCAGCTGCCAGAGTCACCCAATGCACCATGAAAGATAGGTAACGTCCCTGTCCATGCCTGCTGGACCATGAGTCAGCGGTAATATGCACCTTACCACTGACCGCCCTGTCCAGCGAGGCCAAGACATTGCCTTCCACATGCCGGTAGAGAGCCGGAATTGCCTTCTGTGAGAAAAAGTGGCGTTTGGGAACCTGCCACTGAGGAACCGCACATTCTACAAACTCACGGAAGGGGGCAGAGTCTACCAACTGAAAAGGCAGCAGTTGAAGTGCTAGCAATTTAGCCAAGCTAGCATTCAACCGCTAGGCATGTGGATGACTGGGAGCGAACTTCTTTTGGCGGTGCAGCAGCTTGGGCAGGGAAATTTGCCTGGTACAATCTGACGACGGTGTACCGATAGCAGATTGCTAGCAAGTACTTGGCTGTGACACACCTAATTCTACACCTTCATTCCTCTCAGTGCAGGTTTCAGAGAGGACTGAAGGTATAGTGGGGTTGGAGATACCAGCTGATGAGGAGCAAGGAGAGGTCCGCTTTGTTCTTTGGTGTGGGTCTTTTAGGTACGCTTGCCAACGAACTGCATGGCAGGTCGACATATGTCTGGTCAAGCATGTGGTGCCCAAGCAGGTGATGTTTTGGCCATGCGAGATACGCTTGAGACATATGTTGCAAATAGCAGCGGTGCGATCTGATGCACTCGTCTCAAAAAAGGCCCACACCAAAGAACTTTTGGAATAACGCACAGAGACACATGCGGAGCTCTGCGGTGTGATGCAGTCGTGTGCTGCCCTTAAGCTGGCCCCTGGAGGGCATCCTGCCTCGTTGGAGATGTGCCTCCTCCTCCTCCTCCTCCTCTCTCCTATCAGGCACCCACGTGGAGTCAGTGACCTCATCATCCCCTCCCTCCTCATCACTGGAGAAAACCTGGCAGTATGCTGCAGCTGGGGGAATGAGAGGGGTATAATACTGCGCTGTCTAAAGTGTTCAACTGTAGTAACTTGCTGCAACTATAAATGTGAGACACACACAATAGCAATTTATATAAAAATAAGCTGCTCAATATAGGTAATTTTTTTTTATATAAAGGTGAAGATCAAACGATAGCCTTAATATAGTCCATATATGTAGAATGATGAAATCCAACAGAAGAAGTCTATGTAGTTGGGAGCGCACCCAGTATCCTGAACACAGCTGCACCAATCCCTACAAAGACTGCACTTCTATATACATATAGTCCATATATAAATATATCACAATCGGATATCCAAATTTTTATATAGTCTGAAATCCTGTGACTCTTCAATGCAACACCAATACGTTTGAGTACAAAAAGTTCTTAAAACTTAAAATCAGTGACATCAAACTTGAGAACCCAAGAATAGTGCTCTGTGATAGACAGAAAAGGGTATCCTCCACCTTCAAAATGACTGCCGCTTACCAGAAGGGTAGATCCCCAGAGAGATCTATATTAGCAGATGGCTTATACCCCAGCCCGGGTCTCTAGGTGGCTCAATCTGGTATCCCCGCTCCTTGAATGGGTATGTCCTCAATCAGGAACTCGTGATAAGATGAAAGAGGAAAGCCAACATAGCGTAACCCAGTATAAATTTATTAAAAACTTTAAAAAGACATGCACTTACAGTGTATGAAGATAATATCAGCGTGTGAATGATATTTAGCCGGCTGGCTCTCACAGCCCGTTCCTTCCGGGACCTTGCGTTTTAATTGTGGGAAACATGACTGCCAGATTGCTGTCCTTCTTGGGCACCCCCTTTCTTTGGGCTCATGTTACTGCCTTCCTCTAGCTGGGTACCATCAGCGGAGCCTTCAAAACACTGGGCATCCTCCTGGAGCATGTACCCAACACTGTGGTCACACAGTTCGGGGGACTCCTCAGGCGGACATTGTGGGGCTAGGGAAGGAGTGACTGATGCCATTGAGCCGGGGGAAGAGGCCGCGTCGGCAGCTGCTTTGCCAGACAAAGTACCCTGAGCCTGGGTGAGAGAGGATGAGGACGGCTTGGTCATCCACTCTACCAAGTCTTCGGCCTGTTGCGGCTCAACACGGCCAGCTGCCGAAAAAAAGGACAAGCGTGTCCCACGGCCACGTGCTGATGAGGATGCACCGTGTCCAAGACCAGCACTGTTGCCTCTAGACACAGAGCCTGCTTGCCCTCTTTTATTGGCTTGTGACTGTCTGCCTCTCCTTGTTGGCCTTCCAGACATACTAATGGCCTGCAGTGAGATGTAGCTGCACAAAGCTGGGATGTGTATATATATACTGATTATACTGCAGCTAGCAGAATCAACTGCCTGCCTGTAGTATTATTAGTATGAGAAAACCAGCAATTGTCTTCAGGTAGCTTTAGGTGCACACTGTGCAAAGGACACAGTACACTAACTGTAAATACTGCAGCTGCCTGCCGTGGTATTAATAGGATCAGAAGAACACCAGCAATTGTCTTCAGGTAGCTTTAGGTGCACACTGTGCAAAGGACACAGTTCAATAACTGTAAATACTGCAGCTGCCTGCCTGTGGTATTAATAGGATCAGAAGAACACCAGCAATTGTCTTCAGGTAGTTTTAGGTGCACACTGTGGAAAGGACAAAGTACACTAACTGTAAATACTGCAGTTGCCTGCCTGTGGTATTAATATGATCAGAACACCAGCAATTGTCTTCGGGTAGCTTTAGGTGCACACTGTGCAAAGGACACAGTACACTAAATGAAAATACTGCAGCTCCCTGCCTGTATTTGTATGAGAACACCTAGGATGCATATATATCCTCTGTCAGGAATGGTGTCATTATTGGGCTCACCTGCTGGTGGCACTGTTGCATTCGGCACCAGTGGGTGTAGTTCTGGTGGCCACCAGCGGGTGTCTTCCCACCAAGACTTTCCACCAGCCATCAAAACACACCTGATCTGGGTCTGCTGGACTATATAAACCCGCCCTTAACCAAAGCTCAGTGCTCCAGAATTCCTTCTGTAAGCCTGATCCGTTGCCTGAACCTGATCCATTTCCTGCCTTGTCCTGGACTCTGTTCCTTGTATCCTGTCCCCCGAGACCTGTCCCCTGATACCAGCTTCCAGCTCCCCCTTGCTGACTGCTCCCAGTACCTGGCCTTCTGCTCCCCTTGTCTCTCGTCCCTGCCTTGTTTATGTATGTGTGTTCCCTTTACTTGTATATATTAGTTAGATAGTTAGATTAGGTTGTTTTAGGGGTTTGTTGTGTTCTTTTGTATTCATTTCTTGTTTATGGTTTGCTGTTGTCAGTCTGACACCCCGCAACACCGATCTAGGTAAAGAGTCTCTGACGGAGACTCTTTACCACGTGATCAGCCGTGTCCAATCATGGCTGATCACGATGTAAACAAGAAGAGCCGGTGATCGGCTTTTCCTCACTCACGTCTGTCAGACGCGAGTAGAGGAGAGCCGATCGGCTGCTGCTCTGACAGGGGGGTTTGTGCTGATCAATTATCAGCACAGCCCCCCGAGGATGCCCACACTGGACCACCAGGGATGCCCACCGCCAGGTATGCCACCCTAGACCAGGGATGCCAATCAGTGCCCCTAATGGATGCCAATCAGTGCCCCTAATGGATGCCAATCAGTGCCCACAATGGGCATCACTGATTGGCAGGCATTATTGTTTGGCACTGATTGGCATCCATCATTAAAATACATTACAGTACATCAGTGCCACCTATCAGTGCCCATCCATGCCCATCCGTGCCACCTATCAGTGTCCATCAATGCCCATCCGTGTCGCCTATCAGTGCCCATCCGTGTCGCCTATCAGTGCCCATCCGTGCCGCCTATCAGTGCCCATCCGTGCCGCCTATCAGTGCCCATCCGTGCCGCCGATCCATGCCCATCCATGCCGCCTATCCATGCCCATCTGTGCCGCCTATCCCTGCCCATCCGTGCTGCCTATCCGTGCCGCATATTGGTGCCCATCATCAGTGCCCATCAATGCCACCTCATCAGTGCCACCTCATTGGTGCCACCTCTTTGGTGCCCGTAAGTGCAGCCCCATCAGTGCCCATCAGTGAAGGAGAAAACTTACTTATTTACAACGTTTTGTAACTGAAACAAAAAAAAACATATTTTTTTTTTTTTTTTTTGCAGAAAATAAAAATACCAGAGGTGATCAAATACCACCAAAAGAAAGCTCTATTTGTGGGAACAAAATGATAAAAATTTAGTTTGGGTACAGTGTAGCATGACCGCGCAATTGTCATTCAAAATGCAACAGCGCTGAAAGCTGAAAATTGGTCTGGGCAGGAAGGTGTATAAGTGCCCTGTATGGAAGTAGTTAACATTGGTTCTGGGCATGCCTGTTTGTACTTTGGACTAAAGTCCGATGGATTTCTGCACACACGATAGGACTTTGCACCGTAGGACTTTTGTTGCCGAAAAGTTTGTCCGTTTGCAGAGCGAACTTTTGTCCGATGAAAACCGAAAAAGTTTGTCCGATGGAGCGTACACACGGTAGGATTTTTTTGAAAGCCTACTCATTTTGAAGTTTGTTGTCAAAAAGTCTGATCGTGTGTATGGGGCGTATCTCTTCTATTTTGTCAAACCACTCCCTGATTTTTGGGCTTTCTATTTCTTTCCATTTCTTCGGTATCAGACTTTTTGCGGCATTCATCATGTGTATTATCATTACGTTTTGATATTCCTTTATCGGGATATCTACTCCATGAAATAGACATGTCCATGGTTCCTCAGGTAGGTCTATGTTAGTAATCTCCTTGATATAACTTTCCTTCCAATAGGTTCTAATTTCAGGGCATTCCCACCATATATGGGCAATAGTTCCTTTTTGTTTGCATCCCCGCCAGTACTCCGTTGTTTGTCCTTTTTGATACTTCCCTAGTATATCTGGTGTTCTATACCACTGGGTTATACATTTAAAGTTTTTGTTTCCACCATCCCGTTGTTTACTGATGATCCATGTACTAGTTTCAAGATTTTTCCCACTTCTTGGTTCTTTCCTCGTTTCCCCAGTTCCTTCTCCCAATTTTTTATGAATGTCGGGACTTCCAGCTCTTCTACTTCCATCAGGATTTTATATATCCGAGATATATTCCTACATGTTTTTCAGTGGTACATAATCTCTCTATTGGTGTTAGAGCTTCACCTTCTCTTAATGGGTGGGGAAGTTCTGCTATAAAATGCTTGAGCTGGAAGTACCTCTATTCATTAATCTCCATCAAATCTTTTTTTTATTTTTAAAGCCCTGTACACACGATCGGTTTTACCGATGAAAACCGTCCGATGGATTTTTTTCATCAAACAAACCGATCGTGTATGGGACCCATCGGTCTTTTTTCCATCGGTTTTAAAAAATAGAACATGTTTTAAATTTTTCCGATGGATCCAAAACCGATAGCAAATTCCGATCGTCTATGGGCAAGTCCATCGGATAAAAAACCCACGCATGCTCAGAATCAAGTCGACGCATGCTCAGAAGCATTAAACTTCATTTTTCTCGGCTCATCTGAGTGTTTTACGTCACCGCGTTTGGAACGGTCGGTTTTTTGACTGATGGTGTGTGGGCAAGACTGATGGAAAACAGTTTCATCGGATATCCGATGGACAAATCCATCAGACTAGAATCCATAGGAAATCCGATCGTGTGTACAGGGCTTAACTCTTGTATAGTGCAAATGTTTCCCCCTTGTATTATATCCCATAGTTGTGCATTTTCTTTTTTGATCCAATTCCGTCCTATCGAACTTTTCCCCGGTGCGAAATAGTTATTTTCCTTTTAGTGCCATCAGTGGTGAAATATATTTCTATTTATTTTTCTTGTACAATATGTCCCAAGTTTTCAATACAATCCGTGTCAGTGTGTGTATTTTCTCCCAATGTCCTATACTGTGGTGGTGTCCATATACCCCTTCCTAATTGTGTATTTGCCATTATGTGTTCTATGTTAACCCATCTTTTCTCATTATTTCATTTAGTCCATTCCACCACACGTGTTAACAAAACTGCCTCATAGTATTTTTGAAAGTCAGGTACGTTTAATACCCCTTGACTTTCTGCTTTCTTCAGGATTGCCAGTGCTATTCTAGGTTTCTTATTGTGCCATATTAATTTTGTGATTAATGTTTTTAATAATCTAAAATACGCTGGGGGGTATGTATATGGGGAGCATTTGATACTTATACATGATCTTCGGGAGTATTATCATTTTTAGGGCGTTAATCTGGCCATGATGAGGGGCGTGCTGCTATTCTCTTTATTTCTATTTTTATTTCCTCTAATAATGGGATATAGTTTGCTTGATATATTTCCTTCGGTGATGCTGTTAATTTAATCCCCAGATATTTTATTTTTGTCCTCCTCAATGGGAATGGGAACTCTTGTTGTAGACACTGTTCCTCTTTTACTTTCATATTTATATTTAATATTTCAGATTTACTCGGGTTAATCTTGAAATTGGATAGATCTCCATATTCCTTAAGTGCACTCAAGAGGTTGGGCATTCGGGGGTTTGATATTTAAAATAATATGTCATCTACGAATGCCGCTAATTTATGTTCCTCTTCTCTGACTTTAAAGCCCCCTATGCCCAAATCCCCCCGCACCGTCGCCAGAAAAGGTTCTAGCACCAACACGAACAGGAGCGGAGACAGGGGGCACCCCTGTCTCGTCCCATTATTCATCCTAAGGGGGGGTGATAGTGTTCCGTTGACTTTTACCATAGCTGTGGGTCCTTTATATAGTGTTTGTATCCACTGCATCATCCTTGGGCCTATTCCCATGCTCTCCAGTGTGTTCATCATGAATCCCCAGTCTACCCTGTCGAACGCATTTTCGGCATCTATCAACAGGAGTAGACCGGGGTCTCTCCCTTCTCTTATTTTTTGAAGGAGTAGGAGTGTTCTTACTCCATTGTCCCTCTCCTCTATACTTGGTACAAACCCTACTTGGTCCGGATGGACCAACTCCGTCATTAAATCTTTCATTCTTGTTGCTAAAATTTTTGCAAACAATTTTGTGTCCGCGTTTAGCAGTGATATAGGTCTATAGTTTGAACACTTGGTGCTATCTTTACCCTCTTTTTCAATGATGGTAATTGATAGACACGTGCACAACATAAAAATTTGTTTAGTTTGGTTTCGTTTCTGTTAGTTTCCGTTGATTCGTAACGATTCGTAATTTCGTAAGACGTGGGTTATCGTATTCGGACTCTTTCGTGATTCCGTAAGGGATATTTTTCCGTTGATTCGTTTTTTCGTTAGTCTAATTTTCGTTGATTCGAAATTCGTATTTTTCATTATATTTTATATTCGGCCACGTTCGTATTTTCGTAAGAACTATATTTTCGTTAATTTGCAATGATTCGTATTTCCGTGTTTAATTTCCATTGATTGGAAAATTGTACTTTTGTAGATTTAATTACATTCGTACTTTCGTTAGAATACATTTTCCGTTTATTCGAAACACTACTTGTCGTAATTTTGTAATTCGTACTTTCGTGAGATTGACCGGCTCATTTATTCGTACTTTCGTATCATTGTTTTCGTAGATTTGTAATCGGGGCATAATTCGTAATATAGAAACTAGATTCTAGACAGAGTATGCTTAAGAAACAAAGAATTTCTCTCTCACAAGTCACAAATCCACCAAAACAGTGCCACCTACCCAACCACACCCTATCTGGACTCTGGATGGAATGCACTGCAGTCTAACACAGAAAAACACACAAGGGAATAAGAAACAAGCTCATTGGGGGAAGGGACAACCTCTTCAGGGGAAGGGACAAGCTTATTGGCCAACATCCAGAAATATTTCAGAACTAACGAATTTGTTGTTTTGATTTCCGTTTTCCGAATATTCGTAATTTCGAAGTTTTCGTTCATTTTGATTTTCGTTATTTTGAATCTTTGTTCAGTATTTTCGTTGTTTCTATGTTTTGGTTTTTTCACTCTTTCGTATTTTCGCTGTTTCTAATTTAATAATTTCGTATTTTCGTTGTTTTCCATATTCGTTCTTTTTGATAATTCGTTTTTTGTTGGTAATTTTAGTAAACCGTTCGTTCATTCGTATGTTTACGAATTAACGAATATAACGAATTTTGACGAATAACTAATTCGTAACTAAACGAATTGCACATGTCTAGTAATTGATGCCAATAAAGCCTCTTTACTCATCTCATACCTTATTCCCAATCCGTTCATGTATATGCACAGTTTTGAGGTCAGAATTTCTTTAAACCTTTTTAAATATAGTGTCGTGTAACCGTCTGGTCCTGGGCTTTTTCCTGGTGCTGATTCTTTTAATGTCCGGTATATTTCCTCTACTGTTATAGGTGTTTCAAGGGATATCGCTCTTTCCTCTGTTATCCGGGGGATCTTTGCTTTTTTTAAATATGCTTTTATTCTTTCTTTATGCCCCACTTCCCCTAGTCCTCTCTGATTTACTGAGTATAGATGTTCATAGAAGTCTCGAAAGACCATCGCTATATCCTTTTCATTGTAGATCATTTCCCCTTTTTTATTTAGTATTTTTTCTATAAAGTACATTGATTTTTTTTCCTTAACATCCTTGCTAGGCACCTGCTGTTCTTATTCCCCCATTGGTATCTTTCCTTTGAGAATTTGCAAAGATTTTAAACAAACTTCTTTCATTATGGGATATTGTTTGTGGAATTTTGAGGAAAATAATGAATTGAATACATTTTGGAATAAGGCTGTAACATAACAAAATGTGGAAAAAGTGAAAGCGCTGTGAATACTTTCCGGATGCACTGTACATACTTACATTAGTCTAAGCTAATTGCTCATTTTAGGTTTAAGGGACACAGAAAATCAGATTTACTTAACTTACCTACATCCTCCCAGCTGTTAGACTGGTCACCACAGTGTCTTTCCCTTGAGTCCACTAGTCTAAGGACCTGACATCTTTAGGTCCAGTGCAAGATCCAAAGTCATGCATGAGACATGAGGACACTGAGGGACAGTGCACCGCTGGAACGATGCAATAATTTTTGTACACAACAGTGAGAATGACGTGTCCTGCTCCTGCCAATCACATATCCCAGGAGGTTGCGAAGGCCATTCAAAAAGTGAATGAAGGGTGGAGCTGCATTACATTATTGGAGGCTAATCTGTATGAAACCAGAAAAGGCAGCAGGTTGAAGAGAACCAAGATAGCAACACAGGACGCAGGCTGGGGGGAGTGAAGTTCCTCTTTAAGCACTTCAATACCCAGCCATAGTCATATGACGTCCACAGATGGGATCTCCCATCCTGGGTGGGTGTCATATGACGACCTGGGTTTGAGGGGGGATATCTGAATGATGCCTGCAGCTAGAGGCATCATTCAGATATCCTTTTGTTGTGCCGGCGATTCTGTGCACCATAAGAATGATCATAGCGGCGGTTCCGCCGCTTGATCGTTCTTATAGGCGGCGGGAGGAGACATCCCCCCTTCCCCCCCTCCCACCGCCATCCGGTGCTTCTCCGGGCTCTCCCGTGCCATCGGGGACCCGGAGAGAATCGTCCGGCGCCAGTGGTGGGTCACGTGACGAGCATAGAGATGACTGGTGACCAGAAAATACGAAAGAGTGAAAAAATGAAAACATAGAAACAACGAAAATACTGAACAAAGATTCAAAATAACGAAAATCAAAATGAACGAAAACTTCGAAATTACGAATATTCGGAAAACGGAAATCAAAACAACGAAAATACCGAACAAAGATTCAAAATAATGAAAATCAAAATGGAGGCCCGGACACGATGTGATGACGTCACGCCCGGGTCCTCAGATGTAAACAAAGCCGCCATTGCGGCTAGTAAACATGAGATCAGTGAAAAAAATTTCATGATCTCATGCTTTTTAGCCTGGAGGAGAGATGTGGGGTCTTATTGACCCCGCATCTCTCAATAAAGAGGACCTGTCACACACATTCCTATTACAAGGGATGTTTACATTCCTTGTAATAGGAATAAAAGTGATAAAAAAAATAGGTTTAAGTGTAAAAAAAATAAAAATAAAAAAAAATAAAAAAATGTAAACGCCCCTGTCCCCGGTAGCTCGCGATCAGAAGCGAACGCACATGTAAGTCCCGCCCACATATGTAAACGCCGTTCAAACTACATACAGTATGTGAGGTATCGCCGCGTGCGTTAGAACGCGTGCAACAATTCTAGCACTAGACCTCCTCTGTAACTCTAACCTGGCAACCTGTAAAAAAAATTAAATCGTCGCCTATGGAGATTTTTAAGTACCGGAGTTTGGCGCCATTCCATGAGTGTGCGCAATTTTAAAGCGTGACATGTTAGGTATCTTTTTACTCTGCGTAACATCATCTTTCGTATTTTCCCAAAAAATTGGGCTAACTTTACTGTTTTGTTATTTTTTAATTCATGAAACCATTTTTTTCCAAAAAAAAGGTGTTTGAAAAATTATTGCGCAAATATCGTGCAAGAAAAAAAGTTGCAATGACCGTTATTTTATTCCCTAGGGTGTCTGCTAAAAAAACATATATAATGTTTGGGGGTTCTGAGTAATTTTCTAGCAAAAGAATGATGATTTGTACATGTAGGAGAGAAGTGCCAAAATAGGCCCGGTATGGAAGTGGTATAAAAAGCCCTGTATTGAAGTGGTTAAAAAGAAAAGATCTTTATAAATAAGACCAGAGGAAGCCAGCAAGGTTCCAACAGCAACTTTTAACCTTAATTTCTCATGACAGCTATTATATGATTGTTGCTTTGGACAACACAATCATTTATTTACCACAGATATTTATATGCTAGCTTCGTCATGGCTTAGAAGGCTTCCAGTGCCGGTTCCCGCATCGCATAGGACTCGCAGGCAGTTCACACTGCCCTATGCGAACTGCTGTGGGAGTTAATGACACCCCCAGATTGGTTCGCATATCACAGTGTAAACTTTCAAATGATGCAGGAATCGGATCTGTGATACGATTCCAGTGCGGACCAAAAAAAGGGTCCTGCACCATTTTGGCACGAATGCGATGCAAATTCAGCCATACAATCTGTAAAAGTCATAAGACAGATGTCCTGGTTGAAATGGAATGACGCTGCCACCTTTGGAATAAAACGGTCTGAAGGTCTAATGCCTTGTACACTCGAGCGGAATTTCCGTCGGAATAAACTCCGATGGGTTTTTCAGACGGAGTTCCAACGGAATTCCGCTCAAGCTGTCTTGCATACACACGGTCACACAAAAATCCGACCGTCAAGAACGCGGTGATGTAAAACACTACGATGAGCCGAGAAAATTAAGTTCTATGCTTCCGAGCATGTGTTGAATTGTTTCCGAGCATGCGTGGTTTTTAGTCCATCAGGAATTGCATCCAGACGGATGGAAATTCCGATAGAATTTTTTTTCATCGGAAAAATAGTGAACATTCGGAATTTCCGACGGAAAAAGTCCGATGGGACATACACACGGTCGGAATATCCGATGAAAAAATTCCGTCTGACTTTTTCTATCGGAAATTCCGAGCGTGTGTACGCGGCATTAGAACCACTCTGTCGGGGTAAAAGACCAGGTAGGGTTCCGTTATCATCAATTCTTGCAATTCTTGCAGAGACTTACAATCAAGGTGAACCACATGCCTTAGATGTAAAATCTGCTATTAGCGCTTATCTGGTGGCTACAATCTCCTTTAGGAAGATGGACAACCTCATGGGACCAGAAAAGGGCAGATAGCAACACCATGCACAATTGCATCATGGCAAGTCAAGTCCATTAGAAAAGCATACTCAATTCAACAACTTCCAGTACCTGAGGGCATTAAAGCTCACTCAACTAGGGCAGTGGCAATTTCATGGGCTGCATATTGCAGGGTTTCCCCAGAGATGATATGCAAAGCAGCTACCTGGTCATCCAGAAATACATTTATGTTACACTATAAAGTGGATTTTGCTCAATTAACAACGGTCGAGCACTTCAAGCGAACTCTTCAACTACATGCAGGGCCGGCCGAAGACATTGTGCTGCCTGGGCCCAGGAATAAAATACTGCCCCCCCCAGAAAAAAAAATCCACCAAAAGGCCCCCACATTCATTATTTTATATCATGACAATTAAAACCAAAATTTAATTTATCAGGAAGTCAGATTTACGTGCAACAGTGGTGGTGCAGTTCAGACAGAGGTAACGGCGGTGGTGGTGAGGAGGGGGTGGGCGTTGGGTTTAGACACAGCAGGTAGGGGTGGTAGAGAGAGGGTTAGACACAGGCAGGGGTGGTAGGGGGATAGACACAGGCAGGGGTGGTAGGGAGGGGGTTAGACACAGGCAGGGGTGGTGGGGGGGTTAGACACAGACAGGGGTGGTAAGGAGGGGGTTAGACACAGGCAGGGGTGGTGGGGAGGGGGTTAGACACAGGCTGGGGTGGTAGGGGGGGTTAGACACAGGCAGGGGTGGTAGGGGGTTAATCACAGGCAGGGGTGGTAGGGAGGGGTTAGACACGGGCAGGGGGGTTAGACACAGGCAGGGGTGGTAGGGGGGTTAGACACAGGCAGGGGTGGCAGGGAGGGGTTAGACACAGGCAGGGGTGGTTACACACAGGCAGGCGTGGTAGGGGGCTTAGACACAGGCAGGGGTGGTGGAGATGACATTAGTTTCGCTGGCACTTACTTTCTCTCAGCATCAGCCATGCCTCCAGCGGTTCCACTTTCATTATGGGGTCTCTGCTCAGCTAAAGCTCCTCCCACTTCACACTATTTGCCGTCAGCCTGTCAGCTGACTTTCTCTTGTCAGCAGCAAAGGGGGTGGGGGAGCCACAGAGAGGATGGGCGGGTGGCCAGCTGTGCGGGTATGGCAGCGAGTGCTCTGCCATTACCTCTAATAGCAGCGGCACCGGGCCATCCACACAGTGGGATAATGAGCGCTGAGGAGCGGGGCAGAGCGATCAGCAGGCCCGGATTTACTCCCTTTGCCGCCCCAAGGCCGGGGCCTTCAATATCAGCGTAGCCACTGTACCAATCAAACGCAGCCACTGTGCATATCAAACGCAGCCACTGTGCCCATCAAGCGTAGCCACTGTACCAATCAAACGCAGCCACTGTGCATATCAAACGCAGCCACTGTGCATATCAAACGCAGCCACTGTGCCCATCAAGCGTAGCCACTGTGCCCATCAAACGCAGCCACTGTGCCCATCAAACGCAGCCACTGTGCCCATCAAACGCAGCCACTGTGCCCATCAAACGCAGCCACTGTGCCAATCAAACGCAGCCACTGTGCCCATCAAACGCAGCTTATGTACCCATCAATAGCCCCGCTCATTAAACAGTCCACATTCAGTGAAAGTTAATGCACTGCAAAGTTTGTAGTAGATGAACTTTCACTGAATGTGGACTGTTTAATGAACTTGTTGCACAAATCACTGTATTACACTTTATTAATGATATCTATGGCTATGCATATTTATAATTTATTTAATCCATATTAAGCACTATATTTGATGCCTGGCACACACACACAATCGCACATGATGATGACTTAAAAGTTTTAAGCCATCATCATGTGCGATTGTGCGTGTGTGCCAGGCATCAAATATAGTGCTCAATATGGATTAAATAAATTATAAATAGGCATAGCCATAGATATCATTAATAAAGTGTAATACAGTGATTTTTGCAACAGCTGTTCACAAATCACTTTATTACACTTTATTTATGCTATGGCTATGAATATTTATTGAATCCACTGAGCATTATCAAGAAGTAGTACCTGGCTGGTGCTTTTCTTGGTGCTGCTGCTGGGGGTTCCCCATCGGGCCGCCATACATTCTTTCTCCCGTCCTCTCATCTCCTCTTCACCTCACTTAATATTCCCCGCTCAGGGGGGGAGGAGGTGATGGCGCGCAGAGGAAAGGTAGGCGGAGCATTAGGCTCCGCTTCCGCCACTCTGGCCAGTCATCGGCCGTCATGGGGGTGCCTGTCACTCCCCACCCCAGGCCAAGTAGGATCAGTAGCATTTGCTGTGCCGGCGCCACGCTCCAGCAGGCCGGCCGCGGCGCTGGGAGCTACATTAGTGCAGGAGGCGGCCACGGGAGGACGGGCGGCGCCGCCCCTTCACTCAGTGCCGCCCCGAGGCCTGGCCTCAGTGGCCTTGTGAGAAATCCGGCCCTGGCGATCAGGCGGGACCACTGTCTTCTTGGGCATCAATGTGCCACCCCTCAGAACCTGCTGCCCGGGACCAATGGTCCCACCGGGTCCCATGGTAGGGCTGGCCCTGACTACATGTTAATAAATAAATAAATATAATTTTCTTGCACCCACCGACTGGCAAGTTTTTTCTGTAATTTTCCTTCCCTGATGCTTCATGGCAGCACACAACATCCCGCCCTTTCTTAGGTGATAGATACAGAGAATGAAGCGGGGCGTCTATCTTTCAAATTTATAGCTAACCAATCCTGTCAGGTTGTGGGGGTGGAGTCACAACCCAGTGTGTGCTGCCATGAAGATGCGTCAGGAAAGGAAAATTACAGAAAGGTAATTATACAATTTTTCGTTTTTCAGCTATATTCAAAACTGATATTAGATGTACTGCAAGGTATTTGATTTGTTGAAAACATGACTGTGTAAAATGGGGGTATTTTATATCTGCCTACATAGTTTTTTTTTGCAATTTGATGACCATCTCCGCAAGCACTTTTTAAGAGTTTTGGTAGTATTTGTCAATTTTTAAGACACAGGAAAACATACAGCGTATTCAAAATCCTTTTATTTTGCAGTTTTTTCATTATGTTGCTGCAAAGAGCTTCACTCAGTGGTACTGGGTGAAAGTAAAGTGGTATAATAATTACTGAAGTTTCATTAAGCATTTCATCTACATTCCAAGTACAATTACAAGTAATCACAGAATAACTGAAGGTTAACAAGATAAGGTTTTATTTGTAGAAAGACTGCATGTGAGTGACATTCCTGTCTATATGACCTTCATTGAGAAGGACTTTTCATTTTGTAAAAACAGAAAATTAACTTGTAAATCCTTTCTCTCTAACGTTCTCAGATGTCATAATTACCAACATTTCAGGGAAAGGGACACAGTCAGTCCTCGTCCAACATCAGTACCTGACCTCACAAATGCTTCTGAAAGAATGGTCAAACTGTCCCATAGCCACACTCATGTACCCTGTGGACAGCCTTCCCAGAAGAGTTGAAGCTTGTATAGCTGCAAAGGGTGGGCCAAATTAATATGAAACCCTATGGACCGAGACTGGGATGCCATTAAAGTGTGCGTGGAAAGCCAAGCGTCCCAATACTTTTGGTAATATAGTGTATATATGTGTGTGTATTTATATGTGTATGTGTTGTGTACAGTTGTGCTCAAAAGTTTGCATACCCTGGCAGAAATTGTGACATTTTGGTATTTATATTAATAATATGTCTAATCAAACCAAAAAATTGTCTTTACTCAAGGATAGTGATCACATGAAGCCATTTATTATCTCACAGTTTTTTTGATCCTTTTAAAATACTAATGATAATAACAGAAATCACCCAAATGGCACTGATCAAATGTTTACATACCCTTGAATATTTGGCCTTGGTACAGACACAGAAGGTGGCACACATAGGTTAAAATGGCAATTAAAGGCTTTTTAAATTGAAATTAGTGTCTGGGTATAAATAGCCAATGAGTTTGTTAGCTCTCACATGGATGCACTAAGCAGGCTAGATACTAAGCCATGGTGAGCAGAAAAGAACAGTGAAAAGACCTGCGTAACAAGGTCATGAAACTTTACAAAGTTGGAAAAGGATAAAAAAGATATCCAAAGCCTTGAATATGCCAGTCAGTACTGTTCAATCATTTAAAAGGAAGTGGAAAATTTGGGGATCACTTGATACCAAGCCAAGGTCAGGTAGATCAAGAAAGATTTCATCCACAACTGCAACAGGAATTGTTTGGGATACAAAGAAAAACCCACAGGTAACCTTCGGAGAAATACAGGCTGCTCTGGAAAAAGAGGGTTCGGTTGTTTTTAAGGAGCACAATATGATGATACTTGAACAAAAAAAAGCTGCATGGTCAAGTTGCCAGAAAGAAACCTTTAAAGCACAAGTTCCACAAAAAAGCCTGGTTACAATATGCCCAACAACACCTTGACATGCCTCATTGGCTTTTTTGTTTCATTGGCGCAGTAAAGGCTTCCTTCTGGCAGCTCAACCATGCAGCTCTTTTTTGTTCAAGTATCGGTGAATTGTGTTCCTTAAAAACAACCACACCGTATTTTTGGAGAGCAGCCTGTATTTCTCCTGAGGTTACCTGTGGGTTTTTCTTTGTATCCTGGGCAATTCTTCTGCAAGTTGTGGCTGCAATCTTTCTTGGTCTACCTGACCTTGACTTGGGATCAAAGGAGCCCTGAATTTTCCACTTCTTAATACGGAATTAAACAGTACTGACTGCCATATTCAAGGCTTTGGGTATCTTTTTATATTCTTTACAATCTTTATAAAGTTTCATTATTTTGTTACACAGGTCTTTTGACTGTTCTTTTTTACCTCCTCATGGCTCAGTGTCTAGCCTGCTTAGGGCATCCAAGTGACAGCTAACAAACTCATTGACTATTTATACACAGACACTAATTGTGATTTAAAAAGCCACAAATGTGGGAAATTAACCTTTAATTGCAATTTTAACCTGTGTGTGCCACCTTCTGTGTCTGTATCAAGGCCAAACATTCCAGGGTATGTAAACTTTTGATCAGAACCATTTGGGTGATTTCTGTTATCGATATGATTTTAAAAGGAGCCAGAAAATGATAAGAAATGGCTTCATGTGATCACTATCTTGCATAAAAGACAGTTTTTTGGCATGATTAGTCATATTTTCAATATAAATGCCAAAATTGCTGCCAGGGTATGTGTGTATATGTATATATATTGTGACAGCAGGAAGGTAAAGTCACCTGGTTGCATCCAGGGGGGTAGATATATTTCGCCCAGATTCAGGCTTTACGCCGATTTGTACAACTAGGTGGAGAGTTGTATAAGGCTAGTGTGCTCATGGATGACTCATACCTCTAGGGAGAGGGCTGGGCGTCGTGCAGACAGGGAGTTGATGAGACCAGCTGAACCTTGTCAGCTCATTTAGGCCTCTATAAGAAAGCCCAGCTTCATTAGATGTTAGCTCATGCCTGGAACCAGACCTGTGTGGACTGTCTAGGGAGAGTGAACCCCTGTGCGGTGAGAGAAAGCCTGTGTGGCTATATTTTGCTTGGACATTTAAAACCAGGGACTAGGACAGCACTAGGCTGATCCCAGTTGTTAGTTAGGAAACCTGTATGTTTAGTCAGAGGTCAAGTTGACCAGGATTTATTTTGTTTATGTTTTTTTTGCCTTGCTGTGTTTTTGTCACTGTAAATAGAAAATAAACCGCACCTTTTTGATTTTGAAAACCACAACCTCCGTCTGCTGGGCCTGTTTTTGGGTGGGGAGCCCATCCCGGGGGTCACACATACCCGCTGCCGAGCTAACCCCCTCACAGTTGGTGGAGAACCAGTGGCAGTTTTTTTTTAAGCCAGCATGGAGGAGATACTGAAACAGCTGGCTCTAGCAAATGCCAATCAACAGCAGACAAATGCAGGTTTGCAAAGGAGCCTTGCAGCCCAGCAGCAAGCTCATCAACAGAGCCTTGCAACTTTACAACAGAGTCTGGAGGCTCAGCAACAAGCCCAACAGCAATCTGAGGCCCGCTTCATAGACCTGTTGCAGAAGCAAGAGCAGAGACTACAACAACAGATGGAAGCAGTAATGCAGCAACGTCCGCAGACCAGTGAGGAAAGCCGTCCCACTAATACCGCGTCCTTTGGGGTGAGTCGTTTATTGACAAAAATGACTGGAGAGGATGATCCAGAGGTATTTTTGACCACATTTGAAAGGACCGCTGAAAGAGAAAAGTGGCCTGAGGAGCAGTGGGCTGGACTAGTGGCTCCTCTGTTAACTGGTGAATCGCAGAAAGCTTACTATGACCTAGAGCCTAACCAAGCAAAAGACTATGTGATGCTAAAAGCTGAAATATTGGCAAGGCTGGGTGTCACCCTGGCTGTCCGGGCTCAGCGTGTGCATAACTGGACTTTCCAGCTTGGAAAACCCCCCAGGTCTCAAATGTATGATCTCATTCACCTGAGCAGAAAGTGGCTACAGCCAGAGACTTTGTCCGCACCAAAGATTGTGGAACGTGTTGTAATGGATCGGTTTTTGAGAGCTCTTCCTACTGCCATCCAAAAGTGGGTAAGCCATGGAGACCCAGAGACGGCCGATGGTCTGGTGGATCGTGTGGAGAAATACTTGGCTACAGAGAACCTGACGGCCTCTTCCAGAGACACTCGGACTTTCCACCCTAAGACCAGACCATCCCCAGGGGCGGATAAGAGGATTCCAAGGGGTGAGGGTGGAGAGAGTGAGAGGGTGGGAGCTCTACCCCAAGTTTGGCGAGAACAGCCTGGGAAATCAGCGGCTCAAGAGGCCGCAAGAAGGATCGTTTGCTACCGCTGCCGGCAAGCGGGACATATTGCAGCAAATTGCCCGGTTGTGGAGGAACCCATGCAGTGTGACTTTCTGACGGGCAGACGTCAGTCGCTGTGTGCGACAGTCGCATGCACTGCCATTCGGGGAACTGAGAAACATTTATGCAAAATGTGTATTAATGGTAGAAATGTTGTGGTATTGCTGGATTCAGGTAGCCTTGTGACCCTGATAAAGGCTGAGTTAGTTAAAACAGAGGTCTCTGGGAATAGCAAGGTAGCCGTTATTTGTGTGCATGGGGACACCCGAGAGTATCCAGTGACTACAGTGTGTTTCGAGACCCCCAAAGGTACCCTCTCTCATCCAGTGGGCTTAGTATCTCAGTTACCGCATGACGCCATTGTGGGAAGGGATTTTCCGAAGTTCTGGGAACTGTGGGATGATCCTGAGCCCCCCACTGGTGCCCCTATGTACCAGGAATGTGATAGCCAGAACTCCCCTGAGAGTGGTGAGGACTCTCCGGAATTTCCCTTGTCAGTATTGGCAGGGGAGACTCAAGAAACTGGAGAGGAGCCCACCTCCTCAGACGAAAACCTACCGTCTGTGGAGTTTTCTGATCTTGAGGTTCACAGGGAAAACTTTGCCACAGAACAGTTGAAAGACCCCGCCCTAATAAAGGCACGGGAAAACGTAGTGAAAATAGATGGCGAGTTAGTGAACCCAGATAATACCGGCACTTACCCATACTTCAGCGTAGAGAAGGACCTACTGTATCGGGTGGCAAAAAGGGCAGAAGAAACCGTTGAGCAGCTTGTGGTGCCCAAACCTTACAGGAAGTTGGTGTTGGAGTTGGCCCATGGGCACATTCTTGGAGGTCATCTGGGGACAGAGAAAACCCGAGAGAGGGTATTACAGAGATTCTATTGGCCTGGGGTGATGAAGGACATAGAAAATTATTGTTCCTCCTGCCCTGTGTGTCAGAGGTCGGCCCCGATGCCACATTTCCGTAGCCCGCTGGTCCCTCTACCCATCATTGAGGTCCCGTTTGAGAGAATCGCAATGGATTTGGTAGGTCCTATAATCAAGTCCGCTAGGGGGCACCAGTACATATTGGTTATAATGGACTATGCCACCCGTTATCCAGAAGCGATCCCTCTCAGAAATACCTCGGCCAAAACCATAGCCAAAGAGCTATCTCTTGTTTTTAGCCGGGTGGGTATTTGTAAAGAACTGCTTACGGACCAAGGTACACCCTTTATGTCCCGGGTTATGAAAGAGCTGTGTAAATTGTTCAAAGTGACGCAATTGCGTACATCTGTGTATCACCCCCAAACCGATGGGCTGGTTGAAAGATTCAACAAAACCCTAAAACAAATGTTGAAGAAAGTGGTGGATAGAGATGGAAGGGATTGGGACTGTCTACTTCCTTATTTGATGTTTGCTATTAGGGAGGTGCCCCAATCCTCTACGGGATTCTCCCCCTTTGAGTTACTGTATGGGAGACACCCAAGAGGGCTGTTGGATATTGCCAAGGAAACTTGGGAAAGTGAGAGTTCTCCCCACAGGAGTGTGATTGAGCATGTCGCCCTGATGCAAGATCGAATTGCACAGGTAATGCCCATCGTGAAGGAACATTTGGCCCAAGCGCAGTTGGCACAGCAGAGAGTGTACAACCGTGGAGCCAAGACCCGTACCTTTTCCCCGGGGGATAGGATATTGGTACTTGTCCCTACGGTTGAAAGTAAATTCCTTGCCAAATGGCAAGGCCCCTACGAGATAATGGAAAAAGTGAGCGAAGTGAATTACAAGGTCAGACAACCAGGAAGGCGAAAGCCCGAACAGATCTATCACGTTAATCTGTTGAAAGCCTGGAGGGATAGAGAGTCCCTAGTCGCAGACACTTGGTCACCAGCTCAAACTGGTTGCGTGATTCCTGAGGTTGGAATCGCAGCCACCTTGTCACAACCCCAACAACAGGAGGTTAAGGAGTTTGTGCTTCGCAACAAGGAGGTATTCTCTGAGCTGCCGGGACAAACATCTGGGGTAGAGCATGACATTATTACCCCGCCCGGTGAAAGGGTGAAGTTAAAACCCTATCGGATCCCAGAGGCCCGACGGGAGGCAATACGGGAGGAAGTACAGAAAATGCTGAACTTAGGGGTGATAGAGGAGTCCCAAAGTGATTGGTCTAGTCCCATCGTGTTGGTGCCTAAACCGGATGGGAGCTGGCGATTTTGTAACGATTTTCGTCAGTTGAACAAAGTTACAAAATTTGACACCTACCCCATGCCACGTATAGATGAGTTGATCGACCGGCTGGGAACAGCCCGATACATGACGACTCTTGACCTCACAAAAGGGTATTGGCAAATCCCCCTGGCCAAGTCGGCCAAAGAGAAAACCGCATTTGTAACCCCAGACGGGGCGTTCCAATATAAAAGAATGCCGTTCGGGTTACAGAATGCGCCGGCCACATTCCAGCGGAAAATGGACCAGATGCTGAGGCCCCATCGGAAGTATGCTGCGGCTTACCTGGATGACGTAATTGTCCATAGCACAGATTGGGCCTCACATCTGCCAAAAGTGCAAGCAGTCCTGGACTCTGTTCGGGAAGCAGGGTTTACGGCTAACCCCAAGAAGTGTACCATTGGGCAGGAGGAGGCCAAATATCTTGGGTACACCATTGGGAGGGGAGTAATAAAACCCCAACTCAACAAAGTCGAGGCCATCCAGAGTTGGCCACGTCCCAACAGCAAGAAGCAGGTACGAGCCTTTCTGGGAATCGCTGGGTATTATCGGCGATTCATTCCCCACTTTGCTTCTAAGGCTGTGCCCCTAACCAACCTGACGAAGGGGAAAGGGTCGGTCATGATTAAATGGACCCCCGAGGCTGAGGCAGCATTCCAATTCTTGAAACAAGCCTTATGTAGCCAGCCAGTGTTGTACTCACCCGACTTCTCTAGAGACTTTGTCGTACAAAGTGATGCGTCAGATGTGGGGTTAGGAGCAGTATTGTCCCAGGTCTGGAACGGGGAAGAGCACCCAGTCATTTACCTCAGCAGGAAGTTGAAGTCCCATGAGGTAAATTACGCCACCGTTGAAAAGGAGTGTTTAGCGGTGAAGTGGGCTCTAGATTCCCTTCGGTACTACCTGCTAGGTAGGCACTTTGACATGGTTACGGATCACGCTCCGTTAAAGTGGATGGCTCAAAACAAGGAAACAAATAGAAGAGTGAATAGGTGGTTCCTGGCCCTCCAGGAATTCAACTTCACAGTAAAGCATCGCCCTGGCGTTCAAATGGGGAATGTGGATGCTTTGTCTCGAGTACATGAATGCCTGATTGCTGGTGTTCCAACCCCGAGGTTAAAACAAGAGGGGGGGGTATGTGACAGCAGGAAGGTAAAGTCACCTGGTTGCATCCAGGGGGGTAGATATATTTCGCCCAGATTCAGGCTTTACGCCGATTTGTACAACTAGGTGGAGAGTTGTATAAGGCTAGTGTGCTCATGGATGACTCATACCTCTAGGGAGAGGGCTGGGCGTCGTGCAGACAGGGAGTTGATGAGACCAGCTGAACCTTGTCAGCTCATTTAGGCCTCTATAAGAAAGCCCAGCTTCATTAGATGTTAGCTCATGCCTGGAACCAGACCTGTGTGGACTGTCTAGGGAGAGTGAACCCCTGTGCGGTGAGAGAAAGCCTGTGTGGCTATATTTTGCTTGGACATTTAAAACCAGGGACTAGGACAGCACTAGGCTGATCCCAGTTGTTAGTTAGGAAACCTGTATGTTTAGTCAGAGGTCAAGTTGACCAGGATTTATTTTGTTTATGTTTTTTTTGCCTTGCTGTGTTTTTGTCACTGTAAATAGAAAATAAACCGCACCTTTTTGATTTTGAAAACCACAACCTCCGTCTGCTGGGCCTGTTTTTGGGTGGGGAGCCCATCCCGGGGGTCACACATACCCGCTGCCGAGCTAACCCCCTCACAATATATATATATATATATATAAAATTATTATTATTATTATTTTTAATAGCAAACTTAACCACTTGACCACTGGGCACTTAAACCCCCTTAATAACCAGACCAATTTTCAGCTTTCGGTGCTCTCACATTTTGAATGACAATTACTCAGTCATACAACACTGTACC
This sequence comes from Rana muscosa, assembly GCA_029206835.1. Lineage (NCBI taxonomy): Eukaryota > Metazoa > Chordata > Amphibia > Anura > Ranidae > Rana > Rana muscosa. The sequence continues at coordinate 638,256,673 of CM055116.1, forward strand.
CATATGAAATTTTTGTCCTTTTTTTCACACAAATAGAGCTTTCTTTTGGTGGTATTTAATCACTGTTGGGTTTTTTATTTTTTGCGCTATAAGAGAAAAAAGACTGAAAATTTTGTAAAAAAATGATTTTTTTTTTCGTTTCTGTTATAAAATTTTGCAAATTACTATTTTTTCTTCATAAATTTTGGCCAAAATTTATACTGCTACATATCTTTGGTAAAAATAAGTACAAATTGGTGGATATTATTTGGTCTTTGTGAAAGTTATAGAGTCCACAAGCTATGGTGCCAATATCTGAAAATTGATCACACCTGAAGTACTGACGGCCGATCTCATTTCTTGAGACCCTAACATGCCAGATAAGTACAAATACCCCCCAAATAACCCCTTTTTGGAAAGAAGACATTCCAAGGTATTCAGAAAGAGGCATTGTGAGTTTTTTGAAGTTGTCATTTTTTCCCACAATTCTTTGCAAAATCAAGATTTTTTTTATTCTCTTTTTTTTTTTCACAAAATTGTCATATTAGCAGGTTATTTCTCACACACAGCATATGCATTCCACAAATTACACCCCAAAACACATTCTGCTATTACTCCCGAGTATGGCGATACCACATGTGTGAGACTTTTACACAGCGTGACCACATAGAGAGGCCCAACATGCAGGGAGCCCCTTCAGGCGTTCTGGAGCACCCAGGCCAATTCTGACATTTCTCTCCTACATGTAAACATCATCATTTATTTGCTAGAAAATTACATAGAACCCCAAAACATTATATATGTTTTTTTAGCAAAGACCTTAGAGAATATAATGGTGGTTGTTGCAACTTTTTATCTCGCACGATATTTGCGCAGCAATTTTTTAAACGCGTTTTTTACGGAAAACAAATGTTTTGTGCTTAAAAAAAAAAAAACAGTAAAGTTAGCCCAATGTTTTTGCATAATGTGAAAGATGAAGTTACGCCGAGTAAATAGATACCTAACATGTCGCCCTTAAAAATTGAACACACTCGTGGAATGGCGCCAAACTTCGCTACTTAAAAAATCCCCATAGGCGACGCTTTAAATATTTTTACTGGTTACATGTTTTGAGTTACAGAGGAGGTCTAGGGCCAAAATGATTGCTCTCGCTCTAACGTTCGCAGAGATACCTCACATGTGTGGTTTGAAAACCGTTTTCATATGTGGGCGGGACTTACGTATGCGTTCGCTTCTGTATGCGAGCTCACGGGGACAGGGGCGCTTTAAAAAAAAAAAAAATTTATTCTTCATTTTACTTTATTTATTTTAGTTTGACATGTTTTTCCGCCCTTAACATTTTTTTGATCACTTTTATACCTATTACAAGGAACGTAAACATCCCTTGTAATAGGAATATGGCATGACAGGTCCTCTTTACAGTGAGATATGGGGGGGGGGGGGGGGTGTCAATAAGACCCCACATCTCACCTCTAGGCTGGGAAGCCTGAAAAAAAAAAAAAAAAAAAACAACAATCCTGGCTTTGATCGTAGCGGTGAGTCGGTAGAAGCACCGGAGGGCGGCGGGGGGGGGGGGACATCCCCTCTCGCCTCCCGTAAGAATGATCAAGCGGCGGAACAGCCGCTATGATTGTTCTTATGGTGTAGGGAATCGCCGGCTGAAAAAGCTGATATCTGAATGATGCCTGTAGCTGCTCCCATCATTCAGATATCCCCGCACAAAGTCAAGGACGTCATATGACGGCCGGAGGGCGGGAAGTGGTTATTGCAGAGTATTGCCGGGCATTGCGGAGTATTGCCGGGCATTGCGGAGTATTGCCGGGCATTGCGGAGTATTGCAGGGCATTGCGGAGTATTGCGGACTATGGCAGGGTATTGCGGACTATGGCAGGGTATTGCGGTGTATGGCAGGGTATTGCGGTGTATGGCAGGGTATTGCACGGGTATTGCACAGGGTATTGTGGAGGGTATTGCACAGGGTATTGTGGAGGGTATTGCAGAGTATTGTGGAGGGTATTGCAGAGTATTGTGGAGGGTATTGCAGAGTATTGTGGCGGGTATTGCAGAGTATTGTGCAGGGTATTGCAGAGTATTGTGCAGGGTATTGCAGAGTATTGTGCAGGGTATTGCGCAGGGTATTGCAGAGTATTGTGCAGGGTATTGCAGAGTATTGTGCAGAGTATTTTGCAGGGTATTGCAGAGTATTGTGCAGGGTATTGCAGAGTATTGTGCAGGGTATTGCAGAGTATTGTGCAGGGTATTGCAGAGTATTGTGCAGGGTATTGCACAGTATTGTGCAGGGTATTGCACAGTATTGCACCAGGGTATTGCAGAGTATTGCACCAGGGTATTGCAGAGTATTGCACCAGGGTATTGCAGAGTATTGCACCAGGGTATTGCAGAGTATTGCACCAGGGTATTGCAGAGTATTTCGCAGGGTATTGCAGAGTATTTCGCAGGGTATTGCAGAGTATTGCACCAGGGTATTGCACCAGGGTATTGCAGAGTATTGCACCAGGGTATTGCAGAGTATTGCACCAGGGTATTGCAGAGTATTGCACCAGGGTATTTTGCAGAGTATTGGCAGGGTGTATTGCAGAGTATTGGCAGGGTATAGCACAGGGATGGCTGAGCAGGGATGGATGGATGGATGGATCTGTGACTGCAATTGTCACAGATCCAGCCCACAGTGCTGCTGCTGCCATCCGCTCCCTCCCCCTCCCCTCTCACACTGTACCGATCGGTACAGAGAGGGGAGGGAGGAACCGGCGTCATCAAATGACGCCGGTCTGTTTACAAGTGATTGCTCCGTCATTGGACGGAGCGATCACGTGGTAAACGGCCGCTATCAGCGGCGATTTACCGCGGTCACGGAGTTTCCCATGTGCGCGCCCCAGGGGGCGCGCGGGAGCGCGATTCTGGGAGGACGTTATATAACGTCCTCCCAGAGTTAAGCAACCACCTTGTCGACGTTATTTGTCGGCAGGTGGTTGTTAAGTGGTTAATATACTTACCTTACCTGCTCTGTGCAAAAAATAAATGGATAAAATCAATAAACTTTTAAATTGGCATACAAATATATATTTGAAACCTTTAAATCTTTATTATTTTGTGGAAATAACTTGGTGTGGGTGAATTTGTGCCAGTCACAGTGTGTGTCACACCCCTCCAGCCTGTGTCTTAGAATAAGAGTGAAGTGAAGCCTCCAACAATCTGCATGTAATATCCCGCCCCCATTGTGTTTAGCTGGTTAGTGGGCATGGAGGAGAAGGGAAGGAGTGGGCTGTCATTTACCAGAGTGTATATGCCCACATGTGTGACTGTAAAGTCACATGGGCTGCTCAGATATGATCAGGGAATGAATGGTTAGCAAAACACACCGAAAACTGAGCATGTGCAGATTTGCCACCACAGCTGCAAAATCCCTAGCTGATCTAAGGGCACAAACAGAAAGGGGAGATAGAGAATGGCAGGATCAACCAGGTTTTTTGCCGAATACAGAAACTGAATCTCATAGTGACTGAGTGAGTATGAACAGCATTAAATACAGAATTTGATAGTTGTGAGGTTTTTTAGTTGTTGATAGTTGTGATACACAGAATTTGATAGTCGTGAGGATTAGACATTGGGATATTAGTGCTCAGTAGGGTAGACAAAGGGGACATTGGTTCTCAGTGGAGGGAAGAGGGGGCATTTGCACACCATGGGGTGGATGGGGGGGTGGGCAGTGGTTCGGGGGCGGGGGGGTGATGTTCAGTTGGATGAATATCGGTCTGTGTTCGGGGCCATACACCTGCATCCACACACCTTTTCAATTTAGGGACAGCGGCTGCTGCATCCCCATAGCATAACGTAGGCTCCAGGTCCAGCACAATAAAAGAAAAGAAAAACACTGATTCACACTGTACAGGCCACAGCACCTATCTGATTGAGCCCCATGACGTTATTCACACACAAAGCTTTTTTAATTAACTCAGTACAGTTTTTATCTTTTAGATTTAGCAGGAACTTTGTAAGTTATGTTTCTATCTGCTTATAATGATTTTAGTGTCTTTTTAGCAAAAATATTGTTTTGATATTTGGGGGGAGACCCTGTCAGGTAGCTGATTCCTGTCTTCCACCCTGCTGACCCCTGTACACTACCCTACTGAATCCCATTCTGTACCCTGCTGATTCCTGTCCTACACCCTACTAACCACTATCCTCTGCCCTACTAACCGCTTGTACACTGCCCTACCAATTACTCTACACTTCCCTGCTGACCTCCCATCTTTTGCCCTTCTTATGCCCTGTACACTGCCCTGCTGCTCCCGTGTCCTCTACCTAGCTGGCCCCTGTACATTGCCCTATAAACTAAGAGCCTCTCTACACTGCCTACAAACTGCTAACCTTATCCTCTGCCCTGATGACCTCCTGTCTCCTGTACAATGCTCTGCTGACCTCCCAACCTCTGCCTCCCTGACATTTCTCCCTGCTCCCCCACATTAGACAGGCTAGATCCGGCTCTGATATATATATATATATATATATATGTGTGTAGAATAGGAAATAAATATTGCGCTAGTCTCAAAACAAAATGAAAATAAAAGGACGGTGAAGCTGCTACATAAAATATGACTAATATTAGATGTATGTGAGTAAAAATGTAGCGCTAGCAATGAAAGAGAGGCCAAAGAATTGGTCTCAAGGTGAAAGTAAATGTGGATATAAAACCACAACAATAAAGTGAGTCCACAAAATGTCCATACAGTACACGTATTCGTGATAGGAAAAAATATTTGAAGCCACACGTGAAACAATATGGGTCATCACAACTTCTGAAGATGAAGAGAGGTAGAATACCCTTTCCAGAACAGGTGGATCTGCGGGTTTAAGGCAGATCAAAAAGGCGCTGAAAAGACTCAGTGGTGGTTCACTTCTACTTGTCTGAAGGCTGGATCACACGAATCTCTGAAGAAAACTCCCCGGCAGGTTCCCCGAATTGGAAGCAGACTCAGGATTCGAAAACGATCTCCATAGACATCAGATAGGACAGAAACCACCTTGAATTAGGAAGTTCTTTCCGAAGTAGCAATCGCACATAGGGAGAGAGCTTCAACTCAATCGATCAACCATAGGAAAAAATTTAAAGAAATGCTCCGATAGTGCAGGTCAATGCAGGTTTATTAAAACCAACAAAGTAAAAGTGATCACATAAGCATAAAAAACATTAAAAAGGGCAGTGAGTAGAGTGGTGAGCAAGTCTGACGCATTTCATACTAATGTACTTCAACAGGGGCATCAACCAACTCCTTCCACTGCCAAACATTTATAATAAACACTCATGATCTAACACAATAATTAGCCAATCAGAGAGATTATTGATAACAACATGGGATTGGAGAAAAACGTCACCTGATCATTGGTGGGCGGTCATCTCCAATAGCCAACCAATCATGATCGCTCAAAGTAACAACTTCCCAGGGAGCGACAAACAAGAGGCCAGACAAACAAACGAACAAAACTGCTGCCCAATGAACGACTCCAAAAAAGCCCAAAATAAAAAAGAGGGGGGGACATGCGGCGGTAAACGCTCACCTATCCATCCCAGTGACTCATTGGCAGGGCTAAAGGTTAGACTGGACAACCTCCAATGGCAGACATCATACTGGTCCGCAAGGTGAGAAACAGGAGGGTGTGCGGCGGTAAACGCCCACACATCCATCCTTAATAACTAACCAGCGGAGCTAATAATATATATCAGAGTGATCTGTGAGCTGATCGCACCACAGTTATGCCATTATTCCATCTAACTTTCACACTTACCGTCACAATGGTGCCCGCCGCGGTCTAGGTGTAATACCTATGTAATAAACACGGCAAGCATAATAAAACCACACCAGGAAGTACCTTGCACCAGAGCGAGGCCTGAGCCGCATAGGTCCCTCCCATCTTTCCAGGATGGGCAGGAACCCAGTCCATGATGTGTGACGATGACGCACATAGCCAGGAGTAGGCATGCGCAGACTGCGTGCACGTCGAGCGGCACGTGACCTAGTGACGCACACTGGCGTCGCAAACATCACATAATCACGGGGCGCTGGATGGAACACCAGGGAGTAAGAAAAATAAAACCAACAGCCCGAAAATACTAACAAAAATATTTGGCATGGGGGAAGCATTAATCTCAACTCCACCATCCATAAAATTAGCATTTATTATAATCAGCTGTGCACTGAACCTGCCAATATCAACTGGATGGCTGATGTGCTAAAGCTGCAACATCAGTGCCATCTAGTGGATAAAAGGAAGTAAACACTATTCCTGTTAATGAAACTTATGATAAAATGTAAATAATTGTAGGATATAATACCTGCATATATAAAGGTGATGCTCACCACTCTACTCACTGCCCTTTTTAATGTTTTTTATGCTTATGTGATCACTTTTACTTTGTTGGTTTTAATAAACCTGCATTGACCTGCACTATCGGAGCATTTCTTTCAATTTTTTCCTATGGTTGGTCGATTGAGTTGAAGCTCTCTTCCTATGTGCGATTGCTACTTCAGAAAGAACTTCCTGATTCAAGGTGGTTTCTGTCCTATCTGATGTCTATGGAGATCGTTTTCGAATCCTGAGTCTGCTTCCAAGTCTGGGAACCTGCCGGGGAGTTTTCATCGGAGATTTGTGTGATCCAGCCTTTAGACAAGTAGAAGTGAACCGCCACTGAGTCTTTTCAACGCCTTTTTGATCTGCCTTAAACCCGCAGATCCACCTGTTCTGGTAAGGGTATTCTACCTCTCTTCATCTTCAGAAGTTGTGATGACCCATATTGTTTCACGTGTGGCTTCAAATATTTTTTCCAATCACGGATACGTGTATGGACATTTTGTGGACTCACTTTATTGTTGTTGTTTTATATCCACATTTACTTTCACCTGAGACCAATTCTTTGGCCTTTTTTTCATTGCTAGCGCTACATTTTTACTCACATATATATATGTAGCACTACCCCTGAAGGAGCTGCTGGTTTTGTTTGGGTCTACGTTCTGCCTATCAACCCCAAAGTTTGGCTCGAACCCTCCCTTGGCACAACTGGACCACACAATGATTGTGAAACCCACTGTTGACTGGGAACCACAATGATATCATAAAATGATATAACTTACAATTAGAAATGGTTACCTTATGCTGGCCACTGGTCCAAGAAGGTAACAGATAAGACTCACACAATGTTTCTGCTTAACCAAAAGATAATGGTTTACTTAGTGAGAAAAGATAACCAAGTTAAACAAGTACAGTTGACTGCTTACGGGCCCTGTAAGAGTCAATACTAGAATAAAGAAATAGCAAACAACTTACAATTCTGTTATCTATATATATATATATATATATATATATGTATCTATGGGCTCTTTGACTCCCTCTAGTGGGCACTACTTGTAACGACACCCCAAATACGAAAAGGGAAATTTTGCCTTTCCTGGGCACACATTCGCTGCCAATACTCCACAGCCAGCCGACCCCTTCCCATAGGAATTAATCCTCCTGGAAGAACGAGACAACACACTCTGTATCTTTCCAAAAAATAGACTGCCTTTATTGCCAAAAACATTGAAACTCTTATACACATCCAATACTGCATTAACCTGAATGAACAATGGTCCAGCTCCACCCACAACATAACGAGCCCCAATACACATTATTTTGACGTCTGCTAGGAGACAACAGGTTCTAATCCCCTTTATGTTTAAATGACTATGCATGACCTTTATATTCCCCAGACTGTCTGATACTTTACAATACACACAAGTACAGACTTAATTAACACAATGAAAGATCCTTAGGCGCCATCCTAGATTCATTTACATCACACAGGCAGGTAACACATCTCCCAATTAACCTGTTGAGTTCAGGGTAAAACAATCAGTTCATATTGTGGACTAATATTACTATTTCAATTTCAAGCAATCCAAGCCATATTCTTAATGTCCATGGTTTCCTGGCTCCCCCTGTGTCCAAAGTGACCCCTCTGTCATACATCTCCCCTTTCGGCAGGAGGCTAACACAGGAGGTGACCCCAGACGGGTTGACTCCGAAGTTAGTCCATAGGTCCATTCTTCTAATGCCGGTATCCACACAGTACCCCAAATAAATTGCTCCAAACAGAGCATTACTTACCCAGCCAACCTCTGCCTCTCTCAGAGAACATACCCGCCACTGGGGAGAAGACAGGGTGACTGGGCTCAGTCTGTCATGCTGTTGGGGATCTGGGCAGACTGCCCAGCATCCCTGGGGTATACAAGTGGAGACTGAAATCCCATCCAATTGTGGAAGGTGAAAATCCCCCAGTGCTTGCAAAGCAAGGCTGACATCCTCCTGTCCCAGTGTCACACCATTTTCTGGGGTTGTGTCAGTGAGGACCGAAGTCCCATCCAGTACCACAGGCACTCCCTCTTCTGTTAGTTGAGAGCAGAGGCCCGCGGCACTCTGCTCTGTTGCCAGCTCTTCCGCTGGGTTGCTGTGAGTGGAGACCGTAGTCCCATCCACCGATATCAGCTCAAGTTGCAGTTGTGTGCAGAGGCCAGTAGCATTCTGCCCTGCTGCCAGTGATTCAGCTGGAGGTAAAAGCTTTACCACCTCAGCTTGTTGCTGGAGAGAGGGGCCAACTGCCCCGGCTCCCTGAAACTCCACAGTTGTTTCCGGTGCTGGGCAGAGGTTGCTATCACTCTGCCCTGTTGCCAGCACTTCTGCTGGGGACTCCACACCATCTGCTCTGGCTAACTGTTGGGGAGGGAAAAGGGCTGCTTCTCCTCCCTGCATCTCTGAAATCCCCTGGGAAAGAGGAACCATCACCTTCTCACCTTGGGCCTCCAAAACTGCCACGGGTGTAGAGCAGGGGTCTGTAGAACTCTGTCCTGCTGCCAGTACTTGAGCAGGTGATGCATAATCCATAACATCCTCTGAACAGTCCCTTAAGTCCATACCTTCTGTAATCTGTGGCTGGGGAGATGAGCCAACTGCCATAGCTCCCTGGAACTCCATATTATCCACTTCGGCTTTAGGGATGGCAATCTTCAGATTTTCCACTGCCGATTCTTCAGCCAGGCTAGCTCCCTGGAACTCCATATCATCCACTTCGGCTTTAGGGATGACAATCTCCAGATTTTCCACTGCCGATTCTTCAGCCAGGATTTCATAGCTGTCAACTGGTATTTCCTGATAGTCCCAGGCAAAGGGAGCCCCACCCTGCTGCTGAGCAGATTCTAGCAGCTGTAGGTGATCTCTGATTGCCGTATTTCCGCCATTCTCTGCTCATGTTGCCGCTCTAGCTCTCTCTTTTGTCGCTCTAGTTCTCTCTTTTGTCGCTGTAGTTTTTTCTCTTGTCGCTCATCCTGCAGCTGGATGCCTCCTAATGGCTTCCTGTATGGCGGTCTCTGATGGGTTAGCACCATATAATGCCAAGCGCTCTCGAACTCATTGCTGAAACAAATCTTCAACTGACCGGGGTCCTGCATCACCGTCCCTCTGGTCCATCTCAGCTCTCAAGTAAGTCTTTCAGCGTGGCTTTCCTGCAGGCTGCATGGCTTGGTCATTCACTGTGGTGGCTTGGAGTGTCCCAGGAACTGGAGGGAAAATCCCGCTGCTGCCAACCAATGTAACGACACCCCAAATACGAAAGGGGGTAACGCCGTTTAGATATCTTACCTCTCCTGGACACACATTCGCTGCCGATACTCCACAGCCAGCCGACCCCTTCCCATAGTAATTAATCCTTCTGGAAGAACGAGACAACACGCTCTGTATCTTTCCAAAAAATAGACTGCCTTTATTGCCAAAAACATTGAAACTCTTATACACATCCAATACTGCATTAACCTGAATGAAAAATGGTCCAGCTCCACCCACAACATAACGAGCCCTAATACACATTATTTTGACGTCTGCTAGGAGACAACAGGTTCTAATCCCCTTTATGTTTAAATGACTATGCATGACCTTTATATTCACCAGACTGTCTGATACTTTACAATACACACAAGTACAGACTTAATTAACACAATGAAAGATCCTTAGACGCCATCCTAGATTCATTTACATCACACAGGCAGGTAACACATCTCCCAATTAACCTGTTGAGTTCAGGGTAAAACAATCAGTACATATTGTGGACTAATATTACTATTTCAATTTCTTTCTTTTTTTTCTTACAATTTTTTTTAATTTACATACATACATATTCCACTCATAGCACATAGAAAGCTTAATCATGTGTATATATATATATATATACCTGTTTTAAGATTGTATTATTCCAAAAACATCACCCAGAGTTTTACTCTCTATTGCATAACTACTATCAGAACGAAAGACAAAAATACAAACCAGAGAGATCCTAAATAAAGATTTTTATCCATTCTTTCATAATAATTTCATAGTGCTATCAAGTGGTTCTGAATCATATCAACCGAGATACACAAAACTAAAAAACACAACAAACAGGCAAAGAAAGGAAAAATAAAAATAAAAACAAATAACATAAAAAAAAAATAATACAAACAGGTATAGACCTAGACATACCTACACGTTCCTCTGGAAGGCCCCCTCCCGACTCTCTACCACACCATGCCACGCCTACCTAACCCAGTCAAGTCCTCATCATACTCATTTTCACAGGTAGAGTCTCAGAGTCTCCGAGTTTAAAAACTCGATCCATGGTGACCACATTTCCATAAACTTATGATAGTGTCCCTGATTACTTGCTGTTATTTCCTCCATTCTTTTTATCTGGTTAATTTCAGCTACCCACTCCTGGATAGTGGGGGCAACTCTTGTATTCCAGTATCTGGGTATGATTATACGCGCAGCAGATATTAGATTAGGGAACAATCCCTTTGTAGCCTTTCCCAGAGCCCCTGGATACATAGATAATAGAGCTCTTTCTGGGGATTTATGATAAGATACCCCGGTGACACAGGAGCAGATCTGAAATACAAAATCCTAAAATTCTTTAATCTGGGGACATGTCCACCAGATATGGATCATTGTACCCACATCTCCTCCACATCGGCAGCATTCCTCAGGATAGATCTGGGAAATTCTATGTAATCTTGCCAGGCATCTATACCATCTAGTTAATATTTTATCATTCTTTTCTTGTATAAAAGTCGCTGGGCTGGATTTAAAAGTTAACACAAAAGCTTTCTTCCAGTCTTCTACAGCAATCGAATGGCCCAGTTCTCTCTCCCAATCTCTGATGTAATAGGGGCTAGTTGGGGTAGCATATGACAGCAGTATATCATATATCGTGGAGATGGTGTTAGAACATCACAATTTCAAGCAATCCAAGCCATATTCTTAATGTCCATGGTTTCCTGGCTCACCCTGTGTCCAAAGTGACCCCTCTGTCACACTACTGTTACAGTGTCCTATCGCTTTCTAGTTCAGACCAGTAAACGGAATCCAGTAAAAGTTCTTTCCTGTAGTAAGGGTCTTCGCTAGCTCTCGTTGGTGCACGTTAAAACATTTGTAATCCAACAAGTATGGCAAAGTTAGAAACAACATCCAAAGTAATTACCAATGTATATGACTTGCGGGCGACAGAGGCGCCAATACTTTAAATACACTGCCACTGCGGGATGCAATGTGTCCTTGCACGTGGCGTCTTCACTTTCCAAAGAAACAATGGTGGCAAGTCTATAAGGCCCACCTCCCTGCGATTCAGTTAATTGTCGTTGGGCAGGTGTCCTTCTCACCAAACGAGGCCTCTGTTCTCCGGTATGCTCCACAACTTGCAGCCTCCGATCCTCCGCACAGCCGCAGTAGGTGTCGATGGATGGACGACTCTGGTTGCTGTGGAGTGTGAGCTGGACACCCACGATGAGGATCCCTCTCACGAGATTAGACAGGCAGGCTCTGGCGACGGTGGGCCCAGGCTTCTTGGGCCTAGACACACTGGAAGCCGGCCTCAATGCAGGTTTCCTTCTTGATAGATGGCCGCGTCCCAAGAGACAGAATGTAACTCCTCCCTTCCTTTAAATAACCTCTCCCAGCAGGCTGTGCAGTGATGCAGTGCACCCTAGTAGCACAGCTGCACTGTGGGTAGTGTAGTCTGATTCACAATGCATTGTTTTAATATCATTGATGCGAATAAGTTACTGCAATACAATAAATTGAACACCGGAGGGAGCTAAGTTCCTTCTTAATTGTCAAACTGTAGTCTATATCTACGTTGCAAAGTGGAATCTTGCTACATATATATATATATAAATATATATATATAAATATACAGAATTAAAGAGAGAAAGTTTCAACAAGTAGTGGCAATTATTATTGCATAGGAGGCCTTGTACAGCATGTTCTTAGCATAGCAGGATGACCCCCTAATGGGTTCTCCAAAACAAACAGGCAACACTTGTAATAATAATGTTCTGTTACACTAGGTTCATAGCTTGTGCACCTTTTTTAAAACGCAGCGCGCAGGGAAATCCCATGGTCATTTTGACCATGGGATTTCCCTGCGGCTCCTGCACCCGCACACGCAGAGCGATTTTACATGGGTGTACTTGCGTGGAGGTGCCATTCAGAATGAGTGGCAGCGCTGCACGTTTTTTGGCAGCAGCATGTTTACATTGTGGGTGGTTGCGGGTGCGGGAATCGCTGTGATAACCACACCCACAGCCACACCCACACGCATTGGTGTGAATCTAGCATAAAAGGGATGATGATTTAAAACAGGGAAAATGTTTCTAGTTAAAGCGGACTTTCAATCATTTTTTCAACTTTCCATCTATTAAATCTTCTGCCCTTGTTGTTTTAACTTTGGATACTAAAAGATTTTTGTTCTGCCAGTAAATACCTTGTACAGCCCACATCCTGTTTCTTGTCTGGTCATTAGCCTAGGCTTATGACATCATGCACAGCTCTCTCTCTCTCACTCTTGTGAGAGTTGCCAGGAAGGGAGAGGCGGTGAGTCTTAAGAGGGCCAATGAAAGCTGCAGAGCTGGAAGTGTGCCTCTGTGTGTCTGTGTAAATCCAGGAAGTGAACAGGCAGCAGCTTCAGCTGTCCACAATTAAAATGGCTGCAGCCAGACTTTGTGGAGGGAGATTTCTGCAGCATATTTGGCAAGTACAGAATCACAGTATATATAAAATAATATGCAAAGTGGTTGGAGGGAAGCTTCAGAATGGCAAAGATGTTTTTATTACAAATTATGTGAGCAGACTGCAGTTCCTCGTTAACACAGCACAATAAATCATTTCTTATATCTACACGTAACACAGTGTTAGTTTATTTGTGCAATAAATGTAACTCCTTATTAGTCTGTAATGTAATTGTTATTGTAAAATGGCCATGCAGATATTAGAAATAAACTATAGTGCTGTCTTAACTAGAATCATTTTCCCTATTTTTTATTAGTGTTCTTTACAGATTATGATATTACCTAGTTACCAGTAGGTGGCTGTATTGAGCTGCATTTTCAAAGTACTGCTTCTTGTAAAGTGGTCACATTGTTATCTGTGACAGGTGTAATGTCTGTAAGCAGGCATGAACATTCATAAATGAGCACCATTTACTTGTCCTCTAATAAAGGCCTACGGAACATTATCTGAAGTGCACTGCATATTCTCTGGGTGCTGTATATTTTGATGGATAACAGTAACCAGTACCAGAACGTCTATTCTCCAGGCCAAGATACTCACTCACAGCCAAGATCAACATGATCCCATACAGTCATAAGAATAATCCGCAGAAATAGAGTAGAGTAGACATTTTAAGCCTTCTAAAGCTACGGCATCCAATATATAACTACAAAAATTGTATTCGTTTATGTGTGATATGGGTAATTCATTTCATTGTTCTCAAAGGAGCGCTAGAGAATTGTTACCTGAGCTATTTTTTTTTACCAGCCAAAAGAATTTGTACTGTATTTATGTCTTGAGATCTACACAGTTTTGCCTGACAGAGAAGATGACCAGATCTCTGCTGCAGATTTCACTTTCACTTACAGGTCTCCTCTTCTCACTCTGGACAGTGAAAACAGAAGCACTGATAAAGGCATCATTCTGTCACTCTGGTCTCACCTCCTAACAACATGCTCCTTGGGCTTTAAAACACTTGACTGGATTCTTATGCTGCTTCTCCCCCCAGGTTCACTGCACAAGAAGCTAGTAGCAGGTCGAATTCAGGTACTTACATTACTTGAATTTAAGGGAGGGTTTTAATCCCTGTCAGATTTTTTTTTTCCGCCATCCATTTCCTATTGCAGAGATTTCCCTTCACTTCCTGTCCCGTAGACTAAACAGTAAATGAGAGGTAATCCCTCCAATTTAAGGGAAGCCCTTGGGGACCCCCCAGGTCACCAAAACTAGTGTCCCCATTGAAAGATTTCCTCTCTATTACTTTTCTGGGGACAACCAAAATTTTTATAAATTTTTTACTTTCAATGATAATGGTCATCAGGGCAAAGAGGGTGAATCTCCTTAACGGGTGTAGCAATAAAAACTGACGTGTTCTAATCCATCTACACTCTATCCAACAATGAAAAAAAAAAAGTTTCGCTTTAGTAATACTTTACGATTTTTTACTTTAATGCATTCTATGCATTAAAGTAAAAAACCTTTCATGCCACAGGATCCCCCCAAGCTCACCCTTATACGCTCACCCTTATACTTACCTGAGCCCGATCTCGATCCAACACTGTGCCTGAGAACAGCGGCTCTCTGCATTCTCTCTCTCTACTCACAGGGCAGATTTATAGCAACAAGAGCCATTGGTTCCAACCAGGGTTGCCAACTGTCAGTAAATTAAAGAAAAGTTTGTAAATTTGTATTTTTTGCCTCTATTCATGAATGTCCATTACGGACTTGTAGACTGCATGTTCATAACGGACATTAATGGACAGATGCAAAAATTACAGATTTTTCAAACTGTTCATAAATTTACTGACAGTTGGCAACACTGGTTCCAACCCCCTACTAACCCCTGTACGCTGCCCTGCTAACCCCTGTCCTCTGCCCTACTAACACCTTGCACACTGCCCTACTGATTCCTGTACACTTCCCTGCTAACCTCCCATATTTTGCCCTACTTATCCCCTGTACACTGCCCTGCTGCCACCTTGTCCTTTGTCCAGTGTCTTTCTATCAGTGCACTCGCTGAAGAAGAAAAGCCTGGAGTGTCGGCAGGGGACCCTTCGAAGAGGAGGAGTGGGATTGCTCTGTGCAAAACCATTGCAGAGAGTAGGAAAGTATAGCATGTGTAGCGGGGTGCTAAATTTAGGGGAAGTGTTGGGTGGTATTTGTGCCCAAACACCCTAATTGTTAGAGTTCTTGTAACCATTTTTTGTCTACAGGTAGAGTATTGGTGTACAGTTCCCTGTGGCCTGCAGGTGGCGCTGCCATGGTAGGCCAGGGTTGAACTGCTGATACAGTGCTGTGCCTTGTGTGTCCCCTCTCGGCAGCCGTACAGTGGGTGTGGTCTACCTGCTGTGCATGCCGGGAGAGGATATACAAGGGGCAGACGCTACCTGTTCGGGGTTCTTGTTCCTGTCCGCCCTGGGCACCTTTAGCCCAGGGGCGGGTCTGCGGTTCGTTGTCGGGGGTCCTACCCCAAAGGAGTGTGTGGTTCCTGACGGTCCCAGGCACCTTTAGCCCTGGGACTGCAACAAAGGTCTGGGTCCAGCACCTTTGGCTGGAGCCCACCGGGGATCGAGGAATCTCAGGGTGCCGCCTTGCGAGGGGACCCATATCCTAGATGAGGCCGGGGGAGGAACCGTTCCGAAGGACTGGTGCGGAAGTCACAGTGAAGGAAGGGTCCCGATAACTCTCTGGAGGGATGTCTTCTCCTTGAACAGAGACCAAGTTCACCAGGTCTGTGGAAGAGACCAAGTTCACCAGGTTTGTGGCAGAGACCAAGCTCATCAGGTCTGTGGCAGAAACCAAGTGTAAAGTTCGAGCATCATTTGGGCTGCTAGTCCTAAGCTAGGGAGACTATCCGAATGGGCTGAGTCTGCTTGAGAATCGGAGCAGTGAATTGTGTTAGGTTTGTGCCTGGACCTCATCCACATCTTAAGCTGTCCTGTTCTCCCTCCAACCTTTCCTGTCAGAGTTGTGTTTTATAAGGAAATAAACCTCTACGTTGGAGTGCAGCTGGTGTGGACATTAAAGTTACTGTGGGGATACAAGGACTTGTCTTTATTCAATATAGAGGTGAGAGACATTCTCTGGCTGTCTGACTGTGGAAGGCCCGTCAATAACACCGCTCAACCTCTTCACACAGGAGGGTACGGGCTTGTGGTGCGGTGTGCCTCTCTCTTCCTGCGAGGAGCCAAAGTTAATGCAGGTAAAGAAAGAGGTCTGTGCGCTACACGTGGGGGCTCAGAGTCCGGGATTTCCGCAGCAGAAAGAAGCCCAGAAGTTTGAACTTGTTTCCCCTGTGAAGTTCCATGGAGGTCGGCCATCTTTGGAGAAAGTGACTGCGTCACGAGGAGAGCTCCAGCTGCGTAGTTCGTGGGCGTGCCTAAGGAAAGAAAGCCCGCAAACATTGCAGAGAGATGGGAGGAGCCTCGCCATGTGAAGAGTTGCACGTGGTGACTTTGGCACCAGAGAGACAGTGCGGGATAGATCGGCGAGTGGGTAACATGGCGTTTAATGCCGCATGGATTCCGAGTTCAACTACCATGAACTTTACTTCCTTTGCTGCTTCTATTACCGACACGGGGATCCGACTGAAGCCTCTGGGTCGCTTCGCCCTCTATGTTTGCAGAGAGGTGGAGGCCCTTGGAGTGGTTTGTCCCGGATGCCAGGGACTGGTGGTGCATCTTAGGCCCTTCGGAAGATGTGAGCAGTGTAAGGAGTTTTTATTAGAGGTGGAGAAGCCTACTGAAAAGCCTCGGGCCTTCCGTCTAAACTGCCTTACGGGCGCCACTACTTTGGAAGAAGGAACCAGAGCTTCCGTAGTCAACCCTACTCGCACTGTTGAGACTTCGGAGGAAGTCGCGGTTTAAAGTGTTTCAGTTGTTGAGGAACAAGAGTCGGAGAGACCGGAGGATGCTGTTTCGGTCTTTACGGAGTCCTCACTCCCACCGCCCAAGAGGAAGGTCGGCTATGTTACAGCTTCCTGCGGACGTGGTAGAGTCACACCCCAGCGCTTGCCCGGATCGGATGGATACACAGGGAAAAGTCCCTGACATCCTGCTTCAACTACAAGCCAAGGTAAACCGGGGAAAGGGACCTTGGCTAAGGTCCGAAGTGTTGGGGATGCGTGGGTCAGGGACCCCAGGGCCCTTGCACTTGTCAGAGGCGGTGATTCGTCATCCACCCGGAGCTACCTGCCGGCGGAGGAATGTGATACCTCCGACTTGGAGTCAGTCTCCGACCCAGGGGATGATGTGGCCATTGAGTTATTTGAGCGGAAGGGTTGGGAAAAGGTACCCCTGTCCTCGTCCCGTAGGAAAAGGGACTCACCCATAGTCACTGGGGATGCTACACCCCGGGTGGAGGCCCCGGAGCCTGAGGAGGAATCTGTCCCGTTGTCTGCCCTTCCAACACTGGAGATGCCTGTACCTGCTGCTGAGGTAGTGAGAGTGTCATTGCGGGCCCCTATGTCTGGTCCGGAGGCAGTGAAAGTGCCTTGACACCCGGATGCCATAGTTCTGCCTGGTATGGGAGATCGAGCAACCATGCCACCATTGTCCCGGTTACAGAGGTTGTTTAACCAGAAAGTTGCCAGCGAATATGGATGGGAATACCCGTACCTGCTTAAAGAGTTGCTGTTTGAAGTGGAGGCCTATAGATATCGGTGGTACGTGGACTTTGTCTGGACTCATCTAAAGGTACCTTAGGCCCGTAGATATTATTCCTGTTCTGCCTCAGCTATCAAGCGGTACAAGGAATGTAGAGAGTCATGGATGCTCGGCAGACACATACATGCCGATAAAGTGATCATTTGCCGAAAGGATAAAGACAATGCTGAATATCATATTGACACTTTTGATAAAAACTGAAAACCATTGGTGTTGCCGCATCCACAGTATTATCTTTAAGAGACTGGACTCTTTATGTTTGCCTTTGTTTTATTCTGGAGTATATTCTCCTGGAGCCCAAGAACTTTTGACCTTGCAGATGGGGTTTTCTACTTCCTGGAAGAGCGGGAGCAGTTGTTTTTTTTCCCTCTCACAGCGCCTAAAAGACAGAGACTTTTGAAGTAGAAGTAGCTCAGGGCCAGGGCCAAAGGAGAAGAAGGAAATTTTTGCCCTCAGAGAAAAAAAAAGTTTTAGGACAAGTGTCTTGACGGTGATGCTTCCACTAGGTGGCGGTGATGCGTAACTCATACATTGCATTTTAAATGTGAATTATGCCGCAAACACACAACCGTTTTTAATGTCATTGAAAAAAACTGTGTTTTTCTCGACGTGATTCTTCTCAAGCCTGACTTGCCTACACACTATCGTGAAAAAAAATGCTCGATTAAAGCGCGGTGACGTACAACACGTACGACGGCACTATAAAGGGGAAGTTCCATTTGGATGGCGCCACCCTTTGGGTTGCTTTTGCTGATCCTCGTGTTAGTAAAGTTTGTTGAGAGACGATTCGCGCTTTTCAGCCTCGTGCTTTTCAGTCCGTTACAGCGTGAAGACTGTGCTATCTCCATTACGAATGCTAGTTTTACCAGAACGAACACTCCCGTCTTATAACTTGCTTCTGAGCATGCGCATTTTTTTTCACGTCGTTAAAGCCTACACACGGCCGTTTTTCATGACGAGAAAAACGACGACGTGAAAAACGCAGGAAAAATTAGAGCATGTTCCAAATTTTTAATGGTCATTTTTCACGTCGTGAAAAATGCTCTGGAGCCCACACATGACCAAATAAAAAAATGAAATTTTTCTCGTCATGAAAAACGGTCGTGTGTACGCGACGTTACTTTTTAGAAGGAAAGGGTATTTCCTTCGGGGAGAATCTTTTCACTTCTAAGTGTACATAGGTTGGAATGTCAATTATTGGTTGTGTGTTTCTTTTCTTCCTCTGCAGGTGGACGCCAAGCAAATCGCTAAGAATGGGGTGGATTTAGCTATTGCAGAGGGGAGGGAAAATGTAAATGATAAGTGTGTTTTATGTGACATTGAGAATGTGATGTACACATGTGATTCTCTGCTCTTCTTTATTTCTGCATTTAACTCCCTTTCCCCATGTTCAAGTTCCAGCACAAACAAACATTTTTTCTAAATTGTTTTTTTTTTTGTAGATAGTTTCTGGAATAGGTCTATGTTGACTCAGGCTTGAGAGACATAGGTTTTCTCCAGACACTGGGGACCAGTGTCTATTTAGTGGGGGGAGTATGTAGCGGGGTGCTAAATTTAGGGGAAGTGTTGGGTGGTAATTGTGCCCAAACACCCTAATTGTTAGAGTTCTTGTAACCATTTTTTGTCTACAGGTAGAGTATTGGTGTACAGTTCCCTGTGGCCTGCAGGTGGCGCTGCCATGGTAGGACAGGGTTGAACCGCTGATACAGTGCTGTGCCTTGTGTGTCCCCTCTCGACAGCCATACAGTGGGTGTGGTCTACCTGCTGTGCATGCCGGGAGAGGATATAAAAGGGGCAGACGCTGTCTGTTCGGGGTTCTTGTTCCTGTCCGCCCTGGGCACCTTTAGCCCAGGGGCGGGTCTGCCGTTCATTGTCGGGGGTCCTACCCCAAAGGGGTGTGTGGTTCCTGTCGATCCCAGGCACCTTCAGCCCTGGGACTGCAACAAAGGTCTGGGGCCCACCGGGTATCGAGGAATCTCAGGGTGCCGCCTTACGAGGGGACCCGTATCCTTGATGAGGAGGCCGGGGGAGGAATCGTTCCGAAGGACTGGTGCGGAAGTCACAGTGAAGGAAGGGTCCCGGTAACTCTCTGGAGGGATGTCTTCTCCTTGAACAGGGACCAAGTTCACCAGGTCTGTGGCAGAGACCAAGCTCATCAGGTCTGTGGCAGAGACCAAGTGTAAAGTTCGAGCATCATTTCGGCTGCTAGTCTTAAGCTAGGGAGACTATCCGAATGGGCTGAGTCTGCATGAGAATCGGAGCAGTGAATTGTGTTACGTTTGTGCCTGGACCTCATCCACATCTTAAGTTGTCCTGTTCTCCCTCCAACCTTTCCTGTCAGAGTTTGTGTTTTATAAGGAAATAAACCTCTACGTTGGAGTGCAGCTGGTGTGGACATTCAAGTTACTGTGGGGATACAAGGACTTGTCTTTATTCAATATAGAGGTGAGAGACATTCTCTGGCTGTCTGACTGTGGAAGGCCCATCAATAACACCGCTCAACCTCTCCACACAGGAGGGTACGGGCTTGTGGTGCGGTGTGCCTCTCTCTTCCTGCGAGGAGCCAAAGTTAATGCAGGTAAAGAAAGGGGTCTGTGCACTACACATGTTTATTATTTTAATTAAAAAAGATGAAGCTTTACAAACACTTTAAAATATACATTTACAGATAGTCCTATGATTACAGAGCTGCATGACTTGTCTTTTTTATATATGCCTGGAGCTTTAACCTCCTATCTACACCTCCCAGGAACCCGGTGTGACTTCTGTATCATGCGAATACTATGATTGGCTCTCACAGTGGTCACATGATTGTGAGCCTGTCCCTCTAGCTCCTAATCAGTAACCTTGACCAACAGCTGTCAGTGACAACTTGGTCAGTGTCAGTGTGCTGAGAGTGCGCAGAGAGCATCTCAGCTAAAAACCTCCATATGTGCAGTGATTGGGTGTTAAAGGTTAAGGAACTTTAAACGGTATTTATACACAATTGAAGAGGAATAACAGGCGTAAATTTCCTATAAATTTTCCCTTTACAGCAAATGCAGGTTACATAATCTCAGATTTGGCATGATGATACTTTAAGGCTGCACCCACTCCTTATACGTATAACTACAAAATTGTTTTAGTGTTGTACAGTTTATTCATTCCAATGATTGATAAAGCTGTTAGAGCCCTTTCACACTGGAGCGCCCATAGCGTCGGCAGTAAAACGCCACCATTTTTACCGCCGCCTCTATGAGTGGATTTGTGGTGCATTTCAGCCACTAGCGGGACGGTTTTACCACCCACTAGCGGCCGAGAAAGGGTTAAAACTGCCCGCAATGCGCTGCTGAAGCAACGCATTGTGGGCGGTATAGCCGCGCTGTCCCATTCATTTCAATGGGCAGCAGCGGTGGAGGAGAGGTAAACACACCGCTCCTTCACCGCTGCAAAGATGCGGCTAGCAGGACTTTTTCTGAAGTCCTGCTAGCGCAACGCTCCAGTGTGAAAGCCCTCGGGCTTTCACACTGGAATGAATGGGGCAGCAGTTTAGCAGCGTTTTGCAGGCGCTATTTTTAACGCTATAGGGCCTGCAAAACGCTCCAGTGTGAAAGGGGTCTAAAAGGGGAATTCCAAAAAATGTTTTTCTATATATGGCACGTTTATTATTTTGATTTTGATTTTCAGTCAAGCATTCAGTGGCCACGCCACAATGTGTGTATATATATATATATATATATATATATATATATATATATATATATATATATATTAGGGGTGTTGAATTTAATCGCAGCATTGATGCATCGTGATTCGGCCGCGATGCTGCGACCGCTAAAAATCGATTATTTAGGGATGACCTCATCTATCTGAGCGCCGCGCTATGCCCCGCCGAACAGAGCGGAAAGTGCTGTGCCCTGCCTCAGTCTTTTACTGCCTGAGGTCATCACCAGCCAGTGTTTGCTGGAGCCTGTGTGAGGTGTGACGCGGCTGGTCAGGTGACCATAGCTCTTGCAACCCGGAAGTCGAGCCGCGAGAAGTTTCCTCCGCTCTTCCTGGCCAACTGCAGCGGTGCCGGTGGGGGCGGGCCACACCTGGGTGACGCGGCACCGCTAAACCCGCCTGCCGCCCTACACTTGCTCGTGTCTGTGGGGACTAAAGCCGCCGGCACCTTCTCCTCCTCTCTGTTTACATCCAGTGAGGAGGAGGAGCCCGAGGGACACGCACGCCGCGCTGTTCTGAGGTCTGTACCGTAAACTTTATGTAGATGAACATGTGCGGGGGGGTGCCTATGCTGATGGGGGGTCTGCACCAAGTGGGATGTCTATACTGCGGTGGTCCGCACTAAATGGGGGGGTGTGTATAAAGCGGGGGTCTGTACTAAGGGGGGTGTGTATCCGCAGTCTCTGCCCATCTCCTGTACTATGTCTGCAGTCTCTGCCCATCTCCTGTACTATGTCCGCAGTCTCTGCCCATCTCCTGTACTATGTCCGCAGTCTCTGCCCATCTCTTGTACTATGTCCGCAGTCTCTGCCCATCTCCTGTGCTATGTCCGCAGTCTCTGCCCATCTCTTGTACTATGTCTGACAGTCTCTGACCATCTCTTGTATCATGTCTGCACTCTCTGATCATCTCCTGTAGTATGTCGGCAGTCTCTGCCCATCTCTTGTACTATGTCTGGCAGTCTCTGACCATCTCTTGTATCATGTCTGCACTCTCTGATCATCTCCTGTAGTATGTCCGCAGTCTCTGCCCATCTATTGTACTATGTCTGGCAGTCTCTGACCATCTCTTGTATCATGTCTGCACTCTCTGATCATCTCCTGTAGTATATCGGCAGTCTCTGCCCATCTCTTGTACTATGTCTGGCAGTCTCTGACCATTTCTTGTATCATGTCTGCACTCTCTGATCATCTCCTGTAGTATGTCCGCAGTCTCTGCCCATCTATTGTACTATGTCTGGCAGTCTCTGACCATCTCTTGTATCATGTCTGCACTCTCTGATCATCTCCTGTAGTATGTCGGCAGTCTCTGCCCATCTCTTGTACTATGTCTGGCAGTCTCTGACCATCTCTTGTATCATGTTTGCACTCTCTGATTATCTCCTGTACTATGTCTGGCAGTCTCTGACCATCTCCTTTAGTATTTTGGGGGAGAGCCTGGACCTCTTTTAAGTTCTTGTCTGCTATGTTTAGACTTTGCTACATGCAGGAAGTGTTGTGTTTTTTTTTTTTTAAGAACAGATAGAATTAAAAAAATGGAGTTCTCCTGACTACTTTAATTTTTTTTGATGAAAACCATGCGCACTTGTGCTGTAATCGTGATGCATCGCGAAATCGAATCGAATCGTTGACATGATAATCGCAATTGAATCGAATCGTGAGGCCAGTGAAGATATATATATATTATAATAATACAATAATAGATATTCGACACAGTTGACCACCTGCTCCTCCTCGGCAAACTACACTCCCTTGGCCTCCGTGATTCTGCTTTATCCTGGTTCTCCTCTTACCTATCTCAGCGCACTTCCAGTGTCACTTACATCTCCTCTTCCTCTTTCTGTTGGGGTACCCCAAGGCTCCGTCCTTGGGCCCCTCCTATTCTCACTCTATACCTCTTCCCTGGGCCAGTTGATAACCTCCCATGGCTTCCAATACCACCTCTATGCCGACGACACCCAGATATATCTCACCACTCTTCAACTCACCCCCTCAATCTTCTCACGTATCTCAAACTTACTGAATGACATATCGGTATGGATGTCACACCACTTCCTTAAACTCAATCTTTCTAAAACTGAGCTTGTTATATTTCCTCCTTCCCAGTCTCCACCCCCCCCTTCATGACTTTACCATTAAGATCAACAGCACAACCATTGGTCCCTCCACACATGCCAGGGTGCTGGGTGTAATCCTTGACTCTGACCTCTCCTTCAGCCCCCACATCCAATCACTGGCTAAATCCTGCCGCCTTAACCTCTGCGTCATCTCCAGAATTCGACCCTTCCTGACTAATGACACCACAAAGCAACTTATTCACTCCTTGATTATTTCCCGCCTTGACTACTGCAACTCTCTTCTTAATGACCTACCCTTACGCCGGCTATCCCCCCTTCAGTCTATTATGAATCCTGCTGCTGCTAGACTAATACACCTTACTAACCCATTCGTGATTGCTGCTCCTCTCTGCCAAGCCCTTCACTGACTTCCCCTACCCCACCATATAAAATTCAAAATGCTAACCACAACATACAAGGCCATTCACAACATCGCCCCCATCTACATCCCCAACCTCATCTGCAGATATCGCCCAAATCATCCCCTCCGCTCCTCCCAGGACCTCCTGCTCTCTAGCTCCCTTGTTACCTCCTCCCATGCTCGCCTTCAAGACTTCTCTAGAGCCTCTCCTATCCTCCGATCAGCCCCTACCCTGTCCACCTTTAGGAGATCCCTGAAAACTCAACTATTCATGGAAGCCTATCCCACGCCCACCTAACAACTGTCCCTGAGCCACCCCCATCAAATCATTCTCCGCAGCTATTATCTTTTGTACCACCACTCCCTCCCTTTAGAATGTAAGCTCTACGAGCCCTCCTGTCCCTTCTGTATTGAACTGCATTGTAATTGTGCTGTCCCCCCTCTACATTGCAAAGTGCTGCGTAAACTGTTGGCGCTATATATATTGTGAATAATAATAATAAATATATATATATATATATATATATATATATATATATATATATATATACATACATACATACATACATACATACATACATACATACATACATACACACACACACACACACACACACACACACACACACACACAGTTCTTAAGAAAGTTTCCTCACTTTTTTTTAACTCTTTTTATAACAAATTTCAAAAACAAATTACATCACTTTTCTATATAGTCACCTTCCTTTGGGAATGCATTTTTCCCAGGGGCGTACTAACTTTTGAATGCCAACAGCAAAACTCCTCCCGCCCTCACCATTTCCAACGAAATAATAAAAACAGCAGATCACAAAGGTAGTGCGTTTTAAACACGACACTGGGAAACACTTGGAGACGCTCAGGAACGGAGTGTTTCCAAGTGTCTCTGAGCGTCTCCGAGTTCTCTGCGAAGCGCTGGGAGCCACCAGCGCCCCCGGACCTCTGGCCAAATACGGAAATGCACACACCAGCAGCTTAAATCTTGCTCATCTTGCGAGACAACGCTCGCAAATCGAGTCAGGATTTAAAGAAAAAAAAAGGCTGTGCTATTGTATTCTGACAAGGAGGACTCCTCTGCTGTTAGAATACACTGATCAGAGCCACAGATAATTGGCTGATCAGATCAAAAATTTGCAACAGTCCCTTTCGACAGAAGTTTATCTTTAGATTAACTTCTGTCAAGCGGTAACGGCCAGAGATGGATCAATATTTGGCCGGTCCATGCTGAACCAACCAAATTTCGATCCATCTATGGGCAGCTTAAGATTTCTTTTTCTGTGCTTGCAGAAAATGTTTTTAGCATGAAACAAAGAAAACCACTGAATGCATTCATATTTAAGGGTTGGTAAGCTGCAATATATTACATTTTTGTTCTTGGATTTACATATACTTTAAAGCTGAACTCCAGGAATGATCTGTATTGCACACTTACTCTGGTCCAACTTGGTACAAAGTATGCATATCTAATACCTCGTGGACCACTGGAGAAGTTGCTAATCACTGTTGTAATTACCACTACCAGTGGCAGCCCGCCTAATCCATGCGTCCAGCCCCCTAATCTACATGCAGGGCGCCGGGACGCATGGATTCCAATGGGTTTTTTTTTTTTTTTTAGAAACACGTGATTAGAGTCAGGAATCAGTCCTTGCAGCTCTGTTTTTGTATTTTTATTTTTATTAGGGGGATTGAACTTGGATGGGGATAGATTTATTATGGGATGCCCACTTGATCAACAAGGAATTCTTCAGGGATACAACTATATACTGTACATCCAGTATATATACACTTCTCTTCTACCTCCAGCACAATCTTGCTTGTAGAACTACATCTTCCAGGACCAGCTAGCACTGAGAGATCCATTTTTCACTAAGCTATCAACCAGCAGTCTCTCCTCCCACTTTCAGTGGGATCACCCTGGCAGTAACCCCTTCAGCTAGGCATGCCTCTTCTTCCTGAAAGCACACAGGTATCTCTTCCTGCCATTCCAACAGTACCCTGATTTGGTCCAGGTCATACTCAACTTCCACATCCACAATGTAGGCCCTCTGCCCTGGGGCTAGAGCTCTCACCCACTGTTGAATCTCCTTCTCAGTGCCTTCACTTCCTGATATCTCTGGAACAGTGCTTCGCTCCACTCAAGCTCCCTGGGCTCTGCCCCAAGCAACCACAGCCATTGAAGCTGTCTCCCACGTGGATCATGGCTCTTGTCTAGGTTGACTAGGGCTGGCTGCAGAACAGATCCTGGAGCCCCCATATGTAGCACGGCCCCCTTGAGGACTGCTTGAATTTACCTGTTCATCTAATGCAGGTAGTCAAACACTAAAGAGGAACCTCAGGCCAGCCTATTCAACCTTTATATCCTAATGAGAGATCAGACAGAATAGGGATAGAATAGGGCCCTTTAAATGGTAACAACAGCAATGTCCAAGGTGCAGACCTGATAGTCTTCACCGGCAGTTGGAGATCATTAGATTATATCCTATAAGGCACAGTGATGTGATAGCAAGCAGAATGGCTTAATAGACTAGTGGTACTCCTTGAAGTAGTTTTAGGTAAAGGTGTCTATGTACAGTGTTCAAATAGAAACGCAGTTAAGTGTTCCCAAGGTAAAGGTGTCTGTACATAGTGTTCAAATAAAGTAACAAGGATTGCAAAAGATGGGCAATTGCCCTCTCGACAAACAACTGGACCAGCTAACCGCATTGCAGGCAGCGACCCAGGAAGAGACGTCCTTTAGTAAAGCGACCAGTGATGTCCCACACCTGCTGAGTGTGGACAACCATAGTGTCGATGTGCTGGGTTGATGTCTGATGAACATCAAGCCGAGTTAGGCCCTCCGGGGCTGGGTTGGAATTACTCGATCACCGCATGGTAGGCCCCCACAGAGAGATGTGCCCACGGCGAGGTCCAGGAAGAAGAGAGCGCAGGGTTGATCTCCCGACTCTTTTATAGTTCCTCCCAGAAGTCTCCTCGGGTTGTAGCAAGGATCCCTGGCATGTATAGTCCAGATGTAATTTCACGCAATGGAATCGCCAGTCTGAAAGACTACTATGATGACAGTCACTGGCGCCTAGAGGGATATAACTATAGATGAAGAATGATGGGAAAATTGCACAATATTATAACTCTAGTCCACCATCCCTACATCTAAAACATTAGTCTCTTTTTAACATTAGCAATGTTTCACAAAGTATGAAGAAGTGTCAGGAATGGATGAAAGTACTTTTATTAAGCCACATTAAAAAAATCTGTACTGTATAAGCATTTAGAGTGCAATGTCCTACTGGAAGAGAAATAGACTTAATGGATGTAGTAACTTTAAAAACATGCTTTTATTTTTCCCTCTGAGTAATTATAATATCCAAAGCTGCTGAATAGTGCTATTGTATATGACCGTTTCAGGAAGGGATTTAACGTACTTTACAATTGACACAGTTAGCAGCAGCTTACATTAAGTTCTCCATTTTTTTCACAGTAAAAGAAAAGAGAAAAATATACAGTTGAATGTCTTGTGTATACAAAAGATCCTGAAGGGTATGTATGTATAGTGTAATATTAATATTATAACCTTTATATATCAAACTCTTATAATATGCAGTGCCTCATGCCTCTGTATTAAGGGTTCATGCACACACGGTTTACACAGCGGTTTTAGATGCCTGTTAAATTTTTCCGATGCTTTCCCACACCTGAAATGCCACATACAGCCTGCTATACAAGTGAATGTCTGGGTGCGACAGTGCTCTTTTAAACGTTGATACTTTTACCCACTTATGCGCATCCAGAGTGAAAAGCGAGACCTTCCTATTTGTAATATACCATTAACACGCATGCACGGGTAAATGCAGATGCAAGGTAGCATCAATGTTTACAAGAGCGTGGCCACATTCCATACAGCCAACATTTGGCATGTGTGGCTCCCTGAGTCCGGGAAAACACTCGGAAATTACGCCAGGCATCTGCTATGCATACTAGCTCATTATGTGGCACTTACCTCAGATCAAATCCCCCGAAGCGCTCCTCATCCCCCTCCGCCGCCATGTCCGCTCCGACCGTCTTCCAATTATCGGCGCTCCGGCACTGTGATTGGCCGGATCGGCGATGACGTCACACGCATTGCGCGCAGGGCCGGCTTTCACCATTGAGACAACCGGCAGTCTCCAGTGAGAGAACCGGCAATGCACAGTGCTCCTGCGCCGTTGTCTATGGCGCGCATGCGCTGTACACATCGGTGCAGGGTTTTCTCAAAATATCTCCTTAACCGTGTAGGTTAAGGAGATATTTCTTGCACCTATAGGTAAGCCTTAATCTAGGCTTACCTGTAGGTGCAAGTTGTGTGGTTGGATTTACAACCACTTTAAGCTGGCCATAGAATTTTGATCCATCTATGGGCAGGCTGATGGATCTAGAATGGGCCTTATTAATATGACCCTGTCATCACAGTATTACTTGTACTAAAAGAACAACCTGTAAAAGATCAGGCTGTATACTTAAAGTGATATTAAACAGTTTCTAAGTAATTTCAGTAGCTGATGTAATCACTTACTGATTATGCAGCTTCTTTTCCTTTTAATCCTTGCCTATGTTCTATGTTTAAGCTGGTGCCATGATCCCTACCCCAGGTTTCCTGATTAGCATGGGTCCTTTCTCATGGAGCCAATTGAACAATGGTACTCGCTCTTGTCAAGAATGGAATAGGTTGAGGCCCCTTTCACATGGACGGATCGGTTGGGTCTGCCGGTCAGTTTTTCAGGTGGACCCGTTCAGACCATCCATTGCTTTCTATGGAGTGGTGGCTGTCAACCCGCTGAAATCCAATATGATCCTGTCCACTAAAAACAGACGGATGGGGATTCGTTCCCAATCTATCTGGCAGATCGTATGACAGTCGCGTGTAAATGGACAGGCGGTCCGTTTCCTTCCGACAGCCCATAGAGGACAGCAGGCTGTGTCCGTGTGCATAAGCGGAGTGAACACAGACCTGTCATCCGCCTGCTCAGTGGGGATCTGCCGAGAGATCCTCCGCTGACGAGGCGGATCTCCTTGGGCGGACTCCTTCAGTGTGAAAGGGGCCTAAGAAGTTCTGAGCAATCAAGCAGCTTAGGTGAAAAATACACATAAATACATCTGTTAGGATTTATTTTCTTCCCAGCAACCCATCAGCTCTCTCAGCACATAAAGATAAAAAGAAATGGCTGCACATGGGGTGGTTCCAAATGCTGTTTATTGAATACATCGTGGTCACACCAGGGGACACCAACACACAGTCTCGGTAGACGCGTTTCACAAAGTACAATTTAATGATCTAGCACAATTGTACTGTGTGAAACACGTCTACCGAGATTGCGTGTTGGTGTCCCCTGGTGTGACCACATTGTATTCAATAAACGGCATTTGGAACCACCCGGTGTGCAGCGATTTCTTTTTATCTTGATGTTACTCATGGAAGCGGGCCGGGGCTGCCACTTGTTAGGAGGTTCCTTCAGGCATACTCACCTCACCTCACCTGGAACAGCAAGTCTGCAATAAAAATAAAAATATCATGAAAAAAACAAAAAAATGAAGAGCGAAATACAAGTTGTGTGGAACGGAAAAATGATAACATGTTGCAGAGTTCTGCACTTCATCCCAGCTCACCTAAAGGCTGTGCTTAAGTGTGAACAGGGCACAATTGTTTATCTGTTTTGCCTTGCGGAGATCTGGGGTTTTCTAGCGCAGGAAACTGCAGGTCTCTGCACAGGAGTGAACAAGCACGGAACTGAGTACAGGGGTGATCCGAGGCCATGTCAGTGGTGCTCTTCACTCACAGGATGACCTCAATCATGTGACACTGGGTATCTAGTGGTGGAAAGAAATTACTTTAGAGGCCAGCACTGAAGAGGAGGGGAGTATTGCAGCAGTGGATGCTTTTTGTTTAAAACACCTGCTAGGGGAATTTTATTTTTTATTTTGCCTGAAAATAAACTTAGCATGTTACAATCTGACTGTACAGACAATTTTAGATTTATCAAAACTATGTAATACAAGGACCTCCTAGCACTATCCAATCAATTTGTATCCAATCAGGTAGCCCTAGCACTACAAGGTAGTTGGTAGATCTAAAGAAGATTGTACTATCAGATTGTAACATATGTGGTGAGTTTAAGGGTGCATTCACACCTGCTTATGCAACTGCACTGCGAATAGATGCAAAAACCCCAGCAGGTGTCCTCACAATTAGCTGTGGGATGCAGCCTCTAAGCAATCGGAGGATGCTGGCTCCTGCAGCTAATCGCAGCCACTCACATGTTATCACTCATGTAGCAATCATGTGTTATTAGCCCTGGATGCAGGATGCCTGGGTCCAGGATCGATATCTAACATGTGATCAGTGCATAAGAAATTACATTCAAGGGGTTGCGATTAGCTGTGGTAGACGGCAACCTCACACTGCTTTCAATTAGGCTGCCTCATGCAGCTAATCATGGGGACCCCTGCTGGGGTTCTTGCATCTATTCTCAGTGCGGGTGCATAACAGGTGTGAATGCAAGTGTTATTAAACCCAGGACCCCACATTCACTATATCTGGTCTCCCACTGTACACACAACATAGAAATTTAATTATTCTAGTAAATATAAACTGCTAAATACCTTTTCTCATCAGCAGTATATAGCAGTCTTGTGACTTCCATCAGTGTCTGGTTAAAGCTTGTAGGAGAATTTTTTGTTCCCCTTTGACTGTTCTATGAGGCTGCAGGGCCCCTGACCCTCTGTCTGGACAGTGCAGATTGGCCCTGTGCTAATACACACCAAACTGAGCATGTGCAAATTGCCCCCAAGGCTCTATCCTATTAGCAGATGGGTTGGGGACTATGGAAGAAAGGGGGGGGATAAGAGAAGACAGGACTCAAAAGACTTTTTACACAATGCGGTGGATTAACCCCTTAGGTTCCATAGTGATTATAAGATATGGTGACCAGATTTTTAAAATGAAATCCGGGGACATATTTGTATTTATTTTTTTACTAGTAATGGCGGCAATCAGCGACTCTCTGCCCATCGCCGCCCGCCTCACAGCCTGTCAGGTCTTAGTCCCCTTTTACACTTATACGACTTGTACCACGATTTTGGATGGCAAAATCGTATGACAAGTCATTCTCCATGATTTTGAATGACTACCATTCATATTGGCACGACTTTAAGTCGTGCCGACTTCAAAGTAGTTCCTGCACTACTTTTTTTCTGAAGTCGGATCAAAGTCGGATTCCGTATTAACAGATTCGACTTTGGCACATGACTTGTGCATGAAGGGGAACTCCACGCCAATTTTTTTGAAAAAAAAAAACGGCATGTGTTCCCCCTTCATGAGCATATTGGGCCCATAGGTCTGGTATGGATTTTAAGGGGAACCCCCACGCCAAAAAAACGGCGTGGGGGTCCCCCCAAAATCCATACCAGACCCTTATCCGAGCACCAGCCTGGCCGGTCAGGAAAGGGGGTGGGGACGAGCGAGCGCCCCCCCCCCCTCCTGAGCCGTACCAGGCCGCATTCCCTCAACATAGGGGGTGGGTGATTTGGGGCAGGGGGGCCCTGCGCCCCCCCACTCCAAAGCACCTTGTCCCCATGTTGATGAGGACAAGGGCCCCTTCCCGACAACCCTGGCCGTTGGTTGTGGGGGTCTGCGGGCGGGGGGCTTATCGGAATCTGGGAGCCCCCTTTAATATTTAATAGATTTATGGCATTTTTATGGCATTTTTTTTTTTTTACTACCGATTTTTATCAGGACTGCGACATTGCGGCGGACAGATCAGACACTTTTGACACTTTTTTGGGACCATTGACATTTAAACAAGGAGCAGTGCTGAAAACGTGCACTGATTACTGTGTGAATGTCACTGGCAGCGAAGGGGTTAACATTAGAGGCGATCAAGGGGTTAAATGTGTTCCCTAGGTGTGTTTCTAACTGTGAGGGGATGTGATTGACTAGAGGAGGAGCCCGATCATTGTTGCTACTTAGTAGGTCTCAACTCCCCTGTCAGAACAGGGATATGTGTGTTTACACACACAAAGCCTCATTCTGGCTCTCGTGCCCGCGATCGCAGGTGGCCGGTGGCGATCATGCCTGCTGGCCATGCGCATTTGGTACCCTGGTGTGCAGCAGGTGTACGTGCGCCTGCTATGGCTCTTAAAGGAGCCGCCGTACATATACAGCGATTTGTGCAGGAGAGCAATCCTGCTGCCGTATATGTACAGGAGCTCGTCGACGTGTAGTTAAAAAAAAAAACTAATTAAATATCAACAAAGCATATACATCTATAGTGTGTTCTTGTCTCAATCTTGTCTCAATCCAGAGCACTTCAGTTTGCTGCCTCATTCCTCTGCTATCTGCCTGACTCACTTCTTACATGTTTTCCTCACAGCAAGAGATAAAAACGTGAGTAGAGAGTTCCAGCACACAGCCTGTGATTGACAGCTTCAGCTCTGTTCTTGTTAGCTGTGTGAAGGTGGGTGTGTCCCTTCCCTCCAATAAGCTCCCAGAGCTCTCCTCACTGAGCTTTTCTGAGTGTAATTTCATCTCTCACCCATTGCTTTCTGAAAGCTCAAACAAGCTGTTAAATTTCTGGACTTTGAATAGCTGTAGAGAAGACTGCAGACAAACAGGTGCAACCTATGGAGGCATTTGTTTCATCTCTGTGTATCACTTTACTGGGTATATGTAAAGGTCTGCAACCACTTTAGTGCACTAATGGGCTGGAGTAAAGAAGTAGCACCAAATCTCCAGGTGTACAACCTTTCGTTATTTTGTTTCTTTCTTCTGTTTACATTTGAACATGTTTGGCTATATTCAGAAGTAGGTCTGTACGGACACTGGGGTGCAGGAGATGCTCAGAAGTCTGTCTATAGTGGAAGAAACTTTTTTTAGTTTGGTGGTTTCTACAGATGATACCAAGTTCTGCATAAAAGGTCTTCTAATGTCGCGTACACACGATCGATTTTTTTCGACGGTGAAAACACCGTCGAAAAAATCGACGATAAAAACGAGGAACAGCTTGTTCCCCTCACACACGGCCGTTTTAAATGTCATTTTTTTTTTGGTCGAAAAAAACGACCGTGTGTGGGCTCCGCGGCAGTGTTTCCCTATGGGAAACACTGCCGCGGAAAACATGTCGAAAAAAACGACAAGAAAAATTAGAACATGTTCTAATTTTTCTCGTCGTTTTTAATGCCGTTTTTCTCGTCGAAAGCCCAGACTATCGTTTTTTTCGTCGAATGGGAAAAATGTCGTTTTTTTCGACGGGAAAAACGGCTGTGTGTACGGGGCATCATCCTTCTCCATTTTGCCTTCATGTATATTTTAAACAGCCCCATTGCTGGTATACTACTTTCCAAGTTGTCAAATACCAATTTTTATTTTTTTACAAAAGAAGTAGAATCCAAAAAAAAAAATGCCAGCAGGTGATCACGGTTAGTGAAACTGAAAAACGTGTTTTACTAGAATGAAGGAGATAAATGTCTGTGATATTGTTTCAGCTGAAGCAGGAGGAAGGACAGCTGAGAAACCTGAGCTATGCACCATGACACAGAACACACAATCACACAGGATAGTTTCATGACATCAGCTGTACTTTCTGCAATGAACTCTACCAACCTTCAGCATGACTCACATCCAGATAAAACACTTTTTCAGCTGGATTAATGGATCACAAAGGAAATATTTTAAAACTACAGTCATGTGACGTTCACATAATTTAATTTCAAATCACTCATCATTCCTAGAAGCAGTTTCCGTATGTGATTAAAATATAACAGATCTTTCCCAACTACAGAACAATATATATGTAGCGGCCTCCACTCTCTCCTCTCTATTCTTCTTACTCTGGCTTTTGTCTAGGGGGTACTCTGAAGGAGAGAGTGCGAGGTCACCACGCCAAGTCCCCCTGCAGAGTATGTGCAGTGAGAAACAATCCTCTTTTACCTTCGGGTCGGTGTTCTGCATCTGGAGACCTCCTCCTGGTTTTCTCAAACAGTGTCTGCCAGTAAATGAGGCCCACACCACTAAAGTCCAACACTCCTTTATTCTTCCAATAACAGAGTAATACACAGACAGCTGGACTCCCTCAACGAACAGAACAGACAGGGGGGGGGGGGGGGGGGGGGGTGGATGCAAGTAGGCCCAGGCACAATGAACTCTCCACTTTCCCTCCTGAAAGTGGGTTGCGGTCTCTGAGCGAGGGGGAATTTCCTTCCAGGCGGTCTCCGGTGGAAGGCTCACCTGTCACTGTGTCACTGGCAATATGCTGCACCAGGTCTTCAAGTAAGTATCTCCCACCGCTCCATTACGCCCTCCGGATTCGGGAACCCACTCCCGGGGTCCCCTAGGATCTCCTTCCCTCGCGGAACTCAGTGTTGGGCACTGAGCTCCAGACCTCCATCCGAGTACCTCACCCCAGGCTAAAGGTGCCTGGGATGGAACACGACCTCCGAATGTCCTCTAGGCCGCCTAGAGGACCGACACGAACCACCGCCCACAGGCTGAAGGTGCCCGGGACTCGACCCTGTGACCAAGATGGCCGGACCCTTTATACCCTCTCCCAGCAAGCACGGCGGGTTCCCCGCCCCACCATACCGCTGCCAAGGGAGGACAAAAAGGGAGCACGGCACACAGCAATGGTTCAATCCCAGCCCAAGGCGACAGCGCCACCCGCTGGGCTGCAGGGAACTGCACATCACTGGTGTCTCTGCCAGTTTTGAATACACAGAAAAGTGTATACCCGCTACACTCTCCCCCTGATGATTTGACACTGGTCCCCAGTGTCTGGAATAAACCATGCCCTCAAGGGCTGACATAGTCCAATCCAGAAACCGACTGAAAATTTAAAAAAATCCAAAAACTTTAGAAAACCAAAACTAGCTAGAGCAGTTGTGCCTGAGCCTCACATGAAAAGGGAGGGAAAGGGAAACAACAACACTTAACAACAACCTTGAAATCACATTTTCACATCACACTTTTCCCCACCCATCCTGACTAAGACCCACCCCATACTCAGTGGTCTTGATGGGATGCTCTCCTGCAGAGGGGAAAAGAAAGTTAACACACATAAGCCCTGACACATGTATTCGTGTAAGAAGGAAGAAATTTCTCCGTGAAGAAATCCTTTTCCTTCATAAAAGTGTGTGTGTGAACAGTGATATCGATGCGCAACACTGCCACCTGGTGACAGCATCGCTGTAACTGCACTTGTGGAACTTTCCTTCTTCTCTTGCGCCCTATCTACCGCAGAATCCATGATTTCTTGCTGGAGAATTGAAGAACAAACAGGAACAGTCCTTCATTCCTCTGGGTAACAAGAACAACAACCCCGGAAAGTTCAGCAACATAAAGAGCAAGAACGGAGTCTTTTCCCTCCTACAGATAGAAACGGGGATGCGGCAAAACAAGTGGTTTCAAGTGCTGATCCATGGTCTCCAGATGGTACTCGACATCTTCCCCTTCCTTGCGTCGGATCAGAACCTTGTCCGCGTGGATATGTCGTCCCAGCATCCATTCTGCTTTGCAGTCTTTAAAGTGCTGAGAGGCCTTGGGGGAACACGCAAGGTACCTGCGGGCGTGTGGAACCTGAAGGTGGGTCCACACAAAGTCACTGTACCAGCGCGCCCGGCAAATTTCCACTTCATACAATAACTCCTTGGACAAGTACGGGTACTCCCATCCATACTCAGCAGCAACCTTCTGGCCAAATAGGCGTTGTAGTCTCGCCAGAGGAGGCATACTGGCTTTGTCCCCTTCGCCAGGCAAAACTATTGAGTCCGGGTGGCGAGGGACCTTGATTACATCTGGTCTGGGCATAGGTGCCCGCGACAACAGTCTCTTTTCCCCGGCATTAGGTGCAGGAGGCACCGGGAAGGCAAGAGTAGGCTGGGGACGGGACCCCTCCTCAGGCGCTGGTGCCTCCACCCGGGGTGTACTATCCCCTGTAGACATGGGTGGGTCCCTGGTTCTGCGGGACAAGGCGAGAGGTACTTTGTCCCAGCCCTTTTGAGCAAACAGTTCGTCTATGGCGACATCGTCTCCCAGCTCGGAGAGCGACTCTAGAATGGGTAGGGGTACGATGTACCGTGAGGGGGTCTCTGCCACAGACCAGATGAATAAGGCCTCTGCCACAGACCTGGTTGTTGGGTCTCTGCCACCAACCTGATTCACGATGGGTCCCTGCCACAGACCATGAGAACGTGGACTATCTTCTATGAGCAATGGCCCCTGTCAGAGAGAGGACATCCATCCGGACAGTTACCAGAGGCCCCGCCGTCACCAGCAAATGCTGCACTGGATCTTCGGAAGGGTCACCTCCCTGGCCTCCTCATCCCAGATTCGGGTGTCCACACCGAGGGACAACACCCTTGGAGCCCTCGATTCCATTGCGGGACCCAGTCGAAGGTACTGGGCCCCAGGCCTCCAGAGAGTACCTCACCCCAGACCAAAGGTGCCTGGGGTGGAACCGCAACTCCGTCCCCGGGCCTAGGGCACCCGGAGACCACCATCACGCACCCCCAGGCTTAAGGTGCCTGGGAGTGGACCCCGAGCGGAAGATGTCTGCCCCCTTTATACTCTCTCCCAGCATGCACAGCAGGTTCCCCGCCCTGCTGTACTACTGCCGCGAGAGGACACAAAGGGCGCAGCCCTCCAATGGTGATTCAACCCCGGCCTATGGCAACAGCGCCACCTATAGGCCGCAGGGAACTAGACACAATTGATATCCCCCACTGGCATAAATTGGTCCAGAAATCCTAACAATTGTTGCATCTGAGCCTGGTACCACTCAGATGCCTCCCCTAAATATGACCACCCGCTACACATCCCCCCCAGTGATTTGGCACTGGTCCCCAGTGTCTGAAACCAATTCACACCCCCTCTAAAACAGAGCCAGCATAAATTTGATCCAGAGACAAACTAACTAAAGGGGAAAAATATGACAATTTTAAAATTTTGTTTAGTTTGTGCCTGAACCAAAAGGAAGGGAAGAACAACAGCTAAACATGCACAGGTATAAACATTCAAAAGCATAACAGCATAATTTTTTTCAAAATTACGTTTCCCCCCTCCCACATCACTGACTAAGATCTGCCCCATTCTCAGCAGACTTGATTGACGTTCTCCTGCAGAGGGGGAAAAGAACACATTATCTGACACAGTATGTGATTTGGAATGAACAGGCTCCCCCTAGGGGAAACCCCTTCCTTCCAAAAGTAATGTGTGGTGTGTGTGACAATCGTCAGAACACTTGTTTTCTTCCATCCAGAAATCCTTTTCTCTGTACTGTGGCCCTGTCTCAACTACACCCCAAAGTCTCAGTATCCTTGCGGTGGAGAAAGAAAAAGGAGAACAACAAAATAAACTGCTCCCAATTCTTCCAGAAGTAGGCCACCCTTTGCGGGTTAAAGAGTCCCTGAGTTCCGGCAAAGGCACTCTGGAATGTTCAGCAACACAAAAAAACACAGGAGTCTATTCTCCTACAAATAAAACCTTGGGTGCGGCAGTACCAGGAGTTTCAAATACCTGTCAAAAGTCTCCATGTGATATTCCACATCATCCCCCTCCCTCTGACAAATAAGCACCCGGTCAGCATGGATGTGCCGACCCAACATCCACTCTGCCTTGCAGTCTTTGAACCTTTTGGAGTCTGCAGGGGAACATGAGAGGTACCTGCGAGCATGAAGCACCTTGAGATGTGTCCAGATGAAGTCATCATACCACCGCTGTCTGCAAGCCTCCACTTCATATAAAAGTTCCTTGGACAAATATGGGTACTCCCACCCATATTCATTGGCAACTTTCTGACCAAAAAGTCTCTGCAAACGGGAAAGGGGTGGCATCGTAGCACGGTCTCCTTCACCAGGCAGCACTATAGCATCCGGGTGCCGGGGCACCTTCACCACCTGTAGATTGGGCATAGGAGCCCGCAGTGACACTCGCTTTGCCCCAGCAATGGGCGCAGGCGACTCCGGAGGTGGAGAGGCATGCAGGGGACCAGATCCCTCCTCAGGCACCGGGGCCTCCACCCGGGGTGTACTATCCCCAGTGGACATGGGTGGGTCCCTTTTCACACGGGACGAGGATAGGGGTATCTTGTCCCAGCCTTTCTGAGCAAAAAGTTTGTCAATTACAACGTCATCTCCAACATCGGAGATCGACTCCAGGTTGGAGGTGTCATACTCCTCCGCGGGACAGTAACTCTGTGTAGACGTGGAGTCACCCCCTTGGACAGGTTCCAGGGCCTCTGGATCCCTGACACCTCCAACCACACACCAGGTCCCATCCCTCGGCTTACCTCTGCCTTTACTTGAACTGGGATGTCCGGGGCTCTTCCTTCCGGATCCATCCAGGCCAGGCAAGCGCTGGGGTGTGACTCTCCCACGGCCGCAGGAAGCCTTGACCAAACCGACTCTCCTTTTTGGCGGTGGAAGCAGGGATTCTGTGGTGACCGAAGCAGCATCTTCGGATTTCTCAATCGCAGTCTCACTCTCAACTGGGGCTTCCTCCAGAGCCCGGTCAGTGTGCAAAGGGATGGCTGTACAAGCTCTGACTTCTCCTTCAAGAGTGGTGGCGCCTGTAATACAGTTGAGGTGGAAGGCCCGAGGCCTTTCCGTGGGTTGCTCCACCACGGAGATGAATTCTTTACAGGCCTCGCATCGCCCGAATGGCTTCAGATGGACCACCAGTCCCGAGCAGCCGGGACAAATCACACCGAGGGCCTCAACGTCCTTACATACGTACAGGGCGAATTGGCCCCAGGGCTTGAGCCTAATCCCCGTATCTGTCAGCGGAGTAGCAAACTAAGTCATCCTCGTGGCTGTGGAAGTAGGAACCCACGAGGCAGTAGTGAACGTGCTGACCGCTTGCTGCTCCATCGCACACTGACTATCTCGCGCCAAAGTCCCCACGTGCATCACTTCACATGGCCAGACTCCTCCCTTCTGCCGCACCTGTTCGCGGGCTTCTGTTGCGTCACGCCCACGAACTGCGCTGCCAGGGTGTGCCTTGTGGCGCGTTGGCCAATATGGCCGACCTCCTCAAAACTCCTTTGGGCAGCAAAGTTCAAGCTCTGAAGGTCTCTGCTCCATCAACACAGACACAGATCCCGGACCCAGAGCCCCCACGTGTAGCGACCTCACCTCTCACTCCCTCCTTCTCTTCTCGATTAATGACTCTCGTCTAGGGGACCAGGGAGGAGAGTGTGGCGCACCACCAGCTCGTATCCTCTTGTCTGCAGAGGTGTGAGCTATAACCTTTTACCTTCAGGCCTGTGTCCCTGTCCAGAGCCAAAACTTCCCTTGAGGATGATTCCCACCCTCCACGCAGGTGGAGGTAGGACCCTTTAACTCCCAGAAAGTCAAGTTCCACACCACTGAAAGTCCAACACTTATTTATTCTTCAGAGCAATAAATAGTCCTTTGAAAGCAACTGGTTAGACATAGAACAGTTCAAAACACAGTGGGGAGGAGGTCCAGGCACAAACTTGAACTTGGGTTTTCTCCTGTTCTGTTATAGCGCGAACAGGCTTGGCGCACAGTCGCTGCCACCGACCGTGAGGGGGTCTCTGCCACAGACCAGATGAATAAGGCCTCTGCCACAGACCTGGTTGTTGGGTCTCTGCCACCGACCTGATTCACGATAGGTCCCTGCCACAGACCATGAGAACGTGGACTATCTTCTCTGAGCAATGGCCCCTGTCAGAGAGAGGACATAAATCCGGACAGTTACCAGAGGCCCCGCCGTCACCGGCAAATGCTGCACTGGATCTTCGGAAGGGTCACCTCCCTGGCCTCCTCGTCCCAGATTCGGGTGTCCACACCGGGGGACACCTAGGAGCCCTCGATCCCTTGCGGGACCCAGTCGAAGGTACTGGACCCCAGGCCTCCAGAGAGTACCTCACCCCAGACCAAAGGTGCCTGGGGTGGAACCGCAACTCTGTCTCCGAGCCTAGGGCACCCGGAGACCACCATCACACACCCCCAGGCTGAAGGTGCCTGGGAGTGGACCCCGAGCGGAAGATGTCTGCCCCCTTTATACTCTCTCCCAGCATGCACAGCAGGTTTCCCGCCCCGCTGTACTACTGCAGCGAGAGGACACAAAGGGCGCAGCCCTCCAATGGTGATTCAACCCCGGCCTATGGCAACAGCGCCACCTATAGGCCGCAGGGAACTAGACACCATTGATATCCTCCACTGGCATAAATTGGTCCAGGAATCCTAACAATTGTTGCATCTGAGCCTGGTACCACTCAGATGCCTCCCCTAAATATGACCACCCGCTACATTATTATTTATTATTATACAGGATTTATATAGCGCCAACAGTTTGCGCAGCGCTTTACAACATGGGGGCAGACAGTACACTTACAATACAAATTAATACTGAGGGATCGGAGGGCATATAGGCTCTGTTCACACCTGTGCATTTTTTGTAAGCTTTAGGCCCCTTCCACAATGGGGCGGTGGGTGCGTCGGCGGTAAAGCGCTGCTATTTGGCCGCTAGCGGGGTGTTTTTACCCCCCCGCTAGGGGCCAAGAAAGGGTTAAAACCACCGCAAAGCGCCTCTGCTTTGCCGGCGGTATAGCCGCGGTGCCCCATTCATTTCAATGGGCAGTAGCGGTGGAGGAACAGTATACACACTGCTCCTTCACCGCTCCAAAGATGCTGCTAGCAGGACTTTTTTTACCGTCCTGCTAGCGCACCGCTCCAGTTTGAAAGCCCTCGGGGCTTTCACACTGGAGAGACAGCAGCGGCTGTTTCAGGGCACTTTGCAGGCGCTATTTTTAGCATTATAGCACCTGCAAAGCACCCCAGTGTGAAAGGGGTCTTAGGTGTGGTGCGTTAAAAAAAATCCTGCTTTTGCACCTTTGATGCACTTTCATCAAAACGCAAGTTATATTGTGTTCAATGATAGCCCATCTAAAATGCATGTAAATTATACCTAAAATTCAACGCATCTAAAGCGCCCCGCACAGATGTGAACAAAGAAATAAATAAATTGTAAAAAAAAAAATGAATTGTAAAAAATAAAATTATAAAAAAAAAAAGCCAAAAACTACTGACACAGTCCACTGTCACATGACATAACAAAAAAGTATCGGTAATCGGTATCGGCGAGTACTTGAAAAAAGTATTGGTACTTTTCCTCGGTCTTAAAAAAGTGGTATCGGTGCAACCCTAATTACAATATATGTAAACTAAATATCCCTGTTTTTCATTGCATAGTTTTCTGGAAAGGGTGTAGCAGTGTGCACATCCAGAATTTGCAGGGTAAATATGTGGTCACACCCCTTTAGCACCTAATAGTTCAAATATATGTACAAGCAATTGGGATTTGAGCCGAGGTATGTCGTTTCTCTGTCTAATCAGAGGATGGCTTTGCTTTTAGTGAGAAAATTGCAAGACAGTGTGAATGGTGCCCCCATACTTTGTGAAAAACCTCCTCTTCCCATGTTTACAATGCAACAGAGTTCACAATGCAGCAGGGCAGCCACTCAGCACTAGACTCAAAAGCTAGTAGTGATTACTGTAGTAGTAGTGCCCACTAAAATGATTTCCAGCTTCCCCAGGCATTGGCCAAGTTTGGCCAAGCTGAACCAATGTAACTATGCAAAAAAAGCCATAACTAAACTGCAGCTTTAGTCCCCCCCACACACGCTCTCCCACGCCTTCCATACCCAGTTCCCATGGACTTCTTTGAGGATAGTGGAATCGGAGCTTAAACAGATGCTAAGAACTGAATGAACTGAAAAAAACCATATCACGCATTTATGCTCAGCTGGTGT
Organism: Rana muscosa; assembly: GCA_029206835.1. Classification (NCBI taxonomy): domain Eukaryota; kingdom Metazoa; phylum Chordata; class Amphibia; order Anura; family Ranidae; genus Rana; species Rana muscosa. The sequence continues at coordinate 638,298,430 of CM055116.1, forward strand.
CGGTGGCCCTGCCTCCATTAGACAAACTGACAGATAAATGGCTAAGAGATGCACCACACTTGGATAATGACGACTGGGACGACATATGGGACCTACCGTTTAAATCACTTTTTTCCTTACGTGACAGATTAATCTAGTACAAAAAAAGTACATAGAGCTTATTTCACCCCTTCTAGGCTCTATATAATTAATCCCTCCCATTCCTCGGAATGTTGGAGGTGTGGCTATTCCCAAGGAGACTATTCCCACATCTTTTGGTCATGCTCTGCAATCACAAGATTCTGGTCGGAGGTGTTATCTAGCATTAACACTTACACATCAGTACCAGTCCCTCAGGCCATTGAAATCGTTCTCTTTAGCATTGTACACACAGCCGGTTTTCTCAACCAGAAACGACAAGAAAACTGCTGGGAGAGCTTTCTTGCCGAGAAAACCATGCGTGTGTACGAGGCTTTCAGGTTTCTCGTCGGGACATCTGCCCAGAATCTCGACGAGAAAAATAGAGATCCTGCTCTCTATTTTCTTGTTGGGATTCTTGTCGGCCTGTTTCCCGATGAGAAACCCGAGCGTGTGTATACTTACCTGCCTCCATGGAAACCCGCGCATACTCGAAATGACTTTGACGCATGCTCGATAGCTTCCAAGGCATAGGTAGGGTGAAGCAAGAAGGCGGCGACGGCATCGAATGTGACGAGCGCATGCTCGTCGTAGTTGATGACATCACCGCCTTCGTGCCATTCAAAAGAACGGCGGTTCTTTTGAATCGTATGCATGTACATTCGGCCGGCACAAGATTCTTGTCAAGAATCTCGTCAGGAAAAACAACATGTTTTTTCCTGACGAGATTCTCGGCCGTGTATACTAGGCTTTAGGCTTTGTTGACAGTCTCCTTTTTTATGCAAGAAAGACCATTACCTTGCATTGGAAGATACAGGTACCCCCCTCCATTTCCTTCTGGAAAAAATTGATTACCAATAATCTCCCACTATATAAAGATACTTATGCGAACAGGGGATGCCTTACTAAATACGATAAAGTGTGGGCCAAATGGTTGGTAGACCCTGCCATGGCTTCCTAGACACAAAACAACAAAAGGCCCAGAGACATCTGGCTAAATTTTTATTAGCTTTGTTTTGAGTGCTAATAATTGGGTTGAATTATCTCCATGTCTTTGGACACTGCCACCTGATGGCGAAGGTTGCACAGTCACACCATTGCCATCCTGGTGTTGATCACGCTGACAACATTTGTACCCTGTACTTTGTATTTAGAATCCCTGCGTGGGCAACACTACTCTATTCGTTGCATTGTCTTAGTGTTATGCCTTGTACACACGACCGGATTTTCCGACGGACTCAGATAGAGAACTTTTCCGACGGACAAAAATTTCTATCTGAAAGTCCGTTCGTCTGTATGCAATTCCGACGGACTAAAAACCACGCATGCTCAGAATCAAGCAGAAGAGCCGAACTGCCTATTGAACTTCATTAATCTCGGCTCGTTGTTTGTGTTGTACGTCACTGCGTTTTTGACGGTCGGATTTTAGTGTGATCATGTATATGCAAGACAGCTTAAGCGGAATTCCGTCGGAACTCCGTCGGACAAATCGTCAGACTTTATTCCGACGGACAGTCCGGTCGTGTGTACAGGGCATTATACTTGTCATACTTGTTTTGTACATTAAAACGCTAATAAAAAACTGCAGCTTCAAGAACAACATCATAAAGGTCTGTACACTGAGGTGAAAAAGACCACACAAAGCAGACTATCCCAAGGTCTCACTTTTAAAATGAAGTGGAAAACCTCTTTACTGTTTCTATCAATATAAAATATAATGCTATAAACTTGTCTATTTGAAGGTGTCCTTTTTAACCTATCAACATGATTTACTGTAAATAATATGATCAGTAAAACAGGTATTTCTACAGTCCATTTGTTCTATGCAAATGTTAACCCAACACTTGTCATTCTAATAACAAATCACATGTCATTTCATATATAGCAATACCCTCAGTTTAAGAAGGCTGCTTGTTTGTTTTGGGCCTTGTAATGCATCGCTATCAACCCCTGGCAATCGGCTCTAACCTCTCGTGGCACAGTTAGGAAAGGGGAGAGGATGGTATAACTGTAATATATCTATACTATTATACGGTACAACCCCTTTGCATCCCAGCACAGTAATAGACACTGACAACCAAATTACTTAACTATACTCTTTACTATTGGTAAAAGTATTAAGGGTAAACAGTATACAATATCTCATGCAGATCCCTGCAATATAGGCGTACACATTAAAAGGGTATAACATTCAGTAATGCAATGACCATATAATAACCCCGCTGCAGCTATCCTCCCTCGTGAGCAAAAATGGCGCCCAGCAACTATACTACCCAGTCAGGCCTGACTATAACTTGGGGTATAGTTTGTAGAAGAATCTTCACTAGCAACTCTCGGTGGTGCACATAAAGAACAAACTGTAATCCAAAGGGATAGCGATGATCGCTAACTTGGTAAATCTGGAGAGACTAATAAACTCAGTTCAGCAAACAGTCTATCCAGAATATAACTGTAATCACTGATGGGCCTAGGCGAAGTTAATAGGCAACAAAATTAGTCAAATGCGGTTCTGAGCTGGTGCTCTCTCACCCGACCGGCCTGACTCCTGTCCGGTACCTCCGGTACTGTGAGTTGCTTCACAGTGCCCACGATGCTCTGGGTCTTCGGTCCTCCAGAAGATGGTGGCACCTCAGGTGGATCGTATGCTCCGCAGGCTCCTCGGTGGAGTGGAAGGCTCTCTGGAACAAAGTGCGAGGCCCAGGCTTCAGGCCTTGCACGCGCATCAACAGGTTAGTGCAGGGATCCTCTCGCAGGGAGGGCGGCATCCAAAGAGAAAGAAAGACGCTCCTCCTCTCCTTTTTAAAGTTCACCCCAGCAGTCCTTGCGCAGGGAAATGCACCCTGGGTGCCTCAAAGCGTGCTGGGAACTGTAGTTTTGTGGGTGAAAACGATACCCCGCTACACATATAAAACAGAGCCATAAACAACTCTGTTAAGTGTCATTGGAAGAGCAGATAGGACACAGAAAACAGCACCTAACTCAATAAATAACTACAAGAAATGTAAACTATTATTGAATGCATTAAAGTATTACTAAACCCAGGACCGCGCATTCACTATATCTGGTGTAGCACTGCCCTCTTGAGGGTCTCAAGATAAATCAGTACAACTCTGGTTACCCTGACCCTGTGAGTCCTCTGCCACCTCTGATACCCTGGGTTCAAACATTTTTTTCCCACTAGATAATAGCAGTAATAAGGAAATACACCAGAATTGGTTAAATCAAAAATAGTTTATTCAATGAGATGAAGAGAAATAAGTAAAAGAGTCAACATGAGCTTACATCTCATAAAGTTGTCTCCCGCAGAATGTTATTGAGAAATGCTTAAAACCTTAGAGGTTGTTTTTTTCTAACAGTAAACACTACCATTTTTATACTCAAATAAGTGCAAATAATGTAAAAAATAAACAAAGTATGCGCTACTGAGTGAACAAATAAATGAATGGCTGCTAGCATCAGCAAATAGACAAAAATAGAAAAGCTCTCTCTTTCTGTTTCTCTGTCTCTCCTTCTCACACACAGCAGGCTTAGGAGGAGCTGTTTTGCATCCATTCACGTCAGCCCTGCCTCATTCCCTTCTTCCTTCCTGCTGGAGAGAAGACAGAGCGAGCCGAGAGAGGAGGAGGAAGAAGAAGAGACACACCGTCCCCGCCGAGGAGACCCGGAGCCCGCCACTCCACCTGAAGGACAAAACAGTTGTGAAAACGTGACGGCAGTTGGTCTCGGAAGTCTACACTCCATGTTATTCAGTTATTATCACCACTTCTGATGCACTGATATCCTTGACGCTTCGTATTACAACCGTGGAGATATCCAGCTGGAGATCCGGTGTTCCTGCACTTATCGCACTGTGAGGACGGTTCCAGAGGATTTTTTATCCGCACCTTTTGCTTGTCTGACCCACCACCGCTGGTGTGTGTGTCCACACATAGGGGTAAGAGTACCCATTTCTTTTTCCCCACTCCTGGTGTTGGAATCACGTTCCTGGGTGTTGCTGCTATATAAATGTATATATTTATATGAACTTGAAGTCGCCATGGACACACCGAATTTTGATTGATTGTTTTTTGTTCACTTATTGTGCATCATACTGGACTTTATTGTCAGTTATATCACCTCACAGGACGTTATATATAAAAATTGCACTTTTTATTTGTTGCTGTATACTATAACTTTTTAGGGTTACTCCCTTTATTTGTGGTATTTGGAATTCACACACGCCCAGATTTATATATATCTCTGGGTTCTATACATTATATAGGCGCTGCATTTTTTATTTTATTAAGTGCAAATAATGTTTATGTGAATAGGCTACAAGAGAGCAGAAGAATGACTCTTATGGGTGCCAAACCCCTCTCGACTGCTCCTTCACATATAAATGGACAAAACAGCAGATAAACAAGTACAACTTTAGCAAACAGGAACAGTATTACAATTCAACCTGCTCTTACAGAGAGTTCTTGGTGAACTGAAGCTTAACAAGCTTCATCAAAAACAAATCCCTGAAGTGGGGAGGAAGGTGAAAGTAGTCCTGAGTTGCTGTGTGGCAATCCGGTCAATCTTCAGCTAGCTTTTAGGCGTTTAATTGCATGCAAGGAATATTAAAAGGTAAAGCAAAATAGATGATCAAATAGGTGGGGTATAACCAACAAACAATATTAATGTGCAAATCAGGACTGCAATTGGATTCACAGTGATCACTGACTTAAAGATGTTAAAGCTTTGTGGAACTACAAGCAACAGCAGAACAATGGACGGCAAAGATGTCTGTATATAGTGGTTATGATATGCTGGAATAGATTCTTGAACTAAAGATGGTAATGACTGCTGGAGACAATGATGTCTATATACAGTGTCTATAAAAACTGTGCAATTGGCCGCTCACCACACTGGAAAATAAAGATGATGATGAGAATGATGATGATCTCTCAGGAATGTGGCTCAAGGGAAGACATCCAGCCTCCGCCGCACCGCACCACAGCTCACATGGATTCAATATCTCTGCAAGGTGGATGAAACAGGAGCGGCCTTCCAGGCTGCCACCAGACAGTGAAGGGAAACTCTCCGCAGGTGTCCTTCCAACTCAGCTGCAGCTCACCCTGTATCAGATTCCCTGCATGCAGATCCATGCCGGTCCCAAGAGAGCACGCCAGGCCCCAAGCCTTGCCTCTTATAGTCCCTCCCAGCGGTCTGCTCTTCTCTATCAGCCAGCTGGTAGTTGTAGTTTCACATATCACAGACAGAGCACGAATCCTATCCGTATGGACTACATGCCCCAAGATGCTCTGCCCCGTCTGGTCTCTGATTAAGAAAAAAGCAGGACCTCCCACAGTGGAACACTAGAGGAAAACAACTTCCCCTAAAACAATGCCACACAGTGTCTTCTGATTGCAGGAAAAAGTAGGTATCCAGCACCTGGCTACATCGGTCTCCAACAGTACACAGAACATGTATATAGCAGTCTTGTGACTTCTATCAGTATCTGGTTAAAGCTTGTAGGAGGAGTTTTTTATTCTACTCTGACTGTCCTATGAGGCTGCAGGACCCCTGATCTTCTGTCTGGACAGTGCTGATTGGCCCTGTGCTGATCACATGCACCCTCCCCAAAAAAAAACTCTCTAGCAAAACACACCAAACTGAGCACGTGCAGAGTGACTCCAAAGGCTCTGTCCTATCAGGAGATGGATTGGGGACTATGGAAGGAGAGGAGGTTAAGAGAAGACAGGATCAAACAGCCTTTTTACACAATGCGGAGGATTAACCCCTTAGGTTGCACAGTGAGTAAACCAAGCCTGCTTCACTGCATATACAGACTGATTTTACTGTTGTGGGTTTAGTAACACTTTAAAAGAATGCATGCTTTATAAGTTGCAGCAGTGGAGGTCCGTCCATAAAGGGGCGCCGTCCCACCTAATCCATGCGCCCGGCTCCTAATCTCCATGCAGGGTGCCGGACGCATGGATTTCAATAGGTTTTTCTTTTTTTTTTAGAAGCGCCTGAGGCTCTAATTGGCTTAAAAAAAGGGTGTGCTCGGGGCGCAGAGAACTGTGCCCTGAGCCCACCCAGTTGTGTGACAGCAAGGCAATATTCGCTATTGCCTTTCTGATTCTCCTCCCAGCCAATCAGGAAGCTGGTCCTGAGACCCGATTGGCCAAGGAGTCTTAGAGCAACGTCTGTTCGGCCAGGAGGAGAAGCCCCAGCTCTTCCCTCGGCTGAATTGAGGAGCAGCAGCCCTACCCCGTCCTCGATCCTCGTCCATCCTTGCCATCAGTAAATCAACCCTTATATATCAAGAACTGTAATTAATTTCCCCTAGCCACCAAACAGATTTAATGTGGTTCTAAAGGCTGAAGGTTCTTTCACCTTCATGTATTCTATGCATGAAGATAAAAAATCTTCTGTGTGCAGCAGCCCCAGCCCCCTCTAATACTCACCTGAGCTCCATCGTGATCCAGCAATGCACATGAGTGTCTCGGCTCTCCTGGACACTCCCTCCTCATTGGCTGAGAAAGCAGCAGCCATTGGCTCCCACTGCTGTCAATCAGAACCAGTGAACCAATAAGGAGAGAGGGGGGGCAGGGCCATGCAGCAGCTCCATGTCTGAATGGACACACAGAGCAGTGGCTTGGGTGTGTGCCTGCTTGGGTGCCCCCATTGCAAGCTGCCTGCCCTGGGGGCACACAACAGGAGCACCGGCGGGGGACCCAAGAAGAGGAAGATCAGGGCTGTTCTGTGCAAAACCTCTGCACAGAGCAGGTAAGTATGTGGCATGTTTGTTATTTTATTTGTGCCTTTTAATATAACTTTAAGCTTTCAGTACAGGACTAATGCTGATTGGTGACTGAAGTGTAGATATTTTTATTCTTAGTAATAACATGTTAATATACAGTATAACACTCTTAGTGGCTGATATACTAAAAGGAGTCTTTTTTTTTTAACCTTGACATCTGTTCATTTGAAAAAGTCTGGCCTGGATGTTTATTCCTTCGATAAATCAGCAGCTACGATCTTGCAGCTTCGCAACTCTTCGACGTTTTTTTTTGTTTTTGTTTTCTACTTTAGGCATTTTTATTTTTTTATTTTTTTACATGTTGCTCCTTCCAGTGAATATGTTGTTTTTCAAATTCCTTAACCAGACCAAACTGTCCAACAAAAGTGTCAGTCAGAGGATTGAGACAAACCATTTAATACAGAGATGCATTTGATTAAAATCTTTATCCCAAAAAAACAAAACAAAATGCTGGTGTAACTTCTTAAAAAGTGTTAACTGCAGTTTAACTTTTTATTGTTAGTCAAGTGTATCTAAATCTGCTATTGGATCTAACACTACCATCTTCCCAGACTGACAATGCTGCAGTCCAAACATGTCTCTGTTCCTCCATCCAGAGTGGAGACACCCTTAGACAGGAAGTGTGTTACTGGCTGGATTACCAGGTGAAAATAAAGGAACAAAATCTTTAAAAAAAAGAAAACGAATGCAGCCACCACATTTAAAGTGATACTAAACACACACACACTGTTTAATTTACGTTGTCCCTTATATTTTTTTCAATAATAAGTTGCGCTGAATATTATATTTCTGTATGTGGATGATGGCACCTTTATTCCTAATGGACATAGTTAAATAGTTGGTAAGCAGCAGGTTAAACTGCTTCTCTTCCAGTCTAATCGTGTGGCCCCGTGTCTTCCTACACTCAATGGGACTGAAAAGTTTCATACATAAGCTGGGATCACCGTTGAGATATTTGTATATCGCTACCATATCTCCTCTCAAGCGACTCTTCTCCAAGGAGAATACATTTAGTGTTTGTAGTTGTTCCTCATAATTGAGGTCCTCCAGTCTCCAAATTAATTTAGTTGCCCTTCTCTTGACCTTCTCCAGTTCCAGCACATCTGTTCTGAGGATTGGTAACCAGAACTGGAAGGAATAGTCTAGATGCGGCAAAACCAGAATTTTTTTAAAGTGGGAGAATTATCGTTTTATCTCTGGACTAAATTCACTTTATAATGCATGCTAATATTCTGCTGGCTTTGTTAGACGCAGCTTGACACTGCATGCTATTGCTGTCTGTCTTCTACTAGGACCCCTAGATCCTTCTCCATACTGGAAGCCCCTAGGGGTTCTCCCCCTAATAAGTACCTTGCGTGTTTATTTTTACCCCCTGTAAGGGAATCCCTGTTGCACTCCTCTTGAGTGCTTCTGTCAGTACACTGCTTCCTCCAATATGGACGTTCAGATATCAGATTTTACAGCTGAATATTGTTACCAAGAACCAGACGAAACTAGCTCAGTTACAAAGCTGGAACATGAACTGTTTATTGAATTCAGGGTGGGGTAGACTGTCCAATCAGCAGGGAGAGCGAGCTGTTGGAGGAATTCCCCCCTCCCTCACAGCAAACACACATCCCATAATACTTTGTTCCCAAAGCAGACAGACACAATAGAACAATGGAATACAGCCACACCCCAAATGACCCAGCAAAGCGTCCACAACAGTATGAGACAATATATATATATATATATATATGCTATATTCTTAATATCTAAAATTTAATTTGGCCATAAAACATTACATTGAGAATAAGAATTCCTCTAAATAAATTGGATGAATGGTGGTCTCTGAGCTAAAGATCTCCAGATGTGACCTTTTATTTGAACCCAGTTATCAATTTCTAAAGGCTGTCAAGACATATTTATTGATATTCTAAGTTTTATGTTTTTAAAAGGTATTTCATATATACTGCTATGTAACTGAGATCTTCCGAAGTATAGAATTGTTTAGGTTAACTTCACCTTCCCCCTCATATCCTGTGTCTGTATTTAATTAGATACGCTGTTAGAAGCTTGGCCACTTCCTATGGCATGTATAAGTTTGAAACAGATGTCAATCTCAAGTTTTTTACTATATTGTGGGAGTGGTTTACTTTTGGCGCAAAGTTGACAAAGAAAGGAGAGTTATTTAGTTTGAAGTGCTGGATGAAGAAGCGCTTTCTGTTTCCTGCTCGGGTCCTAGCAACACCTATTCTCAGCACACATACTTTGGACCAGGATACACAGGCTTGATCGGCCATCTTTAAAGATTTAAGAAGAGCACATGGCATCACATATATTGAAATTTATTTTATATTTGAACTAGACTTGAAGCTTTTTAGAAGCTTTTGAATTAGTGTACTGTAATTGTACTTATTATCCTTTATTAGTGTGTATAATAAAACACACGGTTTTATTCAAGCTGATTTACAAATTTTGTCTCACGCAAATACATTAAGAAGGTTAAGAAAATCCTTAGAACGGAAAACCATATTTTTACATTGGCTCAGCCGCCAGTCGTTCCAGTTTTTACCACTTTTCCCGAGTGCTAACAGAGGGGAGAGGTGCGTACTTACTTTTGAAATGTTTGAAAAGAACCTAGAAGACAAAGTCAAGAATTCGATCTATGTATTATCGTGAAGACCAGAACATTTTTTGCGGTAATCAGCTCAGAGCATAGAGGAAGACTTCATATTCGGTGAGTAGAAATCATGGAATGTGTTAAATGTTTAGTTAATGAATGTACAGGTTTAACGAAACAGGTCTCCTATTCTGTTTTATGGAAATTAATGTATGAACAGTGTTTAAAGTCAAATATGGAAATTGATAAGGCGAGATTCTCATTAGCTAAAACAAAGAAAAGGTTACATAATGTAATGAAGTTAGTTACAGGTTTTAATTCAATGGTTTCTGATGTACCAGAAACACATTTGATTTGTGCAGAGAACAAATCGGGAAATGTAGACAATATGCAAACACATGAGACTGTATCTATTGCAGCTAGTTGTTCAAATTGTGACACTTTATGTAACTATGTTGAGCATTTAGAGAATGAAATAGAAATGGAGAAAGTTATTTCGGTGAATACAGAGGGAAAAGTTAGAACGCAGTCAGATATTGAATTAACCTAATTTTCTCAGTGCTCAGCTAAGATAGAGAGAAAAAAACATGCAGGAAAAATTGGATACTATTGTTGCTGCAGATTAAAAAAAAGTGCGGTAACTGTGCTTGAAAGTGAATCAGGGTGTGAATCTATGGAGGCTAGTGATTATTCCTCAGATGATGAAAGTGTAAAATCTGTTCATTCTGTTATACAGCAATGTGATTCTCCATCGCCATATGCTCAGAGAAAGGCTTATACAAGCAGACCAGCTTTCACATGTTTTTTATGTAACAGGAGGGGTCACATAGCAAGATTTTGTTTGACAGTGAATAAGGATATGCAAAGAAGATCTTATCACCCTTAAACAACCCAAAGGCGTTTTGAAGTTTACTCTGTGAGATAGGGTAACAATTCTATGCGTAGAAGCCAGAGTACACAGATGTGTTTCCCTTTTAAAACCCATATGCAATTAAGACAGGAAAGGCATAGCTATATAAAGTGGAGTGAGCCGCATATTTTTTCAAATATAGCAATGGGGGGAAACAATGAAAACAGTTCTTAGTGAGCTGTATGGATGGTAAAAATGTACTGATTAATGTTTTTTGGCTATGAATAAGGTTATGAATAAGGTTTTGATGTGAGTTTTAGAGTTTTATTTCTTATTTTAGTTACTCACACAGTTCACAGCCCCCTTCCCTAGGAAAAAGGTGGGGGTAAGACTCTTTTAGCTTTGGAGAGATCAGCTGGGATGATGGGAGTTTCACACAATTGTAAAAAGGCTGATATAGCCAGACACACACACTCTTATTAAGATATATTTATACAATCTTAATTTTTTGGATTAAGAAATAAGATGATGAATTATGGTGTTGCATGTTCAATGAATGTTTACAAGCTAATATTGAGATTAAGCTTGTTAAAGTTTTTGATGCAATGATTTTAGAAGCTCTGGAAAGGAATGTTTGTACAACAGGGAAAACAGAGGACAATAGATTCTGCTGTACAAGTTAAGCGATCCATAGGGGAATATGGCCAGGAACATGAAGTTTTGCTTAAAACAAAAATATTGAGGAAAGCTGCAGCATGTAGACAGAGTTTAGACACACAAAAGAAAGATGGTGAACTCAGAATTGCCACGTGTATGGATATGATGAGATACACGTCACAGACAGAACTCAGGAAACAGGAAATGCTAATTGCTTTCAGAGTAAGGAAAATGGACATGTACAGAAAGAATGGCTGAAATATAAATTAGATTCACAAAGGCAAACTTTGGAATTAGGAAAGGAGGAAAATTTTGAGCAATTTGTTTGTTGGTTATGGGGGTGACACTTGAGCAGCCCAGCAAGTGGTTACTCTCTATTAGATTTCCGCATACCCACACATCTCATTAATGCCATTCAATTTTGTGTTTCCCCTTCCCTCCTTTGTTCCCTCTCCTCCCCTCCCGTTTTTTAGTCCAGACTGGGCAACTCTGCAAGTTAGGACAATACCGAATCCCTGCTAGCATAATTGAAACTACCAGTACCCATATCCGTGTATCAATTTATCATTTTTTTCTCCACAATCGGGGTTTAAACACGGATATTGGGCTCTACATCGTAGCTATATATTATGCTACTCAGGTAAGCAGAGGTAAGCCTGTATGCACCGAATTGAATCGGTCAGCTCTCAGTATGCTGACAATGCTTCTAAATTTTATACATGTTGTATAATTGGATGTAATCATATGATTGATCCACATGTGTTTGTTCATGCCTAGTTTTTTCAAGATACCCAGAGGCATTGTTCTACTACTACTACTGCCATCCTGACCATCTATAAACCTCCGTTTTTACTTGAAAAACCTTTTAACCCATGTAAGTTATGATAAACGATTCATCCACCTAATGGACTCTTTTTCAATCTGTGAGGGTTTTCTTAATTCTCTGTACTGCTTCTGGTCTTGTTTTGTCTTATTTTGTTTCTAATAGTGGTATTGCTGTTGGGGGATCACATGTTTCTGAAGCACCTGGCCAGACATACAGGTTCTCTTGTTTTGTTGTGTTTTGCAATCTATCTATATGTTCTTATGTTATGTATTTATATTTTTAGACATTCAAAAAACTCCTGAAGAAGCGACTTGTGTCGCGCAACATGTCGGGTTTAGGAATGAATTTCTGACGACACACCACCAATCAATGCCACCAGCAATTACTGGTATCCAATATACTGAAAGAATTGACCTTGATGTCATTCTACCCAGTATAAATTCTATTTCCTCATTGAATTTTGGCTATTGGGTGATGTGTATAAGTGTGTCAACACTAGGTTGATGAATAGTTCTATATAATATTCATTTTATTTGTATGTTTTGTTATCCTTTTCTTTTGTTAATTTTTAATAAAACTTGAGTAATTTTATATCAATTTGTCGTGCCCATAAAGTCCATCTTTTTATCCTATTTTTATTTAATCTACAATTTCGGGACGTGGCAATTTTTTATTACATTGTATCCCCAGTACCACTCTGGGTGGATATGATTTTCATTTTTCCATATTACTAGGGTGGAAGCACCCATTCAAAACCAACTCAGTGGTATTTACGGTATTAATTTAATTTCTTTGTTACTGTGACTACTGAGAGAATTTGTTCTCCCCTAAGTCTCCCCTCTTCCCCTTCCCTTGTTACTCATTCTTTCCCCCTTTTTTTTTTTTTTTCTTATTGGTATCGGATTATTCAGAATTTTTTGTCTTTAGGATCAATATGGACTTTATGGGGCAGGCCTGGATAGGCTTTATGCAGGAAATTCAAACCAAAGTCAACACTGATACTGGGCCAGAGCTCAATATCAACCAATATATGGTCAAAATGAAAAGACTTCTCAAAAAGAAAGCCAATCTACACTGGCACATTGACTTTTTACAGCAATATGCCCGTGAGAATATTAGCCCGATTGGATTACGGGTACAATTATTCCCCTCATTTCAGACTTACACTGAGGTTTTCAAAAAATCATGGGAGAAAGTCCTTACACAATGTAGTATTGACCTAATGAATCTACTAGTGATTCAATATCAATCAGAACTCACTAGTTTAGATCAGGATATTTTGTTGTTACAATCTACTGGGGATATATTTAAGGACCACACCCATTATAACAAACGGTGGCAAGAAGTCAAGGAATATATTACCAAAATCACTAGGGATATAATATCCAAGAAACAAAATAAAATATCCAAGGATAGAATGGCTTTCTTGGAGGGCTTTGCATACAAATGGCAAAACCCCCACCAGGGGAGAGGGCCAAAGAAAACTGCTAAAACTCGTAATGTTGGTAATGACTTTGGTTTTACGGAAGATGATACTGAATCTGACTCATCTATCTCTATGTCTGTTCCTGTATTACAGCCACCGATTAGACGAGGAGCACCAACACCTGTTACAAATGTAAAAGAGTCACGTAAGCGGGGTCATGGTGGTGGGTACTACACACCCTATTCTAAAAAAAGCTCATTTGATGTAAGAAATAGAAACCAAGCACAAGAAGGGGGTGCCGTCACTTCTAATGGTGGTGGGAATAGTTCACAACCAAGATATATGGGGGCTATTGCTCAGCAAGCCGCCCAATTATTAAATATACAACCTAAAAATCCGAGACCATCTACTACACCACTGATAGTATCAGGACAGGCACCCACCTTCTCCAATATGTCCTTTTCTGATCCATCCATCTCTACTCAATTGTCTATGCCTTCTAATTCTAATTTTCAACCTTCTCTGAATTCTTTACTTCCACCTCAGACACCTGTGTTTACCAAACAAAGTACTCTAGACCCCCATTTAGCGTTTCCTTACACACCTCTACCAAATTTTCAGATGACGGGGCCTCCACCATTACAAACTTAGCACTGGATGTTATTAACCTCACACCCTACTCATTTACAGATCAACAGTTGGAAGTCTTGAGACTGGGTCTAAGCTTTTGTCCATCAGCTAACTTAGATAAATATGAACTGATTAAGGATGTCTATATGTTTGTACGCAATCTGACATATAGATACATCTATGATCAAGATAACATACGAATGAGACAGGAGCGGGAATTTGCTGAAAGCATTAAACACTACACTATGAAGGATTTTAGAGCCCTTCGTGACTTAATGCTACTACTGGACGAAAACAATGAAACTGATGACTTGAGTGATGCAGCTGCATCTCCCATTGTCAACACAACATGTGCGTCCTCAACTACTCCCCTACAAGCTTCTGTTCTCCCTAAACTGAACAAATTCAAGCCAAAGTCTACTAGATTCCCTGATCTCTCCACTAACCCATCTATATGGGCTTTCTTAATAGGGGTTGTGAGTGACATCAAGCAGATGTCAGTTCCAATGCATTCTAGCAATTTAACTTCTATCCAGAAGAAAGCTATCCTCCAACTTAGCAAACATCCTGATTTGGTCATCAAGGCATCGGACAAAGGAGGGAACGTTGTCCTGATGACCAAAGCCAACTATGAAAGGATGTGCTATAACATCCTATCTAACACTAGTTGGTATCATAAAATCCCTGCTACAGTTATCCCAACCTTCAAAAATGATTATCTATCTATCATCAATGATGGATATCAGAAAGGTTTAATTAACCAGGATACGTATGATTATCTTAATAACAAATTCCCTCGAGAAGCTACTTTTTACTCATTGCCCAAGGTTCACAAAAATTCTATTGAACCACCGGGGAGGCCAATTGTATCAGGTATCGGGTCCTTGACTGAAAATGCCAGCAGGCTCATTGATGCCACACTTATGCCTCATGTAATGAGCTTGTCCTCATATACTAGGGATACCTTAGATTTGTTAAAAAAGATTGAGGGAATGGCAATCCCTCCTGATGCCCTGCTCGTGACCTTGGATGTAGAGTCCTTATACTCTAGTATCCCTCACGAGCAGGGCATCGGGATGGTACGTGCCTTCCTCTATGAGGAACCCCATACCCAATGGAAGTATAATGAGTTCGTACTCACATTGCTTCAATTCGTCCTTACCCACAACTGGTTTGGGTTTAACGGTTCCCACTTCCTCCAGGTACAGGGGGTGGCCATGGGCACTTGTTGCGCACCGGCCTACGCCAACCTGTACCTGGGGGGGTGGGAGCGTTACATCTTCTCGGATGAGGGGATGGGGGTTTATACTGAACAGGTGGTTTGCTGGATGCGATACATTGATGATATCATCATGGTATGGGCGGGTACACCTGATTCCCTCAGGACCTTTGTTGATGTATTAAATCACAACTCTTTCAATTTAAAATTCACTCTCAATCTCGACCGCTCCAAAATAACATTTTTAGATTTAACAATCTTTAAAGACCATGATGGTTGCTTAGCAACAAGCCTTTATCGCAAGGAAACGGCTGGCAACACTATGTTGCACGCCACAAGTGCACATCCGGTGGCACTAATACGTAGCATACCATATGCACAATATATACGACTTCGTCGTAACTGCACCCATACAGAGGACTTTCAGAGGGAAGCACAAATGTTGCGCACACGACTGTTAGCCAGAGGCTACAGTAAGTCGCTTTTACGCAAGGCCTTCAATAAAGCCCTGCGACAACCAAGGAATAATCTGCTTTTTCAAAACAAAAATGTATCTGATACGCGAGCACCTCTGCGAATGATCACACGTTTTTCATCACAACATCAAGAAGTTCGTGCCATACTTACTAATCACTGGCACGTGCTATATCAAGACCCCACAGTTCGCAAACATCTAGGCATTAGACCAGAGATAACCTTCAGACGGGCAAACTCCCTACGAGACAAACTGGTGTCAAGCCACTACGTGGCTTCTACTATCAATAACAACACCACTAAAGGGATTCACCAATGTGGACAATGTAATTTTTGCCCGTGGATCTGTCCAGGACAGAGCTTCACCCTACCTAATGGGGAGAGGTTCTGTCCTGGTTTTAGAGCCGATTGTAGCACTGAGGGGGTCGTGTATTTGATGACATGCGTGTGTGGAGCCTTCTATGTTGGAAAGACAGTCCGTAAATTTTGGCAGCGTGTCAAAGACCATGTGTATTATTCAGGGAGTGGTAAGATGCTGACAACTGTCAGCCGTCATATAGATCTATACCACAAATTTGACACCACCTATGTATCCTTCATTGCATTGGTAGTGATTCCCAAGGACCCACGAGGTGGTAATTGGGATAAAATAATCTTACAAAGAGAAACTATATGGATCGAACGACTCGCTGCCACACAACCACCTGGGTTGAATGAAACTCAATCATACAAATCTTTCCTTTGAGCTGGTTGTCCACACACGCATGATTTCATCAACTGCGCTTTGTAGGTCCCTACTTTATAATCTTCCAAGTCCCAATCAATAACCTCTATACAGCCTTTCTCTTCTCCCTTCCTCCTTTTTTCCTTCTTTTTCCCCTCCCTTCTTATGGGATTCCTAATATGGCCCAAGATGTTATTCTGGGTCATTTCTCTCTTGTTGTAAGTCACTGTTTAATTCATTGCTGGATTAAGGGATCTCTCCCTTAATATAACATCATATAATACTATATATAGACTTAGGTCTATATTATGAAGTTGAGATAAATGTAATATTTGATTATCTATTTTTATGTTAAATATGTTGACCATTTTTCTTTTACTATTTATATTAATAATTTCATTATTATTCATTATGTATTTTTCTTTTGTATGTGACCCCATGGGGGATATGTTCCTCTTGTCCCCTTGGTGATCGCATGTGCTGAAAATGTTAGACCCAATGTTAAGATGCCTGGCCCTGTGGTCCTGGTTGAGACAATTTGTTCCCCTCGCTGCAATGCCACTTTTTTCTGTTCTGTTTTTTCTATGACCACTAGATGGCGAATATCGGGTTTGAGCTTTATACCTAATGTTATACTAAGTGTAATTGCCCTATAATGATCTGTGAGTCTATATGGTAATATAGATCTTCTTTGCTCCATGGCTGATTGCTCTATTGCCCTAAGTGTCGCATGGTGTGGGCTTGCTCTCTCCTTGAGTGTGCTGGGTAGAGGAAGGAATTGATTGCATCGCTTGACGATGTGCGGGCTTGATTTAGCCGGGACTGTTTTCAGTGTTAAGGCCGCCGTCCTGAGGTGGGCGGCTCTGCCCCTCCCACCGCTGCGAGATGAGTGTGTGGGTACCTATGCGCATGCGCGGTTGCCACGCCAACCTCCCATGTACACTTCCTGTTGCTCGCATATTGCTAGATAACAGGGGCATGTCACGTTTTCGGCCCCGCCCACTATCTAGCTCACTGCGGGCATTCCGACGCCTAGCTATGACGCCAGCCTATCAGAGGCACTGTGCAGACGGCACGCTTTTCCGGATGGGGTTGTCCTGGCGCGATTTGGTCCTATTTAAACACAGGACCTATTATCGCCCAGGGTGCAGATAATCCCTGACTACCGAGGGCTGCTACCTACTAAACGGAGGCACTCCCACCAACATCTATTACAAGGTAACTGGTTTTCTCTGTGTTATTATGGGCCAGTATCTCTTACCCTGCTGTTTGGTTATGGGGGTGACACTTGAGCAGCCCAGCAATTGGTTACTCTCTATTAGATTTCCGCATACCCACACATCTCATTAATGCCATTCAATTTTGTGTTTCCCCTTCCCTCCTTTGTTCCCTCTCCTCCCCTCCCGTTTTTTAGTCCAGACTGGGCAACTCTGCAAGTTAGGACAATACCGAATCCCTGCTAGCATAATTGAAACTACCAGTACCCATATCCGTGTATCAATTTATCATTTTTTTCTCCATAATCGGGGTTTAAACACGGATATTGGGCTCTACATCGTAGCTATATATTATGCTACTCAGGTAAGCAGAGGTAAGCCTGTATGCACCGAATTGAATCGGTCAGCTCTCAGTATGCTGACAATGCTTCTAAATTTTATACATGTTGTATAATTGGATGTAATCATATGATTGATCAACATGTGTTTGTTCATGCCTAGTTTTTTCAAGATACCCAGAGGCATTGTTCTACTACTCCTACTGCCATCCTGACCATCTATAAACCTCCGTTTTTACTTGAAAAACCTTTTAACCCATGTAAGTTATGATAAACGATTCATCCACCTAATGGACTCTTTTTCAATCTGTGAGGGTTTTCTTAATTCTCTGTACTGCTTCTGGTCTTGTTTTGTCTTATTTTGTTTCTAATAGTGGTATTGCTGTTGGGGGATCACGTGTTTCTGAAGCACCTGGCCAGACATACAGGTTCTCTTGTTTTGTTGTGTTTTGCAATCTATCTATATGTTCTTATGTTATGTATTTATATTTTTAGACATTCAAAAAACTCCTGAAGAAGCGACTTGTGTCGCGCAACATGTCAGGTTTAGGAATGAATTTCTGACGACACACCACCAATCAATGCCACCAGCAATTACTGGTATCCAATATACTGAAAGAATTGACCTTGATGTCATTCTACCCAGTATAAATTCTATTTCCTCATTGAATTTTGGCTATTGGGTGATGTGTATAAGTGTGTCAACACTAGGTTGATGAATAGTTCTATATAATATTCATTTTATTTGTATGTTTTGTTATCCTTTTCTTTTGTTAATTTTTAATAAAACTTGAGTAATTTTATATCAATTTGTCGTGCCCATAAAGTCCATCTTTTTATCCTATTTTTATTTGAGCAATTTGTTCATCCTTGTCCAAGGTCGATTGACTTGCCTTATGCCTCAGAAGTCAAACAGATCAGTACATTGACTGTTAATGACAGTTCAATCAATAAGACAAACAATGCTGACAATGAGATAAATGGATTACTTCCATTGCCTAAATCAAGGAAAAAATAAGTGTTAACTTCTCCAACATTAAATTATGTTGCTCCAATTTTAATAGATCAGTCTATTTACAGTAATGTTGGAAAATTTTTACAGCAAGATATTTATCGATTAAAGGAACATTTTATTCTTCTGGCAGAATTGTTGAGAATTCTGGAAGAAGAGGTTTTAAGTTGAATACACGTAAGGTCCAGCTTATGATATGTGAAGTAAAATTTTTAGGAATTTTGATTGGTCCAGCAAAGAAAAGCCTTTACAGGAACGTATTGAGACTATTGTTTCTTTACCTGTATCAACAGCATTCAAAGCATTTAAATAATTAGTGGGTGTGCATTATGCAGTAAAAGCAACTAAGAATATTGTAGGTTTTAGCAAAACAACCCCACATAGTACTTTCAAGTTTGTATAGTGACAGATTTAGCAAAGGCAGTTTTGCATGGTGAATTGGTGATTCAACCTGAATTTTAATGTTGTCAGGAAAACAGACACACAGATTTCTTCAATTGTAGAGTAATAGAGAATGAATGCGTCTATTTTCTTCCTCTTTGGGTGACTTAAAATCTTATTTTAGTTTGTGAAAACAGGATTTTATGTCATGACTAAAAAAGGTTTCTGCGTTCTGTTATACCTCAACACCGTCAGGTGGCATTCACTGAATTCAATCATGAAAGTTTAGGTCACATGCGTAAGCAGAAATTGCTAGAAATTTTTAAAGAATAATTCTATTGGGACAAAATGGAAGAGACAGCAGACAGAGTAATTAAATCTTGTTTGTTTTGATGAAGTGTCAGAAGTACAGGCTCTTCTGCAACACAGTGAATTTAATGACATGAAGGTAAATGTCGCTTGCGTTTTCCCAATGAATTTTTTTGTCTACGCTGTAGAGAGGGGCAATAGAGAAAACATAATGATTAATGGTGTAAGTTCAAAGACCTCTCAATTCAGTGGATAATGCACGTAGACAACAAAAATGTGCGTAAACACTGATTAGTGGAAATTGTATATTATGAGACAATAATTGTATATTATGAGATAAAAAATTTATATTTAGATAAATGATACTGCTTTTATTTTTTCCTAGGAATGATTTTTAACAAACCTGATTAAAGAAGGAAAAATGACAACAAAAGAAAAGTTTTAAAGAGAGAAGGTTGATCATCATCATCACAGGATTCATCTTTTTTCTAATGACAATTCTGTCGGTGGTAAAATATATTACAAACTGTTCCAGCCATGCAGAGGTTAACAGGATGGAAGATTTTCACAGAAAAGACATTACATTATTCAGAAACAAAAGAGATATAGACATTGATATTAATATAGAGGACAAAAATGATAAAGATATTGACATTAATACGGACGGTAAAAGTGATAAAAGTATATTGATATTGATATAGATGAAAAAGGGATACATTTAAATACACTAATATCAATACAGCAGAAGTTTTGTTTGGATATGTATGCATAGGAAAATGAATAGTGAATTTTTGGGTAGCTTTCTTCACAGTACCACTAATACAATTCATAAAGGAGTTTTTGGTAGTGTAAATTGGATTAATGATAAATTTATTTATCATCAATCAAGTGTATTGATAAATGATACTGATATATATGAATGCTGCATATTAATGGAAGGTTATCCATTGAAATGTGATAATGCAAATGTTATTGTAATGTCTCCAAGGAAAACTCCATGTGTTGGTAAAAAAAAAGCGTTCTTGCTAATTCTTTCCAGATTAACCATTTGCAGTCCAGAGCTCTATTGAGAGAAGGAAAGTTTGTCATTATATTGTGGAACTTTAATATTTCAGAATGGAAAATTTCTACAAGGTTTCCACAATGTCAAGGACATTTGGTTAATATGGAATTGGGTATTGAAAGATGGTTTGGAATTAATAGTAGGAATCATAACAGGAATAAACGTGGTATTGTTGAAGGTATCCTAGGAGGAACTTGTTTAGTAGGAAGTAAAGGTATTAAAATCCAAAGAAATTTGAATCAGATATTAGAAGAAATGGTTATTAAAACAGCTAATGTAATGGGTCCATCCATATTGCATCTTCAAAATATTACTTTAAATCTAATGACAAGTGAAGAACATTCTCATATAGCCAGAGCATGTTTAGAGATCCAGACAGAATATTCCACTCATTTTAAAATAATTGCGCAAGCATTTCAGGGTGGAATAACTCCTCTTGGCATTTTGCAGAATTTACCCAGGGAATATGTATTTGCAATAAATCATACTGATTTATGAGTAAATAAATGGAAAGGATGTAATCAGGATGTATGTTATAGTTCTTCTATGATTCCAATAGCAGGGAAAGAACACATTTTGGTTCCAATTACTGTTTTGGGATTACCAATTAGTGATACTCAATTATTATATTATAAATTGCAGTATACAGATTTTGTGTTTAACAAGGATAATTTTGACTTAGAACAATTAGATTTGTCATCATGTTTACAATTCCAATCTAAAGTTATTCGTTTACCTAATCAAGATAAAAGTATATTTCATTCTTGTTATCATATCCATACATTATGTTCAACAAGAATAGAAAAAGTTGGAACTACTTCTGAATTGATTACTCTTGTAGATAAAAAGAAGGTTTGTTTTCAGATCATGTCAGATACAGAGAGGGTTAAAACTTTATTTTCCTCTTGTACAAATACAGAAAACCTAAGTAAAGATTTGTATTGTGTAGAAGGAGATTTAGTGGCCATAGATGTTAATGGGTTAAGAGCTAATTTATCCCAGATACTTGTTAGAAATATAAGTGTTATTCCTTCACAGTACAATATATCTCAGATAGATGAATTCTCTTGGAAGGAATGGGCTAGTGTAATTCAAAAGGGTCAAGGTTTATTAATGGCCTTAACTAAAGAACTTCAGAATGCAGAGATATTGTTTAAACATGAGCAAGGGAAGTTACAAGAAGTAGCTCATCAATGGTCTGATTTTGCAGGTTCTAGCTGGTGGAGACAATTCAGAAATAGTATATCCATTTGGGAAAAATTTCAATTACTTTCGGAACAGGAAATATTTTATTGCATCCTATAGTTATTATTTTTATTATTATTATGTTATGCATCATATATCAATTATGTTTAATGTTTAGAATGAAAAAATTGTATAAGCAAATCAGAAATGAAATTAAGAAAGGTGATGATTTGTTGCAAAATAAGCTTAAAAGAAGAATGGGTTTTGGAGTTGCAAACTCGGTTACAAATGATAAAACATTTGGAGTTATTTGATCAAAGTCAAAGTCATGTGACATGAATGCTATATGTATGGTTTAAATTGAAAAATATGATTATTATTCATATTTCAGAGGGGAATGTTATATTCTTAATATCTAAAATTTAATTTGGGCATAAAACATTGCATTGAGAATAAGAATTCCTCAAAATAAATTGGATGACTGGTGGTCTCTGAGCTATTGATCTCCAGATGTGACCTTTTATTTGAACCCAGTTATCAATTTCTAAAGGCTGTCAAGACATATTTATTGATATTCTAAGTTTTATGTTTTTAAAAGGTATTTCATATATACTGCTATGTAACTGAGATCTTCCGAAGTGTAGAATTGTTTAGGTTAATTTCACCTTCCCCCTCATATCCGGTGTCTGTATTTAATTAGATACGCTGTTAGAAGCTTGGCCACTTCCTATGGCATGTATAAGTTTGAAACAGATGTCAATCTCAAGTTTCTTACTATATTGTGGGAGTGATGTGGGAGTGGTTTACTTTTGGCGCGAAGTTGACAAAGAAAGGAGAGTTATTTAATTCGAAGTGCTGGATAAAGAAGCGCTCTCTGTTTCCTGCTCGGGTCCTAGCAACACCTATTCTCAGCACACATACTTTGGACCAGGATACACAAGCTTGATCGGCCATCTTTAAAGATTTAAGAAGAGCACATGGCATCACATATATTGAAATTTCTTTTATATTTGAACTAGACTTGAAGCCTTTTTGAAGCTTTTGAATAAATGTACTGTAATTGTACTTATTATCCTTTTATTAGTGTGTATAATAAAACACACGGTTTTATTCAAGCTGATTCACAAATTTTGTCTCACACAAATACATTAAGAAGGTTAAGAAAAGCCTTAGAATGGAAAACCATATTTTTACTATATATATATATATATATGTATTGTTATTATTTAGGTACTTATATAGCACCGTCAATTTACGCAGCGCTTTACGTATACATTGTACATTCACATCGGTCCCTACCCTCAAGGAGCTTACAATCTAAGGTCCCTAATTCACATTCATATACTAGGGCCAATTTAGACAGAAGCCTACTATCCTACCAGCATGTCTTTGGAGTGTGGGAGGAAAATATATATATATATATATATATATATATATATATATATATATACACAACATTCCAGTGTGGTTGTACAGTGAGTCCGATTAGTACAGATCAGACTGGGGTTCTCGGTCACCCTGTGCCCCTAATAGACACAGTGTGACTTAGACATAGGAGGTGCATTGGGAGCTAAAGCAAGGGTTTCTCAACCTCTCCAAGGGATTCTGGGTTCCACCAGCCCCCGCCCAAAGTGACTCCCATCATCCCCCCCCAAGTGCATTACCTTACATTTTTCAATGTTAAACTTTATTTTCAATGCAGTAGCCCACTCCATTCCTTTATTGAGGTCCTCTTGTAAAGTTTCTATATCCTGCTGTGTTGTTATTGCCCTGCATATTTTTGTGTCATCAGCAAACACTGAGATTGAGCTTTTTATCCCATCCTTTATATCATTTATACTCTAATTAAACAGAATTGGTCCCAGGACAGAGCCTTGGGGTACCCCACTAACCACTCTTAACCATTCTGAGTATACGTTATTTATCATCACCCTTTGGACACGTCCCCTTAGCCAGTTTTCTATCCAAGAACAAACCTTTTGGTCCATGCCTGCAGACCTCAGCTTGTAGATTAAGTGTTTGTGGGGGATTGTATCAAATGCTTTTGCAAAATCCATTAACACCACATCCACCGGCCTACCTTTGTCCAGATGGCAGCTCACTTCCTCATAGAATGTTAATAGGTTGATTTGGCAGGAGCGACCGTTCGTAAACCCATGCTTATTGCTGCTATTGATACTGTTTTCATCAGCAAATTCTTGGATGTGATTCCTTATCATCCCCTTAAATAGTTTAAATACTACCGATGTTAGGCTGACAGGCCTATAGTTCCCAGGAATATACAGGTATCTCTGCCCTTTTTTAAATATTGGTACAACGTGGGCTTTTCGCCAATCAGCTGGTACCAATTCTGTCAGTATGCTGTCCATGAAGATAAGGAATAGTGGTCTGGCTATAACCTGACTGAGTTATTTAAGGACTCTCAGGTGTAAGCCATCTCGTCCTGGTAATTTATTTATGTTAAGCTTTAGTAGTAGTAGTAGTAGTAGTAGTAGTAGTAGTAGTAGTAGTAATAGTAATAGTAGTACAGCTACCTTCTCCTTGTCATCTGTAACCACCTTCCCTTCCTCGTGTTTTATGGGGCCTATATGTTCTGACCTCGCCAATTTACTGTTAATATATTTAAAAAATGTATTGGGATTATTTTTACTCTCCTCTGCTATGTGTCTCTCATAGTCTTTTTAGCCACCTTGATTGTATCCTTACACTTCTTATTGCATTTGTACTTTTTTACAGGCCATTTTTCGTCCTTAATTTGACATGTTACGTTTTGGTTTAGCAACCCAGGTTTAACATTTCTTTGTCTATATTTATTACTCCTTGGAATGCATTAAGTGATACTTTTATTTAATATGCTGTCACATGACCCAGATCTTTCCAAGCCTGTCTGCAAGGAAACATAAGCAGGAGGAGCTTCTAGTCATCTGCTGCTGGTCACATGTTCAAAAAAACAAAAACAGCCGTTGGAATACAGACTAAAAATAAATAAATAATATCAAAACGGTTTTAAATTGTCATACAAATATATTTTTGAAAGCAAAAATGTATTGATTTATAATTTTTTTGCTAATAACATGGTGTGGGCAGATTTCTGGCAGTCACAGGCTGTAACAGGGAGGTGAAGCCATGATCAATCTGCATGTAATATCCCGCCTCCATTGTGTTTAGCAGGTTAGTGGGCATAGAGGAGGAGGGAGGAAGTGGGCAGTCATTAACCAGAGTGTATATACCCACATGTGTGTCTCTATAGTCACATGGGCTGCTCAGATGTGATAGGGAGGAAATGCTGCTCAACATAGAAACTCACCGAAAACAGAGCATGTGCAGAGTTGCCAACACTGTTCTGCAAAATCCCTAGCTTAATTGCGGACATGAACAGAAGGTGGAGATAGAGAGCAGCAGGATCAACCAGGATTTTGCAGAATACAGAAAACAAATCTCATAGTGACTGAGTGAGTATACACACGATCGGATTTTCCATCTGAAAAACCTTGGATGGTTTTCCAACGGAATTCCGCTCAAGCTTGGCTTGCATACACACGGTCACACCAAATTCTGCCCGTCAAGAACGCGGTGACGTACAACACGTACGACGGCACTATAAAACGGAAATTCCATTCCGAGTCCGACACCCTTTGGGCTCCTTTTGCTAATCTCTTGTTAGTAAAAGCTTGGTGAGAGACGATTCGCGCTTATCAGCCTTTGTGCTTTTCAGACCATTCCTGCTGTTCAGCTTGTGCTTGTGGGTTTGTATCTGTTTTTCAGTGCGTGTAGTCAGTTCGTATATGATTTTCAGTGCATTCTTGTCCACTCGTTTCTGATTTTCACGTCGTTTTTCATAGGCCTTTCTGTTCTTCAGTGCGTTCTGTTAGTTCGTTCTGACCAGCCGACCATTTTCTAGCCATGTTGCGGGTACGTACTCGTGGTAGAGTTCGTGCTGTGCGGGGGCTTGGTGTTGGGGTTCTTGCTTTGACCCAAGCCCAGTCCATGAACAGGGTGGGGAGGAGTTTATGGATGAAGAATTGGTTGCTCCAGCGTGACCAATTCTGTCATATGCCTTTGCTGCGGGAGATCCAGGAGAATAATTCTGATGATTTTAGGAATTATCTCCAGATTACGGATGCCGTTTTTCACCATCTGTTGGCTTTGCTGTCCCCTTATATTATTAAGCAGGACACCTGCATGCGGCAAGCCATCATTCACCCGAGCAAAAGCTAGTCGGCACGTTGCGCTACTTGGCGACAGGGAGAAGTCTGTAGGACCTCAAGTTCTCGACAGGCATCTCCCCCCAGACTCTGGGACTCATTATCCCAGAGACCTTTTCTGCCATCATACAAGTCCTGCAGAAGGACTATATTAAGGTAAGTTTTCTCCTTTAACATCACATTCTATGTATTTAATGTATGCTAATGTATTGTATTTCTTTCATCATTCCCTAATTACCATGATTGTAATATGCTGTGAATATCCCCTTTGTCCCCATACATGCTGTAAGCTTTTAATGCTCCTTTTTTGGCCTACATGCATATTTGCCTTCACTAACCTCTCCAGCATGCTATCCTGGGCCCATACACACCTAGCCTAGTCACTTAACAATGTGTTTGGCAGCTCCATTGTAGTGCTTTACACTAAACACCCCCTAAAATGTGTACACATGTTATTGTTCTCATTAAATTCAGGCAGAGTGGCAGAGGCTTTTTTTTGGGGGTCCCAAACTCATCTAGAACCCAACCTTAAATTTTTTACAATGGGCCATTAGAGGGGGTGAGAAATCTGATAAGTGGACCTTATATTTTTGTCTTTAAATACTCCTTAAAATAAATGTTATACTGATGTTGGCCAAGAATGTTTGTGTCTAATCTGCTTGCAATATTATGTGCAATAGTACAATTTTTTTTTGTGGTTTGACTCCACAGTTTCCTTCAACGCCAGAGGAATGGCAGACTGTGCCTTCCCAATTTGCCGAGCGGTGGGACTTTCATCGTCCCACCACCCCACTCAAGGTCATAGTATTATAACTATAAGGGGTTCAATAGTATCGTGTTGATGTCGGTGGTGTCGGCGACATACGAGTTTATGTATGTGGATGTGGGGAAGAATGGCCGGATGTCGGATGGTGGAGTCTTTGCACAGACCAAGTTTTCCAGACGGCTCCAGAGTGGTGGCTTGGCATTGCCATCTGCTGCGGAGAACGTGGAAGGACTCCCGTTCGTGTTTGTCGCAGATGAAGCGTTTGGTCTGGGTGATCACCTGATGAGGCCATTCCCCCAGAGGACCCTCACCCCGGAGAAGAGGGTTTTTAATTACCGGCTGGCCAGAGCCAGAAGAGTCGTGGAGAATGCCTTTGGGATAATGGCCAGCCGGTTCCGCCTATTTCTTACCGCAATTAACATGGCGGAGTATAAACTGAACCACATAGTGCTTTCGTGCTGCATACTTCACAACTTTTTAAGGATTAATGCTCCAAATTATGTTGCCTCAGTTGGGCCTGAGGCCGGACTTCATGAAAATACCCTGACGGCCCTGGAAGCTGGCCATCCTGGCTTGCCCCCCCAAAGCGCCCGTGAAGTGCATCAAAAATATGTTGAATTTTTTTGATCTGATAAAATCTTAAATTTGATTTATTGCTTGTGTTTCTTTTAGCTGTCTCCTAGGTTCTCCTAGTGCACTTGTAGTGCCAAGTGGATTTTTCATTATTAAATAACCCCCATTGTCACTGTAAACACTAACTAAATACAAAAACTGGTATTGAGCATTGAAAGAAGAAGCCACACATTGTTGAGTAGAAAACCTTTTACTCCGTGCACATAAAACATTTTTGGGTAAAAAAATAACATCTTTGTTTTATAAAGCTTTATATTTAAAAAATTATTTGTTTGCATAAACAGGCATGTTTAAAAACATAACATACACAACTCTGGAACTTACAAAGTTCAACATCGAAAAACTGAAGGCAATATCAGACATAGTATGTCAAAAATGTGTTGATCTTGCCTTCATCAGATGGGGTGATGCCACCACTGTAAAAGCCAAATTTTGAAGATGCACACAAATTGAGAGGCAAAATATGGATTTTGAACAATAATAGAGCTTAGAATTACACTTACACGGCACAAAGAACGGTCATAATGTATATACATATTTTTGTTAGGTATATACACACTTAATAAACTAAGAACAATAACACATTAGGACACGCGGAAATAGAGGTACACGTGGGTATTAGCACACCAGTGGTGAGAGATATACAGATATTAATGATGAAGAGATTGGAACGGATGGGAGTGGGGGGGGGGGGAGGGGGTGGGTTAGGGGAGGAGGGACCAGGAGTGGCATTATGAGTATGCTATGTGATAGGGTAATATGATATTTGAAGAGGGAGGGAGGGGAGAGAGTGGGCGGGGGGGAGGGAGAGAAAGGAGGGGATATGGGTAATTGTATTTAATGCACTTAACACGGAGTAGATGAGAAATGGATACAAAGTGGAATATTCCAAAGTTATTAGCCTAATATTATTTTGTAATTATTGCTCTGAAACAAAGATGGGCTGGGGAAAAACCTCTACATACATTAATAATTGAATATATAAATGTTATAATCCTGGAGTCCCATAGACAGGTGGTTAATATATAGTCATTTATTTTAGTAAGCATCCCTTCCATAAAGTAAATGGTGAAGCAAAATTTAGAAACTGAGATGTGTTTAAATGTACAAATATGTTATAAAAAAGGCTGAAGATCTCTTATATAAACAACCTTTGTGTATGCTATTGGAATATGTAGGAAAATGGAGGGGGAAGGAGAAGGAGGAGATAAGGGCGAAATTATTAAAATTATGTTAAATAACAAGACAGCCATAGGGACATGACCTACTGCTCGGCTATCCGGCCGCCGCTAAACACTTCCCCATATTTGGTACCTACAGGCAATTAGGTAGACCTAAGTAGGTTCTAGTGCTTTTAACCCCAGGGTTTTTTTTTTTTCTCTTTTTTTTTTTTTTCACTTTATTTATTCTTACATTTTTAATTTTTTTTTCTTCTTTTTTCCTTTTCTCCCCTCCCCCCCTTTTGCCTGCAGGATTAGGGAAGATGGCAGGGTTGAAGGTGACTTCTATAAATGCGAGGGGACTCAATATTCCGGAAAAACGTAGGATGCTACATCATGATTTGAGGCAGACTAAAACAGATATAGGAATGATACAGGAAACTCATTTTAAGGAAGGAAAATTCCCATATTTCCAAAACAGATACTTTCCTAACGTATACCTTGCGTCTAACAAAGAGGCCAAAACTAAAGGTGTGGCTATTCTAATATCCAATAGAATTGCATGGTCTTTGCTGGATAAATATGTAGACCTAGGAGGGAGATATCTTTTTTTGAAATGATTTATAATAAACATAAAAGTGACTCTAGCTACTATCTATGCCCCAAATGTTAATCAAGATAATTTCCTTGAAAAAATGTTATCAAAACTGACTAAATTTAAAGAAGGGAAATTAATTTTAGGGGGGGGATATTAATATACCTCTAGATCCAAGAATTGATACCTCTAGTGGCTCCTCCTCAGTCCCTATCAGGACAAGGAAGCGTATTCTTCAGAGACTTCACGAAACTCAATTGATAGACGTTTGGCGTATACTGCACACAGGGGAGAGAGATTACACATATTTCTCTAATCCATATCAATTATATTCAAGGATAGATTTTTTTTTGATACCTCAGCAATTACTATCCAGTGTGCAGGATATATCAATAGGTAGTATAACCTGGTCAGACCATGCCCCAGTTATGATAAAACTCTTACTATCGGGGGCAGTCCATCCTATGGAATGGAATTGGAGATTGAACGAAAGCTTATTACAATCACCCGAAATTCTAGCAGACCTAAGTAAAGAAATTTCATGGTACTTCCAAATAAATGACAATGCAGAAAGTGACCCAGATATTGTATGGGAAGCACATAAAACAGTTATACGGGGAATATTAATTAAACTTGGTTCCCGAGTAAAGAAGGCCAGAGAAAAGGAAATAAATGGACTACTGCGAAAGATTCAGGAATTAGAGATATTACATAAAGAGAGACCAGAAAGGGGAGTAGGAAATGAATTAGCACATTTAAGAAGACAGATATCAGATATCTTACGATATAAAGCAAAAGCGGTATTACAGAGATGGAGAAGGATGACATATGAATCTGGAGACAAGTGCGGCAAATTACTGGCAAAGAAATTGAAAAAACAACAAACACGATCATATATACCCTATATTAAAAGGAAAAGGAGATCAAAAAATCTCGATCCCGAAAGAGATTGCACAGGAATTTGGGGAGTATTACTCTTCACTGTATAACCTAGCATCTCCTTCTTTGCCTCACTCGTCTATAGATGAATATCTTGTCTCCTCTCAATTAGCTCGATTACCATCCCCGGTTCGAAGAAAATTAGAAGCACCCATTACATCAGAGGAAATATTTGCAGCAATACAAACGATAAAACATGGAAAGGCACCCGGACCAGATGGCTTTTCTATACAATACTTCAAAAGTTTTTACTCTCTATTAGGTCCACACATGACCAAATTATTTAATGCGATAGGACAAAAAAAGACCTTTACTCCAGACACACTAAGAGCACATATTACGATATTGCCAAAGGAGGGTAAAGACTTGACATGTTGTAGTAGTTATCGGCCGATATCCCTACTGAATACAGACTTAAAGTTTTTTACAAAAACTTTGGCTATTCGATTACAACCCCATGTGTCTCAGTTGGTACATCTAGATCAAGTGGGATTTATTCCCAAACGTGAAGCAAGTGATAGCACTATTAAAGTACTAAATCTAATTCAACAAGCAAACCAATTAAAAAAACCTAGTGTTTTTATAAACACAGATGCGGAAAAAGCCTTTGATAGGGTGAATTGGACATTTATGTTAGGAGTACTGAAACACATGGGTCTTGGAAACCGGATGCTAAAGTGGATAACTGAGCTATACTCGAAACCACAAGCTACAGTTAAAGCAAATGGAGTACACTCTAAAATATTTTCGATATCGAATGGGACCCGTCAGGGGTGCCCCTTGTCACCACTCCTATTCGCTCTGACACTAGAGCCTCTGTTGAATAGAACCAGACAGAATCCGGATATTATGGGTATAAGAATGGGAAGAGAAGAGTATAAGGTGTCAGCTTATGCGGACGACCTGCTGTTTTCTCTAGAATCCCCACAAATATCACTGCCAAATCTTCTGAAGGAAATAGAACAGTACGGATCTCTGTCTGGTTTTAAGATAAATTATAGTAAGTCGGAGGCGATGGGAGTGGCAATGCAGGGACACCTAAGTAAAAATCTACAACATAACTTTAAGTTTAGATGGACGACAACAGCATTAAAGCGGAGCTCCGCCGGAAAAAAATATTAAAAGCCTACAGCTACAGCAGCTGCTGGCTTTTAATATTTGGACACTTACCTGTCCTGGAGTCCAGCGACGTCCGCAGCAGAGGACGAGCGACCGCTCGTCGCTCTGCTGCTCCCTCCGCCATCCTCGCTGAGGGAACCAGGAAGTGAAGCCCTGTGGCTTCATGCCCGGTTCCCTACGGCGCATGCGCGAGTCGTGCTGCGCCGTTCTGATTGGTGCTCCTGTGTTCTGTGGAGCCGAGTGTCTCCCAGAACACCAAGGGAAGTCTGCGGGAAGAGACGTAACTCCCGCAGATTCCCGGAGAGAGGACTCCCGGATGTGGGTGAAAATACCTGTCTTAGACGGATATCTTCACCCCCTCCCCCCTGAAAGGTGTCACTTGTGACACCGGAGGGGGGAGGGTTCCAAATAGCAAAAGTTGCTATTTAGGGTGGAGCTCCACTTTAAATTACTTAGGGACACAGATTCCCTCAAATTTAACAAAGATCTATGATATGAACTTCCGACCATTACTTGCAACAGTTAAAATACTCTTCAAAAAATGGAATAAGGGCATGCACTCCTGGTTCGGGAGAAGCAACATTTTAAAAATGAATATAGTCCCTAAGTTTTTGTACCTTTTCCAGGCATTACCTATATATATCCCCAGGACCTATTTTAGCCAAATAGGGTTAGAGTTCTCGAAATTTATTTGGGCCTGTAGACATCCTAGGATAAATAGAGGTTTGCTGACAATGCCGAAGGAGTGGGGTGGAATTGCAGCCCCTGATATGTATAAATATTATCAGGCAGCACAATTAGGCAGGATTATTGATTGGTGTAGGCACACAAAGTATAAATTATGGACTAAAATTGAACAACAAATAAGCAATATTCCATTAAGCAGTGCCATATGGTGTTACACATCTTTACCTTCCTCACTGAAAATACACCCTACGATAGGCCCTACATTATTAATGGGATATAAAACAAGTCGGAACCCTAGAATCTCTACAGAACATTCACCTTTGACACCAATTCTAGGAAACCCAGCATTTCCACCAGGGTTAGAAGCAAGAGGCTTTCAGGGACTCCGAGACAGGGGCTTTCATCAAGTATTACACTTTACGAACTTAGATAATTGGCCATCTATAGAATCCATGACCCGACAGGGAGGTCAATTTGAAATGTCTGGTTGGCAGGCAAGACAAATGCGACATTTCTTGGTATCCTTAGGCCCGATGGAAAAATACTGTAGACCACATACAAGATTTGAGATATATTGCGAAGAAAAGGAACCAATCTCCCATGTTATATCTAAAATATATGCTCTTTTGGTAACACCTCCAGAAGATTATAAAATGAGAAGTTTGAGTAAATGGGAGAGAGATTTGAATCAAAGGTTCTCTCCAATCCAGAGCAGGAAAGTGGCACAGCTGGCACTGAGTACCTCGAGATGTACCAAGATACAGGAATCTAACTATAAATTGCTAACACGATGGTACTTTACTCCAGCAACCTTGAATAAATTTTCTCCGGAAGTAACGGATAGATGTTGGAGAAACTGTGGAGAGCGAGGGACTATTTTTCATATTTTTTGGCAATGCCCAGTGATTAGACAGTACTGGTTGGAAGTTCAGAGGATAACGCAAATGTTTACGGAATACCAAGTCCCTGATGATCCAGCCTTCTTCCTGCTACAAAATTCCCAAATCCTGATGAAAAGATATAAAAATGCAATAATATGTCATATGGTGAATGCAGCGAAAAGCTGCATATCTTTGTGTTGGAAAGAAACACGAACACCTCCTATCTCTATGTGGCTGAATAAAATTAGAAGAATTTGGATAATGGAAAATTTATGGCCCAGAGATATGGAAAGACAGGAACAAAATAAGGAAATATGGGCACCATGGGAAGAATTCAAAAAAACGGAAGAAGGGAAAAAACTATTTGGAGAAAATAGAGAAGATTAAAAGTGGGATTTAGACTTGGAAGTTTATTGGCAGAGACACCTTACCGTCTATTGAAACCGGCAGGCAGAGGTGGGGAGATGGGGGTCTCCCCTTTTCCCCCTTTTTTTTTCTCTCTGGGGTTAATGGGGATGGGAGCAGGGGAGGGATGGGAAAAAAATGCAGGCAATTAATTATATATGTTTTATTAATATCATTAAGATAATGCTATCTTTTATGTTTTTGAGGATGCCTGTAAGAAAAACATGGAAATAAAGAATTAAAAAAAAAAAAAAAAAAAATATGGATTTCCTTTCTGATCCCATGCCTAATGTCAACATGTGCCATCTCCCATCATGGGGGATCAATGGACGTGTTTTGGGAGTGCAACCCCTTCCTCTCACTTACTTGAGTTGCAAGGAAGGGGTTGCACCCACAAAACGCGTACATTGATTTCCCGTGATGGCAGATAGCACATGTTGACACACTGTGTGCATCTTCAAAATATGGCTTTTAAAATGCGTCAACATTTTTTTTCAACTGTGTTTTAGATTCTGCATAAAACATCAATGAGGTTCTTATTTTTTTGTTCAATCTCATTTATTTTTTGCTTGATCAGGTCTAATTCCTGATTGGACACCATTATGTCCTGGATAAGGATGTGTGCACTTGCACTGGTGAAACGAGATTCTTCATCAACATCACCTAAAATAAAAAATGCACACCATGTATTATAAATATGCAGGCATGCATCTATTACCTGAAGCTGTGGTGTCAGACACTGACCTGTTGTGGACACTATTACGCCCACTTCTTCCACCTCTCCTCCCTCCACATCCTCAGGTTGTGGTGTGCTGAGTTCCCCTTCTTCATGAGGTGTGGGGTTCCTGGTGTCCTCAGATGTCCTGAGTCTTTTCTCTCCTATGAGAATGAAACAGAAGGTATACTTAGCACACAGATATTTGAGGCCAGAAATAGGAATATGAAACATTGCTTGGAAGTGTGGTACAATTGTCTGTTTTGGCAGAGTTCCAAGCTGAAGACATGATTTTTTCCCTTACCAAAGATGGAATGCTTACCTTTTTGGGACAAGTTTCACACATGGAGACACCCCAAGTATCCACTGGAACACCTGTGTGGGACACCCTAAAAAGGTTGTTCTGGTGTCCCACACTAGTGCTCCTGAGTCCAGATGTGTAAACAGCTGCTGAGTGTCCTCTCCTTTACACTGAATCAAGTTTGCATTTCATTCTAGTTACAAACACATCTAGACATCAATGTACTAAACTTTTTTTTATACAAATAGACATGACCAAATGTAGTTAACCTGTATCTGCCAACGCCATTTCAAACTGTCCAACAGTAAAGAAAAGCACATGGAGCAATATTCAAGTAATAATAAGAGGAACATGGGACAAATACTTACTTTTAGAAGCATTTTCCTGATCCTTCTGTACTGATCTTGCTCCCTCAATTTCAGATAACAACATGGCCTGGGGAATGCTCAGGGAAAAACCAAGCCTACTTACCGACCAGCTCGCTGACAACCAATTAACCTGTCTAACAGTATGCGTTAAAAACAGGGGTTTGTCCGCACGCATTTGCAAACGCATGCGTGAGCCACAGAGCCACGCCAAGGCCTCCTGGGGTCTGTGGTCCTACACTAACATTGAGTGTCCCCACAATGGAGGCACATGCATTCTGATGGTTAGATGAGGGCAGGTGGACTGAAGGGGAGCCCTCAATTTCAGGTCTGACCAGCGTTCCCTCAATTGCTCCTTGGTTCGTTGTACCCCAAAATTCCTGTGCAGACTTCTCACAACTTTACTCATGATCTTGGCCTTTCTCACATTTGGGTTGGGGTACGGTCCATACTTCCCATCATAGTCGGTTCTCTTCAAGATGTCCACCATCTCCGCCATCTCTACAAATTACATATTTGAGGCCTTATATCTCCTCCTGGATCGGGACGTTTCTGGCTCCGGGCTTTCCTCCTCGTTAGTGCTATTATCATACACCTGCTGTGTCTACGCCATGTTCCTCTCCCACTGCGACAAAAGAGAAGGGGCGGGGAATATACTAGAAAGAACGTCAGGGGTGGGTGACGTGTGTCGTACCTACGTTCTGTGTGCGGAGGAAGGAGTAACGGAAGCGCAGATCATTCTAACGAAGGTAAAATTTTAACTTGGGACATCAGTGGCCTATACTGATTCTAGATTGAGACCTATATTGGGATAAGATTAGGAGAGTTTAGCCTGACATTAGTGTTTTTGTCTTGTGTTTTGTCTTTCAGCAAATATGAAACAGTTCAAGGACCCTGAATTCATGGCACAATTTCTAGACAGATACAGGGATCTGCGCAATTTTTTGGAGATTAAAAACCCCTTATATCGAAATAGACCAGCTAGGAAAGCAGCGCTGGAGAAACTGCTGGAATTTGTGAAGACGCAGGTCCGCGACGCAGACTTCGACTTTTTGTACCTCCTCCTCCTCCTGCCACAACGCCACCTCCAGAGCCACAGCCTCCAAGGAAGCGTGCAGGGAAGGCTGCAGGGAAGGCTGGAGGGAAGGCTGCAGGGAACACAAGAAAGTGATGGCCTGGGTTCAGTCTGGTCTGACAGAAGACGCAGGCTGTTGTAGTACCACAGACTGGGGACATATATGTCATCTGCTGCTGTTCCTGATCTCTGGGAGTCCAGGACCAGATTGGGCTCCCTATTATATGGACTTCTCAGGCTACCAATTTTGTTTTACAAAGAGTTGATGTCTGCCCTGGGGTCCAAAGGCTTCGCAAATTCCAGCAGTTTCTCCAGCATTGCCTTCCTCTTTATTTTGTTATGAGCCAGAATAAATGGATATTTTTTTTTCTGAAAATACTTGCCTATGTGGTTTTCTTTAAATAGGACAGTTTGTTTGTGAGTAGGCAGGTACATTTCAAAAATACAATGTCAAATTAACAAGGGACACCAACACCAACCTCCTTGAGGTTAAAAAATACAAGATAATAATGTTGTTGTGGTAACTTGACACACAAAATAAAATAATTAAGGAGGTCACTAGAAAATAATTTTAAAATAATCAAAAAAGCAGGAGATCTTGATTAAAAAAAAAAGGAAAAAAGATGACTATAAAAAATAATTCTAAACATTATTATGGAGATCTGGCTTTAAAAAAAATAAAGATTATTCATGAGATCACGAGAAATAATAAAGAAATAAGTTTGTCTGAACTCTGTGTGAATATCAGCAGCAAAACAACTTCATTATTCTAGCATTATAAAGAACAAAAGAATGCGCTGCATTAAAAGATCCAATAATTTGCAGCGTGACGAATGTGCCGTCTCCATTACGAACGCTAGTTTTACCACACCGATCGCTTCCGTCTCAAACTTGATTCTGAGCATGCATGCATGGTTTTTTGTGCGTCGGCATTGCATACAGACGAACGGATTTTCCAATAGGATTTTTTTCCGTCGGAAAATTTGAGAACCAGCTCTCAATCTTTTGTTGGTGGAAATTCCGACAGCAAAAGTCCGAAGGAGCATACACACGATCGGAATTTCCGTTCATAAGCTCACATCGGACTTTTGCTGTCGGAATTTCCGATCGTGTGTACGCGGCATAATACACCATTTATTAATAGTTTTTTATGATATGGGTTTAGTGCCACTTTAAGGATTGTTAAGCTGCAATATATTACATTTTTGTTTCTGGGTTTGATGCCATTTAAGTGTGGCACTGAGTTTGATTGTTGTTCAAAACATGTTTAACATATCTGTTTTATTGGATTAAAGGCCCTCAAGTTCAGGACTTAACAGACATTAAACAGACTGTTTTGTCAAAGATGTTCCCAGGTTTGGACAGCTACCCAAAACATTGTTAGAACAGTGCTGACGTACTTGCGCAATGTAATGTTCACAATAAAAAAAGTGTTTACAAAGTTATCCACACTTTTGTAGCTGTGCGCTGATCCCACTAAGTAGACATCTAGTAAAGTAGATACGTGATTGAAATATACAAAACTGTGTAAATATTGAAAACAGATGCTGTTAAGTTATTTATCTATACATGAATCTTCATACAATCCTTTCCATGGCATGATCCTCGTGACCTATTGAACAGGTATCAATGAATGTTCCCTGGCATGCCCATTAAGCTCACTGAGCACTTTCTGATGCCTATGGAGCAACAGGTTAACCACTTAACGACCGCCCACTGTAAATATACGTCAGCAGAATGGCACCGACAGGCACAATCACGTATATATACGTGATTGCCTTTGTATAGTTGGGGGGTCCGATCGGACCCCCCTTCTTTACAGTGAGCGGTCGTTTTACCTTCGGGAGCGAT
Organism: Rana muscosa; assembly: GCA_029206835.1. Lineage (NCBI taxonomy): Eukaryota > Metazoa > Chordata > Amphibia > Anura > Ranidae > Rana > Rana muscosa. Next base: position 638,335,947 of record CM055116.1, read on the forward strand.
CCGGCATGAGGGGACGGCCGTTCGATTCCGGCCACCCCCTCTCGATTGCTCCCGGCGAATGAGAGCTTCCCCTGCCTGCCAGGAAGGAGGAAGTGATGTCATCTCTCCTGGGGCGCTCACATATACCGAGCGCCGTACAGGAGAAGATGCCAGGTTAGTACACACAACACTACACTGACACCAGGACACATAGGCACATAAATCGCCCTCCCAGGCCCCCCCAGACACCCCCAGATCACCCCCCAGTCACAGTGTCACTGATTGCAGTGACCATTTATTTAGTGATCACTGCAATCAGTGACATTTGTGACTGTAAAAGTGTCACCAAAGTTTAGTCTTAGGTCCAGTGTAGCCCCCTAACCCCCCCTAATAAAGGTTTAACCCCCTGATCACCCCCCAGATAACCCTTTCACCCCCTATCACCACTGTCACTAAGCAATAATTTTTCTGATCGATGTCTTAGCGTCGGTGATGCTGATCGGTAGCCAGTAATTTTTTTTAGGTTCGCCGCAGGTTTTTATAGCGTCGGGTACCCCCATATATTACCTAATAAAGGTTTAACCCCCTTGATCGCCCCCCAGGTAACCCTTTCACCCCCTATCACCACTGTCACTAAGTTATAATTTTTCTGATCGATGTCTTAGCGTCGGCGATGCTGATCGGTAGCCAGTAATTTTTTTTAGGTTCGCCGCAGGTTTTTATAGCGTCGGGTACCCCCATATATTACCTAATAAAGGTTTAACCCCCTTGATCACCCCCCAGGTAACCCTTTCACCCCCTAGCACCGCCGTCACTATGCGATCATTTTTCTGATCGATGTCTTAGCGTCGGTGATGCTGATCGGTAGCCAGTAATTTTTTTTAGGTTCGCCGCAGGTTTTTATAGCGTCAGGTACCCCCATATATTATCTAATAAAGGTTTAACCCCCTGATCGCCCCCCAGGTAACCCTTTCACCCCCTATCACCACTGTCGCTAAGCAATCGTTTTTATGATCGTTGTCTTAGTGTCGGTGATGCCGATAGGTAGCCAGTAATTATTTTTTAGGTTCGCCGTCAGGTTTTTATATAGCGTCAGGTACCCCCATATATTACCCTAATAAAGGTTTTAACCCCCTAATTGCCCCTAGTTAACCCTTTCACCAGTGATCATCATATAAGTGTTACGGGTGACGCTGGTTAGTTAGTTTGCTTTTTATAGTGTCAGGGCACCCGCCGTATATAACCCAATAAAGGTTTAACCCCCTGATCGCCCGGCGGGTGATATCAGTTAGGTTTTAGCGTCAGAGAGGGTCTGCGTCACACCCCAGGCAGCGTCAGGTTAGTGCCAGTAGCGCTAACACCCACGCGTGAAGCATACACCCCCCTTAGTGGTATAGTATCTGATCAGCTCAATATCTGATCTGATCAGATCTATACTAGCGTCCCCAGCAGTTTAGGGTTCCCAAAAACGCAGTGTTAGCGGGATCAGCCCAGATACCTGCTAGCACCTGCGTTTTGCCCCTCCGTCCAGCCCAGGCCACCGAAGTGCAGTATCGATCGATCACTGTCACTTGCAAAACACAACACACATAACTGCAGCGTTCGCAGAGACAGGCCTGATCCCTGCGACTCCAGTGCTGTAGGAGGTAATTTCACCACCACAGTTAAAAAAAAAAAAGCATATATGCCGAAGCATTGGGGCAGCAGGAGCGGAGGAGCGATTTTGCTCCTAATGCCGCGTACATACGGTCGAAATTCCGACGGAGGCTTGCCCGTGGAAAAGTCTGACCATGTGTATGCGGCATAACTTTTGCGAGAAGATGCCCCCATGCTTCGGCATATATAAATGGTGCATGTATGCCCATCATTAGAAGTGGGTGGATGAAGGGCGGTATTCTAATGGTGGGCATACCCACCGATCAATCTTTTTTTTTCGTTCAGCCAACAGGCTGCATGAAAAAAAAGATTACAATACATGTCCAACAAGGACCAGCAACGTACTGGTATTAAAAATAGGTATCAAAATACAACCGCTCCTAATATCTTGTACCACCACTGCGCCAATACAAAAAAATGTGAAAAAATATATTTAACTAAAGCTGCCACTTAAAATGATAAATATGAAAACAGAATTTAAACCTAAAAACACGCAGGTGAAAATTAGGAGAAAATGTAGCGCTAATAAACGAAAATCACTAAACTAATATAATAACATTCACTAGTGAAACTGTGATAATCAAATTGTACTCCACGTGACATGTGATAAAATTCAAAAACAATAGTCCATAAAGTGAAATAATGTTCCAAAGAAGAAAGAAATATTCCAAAAAGAGATGTGTAGTCTTCTTAATAGAGAATATCTTCCACCCCACCGTGCACGTATCAGCTCCCCTTTGAAAATACACTCACCAGCTGTAAATGCCTCCCACTCTCGTGTTCGGCTCAAAGGCTTGCTAGTTAACCACTAGAAGGTGAACGACCATCAGCTGAAAGCTTGTGTGTCAACACAGGATGTTCCATACATGTAAAAATAAAAAGGTGCTCCAATAGTGTAAAATAGTAACGACCAAATTTATTCAAATACACAACCACACTTCAAATATTACACTCACATGATGTGAAAATAAAACCAGCCTTAAATCAATCACAGCAAGCAGAAAAAAGTGTAAGATGGCACTGCAGTGATTTGCGGTCACGGCGGACCCAAGGTGTACGCTCGGTACAGGTCTCTCACCCCCTCCTGAGCTCCGGGTCACAGCAGCCGTGTAGCGTTCTTAGCCTCAGCGTGTCACGATAATGTCAATAATAATGCAGCCATGCACCCGACGTTTCGTCACTAGGACTTATTCATGGGATTGGCTGCTCATTCCCTCACAACTTCCCTTTATGCTTTCCCACCTGCCTCTCACCAGAACTTCAATCCTGCACCTGCACACTTCCTGTGTCCCCATGACCGCAAAGTGCTAACATGCCGATGCCCGGTGACACACAGACATAACAGCTTGCGCTTGTTAGTGTGTAAAAAAATGCAAAACAATAGTTTAAATGGTTTAAAGCCTCACTGTTGAGAGTATGGTGTGCAGCAAACTAATAATAATACAAATAAAATGGAACACAAATCCATTTCAAATTTAAAATCATACCTGAAAAGAGAACCACTATAATTTGGTATAATAATTAATGGGGCTTAAGAAGCATCTATTTAGCAGGTCATAATGATTGCTAAAAACTAATTTAACTGTATCAAAAATACAGGAAAATAATTACATTTATTAAAATTATTAAAATTATTAAAATCTCCTCTAACAAAATAAGGAGGGCTGTCACATACATGATGTAACAATGGATGGTCTCATCAAAAGGGTCGTAAATGAGCCATCCACCGCAACACCCCAAATCCCAGAGCCATTCGGCACATGATGGCAACTGTGCTTCAAATTAACCCCGGATTCAGGTATATTTACAGGCACCAATGGTAAAGCCAAATAACTGCTGTCTGTAAGACCTCCCTCTTTTAAATAAAAATGTCTCAACCGCAAAAGGCGAGGGAAAGACACTGTATAGAAACGTGCAAGTTACTGCACAATCCCAAACAGTGTCAACCCACATGGAACTAGATGCTCACTAATCAAATGAGCCTAATTATACGTAATATGAAGAATAATAAAAAAAAAATGTGAAGAATAATAAAAAAACACCAAATCTTATTGGAACAGGCACAGTAGACAATTATTATAGAAAAAATCATTCTAAAAAAGTAGGAAAAAATAAAATGATCACTATAATTACTACAAAGCTGGTCAGAAATTATTAATAAAACAGTTTAAGTCGACTTCAATGTTTAACCCTCTAGGGCTAAGACACTTGAGCAGAAAAATCCAGCGGGTTTCCCTTTGGGACAGGTCTCTCACCCTGTTGGAACCCCTCCAGGCTGGATAGACAACATCTATCCCACAAAATTGTAATAAAGACGGATCCTGGTAGAGGAGATTTTAATAAAGTCGACTTAAACTGTTTTATTAATAATTTCTGACCAGCTTTGTAGTAATTATAGTGATCATTTTATTTTTTCCTACTTTTTTAGAATGATTTTTTCTATAATAATTGTCTGCTGTGCCTGTTCCAATAAGATTTGGTGTTTTTTTATTATTCTTCACATTTTTTTTTATTATTCTTCATATTACGTATAATTAGGCTCATTTGATTAGTGAGCATCTAGTTCCATGTGGGTTGACACTGTTTGGGATTGTGCAGTAACTTGCACGTTTCTATACAGTGTCTTCCCCTCGCCTTTTGCGGTTGTGACATTTTTATTTAAAAGAGGGAGGTCTTACAGACAGCAGTTATTTGGCTTTACCATTGGTGCCTGTAAATATACCTGAATCCGGGGTTAATTTGAAGCACAGTTGCCATCATGTGCCGAATGGCTCTGGGATTTGGGGTGTTGCGGTGGATGGCTCATTTGCGACCCTTTTGATGAGACCATCCATTGTTACATCATGTATGTGACAGCCCTCCTTATTTTGTTAGAGGAGATTTTAATAATTTTAATAATTTTAATAAATGTAATTATTTTCCTGTATTTTTGATACAGTTAAATTAGTTTTTAGCAATCATTATGACCTGCTAAATAGATGCTTCTTAAGCCCCATTAATTATTATACCAAATTATAGTGGTTCTCTTTTCAGGTATGATTTTAAATTTGAAATGGATTTGTGTTCCATTTTATTTGTATTATTATTAGTTTGCTGCACACCATACTCTCAACAGTGAGGCTTTAAACCATTTAAACTATTGTTTTGCATTTTTTTACACACTAACAAGCGCAAGCTGTTATGTCTGTGTGTCACCGGGCATCGGCATGTTAGCACTTTGCGGTCATGGGGACACAGGAAGTGTGCAGGTGCAGGATTGAAGTTCTGGTGAGAGGCAGGTGGGAAAGCATAAAGGGAAGTTGTGAGGGAATGAGCAGCCAATCCCATGAATAAGTCCTAGTGACGAAACGTCGGGTGCATGGCTGCATTATCATTGACATTATCGTGACACGCTGAGGCTAAGAACGCTACACGGCTGCTGTGACCCGGAGCTCAGGAGGGGGTGAGAGACCTGTACCGAGCATACACCTTGGGTCCGCCGTGACCGCAAATCACTGCAGTGCCATCTTACACTTTTTTCTGCTTGCTGTGATTGATTTAAGGCTGGTTTTATTTTCACATCATGTGAGTGTAATATTTGAAGTGTGGTTGTGTATTTGAATAAATTTGGTCGTTACTATTTTACACTATTGGAGCACCTTTTTATTTTTACATGTATGGAACATCCTGTGTTGACACACAAGCTTTCAGCTGATGGTCGTTCACCTTCTAGTGGTTAACTAGCAAGCCTTTGAGCCGAACACGAGAGTGGGAGGCATTTACAGCTGGTGAGTGTATTTTCAAAGGGGAGCTGATACGTGCACGGTGGGGTGGAAGATATTCTCTATTAAGAAGACTACACATCTCTTTTTGGAATATTTCTTTCTTCTTTGGAACATTATTTCACTTTATGGACTATTGTTTTTGAATTTTATCACATGTCACGTGGAGTACAATTTGATTATCACAGTTTCACTAGTGAATGTTATTATATTAGTTTAGTGATTTTCGTTTATTAGCGCTACATTTTCTCCTAATTTTCACCTGCGTGTTTTTAGGTTTAAATTCTGTTTTCAACGTACTGGTATGTTGCTGGACTTTGAATGTTTATACCAGAATGATGCCTGCGGGTTTAGGTATCATCTTGGTATCATTCTTTTCAGCCAGCGGCCGGCTTTCATGTAAAAGCAATCCTAGTGGCTAATTAGCCTCTGGACTGCTTTTACAAGCAGTGGGAGGGAATGTCCCCCCCGGATATAAAAAGCGCCATTGGGAAATTGGGAAAGCATTTTATCACACCGATCTTGGTGTGGTCAGATGCTTTGAGGGCAGAGGAAAGATCTAGGGTCCAATAGACCCCAGTTTTTTCAAAAAAGAGTACCTGTCATTACCTATTGCTATCATAGGGGATATTTACATTCCCTGAGATAACAATAAAAGTGATAAAAATAAATAAATATGGAAGCAACAGTTTAAAAATAAAAGAAAAAAGCAAAATTAATAATAAAAAAAAAAAAAAGCACCCCTGTCCTGCCCTGCTCTTGCCCAATGGCGAACGCAAGCGTCGGTCTGGCGTCATATGTAAACAGCAATTGCACCATGCATGTGAGGTATCACCGCGAAGGTCAGATCGAGGGCAGTAATTTTAGCAGTAGACCTCCTCTGTAAATCTAACGGGGTAACCTGTAAATGCTTTTAAAGGCTTTTAAAAATGTATGTAGTTTGTCGCCAATGCGCGTTTGTGCGAAATTTTAAAGCATGTCGTGTTTGGTATCTATGTACTCGGCCTAAGATCATCTTTTTTATTTCATCAAACATTTGGGCAATATAGTGTGTTTTAGTGCATTAAAATTAAAAAAAGTGTATTTTTTCCCCAAAAAATGCATTTGAAAAATCGCTGCGCAAATACTGTGTAGAAAAAAAAAATGCAACACCCACCATTTTATTCTGTAGGGCCTTTGCTTTAAAAATATATATAATGTTTGGGGGTTCAACATAATTTTCTTGCAAAAAAAATATGTTTTCATGTAAACAAAGTGTCAAAAAGGGCTTTGTCTTCAAGTGGTTAGAAGAGTGGATGTAAGCTTCCTAATGTTGTGTATAAAATGCCAGAACAGTTCAAAACCCCCCCAAATGACCCCATTTTGGAAAGTAGACACCCCAAGCTATATACTGAGAGGCATGTCGAGTCCATGGAATATTTTATATGTTGACACAAGTTGCGGAAATTTTTTTTTTTTTTTTTGCACAAAGTTGTCACTAAATGATATATTGCTCAAACATGCCATGGGCATATGTGGAATTACACCCCAAAATACATTCTGTTGCTTCTCCTGAGTACGGGGATACCACATGTGTGAGACTTTTTGGGAGCCTAGCCGCGTACGGGACCCCAAAAACCAAGCACCGCCTTCAGGCTTTCTAAGGGTGTCAATTTTTGATTTCACTTCTCACTGCCTATCACAGTTTCGGAGGCCATGGAATGCCCAGATGGCACAAAACCCCCCCAAATGACCCCATTTTGGAAAGTAGACACCCCAAGCTATTTGCTGAGAGGTATTGTGAGTATTTTGCAGATCTCACTTTTTGTCACAAAGTTTTGAAAATTTAAAAAAAAAAATGTCCTTTCTTCATTTTCAAAAACAAATGAGAGCTGTAAAATACTCACCATGCCTCTCAGCAAACAGCTTGGGGTGTCTACTTTCCAAAATGGGGTCATTTGGGGGGGTTTTGTGCTATTTTGGCATTTTATGGCCTTCAAAACTGTGATAGGTAGTGAGGAGTGAAATCAAAAATTTGCGCCCTTAGAAATCCTGGAGGCGGTGCTTGGTTTCCGGGGTCCCGTACGTGGCTAGGCTCCTAAAAAGTCCCACACATGTGGTATCCCCGTACTCAGGAGAAGCAGCAGAATGTATTTTGGGGTGCAATTCCACATATAACCATGGCATGTGATATCAATATATCATTTAGTGACAACCTTTTGTAATTTTTTTTTTTTTTGTGTCATTATTCAATCACTTGGGACAAAAAAAAAAAATATTCAATGGGCTCAACATGCCTCTCAGCAATTTCCTTGGGGTGTCTACTTTCTAAAATGGGGTCATTTGGGGGGGTTTTGTACTGCCCTGTCATTTTAGCACCTCAAGAAATGAGATAGGCAGTCATAAATTAAAAGCTGTGTCAATTCCAGAAAATGTACCCTAGTTTGTAAACGCTATAACTTTTGCGCAAACCGATAAATATACGCTTATTGACATTTTTTTTACTAAAGACATGTGGCTGAATACATTTTGGCCTAAATGTATGACTAAAATTGAGTTTATTCGATTTTTCTTATAACAAAAAGTAGAAAATATCATTTTTTTTCAAAATTTTCGGTCTTTTTCCGTTTATATCGCAAAAAATAAAAATCGCAGAGGCAATCAAATACCATTAAAAGAAAGCTCTATTTGTGGGAAGAAAAGGACGCAAATTTCGTTTGGGTACAACATTGCATGTCCGCACAATTTACAGTTAAAGCAGCGCAGTGCAAAATTCTGAATTCACCTCTGGTCCTTTAGCTACCAAATGGTCCGGGGCTTAAGTGGTTAAATAAGGCAAATAACAATACACAAAAATATTCCGCAAAGTATAGGGAAGGAACAGAGACTAAAACATATGAGGATACTTTTGCTGTAGTTATAATTTATGTGCGTTGCCCTGCTGCCTAAACACTAGTGCTTCTGCAGGTTCTGAGTCCTCCGCAGCATGGGGTTATTTTTTCAACATTTAAAGTCTAAAACAGCTATTTACTATTTACACCTCCTGGCGCTTTATTATTTAATTTAAGACAATGTTAACATGTCAGACCAAACAAAATGTTTATTTACAATTTTGTTAGATTGTTACAATTTTTTTAGATGCTGGAGAATGCAACTTTTTTTTTAAGTTTTGAAAAAATAATAAGAGAATAATGCCGCGTACACACGATCAGTTTTTCTGATGAAAAAAGACCGATGGACTTTTTTCATCGGACAAACCGATCGTGTGTGGGCCCCATCGGTCTTTTTTCCATTGGTATAAAAAAATAGAACATGTTTTAAATTTTACAGATGGAAAAAAAATGATAGCAAATTCCGATCGTCTGTGGGGAACTCCATCGGAGAAAAAACCCACGCATACTCAGAATCAAGTCAACGCATGCTCAGAATTAATTTTTCTTGGCTCGTCGGAGTGTTTTACGTCACGGCGTTTGGGACGGTCGGATTTTTGACTGATGGTGTGTAGGCAAGACTGATGGAAGTCAGCTTCATCGGATTTCCGATGGAAAAATCCATCGGATTTTATTCCATCGGAAATCCGATCGTGTGTACAGGGCATTATTGTTATGGCTGTTTGGCTGGAGAAATTTACCCCTTCTATGTGTGACCATTGCCACTGGAACAGAAAGTATCAGGAAATCAAAAAATGTTACAACATGAAACACAAGGTGGTGGGGGGGAAATCTTTGAATGGACATCTCTAACTTCCTATTGTGCCTTAGGAACAGGAAATGAAGAGATGAGAAATCTAGACCGGTTTTAACACAATCTATCTAAAACTAATAACATTTTTGGCTAGAGATATACGTTCAAAGCCATATGTTTCTTTTTTTTGTGTTGGTTAAACTGGATGGACTAATGTCTTTTTTCAACCCAATTAACTATGTATCTATGTTTCTTGCTTCAAGCTGATCTCTTGAAATCAATGTGTTTCAACTGATGGGTATGACAAATTTGTTATTACAATGGTTGTTGTGCCCTTTTGGGAGGACTATTCTGTATTTCAAGTAAGAGCTGACTGAACACATGGCCCAACACTGAAGGTGATTGGTGGGAGAGCAGAACTGGGTGAAAGGAAACAGCAGCATAAAAAAGTCATCATTAATTGCCACCAAATAAATTATGGTTTCTGTTTTTTTGTGTCTATTGCACACTGATCTTGTCAGGTCAGCCAAACTCAGTAGTTGGGTCATAGGCACTACTTTCACTCCTAAGTAGTGCCTATCACACTTATTACCCAGGCAAATTGCCAAAAGGCTTCATTAAACTACACAGGAGTTTTGTAATCATTAAATAACTTGAGAGGATCCTTTTCTGTCCTAATCTTACACTGCAAAGACTGACCCAAGCATCCCCCATTTAGAGAGCAGTGTGCTGAGATAGCTATGTAGCCTCCAAAAAGCAAGCAAGAAAGAAAGTACATTTCTGCTTAACGCACCCAAATGCTATTCTTTAGTGAAGAACTGCAAACCTTTTGCCCATTATTTTTCTTGCCACAACAGTTATTAGCAACTAGGGTCTACAGAATGTAGATGTCCCTGTCTGGCCCTCTTGAGGTCATTTGGAAATGTGGGAGTGTGGGATCCTTGAATCCAGGCCAGGTAGCCAACAACAAGATGGTGTCAACTGTGCCTCTGCCTTTGGTGCTCTGCTGATCACCAAAATGTCTGTCCTTTACAATTCGCTTCAGCCATGTAGAAGGGGTGGCAACACCCCTTAAGCCACCATGGGAGATGGCCAACAAGGATATTATGTGGGTGAGGGCATGTGGGGAGGTGTTGCCAGGTCCTGCTCTCCACCCAACAGGTAAGGCCCATATCCCCACTAATCAGGCTTAAATTCTGCCTTTCTGCGGCGTCACAACCTAGGGAGTGCCATCCACTGTTGCTGACACCTATATCAGTCCACCACTTGTGATCCTAGCAAGATGACTGGCTATTTAAACGATAAGGTCAGCTTTTCAACTGTTTTATTAACTTTTCCTGGTTTCCCACCTTTCCTCCATCTTCTGATGTTTAGTCCAAGCTACAGTGGTTGTAAAAAAAACAGACAAGATCAAAAGTTCACAAAAACTGTTACTAAACCTTTAGAATGCGTCCCCAGTAAATTCCATAACCCTCCTGTCAACTTGTATCTGATTTAACCTTAGAAGGTCTGTGTGTGAAAATAACTTATTGCTTTTTAGCAGCAGCCTTTTTCTTCTGTGCATGTAGGAGATGTTTCTGGATCTAGGACAATACACTTTCTAGATTTTCTTTTTTACTATTCAAAAAATTATAATTCTCCCAATACCAGCAGCACCTACTGTATAGGGAAGATGAAAAGTCAACTCATTAAGAACAAAAAGTTGAGTATACAAACAGTGTAGTTATATACATATACCTTTCCTGATAAGTAAGGGGTATTATCCTATAGCAGGCATGTCCAAAGTCCGGCCCGCGGGCCAATTACGGCCCACGGGCCGGGTTTATACGGCCCCCGCTTGCAATTTGTTTTTATCACTTTTGTGGCCCCCCAAGCTCTGCACAGGGTAAGGATGAGCTCAGTTTAAATTATTTTTTTTAAATGATATATATATATATATATATATATATATATATATATATATATATATATATATTATATATTCTCTAATCCCTGAGCGCCTCTCTCACTGATAAGCTGGGCGTGTTGCTGGGGCATGTTCCAAAGCCCATTGGGAAGCGCGCATCGCCAATAACAGACACTGAGTAATTTCCCGGTCCACAGCTGCAGAGCTCTGTGTCTCAGTGCCTGTGATTGGCGGCGGTGATTGGCTACGGCGCTGCATGCTGTCAGCGTCCTAGCAGGCTCGCCAGAGGTCATCAAGGATTTCTCAGGGGATAAGATAAGTTTACTACTGTAACGGATATAAAGCAAATATTTCAATTATATATAAGAATTTTAAAAAAGGAGCTCATCCTTGCCCCGATCGGAGCTTGGGGGCCACAGAAGAGATAAGGGCAAATTGTAAGTGGGGGCCAGAGAGAATATAAAATATAAAAAATAAATAGCTCATCCTTGCGCTGAGTGGAGCTTAGGGGCCACAGAAGAGATAAAGGCCAGATTTCTCAGGGGATAGAGAAAATATATATTTTTTACAACCTGAGCTCATCCTTACCCTGAGCGGAGCTTTGGGATTTGTTAGGGACCAAAGAGAAGATATATATATTCACCACACGCAGCCACAAAGGTAGGAGAATTCTTGTTGGGCCGTGTATTAGTGCTCGGACGAACACACTTACACCGAATTTTAATGGTTCAAAGAATGTCAGGCAAAATGGTCGGCCCTCACGCACGTTCACTTCATCAAATCTGGCCCTCTTTCAAAAAAGTTTGGACACCCCTGTCCTATAGGAATAATCCAGATACAATATCCCCAGGTTTCTGGGCACATATTACAAATAGTCTGGTTGCTATACACAACAACTACTTGTTTGTTTGTTGTATATTAATTCATCCAGTTTTTACTAATGAACCTTAAAGAGTTTGAACTACTTTTCTGAATCCACAGCAGGCAGCAAAGTGGACAATAAAAATAATATATGGAAGAAAAATGCCCAATAAATCACTTTTTTCTAGTTCATGTGATTAATACGACATGTTTTATCTGCAGCTCTTTTATAAATACCTCCAGCCATCATTAAACTCAACATGATGACATTTACAACTGTCATCAATTCTTTCTAAAAGCATCCCAAGATCATGTTTATTAAGCTAATGTAAGGCAAGGTCATTTTGACAAGTGTAATTTCCCCATAGCCTGTAGCCTAACAATCAAGCAACAAACTGTAAGCTGAAAGCCATCAGAACAAACCAGCAGAAGGCAAGTTGCTGGTTATTAAATTCGGATAAGGAATAAGAAAACTGCAATTAGCTTATTTTTTGCTTTAATACTAACTGGATTTGTAATCCTCCCTAATGACATAATACCTAAGGAGTGCCTTGGGTGCGCTTATGAAAATCCTAGTTTCTTGTTTGCGTACTGAAAATGCTCAGCGGAAAATACTGTATATATTAATTAAAATTCATATTAAATGTTGATATTTGATGGTTCTACCAGAGCATCACCCACAATGGATAATTTATTGTATAAACACAGCTACAAATATTTTTGAAAAATATTTCCAGGAACATTGCACATTCCAGGAAGTTCCCCATCAGGTCCGCCCCCTCGGTATGTCAGACCGCGCCTACGTCACTGGCCTGAGCGGACCTGATGGGGAACTTCCTTCACTGTGTAAATTTAAATTACACAGTGAAGGAAGTTCCCCGCTCAGGCCAATGACGTAGGCGGGGTCTGACATACCGAGGGGGCGGACCTGATAGGGAACTTCCTTCGCTGTGTAATTCATGTATAGACCCGCCCCTTCTTATGTTCCGCATCAGGTCCTCAGCCTTACACCTAGTCATTGGCTGAGCGGACCTGATGGGGAACTTTAGAAGGGGCGGGTCTATACATGTAATAGACTGCGGAGGAAGTTCCCCATCAGGTCCGCTCAGGCTCAGCCAATGACAGACAGCGCTGGACATCGGATCGCCGCGGGACACTGGATTTCATCGCTGGAATTTTTTATTTTATTTTTTTAAATAGAGGACTTTTCCAAGGTGTTTGTGTTTTTTTTTTTTTTTTACATTTTTTGACACTTTCTTCGTGAAATGGTAGGGGTACAATGTACCCCTTACCAATTCACATAGGGGGGGCGGGATCTGGGGGTCCCCTTTGTCTTCCAGATTCCGATAAGCCCCCCGCCCGCAGACCCCCACAACCACCGGGCAAGGGTTGTGGGGATGAGGCCCTTGTCCCCATCAACATGGGGACATCCTCCCCATGTTGAGGGCATGTGGCCTGGTACGGTTCAGGAGGGGGGGCGCTCTCTCGTCCCCCCTCTTTTCCTATGGCCTGCCAGGTTGCGTGCTCGGATAAGGGTCTGGTATGGATTTTTGGGGGGACTCCGCACCATTTTTTTTTTATTTGGGGTGGAGTTCCCCTTAAAATCCATGCCAGATCTTAAGGGCCTGGTATGGATATTTGGGGGAACCGCACGCATTTTTTAAAAAATTTGCGGCGGGGTTCCCCTTAATATCTATACCAGACCTGAAGGGCCTGGTAATTAAATTCTGGGGGACCCCCACGCTTTTTTTTTTATTTTTATCAATGACTTTTGTATGTATTGCCGGGAGCCGACAATTCATTAATAGCCGCGAGTGAGTTTTAAATGACTTTTTTTCCTTCAAAAATGACATTTTATGCAGGGACAGTTCCAAGCATGGGAAACGAGCGCAACTTTACAGGCATACTATACACACCCCCTAGGTACGAAATTTAAAGGAATATTTCACTTTTATTTTTTAATTTTAAGCATTATTAAAATCACTTCTCCCGAAAAAACGGCCGTTTTTAAAACTTATTTTTGCATTGATACATGTCCCCTGGGGCAGGACCCAGGTCCCCAAACACTTTTTATGACAATAACTTGCATATAAGCCTTTATAATTAGCACTTTAGATTTCGAACGTTCAAATCCATTGTATTTAATAGGGTTCTAAAGTTCACACGAACATTCTGTCTGTTCGCAGGTTCTGGTGCGAACCGAACAGGGGGGTGTTCGGTTCATCCCTGGTGAATAGCTCTACACCAAGTTCACTATATGGACCACTTATGTATCTATACATGTTGATTATATCCCCCCTTAATCTCCTCTTCTCGAGAGAATACATTCAGTTCCTCTAATCTTTCCTCATAGATGAGCTCCTCCATGCCTCTTATCAGTTTTGTTGCCCTTCGCTGTACTTTCTCTAGTTCTCCAATATCCTTTTTGAGAACTGGTGCCCAAAACTGAACTGCATATTCCAGAGGAGGTCTTGCTAATGATTTGTAAAGGGGAAAAATTATGTCTCTCTCTCTGCAGTCTATACCTCTTTTAATACAAGAAAGGACTTTGCTAGATTTAGAAACTTCAACTTGGGATTGGATTCTATTATTAAATCTGATCTACCAGAAAATTATTGTTTGCCTTTGACTCTCCCAGCTGTTCTACTACTAGAATGTTCAATGCATGCATATTTTTAGCGCCCAAGTGCATACTGTTACATTTCTCAAAATTAAACCTCATTTGCCACATAGTTGCCCAATTAAACAGTGCATTAAGGTCGACTTGTAAGTTGGAAAAAATCTGAAAGGATGTTATTTTACTGCATAGCTTGGTGACATCTGCAAACACTCAAATGGTACGTTTAATCTCAAACCCTATATCATTTATTAATATGTTAAAAAGTAAGAGTCCCAACACTGAACCTTGTGTTACGCCACTAACAACCATAGACCATTCAGAGTATGAATCTCTAATCACTACTCTCTGAATACGGTCTTTTAGCCAGTTTTCTACTCATTTACAAACTGAATTTTATAAACCTGTAGATATTAACTTGCACATTAGCCATGTGTGGGGAACTCTTGTGAAACGCTTTGAGAAAATCCAAGTATACTATATTCACAGCCACTCTTTTGTCAAAGTTTTTGCTTACATCCCCATAAAAAATCTGATTTGTTTGACCAACTATAGTCCCCCCTTAGTACAGACCCCCCTCTCTCAGTATAGACACCCCCTCAGTGCAGACCCCCCATCAGTATAGACACTCCCCCTCAGTGCAGACCCCCCATCAGTATAGACACTCCCCCTCAGTGTAGACCCCCCCATCAGTATAGACCCCCCTCAGTGCAGACCCCCAATCAGTATAGACCTTCTTAGTGCAACCCCCCTCAATGCAGACCCCCCCAATCAGTATAGACCCCCTCAGTGCAGATCCCCCATCAGTATAAACACTCCCTCGGGGCAGACCCCCCAACAGAATATACCCCCCTCTCCCCTCCCATAGCGCACCCCCTGCACATATCCATCTACATATAGTAAAGTGTACAGACCTCAGAACAGTGTGGACAGATATGCACAGCGGTGTGTGTCCCTCGGGCTCCTCATCCTGTGTGAATGTAAACAGAGAGGAGGAGAGGCGGCCTCTGTCCGCTCCGCTGAGGGACACACCTGGGAGACCCGAGAGGCGCAGATCAGTGTAGGGCAGTGTTAGCGGTGCCCCTACCCACAGATTTCACCCTCTGGCGGGTGTCACCTGGGTGCGGCCTGCACCCCCTGCCCCCCCTAGCGATGCCACTGATGATGACAATGTTTCTTTATTTCTATATTTTTAAAGGCTCTCTTATTATTATTTATAGCTATTTTAACTTTGGACTTGAGTCACATAGGTTTTAGCTTTAGCCTTTTAAAGAGGAAGTAAACCCTCTAGAAGTTTTCCTAAAAAAAAAAAAACCCTGCAAGAGAAAGGCATAATGAGCTAGTATGCATAGCATACTAGCTCATTATGGATGACTTACCTGAGAGTGAAGCCCCCGAAGCGCTCCTCATTCCCTTCCTCCGCCGCCGCCATGTCTCCTCTGAGTGCCTTCCGGGTATCACCGCTCCAGCGCTGTGACTGACCGGAGCGGCAATGATGTCACTCCTGCGCATGCACGCGGGACCGGCAGATTCCCGGCAGATCCCATTCAAGACCCAGCACGCTTCGTGCGCCTGCGCCGTAGACATTGGTGCATTCTTTTTGGCAAATGTCTTCTAAACCGTGTAGGTTTAGGAGATATTGCAAACACCTACAGGTAAAGCCCCGTACACACGATCGGTTTAACTGATGAAAACCGTCCGATGGATGGTTTTCATCAGACAAACTGATCGTGTATGGTACCCATCGGTCTTTTTTCCATCGGATGGAAAAAATAGAACTTGTTTTAAATTTTTCCGATGGATCAAAAACCGATGGGAATTTCCGGTCGTCTATGAGCAAGTCCATCGGATAAAAAACCCACGCATGCTCAGAATCAAGTCGACGCATGCTCAGAAGCATTAAACTTCATTTTTCTCAGCTCATCGGAGTGTTTTACGTCACCGCGTTTGGAACGGTCGGTTTTTTGACTGATGGTGTGTGGCCAAGACTGATGAAAAACAGTTTCATCGGATTTCCGATGGTCAAATCCATCGGACGAAAATCCATAGGTTATCCGATCGTGTGTACGGGGCTTAAGCCTTAATCTAGGCTTACCTGTAGGTAAAACTTGTCAGAGAGGGTTGACAACCACTTTAAACCTATAGCTCATAGAAAAATATTTTGCAGTGTGTTTGCATACAGTCGATTTGAAACATTCCCATTTCTGCACTGTATTCTTTAACCACTTAAAGTGGAGCTCCACCCTAAATAGCAACTTTTGCTATTTGGAACCCTCCCCCCCTCCGGTGTCACAATTGACACCTTTCAGGGGGGAGGGGGGTGAAGATACCTGTCTAAGACAGGTATTTTCACCCACATCCGGGAGTCCTGTCTCCGGGAATCTGCGGGAGTTACGTCACTTCCCGCAGACTTCCCTTGGTGTTCTGGGAGACACTCGGCTCCCAGAACACAGGAGCACCAATCAGAACGGCGCAGCGCGACTCGCGCATGCGCCGTAGGGAACCGGGCATGAAGCCGCAGGGCTTCACTTCCTGGTTCCCTCAGCGAGGATGGCGGAGGGAGCAGCAGAGCGAAGAGCGGTCGCTCGTCCTCTGCTGCGGACGTCGCTGGACTCCAGGACAGGTAAGTGTCCAAATATTAAAAGCCAGCAGCTGCTGTAGCTGTAGCTGCTGGCTTTAAAAAATAGGATTTTTATAACAGCTTACCTGTAAAATCCTTTTCTTGGAGTACATCACGGGACACAGAGCGACATAGTCATTACTAATGGGTTATATAGTTACCGTCAGGTGCTGGCACTGGCAACTTCCAAAACCGGAAGTACCCTCCCCTATATAAGCCCCTCCCATCCGGGAGCACCTCAGTTTTGTAGCAAAGCAATAAGTGTCCCCAAAGAGGGGCGGGAGCTCTGTGTCCCGTGATGTACTCCAAGAAAAGGATTTTACAGGTAAGCTGTTATAAAAATCCTATTTTCTTTTTCGTACATCACGGGACACAGAGCGACATAGTCATTACTAATGGGATGTCCTAAAGCAATGCCAAATGAGGGGGGGGGATACACCATATATAAGCTGAGCGCTATCAGACATGAGGATCTTTTGCGGCCTGCAACACACTGCGCCCAAAGGCGACATCCTCCTGACTTCTAACGTCCACCTGGTAGAACCTAGTAAACGTGTGTACCGAAGACCATGTTGCGGCCTTACAGATTTGAGCCAGGGAGGCCTGGTGATGCACTGCCCATGAAGTTCCAACTGCTCTCGTGGAGTGCGCCCTAACTTTGAACGGAGGCGGTCTACTTCTCAAGCTATAGGCTTGTATTATGACCTGTCGAATCCACTTGGCTAAAGTAGATTTTGACGCTGCCTGACCCTTTTTGGGGCCTTCCGGCAGAATGAACAAAGTATCCGTTCTGCGAATCTGAGCAGTGGCTTTTAGATAAGCTTTAACTGCTCTTACTACATCCAAAGAATGCAATAACTTTTCCTCTACCGAAGTAGGCTTGGGGAAAAAAGAAGGAAGAACCACATCTTGGTTCAAATGAAAACTCGATACCACCTTAGGAAGAAAGGCTGGATGAGGACGTAACACTACTCTGTCCTTATGGATAACCAGATATGGCTCCTTACAGGACATAGCTGCTAATTCCGATACTCTTTTAGCCGAACAAATGGCTACTAGAAAAATCAATTTCCTGGTGAGAAGCACTAAGGAAATATGCTGTAATGGTTCAAATGGTTGTTTCTGTAGAACCGACAGAACCAAGTTTAGATCCCATGGACATATGGGAATATTAACCGGAGGACTAATACGCATCACTCCTTGTATAAAGGCTTTGACTAGTGAATGCGAAGCCAAGGGCCTTTGAAAAAATATTGACAAGGCCGAAATCTGACCTTTGATAGTACTCAAGGCAAGCTTCCTATCTACAGCCCATTGTAGGAAGTCCAGAATTCTACCTATTACGTATTTACGTGGATGCCATTTCCTGGCCTCACACCAGGCGATGTACGCCTTCCAGATTCTATAGTAGATCTGCCTGGATACCGGTTTCCTGGCATTGATCATGGTAGACACCACAGCATTAGAGAGCCCTCTCCTTTTTAGAATGTGGGCTTCAATAGCCAGGCCGTCAAACCTAGGGCTGGTAAGGAAGGGTGGTATATCGGTCCCTGCGAAAGCAGGTCCGGACGATGTGGGAGGGTCCAAGGACTCCCCACAGACATTTTTACAATCTCCGCGTACCATGCTCTTCGGGGCCACGCTGGAGCCACCAGAATCACTGGTTTCTTTTCTACCCTGATTCTGCGGAGTAATCGAGGTAACAATTGTGGCGGTGGGAATGCATATATCAGCTTGAACTGATCCCAAGGGAACACTAGGGCATCCGAGCCGCACGCTAGGGGATCCCTTGTCCAAGAGACAAACCTGTCCACTTTCGTGTTGAACCTGGATGCTAGCAGATCTACATCCGGTGTTCCCCACCGCTGACATATTGTCCGGAAAACCTCGGGATGAAGGGACCATTCCCCTGGGCATAATTGTTGGCGACTTAGAAAGTCCGCCTTCCAATTCTCCACCCCTGGAATGAATACCGCAGATATGGCTGGGACATATCTTTCTGCCCATCTCAGGATGTAATTTACTTCCCTTTGGGCTGCACGACTCCTGGTGCCCCCCTGACGATTGATATATGCCACTGCTGTGGCATTGTCTGACTGAACTCTGACAGGGGACCCTTGGAGTTTGGATGTCCATGCTACTAGGGCATACCGGGCTGCTCGTATCTCTAAGAGATTGATGGGCAGGGCCTTTTCCGCATCCGACCATCTGCCCTGGAGAGACCATTGCTCCAGTACTGCTCCCCAGCCTAAAAGGCTGGCATCTGTAGTGACCACCTTCCAAGAAATCGGACTGAAGGATTTCCCTCTTTCCAGATTCCGGGGAACCAACCACCAACGGAGGCTTCTGCGAACGGAAGGGGACAAGGATATTGGTACGTCCAGAGCCTGAACTTTTTTGTTCCAGGCTGACAGTATGGCCCTTTGCAACTTCCTTGAATGGAATTGACCGTAGGGTACTGCTTCGAATGATGCCACCATTTTTCCCAGCAGCCTCATGCATAGGCGTATGGATGGCTGTCTTTTTGAACCCACTAAGTGGATCAAATCTCTCAAAGACGACCCCTTTTCTTGAGGCAAGAAAATTTTTCTCTGGTCTGAATCCAGCCTTAGCCCCAAGTATTCCAGACTTTTGACTGGTTTTAGGGCTGACTTGTCTCGGTTGATAATCCAACCGTGATATTCCAGATACTTGATTGTCTCGTGAACAACCACTTCTAGTTTTTCCACTGAGTGGTCTATCAGCAACAAGTCGTCTAGATATGCCATTATCGTTACACCTCGTGTTCTTAGATTGGCCAATAATGGGGCCAGAATTTTTGTGAACACTCTTGGTGCTGTGGCCAGACCGAAGGGTAAGGCTCTGAACTGAAAATGGCGCCCTTCTATCGCAAAGCGTAGAAATTTCTGGTGGGCTGGAAAGATGGGGATGTGTAAATACGCATCTTTGATGTCGATCGAGGCTAACCATTCCTCCCCTTGTAGGGCAGTGGCTACCGATCGGATCGACTCCATCCGGAAAGTCCTGATATGCAGGAATTTGTTTAGCCCTTTTAGATTTAATATGGGCCTCATGTCCCCGTTTGGCTTCGGAACTGTAAAGAGGTTTGAGTAAAACCCGAACCCCCATTCTTCCAGGGGGACCTCTATAATTACTGCTTGAAGCAATAATTGTTCCAGTGCCAACAGGAGGGATCCTCTCTTCTGGGGATCCCTTGGCACGTTCGACCTTATAAAGCGGGAAGGAGGGGAGTTTTTTAACTCCAATTTGTATCCCAGATTTACTGCGGAGAGCACCCATCTGTCTCGGATCGTGTCCCGCCAGGTCTCTGTGAACAACTGAAGTCTTCCCCCCACCCGATTGGGTGGGGGCAACCCTTCATGCATTTGACTTTGGGGGAGGTTTTGTACCTCTCCTGCTCCAGGGCTTCTTGTTACCCTGCAACTGTCCCTGATTTTTACCTCCGGGATTTGACCGGGGAGGCCGTCGGAACTGTTTCACAGCCGATGTCCTCGGGACTGGAGAAGCCGGCCTCTTAAAAGAGGGACCTCTAACTCTATTTTTGACCGGCAAGAGTGTACTTTTACCGCTGGAAATTCTCTGGATATACTTGTCCAGGTCTTCCCCGAATAAACGCTCCCCATGAAATGGGAAGCTGACCAGCAATTTTTTACAGGGAGCTTCAGCAGACCAGTTTTTGAGCCATAGAAGCCTGCGCATATGTACTATAGACAGCGTAAGGCGGGAGGCCTGATGGATTGAATCCTTTATAGCGTCCACCGCAAAGCATAAGGCTCTAGGTAGATCAGCTAGAGCAAGAGCCTGCTGATCTGGTACGTCCCTTAAGACCTGTTTCAACTGATCCTTCACTGCTTGGCAGACCCCTATAGCTGCCACTGCTGGTTGTGTCACCAATCCTGCTGTAGAAAAAGCAGATTTCAATAAGGACTCCAATTTTTTATCTATTGGGTCCTTGAACATTTGGACATTTTCCACCGGACATGTCAGTGATTTATTCACACAAGAGATGGCTGCGTCCACTGTAGGGACCTTCCATTTTCTGACGAACTTATCCTCCATAGGATAGACCACCGGAAATCTCTTGGGGGGAGTAAATATTTTGTCAGGATGCTCCCAATCCTGGTAAATGAGCCCCTCCAATAAAGGATGGATCGGGAAAGAACAAACAGTCTGGGGAGCTTTTAGCGACCCCAACGAGGAGACAGAAGAGGAGGATGGCTCCGCAAGTGGCATTTTAAATGCTGATCGGACCATATTAGTCAGGGACTGAACCCATAACCTCTCAGCATGTGATGCTGAGAACGGCTCCTCCACTGTTGATTCCTCTACAACCGAATCAACCTCATCCTGATCCCCCTCAGGTAGGTCGACCTCTGTATGGGACTGTTGCTCTGTTAACAGGCACTCTGAGGGAGGAGACGGAGATCGAGCGCTTTTCTCCTGTGACAGGGAAGCAGCAATTAGTGCTGACAATCTCTCTTCCAGCCCTCCCAGAGCTGAGGAAAAAACCTCCTCTGTTACATACACAGGAGCAGGTGAACTGGGGACAGCCACAGTACCAGGTACTCCTGGGGGTGCCCTACGGTCACTAACCTCTGATTCTTCAGGGGAGACTGGTGCAGCCAAAGCATGCCCAAGATCCTCAGAGCCCGATGGAGACCCCCTATTCCTCCTGGAATTTCTAGTCCCGGAGTTTTTAGACGGCATATTCCTAAGCCACAAAGCTGAGGTATTCCAGCCGAAAATACACCAGTTACTGATAATAGTCTAGCATAAATGCTGCTATAATAAACAGTTGGTGTCTACTAATGTGCCTTTCTAGGGGATGCCTGTATCAACCGCTTGCTGTATGCCTTTAAATGTTGTCAGCTCTGTCTCTGTACTTCATAGCCAGCTTACTGCAATAATGTGGCTTTTTAAAACCTGCTGGGACGCCCGCACATGCGCAGAAGCGCTGCGGCGCGCACAGAGCATCATCCCCCAGGCCCCGCCCCTTTTTCCGGCCACCTCTATATATAGAGGCGCGTGCACGCGCACGCGCGCGGCCACGTGCGCCTCGGCGCTAATTTCAAACATGGAAACCAGGGACAGGAGCCAGGGCCCCCTTTGCCGCAGGCCGGGGGATAGACGAACACTGCAACATGGCAGAGGAAACAGTTTCCTGTAGGAGAACTCACCAGCTGCCTGGACTTTGCTCTCTGAGAAGAAACTAGTCCATATGACAAGAAAAACATTCTACAGCGGCCTCTAGTGGACAAACACAGGTACCGCAGTTTAATATACTAAACATATATAAAAAAACATTCTTTTTTTTTTTTTTTTTTCTTGACCACCATTAAAAATTATTACATTTTTTTAGTAGTTACAGGCATGCACAGATATTAGCGGGAATACCGTTAGGTAACAGACAGAAAGACAAATTAGGCTTGGGGGTCCCCCAATAGAACCAAGTTCCTGGGGGCCCCCACTTACCTGTTCCCCGCCGCAGGACTTTGTTTGGTCCACAAAAGCCCAAACTTCACCTATCACGGCAGGCATTGTAATCAAACCTTCAGGGACCGGGTTCCCAAGGATTCCACTCCCCTGGACCTGTATAGCACCCTGCACAGAAAACATCTTGGTCGTGGGTATGACCAGAGCTCTGGATCCCAGGGTCCAGCTCTCCTAAGAGAAGCATTACAGGCAGAACCTTGCTCTTCTCTGCAAGGCCCGGGTACCGACCGTTTAGCTATGAAGCTTTTTTGGTCGGATCCGGAATAGCTTACTGAGGCCCAAAAGAACCTGTACGCAAGCTCAGTGAAAAACACATGTTTCTTCTTGGCCAACACCTTAGACACTGGCAAAAAACTGAGGTGCTCCCGGATGGGAGGGGCTTATATAGGGGAGGGTACTTCCGGTTTTGGAAGTTGCCAGTGCCAGCACCTGACGGTAACTATATAACCCATTAGTAATGACTATGTCGCTCTGTGTCCCGTGATGTACGAAAAAGAAAAATTTTTTCCGGTGGAGCAACCCCTTTAACGACCGCTCACTGTATATATACGTCGGCAGAATGGCACCGACAGGCACAATCACGTAGAGCATACGTGATTGCCTTTGTATAGTTGGGGGGTCCAATCGGACCCCCCTCCTATACAGTGAGCGGTGGCTAAGTGTCCGGGAGCGTTCCGGGATGAGGGGGCAGCCATTCGTTTCCGGCCACCCCCTCGCGATCGCTCCCGGCGAATGGAAATGCCCCCCCTGTCTGTGTCAGGCAGAGGAAGCAGGAGGAAGTGATGTCATCTCTGGTGCGGCGCTCACATATACCGAGCGCCGTACAAGAGAAGACATCAGGTCAGTGCATACAACACTACACTGACACCAGAACACATAGGGACATAAATCGCCCCCCCAGGCCCCCCCAGATCACCCCCCAGATCACCCCCCCCCAGCCCCCAGTCACAGTGTCACTGATTGCAGTGACCATTTATTTACTGATCACTGCAATCAGTGACATTTGTGACTGTAAAAGTGTCAGTACATTCAGTTTTAGGTCCAGTGTAGCCCCCCAACCCCCCCTAATAAAGGTTTAACCCCCTGATCACCCCCCAGATAACCCTTTCACCCCCTATCACCACTGTCGCTAAGCGATCATTTTTCTGATCGCTGTCTTAGCGTCAGTGATGCCGATCGGCAGCCAGTAATTTTTTTTAGGTTTGCCGCATGTTTTTATAGCGTCAGGTACCCCAATATATTATCTATTAAAGGTTTAACCCCCTTGATCGCCCCCCAGGTAACCCTTTCACCCCCTATCACCACT
The DNA here is from genome assembly GCA_029206835.1 of Rana muscosa. Lineage (NCBI taxonomy): Eukaryota > Metazoa > Chordata > Amphibia > Anura > Ranidae > Rana > Rana muscosa. The sequence continues at coordinate 638,359,830 of CM055116.1, forward strand.
GTCGCTAAGCGATCGTTTTTCTAAACGCTGTCTTAGTGTCGGTGATGCAGATCGGTAGCCGGTAATTTTTTTTAGGTTCGCCGCAGGTTTTTATAGCGTCAGGTACCCCAATATATTATCTAATAAAGGTTTAACCCCCTTGATCGCCCCCCAGGTAACCCTTTCACCCCCTATCACCACTGTCGCTAAGCGATCGTTTTTCTAAACGCTGTCTTAGTGTCGGTGATGCAGATCGGTAGCCAGTAATTTTTTTTAGGTTCGCCGCAGGTTTTTATAGCGTCAGGTACCCCAATATATTATCTAATAAAGGTTTAACCCCCTTGATCGCCCCCCAGGTAACCCTTTCACCCCCTATCACCACTGTCGCTAAGCGATCGTTTTTCTAAACGCTGTCTTAGTGTCGGTGATGCAGATCGTTAGCTGGTAATTTTTTTTAGGTTCGCCGCAGGTTTTTATAGCGTCAGGTACCCCAATATATTATCTAATAAAGGTTTAACCCCCTTGATCGCCCCCCAGGTAACCCTTTCACCCCCTATCACCACTGTCGCTAAGCGATCGTTTTTCTAAACGCTGTCTTAGTGTCGGTGATTCAGATCGGTAGCCAGTAATTTTTTTTAGGTTCGCCGCATGTTTTTATAGCGTCAGGTACCCCAATATATTATCTAATAAAGGTTTAACCCCCTTGATCGCCCCCCAGGTAACCCTTTCACCCCCTATCACCACTGTCGCTAAGCGATCGTTTTTCTAAACGCTGTCTTAGTGTCGGTGATGCAGATCGGTAGCCAGTAATTTTTTTTAGGTTCGCCGCAGGTTTTTATAGCGTCAGGTACCCCAATATATTATCTAGTAAAGGTTTAACCCCCTTGATCGCCCCCCAGGTAACCCTTTCACCTCCTACCACCACTGTCGCTAAGCGATCATTTTTCTGATCGCTGTCTTAGTGTCGGTGATACAGATCGGTAGCCAGTAATTTTTTTTAGGTTCGCCGCAGGTTTTTATAGCGTCAGGTACCCCCATATATTATCTAATAAAGGTTTTAACCCCCTGATTGCCCCTAGTTAACCCGTTCACCAGTGATCACCATATAAGTGTTACGGGTGACGCTGGTTAGTTAGTTTGCTTTTTATAGCGTCAGGGCACCCGCCGTATATAACCCAATAAAGGTTTAACCCCCTGATCGCCCGGCGGGTGATATCAATTAGGTTTTAGCGTCAAAGAGGATCTTCGTCACACCCCAGGCAGCGTCAGGTTAGTGCCAGTAACGCTAACACCCACGCGTGAAGCATACACCCCCCTTAGTGGTATAGTATCTGAACAGATCAATATCTGATCTGATCAGATCTATACTAGCGTCCCCAGCAGTTTAGGGTTCCCAAAAACGCAGTGTTAGCGGGATCAGCCCAGATACCTGCTGGCACCTGCGTTTTGCCCCTCCGTCCAGCCCAGGCCACCCAAGTGCAGTATCGATCGATCACTGTCACAAAACAAAAACACACATAACTGCAGCGTTCGCAGAGACAGGCCTGATCCCTGCGACTCCAGTGCTGTAGGAGGTGATTTCACCACCACAGTTAAATAAAAAAAGCATATATGCCGAAGCATTGGGGCAGCAGGGGCGGAGGAGCGGAGGAGCGATTTTGCTCCTAATGCCGCGTACATACGGTCGAAATTCCGACGGAGGCTTGCCCGTGGAAAAGTCCGACCATGTGTGTGCGGCATAACTTTTTTGCGGGAGGATGCCCCCATGCTTCGGCATATATAAATGGTGCGTGTATGCCCATCATTGGAAGTGGGTGGATGAAGGGCGGTATTCTAATGGTGGGCATACCCACCGATCAATCTCTTTTTTCGTTCAGCCAACTGGCTGCATGAAAAAAAAAGATTACAATACATGTCCAACAAGGACCAGCAACGTACTGGTATGTTGCTGGACTTTGAATGTTTATACCAGAATGATGCCTGCGGGTTTAGGTATCATCTTGGTATCATTCTTTTCAGCCTGCGGCCGGCTTTCATGTAAAAGCAATCCTAGCGGCTAATTAGCCTCTGGACTGCTTTTACAAGCAGTGGGAGGGAATGCCCCCCCGGATATAAAAAGCGCCATTGGGAAATTGGGAAAGCATTTTATCACACCGATCTTGGTGTGGTCAGATGCTTTGAGGGCAGAGGAAAAATCTAGGGTCTAGAAGACCCCAGTTTTTTCAAAAAAAGAGTACCTGTCACTACCTATTGCTATCATAGGGGATATTTACATTCCCTGAGATAACAATAAAAATTATAAAAAAAAAAAATACTTGGAAGGAACAATTTAAAAAAATAAATAAAAATTAATAATAAAAAAGCACCCCTGTCCTGCCCTGCTCTTGCCCAATGGCGAACGCAAGCGTCGGTCTGGCGTCATATGTAAACAGCAATTGCACCATGCATGTGAGTTATCACCGCGAAGATCAGATCGAGGGCAGTCATTTTAGCAGTAGACCTCCTCTGTAAATCTACTCGGGTAACCTGTAAAGGCTTTTAAAGGCTTTTAAAAATGTATGTAGTTTGTCGCCAATGCGCGTTTGTGCGAAATTTTAAAGCATGTCGTGTTTGGTATCTATGTACTCGGCCTAAGATCATCTTTTTTATTTCATCAAACATTTGGGCAATATAGTGTGTTTTAGTGCATTAAAATTAAAAAAGTGTATTTTTTAACCCAAAAAATGCGTTTGAAAAATCGCTGCGCAAATACTGTGTAGAAAAAAAAATGCAACACCCACCATTTTAATCTGTAGGGCCTTTGCTTTAAAAATATATATAATGTTTGGGGGTTCAACATAATTTTCTTGCAAAAAAAATAAATGTTTTCATGTAAACAAAAAGTGTCAAAAAGGGCTTTGTCTTCAAGTGGTTAGAAGAGTGGATGTAAGCTTCCTAATGTTGTGTATAAAATGCCAGAACAGTTCAAAACCCCCCCAAATGACCCCATTTTGGAAAGTAGACACCCCAAGCTATATACTGAGAGGCATGTCGAGTCCATGGAATATTTTATATGTTGACACAAGTTGCGGAAAAACGACAATTTTTTTTTTTTTTTTTGCACAAAGTTGTCACTAAATGATATATTGCTCAAACATGCCATGGGCATATGTGGAATTACACCCCAAAATACATTCTGTTGCTTCTCCTGAGTACGGGGATACCACATGTGTGAGACTTTTTGGGAGCCTAGCCGCGTACGGGACCCCAAAAACCAAGCACCGCCTTCAGGCTTTCTAAGGGTGTAAATTTTTGATTTCACTTCTCACTGCCTATCACAGTTTCGGAGGCCATGGAATGCCCAGATGGCACAAAACCCCCCCAAATGACCCCATTTTGGAAAGTAGACACCCCAAGCTATTTGCTGAGAGGTATTGTGAGTATTTTGCAGATCTCGCTTTTTGTCACAAAGTTTTGAAAATTTAAAAAAATAAATAAATATATATATATATTTTCTTTCTTCATTTTCAAAAACAAATGAGAGCTGTAAAATACTCGCCATGCCTCTCAGCAAATAGCTTGGGGTGTCTATATTCCAAAATGGGGTCATTTGGGGGGGTTTTGTGCTATTTTGGCATTTTATGGCCTTCGAAACTGTGATAGGTAGTGAGGAGTGAAATCAAAAATTTGTGCCTAGAAATCCTGAAGGCGGTGCTTGGTTTTCGGGGTCCCGTACGCGGCTAGGCTCCTAAAAAGTCCCACACATGTGGTATCCCCGTACTCAGGAGAAGCAGAAAAATTTATTTTGGGGTGTAATTCCACATATAACCATGGCATGTGTGAGCAATATATCATTTAGTGACAACTTTTTGTAATTTTTTTTTTTTGTCATTATTCAATCACTTGGGACAAAAAAAAAATATATTCAATGGGCTCAACAGGCCTCTCAGCAATTTCCTTGGGGTGTCTACTTTCTAAAATGGGGTCATTTGTGGGGGTTTTGTGCTATTTTGGCATTTTATGGCCTTCGAAACTGTGATAGGTAGTGAGGAGTGAAATCAAAAATTTGCGCCCTTAGTAATCCTGAAGGCGGTGCTTGGTTTCCGGGGTCCCGTACGTGGCTAGGCTCCCAAAAAGTCCCACACATGTGGTATCCCCATACTCAGGAGAAGCAGCAAAATGTATTTTGGGGTGCAATTCCACATATAACCATGGCATGTGTGAGCAATATATCATTTAGTGAAAACTTTTTGTAATTTTTTTTTTTTTTTTAGTCATTATTCAATCACTTAAGACAAAAAAAAAAAAATTCAATGGGCTCAACATGCCTCTCAGCAATTTCCTTGGGGTGTCTACTTTCCAAAATGGGGTCATTTGGGGGGGTTTTGTACTGCCCTGTCATTTTAGCACCTCAAGAAATGAGATAGGCAGTCACAAATTTAAAGCTGTGTAAATTTCAGAAAATGTACCCTAGTTTGTAAACTTTATAACTTTTGCGCAAACCAATAAATATACGCTTATTGACATTTTTTTTACTAAAAACATGTGGCTGAATACATTTTGGCCTAAATGTAGGACTAAAAATGAGTTTATTCGATTTTTCTTATAACAAAAGTTAGAAAATATCATTTTTTTTCAAAATTTTCGGTCTTTTTCCGTTTATATCGCAAAAAATAAAAATCGCAGAGGCAATCAAATACCATTAAAAGAAAGCTCTATTTGTGGGAAGAAAAGGACGCAAATTTCGTTTGGGTACAACATTGCATGTCCGCACAATTTACAGTTAAAGCAGCGCAGTGCAAAATTCTGAATTCACCTCTGGTCCTTTAGCTACCAAATGGTCCGGGGCTTAAGTGGTTAATGACAACATTCTCCCCCAGTCTAAGCCTTGGAGAGCAGCCCTCAACTTTCGAAAATGTGCTCTTTTAAAATAAAGTGTTTTTAAGTGTTATTGCTTTACCATCACTTTACCATCACTGACTTCTTTAAAACCTTTCTGGCTTTCACTAATCTCAACTGCCTCTTCTCTTGTCATACTTCACCATCACTGATTTGAACTGCTTCACATTACATTGTTAGTAATTAGAGATGGCCTTGCGGTTCGCCCCGCGGTCGGTTGGCGGCGAATTTTGCGCATTCGCGGTTCGCGAAACCGGCGGACATATGGCGCTATTCGCGGCCGGTTCGCGGCCACCATATTCTGAATCTTTTACATTGTGGAACTTTGACCTATGACACATCCATCATGTGGTACAGGACAGCCAATGAGACATTTCAGCAGATGGACATACCCCCTACCTTATAAATAGACCTGATCTGGCTGCCATTTTACATTCTGTTATTTGTCAGCGTAGGGTCAGGTTGCTGTGTGGAGCAGGGACAGACTGTAATTCTAGCTATTAGGTCCACAAAAGTCCTGGTATAGGTGTACAATTGTTTTGTGTGCAGTGTATAGGGGTGTAATACACTTTTAGTTCATTTCAATTGTGCAGCATTGGGACTGCAGTGCTGAGCGGTTCTGCAGCTGTCTTTAGTCAGTGTAGGAAGGTTGCTGTGTGTGTACTAGCAGGGACAGACTCTACTAAAACAAAAGTCCTTCTAAGGACTGGTATAGGTGTACAGTCCACAAAAGTCCTTTTACGGACTGGTATAGGTGTACTATTTTGTGTGCAGTAAATAGGGGTGTGCATAAAATACTCTAGGAAGAATAGTATAGTGCATTTCTACTGTGCAGCTTCTGAGCGGTTCTGCTGCAGCTCTTTTCTCGGTTTAGGTAGAAATTGCCGCTGTGTGTCGCAGGCACAGACTAGCGACTAAAATCGCTAACCAATAAAGCTCCCCAAAAGTTAATTTTAAGGACTGGTATAGGTGTACTATTTGGTGTGCAGTATATAGGGGTCTAATACACGCATAAAAAACTTTCAAACATACTATATAATATATACTATACTATATAATATATAGTGCATTTCAACTGTGCAGCATTTCTACTGTGCAGCTTCTGAGCGGTTCTGCTGCAGCTCTTTTCTCGGTTTAGGTAGAAATTGCCGCTGTGTGTCGCAGGCACAGACTAGCGACTAAAATCGCTAACCAATAAAGCTCCCCAAAAGTTCATTTTAAGGACTGGTATAGGTGTACCATTTGGTGTGCAGTATATAGGGGTCTAATACACGCATAAAAAACTTTCAAACATACTATATAATATATACTATATACTATACTATATAATATATAGTGCATTTCAACTGTGCAGCAATTCTACTGTGCAGCTTCTGAGCGGTTCTGCTGCAGCTCTTTTCTCGGTTTAGGTAGAAATTGCCGCTGTGTGTCGCAGGCACAGACTAGCGACTAAAATCGCTAACCAATAAAGCTCCCCAAAAGTTAATTTTAAGGACTGGTATAGGTGTACTATTTGGTGTGCAGTATATAGGGGTCTAATACACACACAAAAAACTTTCAAACATACTATATAATATATACTATATACTATACTATATAATATATAGTGCATTTCAACTGTGCAGCATTTCTACTATGCAGCTTCTGAGCGGTTCTGCTGCAGCTCTTTTCTCTGTTTAGGTAGAAATTGCCGCTGTGTGTCGCAGGCACAGACTAGCGACTAAAATCGCTAACCAATAAAGCTCCACAAAAGTTCATTTTAAGAACTGGTATAGGTGTACTATTTGGTGTGCAGTATATAGGGGTCTAATACACGCATAAAAAACTTTCAAACATACTATATAATATATACTATATACTATACTATATAATATATAGTGCATTTTAACTGTGCAGCATTTCTACTGTGCAGCTTCTGAGCGGTTCTGCTGCAGCTCTTTTCTCGGTTTAGGTAGAAATTGCCGCTGTGTGTCGCAGGCACAGACTAGCGACTAAAATCGCTAACCAATAAAGCTCCCCAAAAGTTCATTTTAAGGACTGGTATAGGTGTACTATTTGGTGTGCAGTATATAGGGGTCTAATACACGCATAAAAAACTTTCAAACATACTATATAATATATACTATATACTATACTATATAAGATATAGTGCATTTCAACTGTGCAGCATTTCTACTGTGCAGCTTCTGAGCGGTTCTGCTGCAGCTCTTTTCTCGGTTTAGGTAGAAATTGCCGCTGTGTGTCGTAGGCACAGACTAGCGACTAAAATCGCTAACCAATAAAGCTCCCCAAAAGTTCATTTTAAGGACTGGTATAGGTGTACTATTTGGTGTGCAGTATATAGGGGTCCAATACACGCATAAAAAACTTTCAAACATACTATATAATATATACTATATACTATACTATATAATATATAGTGCATTTCAACTGTGCAGCATTTCTACTGTGCAGCTTCTGAGCGGTTCTGCTGCAGCTCTTTTCTCGGTTTAGGTAGAAATTGCCGCTGTGTGTCGTAGGCACAGACTAGCGACTAAAATCGCTAACCAATAAAGCTCCACAAAAGTTCATTTTAAGGACTGGTATAGGTGTACTATTTGGTGTGCAGTATATAGGGGTCTAATACACGCATAAAAAACTTTCACATATAGGAAGAATAGTATAGTGCATTTCTACTGTGCAGCATTGTGACTGCTGAGAGGTTCTGCAGCGATACTACAAAGAGTGACAAACGCAATTAGAAAAAAGTATTATAACTGCTGTGATAGACCAGTGGCCCCCGAAAACGACAGTTTGAAGCGGGGTGTTATATACCTTCTTCCACATATACTGCCCTTCTCTACAGCCTTTTGTCACAGGGTCATTTAAAAAGATGACAGGCAGAGGAAGAGGCAGGCCCTTCCGCAGGGGTGGTAGGGGTAGGGCAGGAGCACCAGGCCGGAGCCAAAGAGGGAAGTTGCAGAAGGTGCGTTCGATTACGTCAAAGGACGCACCAGACTTGGTTGAGTGGCTCACTCAGCCTTACTCTTCTGCACCCTCCTCATCCTCTCTATCTGCACCCTCTTCACTCTCTGCTGTGTGCACCCCCAAAGACACTACCACCAACACCACCGCCACCATATACCCTCCGCTTGAGTCACAGGAATTATTTTCCGATCCATCACAAGACTTCTCTGATGCGCAGGCATTCTTGACATTGGATCAGGAAGAGGAGGTAGCAACAACCGCCACTCAGCAGTCTGACGACAGTACCCAGATCAGCCCAAGGATGTTGGTCCCCGCTGTTGCTGCCTACTCCGAGATCTCTAATGTTAGTGGTGGGGAAGGTGACGTAGATGATGATGTGTCTATGGACGTCACGTGGGTGCCCACAAGAGAGGACCAGGAGGGGAGTTCAGAGGGAGAGATGGACCAGCAGATAGGGAGGAGAGGCAGGCGGAACTTACATTGCACAGGAGTGACAAACAAGACTGCTAATGTATCAGGACTCAGAGCGAGCCATCAACCATGTACGGTCACATCTGGCGCTCCCAGGACGCCGGCACATAGCTCCGCAGTGTGGGCTTTTTTTAACGTGTCCGCTGCTGACAATAGTGTTGCCATTAGGGATGAGCTTCGTGTTCGAGTCGAACATACGTTCGACTCGAACATCGGCTGTTCGATCGTTCGACGAAGATCGAACGATTTGGGCCGTTCGCGCCAAATTCGAGTGACGCGAACGGCCCACAATGCACTACGCCATCGCAGTGTCATCCAGGCGCTGTGATTGGCCAAGCATGCACTGTGACCCCGCATGCTTGGCCAATCACAGCGCCGGCAGCGAGGAGAGCAATGATTGGCCACAGGCAGGATGCCTGTGGCCAATTATTGCTGAGGGTGTTTAGTACACGCCCCACACTATAAAAGGCCGCCAGCACGGCGGCCTAGTGTAGTGTGTTCCGGAGCAGGGAAAGAGAAACATAGGCAGGGACAGTGACATTTATTTTTTTCTTGCTTAACCTGGATTCCTTTAGTTTAGGGAAAGAGAAGGATAGGTAGGGAGAGTGTCAGTGTGTTTTACTGTGCGAATCCTTGTTTCTAGGGACAGGGAAGGACAGTGAGGGAATTCTCCTTGTGCTATAGTGTGCTTTAAAAAAACATTTTTTCTAGGGACAGAAAACTATAGGTAGGGAGAGTGTCAGAGTGTTTTACTGTGCGAATCCTTGTTTCTAGGGACAGGGAAGGACAGTGAGGGAATTCTCCTTGTGCTATAGTGTGCTTTAAAAAAACATTTTTTCTAGGGACAGAAAACTATAGGTAGGGAGAGTGTCAGTGTGTTTTACTGTGCGAATCCTTGTTTCTAGGGACAGGGAAGGACAGTGAGGGAATTCTCCTTGTGCTATAGTGTGCTTTAAAAAAACATTTTTTTCTAGGGACAGAAAACTATAGGAAGGAAGAGTGTCAGTTTCTTTCACTGTGATAAACCTTGTTTCTAGGGACAAAGAAGGAAAGTGAGTGAAATTCTCCTTGTGCTATAGTGTGCTTTAAAAAAACATTTTTTCTAGGGACAGAAAACTATAGGTAGGGAGAGTGTCAGTGTCTTTTACTGTGCGAATCCTTGTTTCTAGGGACAGGGAAGGACAGTGAGGGAATTCTCCTTGTGCTATAGTGTGCTTTAAAAAAACATTTTTTCTAGGGACAGAAAACTATAGGTAGTGTGACAGCAGGAAGGTAAAGTCACCTGGTTGCATCCAGGGGGGTAGATATATTTCGCCCAGATTCAGGCTTTACGCCGACTTATACAACTAGGTGGAGAGTTGTATAAGGCTAGTGGGCTCATGGATGACTCATACCTCTAGGGAGAGTGTGGGGCGTCGTGCAGACAGGGAGTTGATGAGACCAGCTGAAGCTTGTCAGCTCATTTAGGCCTCTATAAGAACTCCCAGCTTCATTAGATGTTAGCTCATGCCTGGAACCAGACCTGTGTGGACTGTCTAGGGAGAGTGAACCCCTGTGCGGTGAGACAAAGCCTGTGTGGCTATTTGCTTGGACATTTAAAACCAGGGACTTAGGGACTAGGACAGCACTAGGCTGATCCCAGTTGTTAGTTAGGAAACCTGTATGTTTAGTCAGAGGTCAAGTTGACCAGGATTTATTTTGTTTATGTTTCTTTTGCTTTGCTGTGTTTTGTCACTGTAAATAGAAAATAAACCGCACCTTTTTGATTTTGAAAACCACAACCTCCGTTTGCTGGGCCTGTTTTTGTGTGGGTAACCCATCTCGGGGGTCACACACACCCGCTGCCGAGCTAACCCCCTCACAGTAGGGAGAGTGTCAGTGTGTTTTACTGTGCGAATCCTTGTTTCTAGGGACAGGGAAGGACAGTGAGGGAATTCTCCTTGTGCTATAGTGTGCTTTAAAAAACCATTTTTTTCTAGGGACAGAAAACTATAGGAAGGAAGAGTGTCAGTTTCTTTCACTGTGATAAACCTTGTTTCTAGGGACAAAGAAGGAAAGTGAGTGAAATTCTCCTTGTGCTATAGTGTGCTTTAAAAAAACATTTTTTCTAGGGACAGAAAACTATAGGTAGGGAGAGTGTCAGTGTGTTTTACTGTGCGAATCCTTGTTTCTAGGGACAGGGAAGGACAGTGAGGGAATTCTCCTTGTGCTATAGTGTGCTTTAAAAAAACATTTTTTCTAGGGACAGAAAACTATAGGTAGGGAGAGTGTCAGTGTGTTTTACTGTGCGAATCCTTGTTTCTAGGGACAGGGAAGGACAGTGAGGGAATTCTCCTTGTGCTATAGTGTGCTTTAAAAAAACATTTTTTCTAGGGACAGAAAACTATAGGTAGGGAGAGTGTCAGTGTCTTTTACTGTGCGAATCCTTGTTTCTAGGGACAGGGAAGGACAGTGAGGGAAATTCTCCTTGTGCTATAGTGTGCTTTAAAAAAACATTTTTTCTAGGGACAGAAAACTATAGGTAGGGAGAGTGTCAGTGTCTTTTACTGTGCGAATCCTTGTTTCTAGGGACAGGGAAGGACAGTGAGGGAATTCTCCTTGTGCTATAGTGTGCTTTAAAAAAACATTTTTTCTAGGGACAGAAAACTATAGGTAGGAAGAGTGTCAGTTTCTTTCACTGTGATAATCCTTGTTTCTAGGGACAGGGAAGGACAGTGAGGGAAATTCTCCTTGTGCTATAGTGTGCTAAAGCATTCCTCATCAACCATCTTTGAAATCCTTGTTTTTTTGGACAGTCAGGGAAATTGTCGTTGTGCTATTCTGTGCAAAAGCAATCATCCTCAACCATATTTAGAAATCCTTAAGTAAAGGGACAGAGAAGGACACCTGAAGGTAGCCCTTATTGCTTTTTTCCCATCTCCCTGCAGGCCATCTATTAGAATGTCTGGAAGGCAAACAAGGAGAGGCAGACAGTCAGGAGGCAATAAAAGAGGGCAAGCAGGCTCTGTGTCTGGGGGCAACAGTGCTGGTCGTGGACGCGGTGCATTGTCATCAGCACATGGCCATGGGACACGCTTGTCCTTCTTTTCGGCAGCTGGACATGTTGAGCCACATCATGCCGAAGACTTGGTAGAGTGGATGACCAAGCCCTCCTCCTCCTCCTCATCCTCTCTCACCCAGGCTCAGGGTACTGGAAAAGCAGCTGCCAAAGCGTCCTCTTCCCTGGTATCAATGTCAGACTCATCATCAGTCACTCCTTCCCTAGACCCACCATGTCCTCCTCCTGAGGAGTCCCCCGAACTGTTTGAGCACAGTGTTGGGTACATGCTCCAGGAGGATGCCCAGCGTTTCGAAGGGTCTGATGATGAAACCCAGCTAGAGGAAGGCAGTAGCGTGAGAGCAGACAGAGGGGATGCTCAAGAAGGACACCAATCTGGCAGTCATGTTCCAGCAGCTGCAGCATACTGCCAGATTGGCTCCAGTGATGAGGAGGGAGGGGATGATGAGGTCACTGACTCCACGTGGGTGCCTAATAGGAGAGAGGAGGAGGAGGAGGATGAGGAGGAGGCACATCTCCAACGAGGCAGGATGCCCTTTGGTGGCCAGCGTAAGGGCAGTACACCGACGGAATCACACCGCAGAGCTCCGCCTGTGCAGGGCGCTGCCTCTGCCCGTCATTCAAAAAGTTCTTTGGTGTGGGCCTTTTTTGAGGCTAGTGCATCAGATCGCACAGCTGCTGTTTGCAACATATGTCTCAAGCGTATATCGCGTGGCCAAAACATCAGCCGCTTGGGTACCACATGCCTGACCAGACATATGTTGACCTGCCATGCAGCTCGTTGGCAAGCCTACCTCAAAGACCCACACCAAAGAACAAAGCGGACCTCTCCTTGCACCGCATCAGCTGGGATCTCCAACCCCACTATAACTTCAGTCCTCTCTGAAACATGCACTGAGAGGAATGAAGGTGTAGAATTAGGTGTGTCACAGCCAAGTACTTGCGGGCACTCTGCTAGCAGTACACCGACGTCCGATTCTAGCAGGCAAATTTCCCTGCCCCAGCTGCTGGACCGTCGAAAGAAGTTCACTCCCAGCCATCCACATGCCCAGCGGTTGAATGCTAGCTTGGCTAAATTGCTAGCGCTTCAACTGCTGCCTTTTCAGTTGGTAGACTCGGCCCCCTTCCGTGAGTTTGTGCAATGTGCGGTTCCTCAGTGGCAGGTTCCCAAACGCCACTTTCTCACGGAAGGCTATTCCGGCTCTCTACCGGCATGTGGAAGGCAATGTCTTGGCCTCGCTGGACAGGGCGGTCAGCGGTAAGGTGCATATTACCGCTGACTCATGGTCCAGCAGGCATGGACAGGGACGTTACCTTTCTTTCACGGCCCATTGGGTCACTCTTTTGGCAGCTGGGAAGGATGCAGGACAAGGTGCAGTAGTGTTGGAGGTTGTTCCACCGCCACGCCTCCAAAATGCTACTACTGGTTGTGACACACATCTCTCCTCCACCCCCTCCTCTTCTTCTTCCTCCATGGCCTCTTCCTGTGGTTTGTCCTCGGAACCAGCGGTGCTCCGTAGGCGTTCAAGGGGCTACGCAAGTACGCAGGCAAAAAGATGCCATGCCGTACTTGCGCTGGTGTGTTTGGGGGACAGAAGCCACACTGGGGCAGAGGTCCTGTCTGCTCTGCAGGGCCAGGCCGAGAGGTGGTTGACGCCATGCCAGCTTAAGCCAGGAATGGTGGTTTGCGACAATGGCACCAACCTCCTCTCCGCCCTCCGACAGGGACAACTGACCCATGTGCCCTGTGTGGCTCACGTCCTTAACCTGGTGGTGCAGCGGTTCTTGGGCAGGTACCCGGGCTTACAGGATGTCCTGAGGCAGGCCAGGAAAGTCCGTGTGCATTTCCGCAGATCTTATAATGCCAGTGCTCGCCTGGCTGAGCTGCAAAAGGAGTTGAACCTGCCCAAGAACCGCCTTATATGTGACATGCCCACCAGGTGGAACTCAACGTTGGCCATGCTGCAGCGGCTGCACACGCAGCAGAGGGCCATCAATGAGTACCTGTGCGACTACGGCACCAGGACAGGGTCAGGGGAGCTTGGTTTTTTTTCTCCACGCCAGTGGGGCATGATCAGGGATGCATGCACTGTCCTGGCACCATTTGAGGAGGCCACGAGGATGGTGAGCAGTGACAGTGCATGCATCAGTGACACTGTACCTCTTGTCCACCTGTTGGAGCACACGCTGCGTGGAATAATGGACAGGGCACTTGAGGCAGAACAGAGGCAGGAAGAGGAGGACTTCCTTGCCTCTCAAGGCCCCCTTTACCCAGACAGTGTTCCTTCTGTCCCACCCATCGCACAGGAAGAGGACAAGGAGGAGGAGGAGGAGGAGGATTGTGTCAGCATGGAGGTGGAGGCTGGCACTCAGCATCATCAGCAGCAGTCTTTTAGGGATGATTTACAGTCCCAAGAAACCAGTGGACTTGTACGTGGCTGGGAGGAGGTGGCTGCGGATCATGTCGTCCTTAGTGACCCAGAGGACTCCGGAGCGAATGCCTCAGCAAACCTACGCTGCATGGCCTCCCTGATCCTGCAAAGTCTGCGGAAGGATCCTCGTATTCTTCGGATCAAGGAGAGGGACCATTACTGGCTGGCCACTCTCCTTGATCCACGGTACAAGGGTAAGGTTGCGGACCTTATGTTACCGTCGCAGAGGGAGCAGAGGATGAGACAACTCCGGGAGGCCTTGCAGAAAGGTCTGTGCAACGCGTTCCCAGAGACTGGGAGGTTACAAACTCCTGGTCCTGAACAAAGAGTTGCTGAGGCTTTGGCCAGTCAAAGAAGGAGCGGTGGGGAAGGTGGCCGTCTGACCGATGCGTTCAGACAATTCTTTAGTCTGCAGCCCCAAAGTATGATCGGTTCCAGCAACCATCGCCAGCATCTGATAAACATGGTGCAGGAATATCTAGGGGCAAGGTCAGACTTGGACACCTTCCCCACCGAAAATCCTCTGGCTTACTGGGTCTTGAGGATGGATCACTGGCCAGAGCTTGCACAGTATGCAATTGAGCTACTGGCCTGTCCTGCATCCAGCGTTCTTTCGGAACGCACATTCAGTGCTGCTGGAGGATTTGTCACGGATCACAGGGTGCGCCTGTCCACCGACTCGGTTGATCGACTGACTTTCATCAAGATGAACCAGTCTTGGATCACCACCAGCTACCACACACCTGATGCTGATATAACAGACTAATTGATTTTAACATGTCACATCCCTTCAAGACTGATGCTGATGCTGAGTGCCTGTGCTGTTATGTTGACTGGCTATCCTCCTCCTCCGAGTCCTCAATGATACAATTGATGATGATAGCTTGGAAGATCATTTTTGTTTATGGGTGCCGCCACCAGTGGCTAAGGCCCAATTTTTCAGCCCCTGTTTTACAGGGGCGTGTAATTACAATTTTTGAAGCAATAATTTGCCATAGGGCTCATTGCTGTGCTCCAAGTACAGTATCTGTGAGGGGTTGGAGTGTTGTGGCACCAGTGCCTAAGGCCCAATTTTTCAGCCCCTGTTTAACAGGGGCGTGTCATTACAATTTTTGAAGCAATACTTTGCAACAGGGCTCATTGCTGTGCTCCAAGTACAGTATCTGTGAGGGGTTGTAGTGTTGTGCCACCAGTGCCTAAGGCCCAATTTTTCAGCCCCTGTTCAAAAGGGGCATGTAATTACAATTCTTGATCTAATAATTCACAGCAGGGCCCATTGCTGCACCCACCAAGAGTAACTCTGAGGGCTTACAGTGTTGTGGCAACACCACCACCACCACCACCACCACGAAAGGCCCAATTTTTCAGCCCCTGTTCAACAGGGGCATGCAATTACAATTCTTGATCTAATAATTCACAGCAGGGCCCATTGCTGCACCCACCAAGAGTAACTGTCAGGGCTTACAGTGTTGTGGCACCAGCACCACCATCAAAGGCCCAATTTTTACTACCACTGTTCAACAATTATATGTAATTAAAATTCCTGATATAATAGTTGACAGCAGGGCGTTCCAGCACCAACCAAGAGTAACTGTGAGTGCTTACAGTGTTGTGCCAACACCAACAACTAAGGGGCCTATTTCTGCAGAGTATATACGGCAGGTCCCTACTTTCAAACATCCAACTTACAAACGACTCCTACTTGCAAACGCAAGAAGACAACAGGAAGTGAGAGGAAATCTACCACTAGGAAGGAAAATTCTCTCCTGTAAGAATAAATATGGGAGAAAGGTGTCTCCTCTGTACTGATGCTTTATCAGCAATCCTTGTTTCAAGAAAAACACCACATTTCAAAAACAGTTGTCATTGGGACGGAAAGTGAGGTGAAATGTTCTGAACAGGGGCACAGACAGCAAAACAAATGTTACAGGGGTGATAACCCTTACCTATGTTTTCCAAAAAGTTTAAAAATAGATTTTTGGGCTGGAGCTACACTTCAACAATGTACCTGTTCAAAATTACAAACAGATTCTACATAAGAACAAACCTACAGTCCCTGTCTTGTATGCACCGCCTGTATACGGCTGTTCAGAGTATATAGGGCCTTTTTTATTTTATGTGCGGGGTTCCCCTTAATATCCATACAAGACCCAAAGGGGCTGTTAATGGGCTGGGGTAGGGGGGGGTCATGGGGTAGCTATGCCATTTTTCTTAAAGATTTTCATCCATATTACCGGGACCAGACATTACATTAAAGCCGCAAGCAGTTTTAAATGGCTTTTTTTCCTTTAGAAATGTAATTTTGTGCAGGGACAGTTCTAAACACGGGAAACACGTGGCACTTCACAGGCATACTTTAGACACCCCCCAGGTACGATATTTAGAGGAATATTTGACTTTTTTTTTTCACTTTATGCATCATTAAAATGACTGCTCCCGAAAAACGACCGTTTTTAAAACTTCTTTTTGCATTGATACATGTCCCCTGGTGCACAACCCGGGTTCCCAAACCCTTTTTAGGACAATAACATGCATAATAGTTGTTATAATTAGCACTTTAGAATTCGAACGTTCGCATCCATTGTATTTAATAGGGTTCTAATGTTCGTACGAACTTTCGGTCCGTTCGCGGGTTCTGGTGCGAACCGAACCCGGGGGTGTTCGGCTCATCACTAGTTGCCATCTGCAGCCTTTGCAGTCAACGCATAAGTCGCGGTAAGCCCAACACTCACCTAGGGACGACCGCCTTAAGAAGGCACATGAACTCCCATCACCGAGCCCAGTGGGAGCAACGTCGTCAGAACCCACAAAGCCAAACTCCAGGCTCTCACCGTCCAGCCTCTTCTACTACTTCTCCTCTCTCTTCACAGTTGTCCTCCACTCCACCTTCCATCATCCCGTCCCCAAGTTTATCTGGAAAAAGGCAGGCTTCCGTGGGCCAAATGTTCGAGCGTAAAAGAATGATGACGCCGGATAACCCTCTTGCCCAACGGTTGACCGCTGGCTTGTCAGAACTCCTAGCCCGCCAACTACTGCCATATAAACTGGTGGACTCGGAGGCCTTTCGAAAATTTGTGGCCATTGGAACACCACAATGGAAGGTCCCAGGAAGGAAATATTTCTCCCAGAAGGGCATCCCAGAGCTATATGGCCATGTTCAGCGGCAAGTGAATGTATCTCTGGCACACAGTGTCGGTGCCAAGATTAGTGATGAGCCGAACACCCCCGGGTTCGGTTCGCACCAGAACCCGCGAACGGACCGAAAGTTCGCACGAACTTTAGAACCCTATTAAATACAATGGATGCGAACGTTCAAAATCTAAAGTGCTAATTATAACGACTATTATGCATGTTATTGTCCTAAAAAGGGTTTGGGAACCCGGGTTCTGCACCAGGGGACATGTATCAATGCAAAAAGAAGTTTTAAAAATGGCCGTTTTTCTGGAGCAATCATTTTAACCACTTAAGCCCCGGACCATTTGGTAGCTAAAGGACCAGAGGTGAATTCAGAATTTTGCACTGCGCTGCTTTAACTGTAAATTGTGCGGACATGCAATGTTGTACCCAAACGAAATTTGCGTCCTTTTCTTCCCACAAATAGAGCTTTCTTTTAATGGTATTTGATTGCCTCTGCGATTTTTATTTTTTGCGATATAAACGGAAAAAGACCGAAAATTTTGAAAAAAAATGATATTTTCTACTTTTTGTTATAAGGAAAATTGAATAAACTCAATTTTAGTCATACATTTAGGCCAAAATGTATTCAGCCACATGTCTTTAGTAAAAAAAAATGTCAAGTGTATATTTATTGGTTTGCGCAAAAGTTATAGCGTTTACAAACTAGGGTACATTTTCTGGAATTTACACAGCTTTAAATTTATGACTGCCTATCTCATTTCTTGAGGTGCTAAAATGGCAGGGCAGTACAAAACCCCCCCAAATGACCCCATTTTAGAAAGTAGACACCCCAAGGAAATTGCTGAGAGGCCTGTTGAGCCCATTGAATATTTTTTTTTTTTTTGTCCCAAGTGATTGAATAATGACAAAAAAAAAAAAAAATTACAAAAAGTTGTCACTAAATGATATATTGCTCACACATGCCATGGTTATATGTGGAATTGCACCCCAAAATACATTTTGCTGCTTCTCCTGAGTATGGGGATACCACATGTGTGGGACTTTTTAGGAGCCTAGCCGTGTACGGGACCCCGAAAACCAATCACCGCCTTCAGGATTTCTAGGCACAAATTTTTGATTTGACTCCTCACTACCTATCACAGTTTCGAAGGCCATAAAATGCCAAAATAGCACAAAACCCCCCCAAATGACCCCATTTTGGAAAGTAGACACCCCAAGCTGTTTGCTGAGAGGCATGGTGAGTATTTTACAGCTCTCATTTGTTTTTGAAAATGAAGAAAGAACATTTTTTTTTTCTTTTTTTTTTTCAATTTTCAAAACTTTGTGACAAAAAGCGAGATCTGCAAAATACTCACAATACCTCTCAGCAAATAGCTTGGGGTGTCTATTTTCCAAAATGGGGTCATTTGGGGGGGGGTTTGTGCCATCTGGGCATTCCATGGCCTCCGAAACTGTGATAGGCAGTGAGAAGTGAAATCAAAAATTGACACCCTTAGAAAGCCTGAAGGCGGTGCTTGGTTTTTGGGGTCCCGTACGCGGCTAGGCTCCCAAAAAGTCTCACACATGTGGTATCCCCGTACTCAGGAGAAGCAACAGAATGTATTTTGGGGTGTAATTCCACATATGTACATGGCATGTTTGAGCAATATATCATTTAGTGACAACTTTGTGCAAAAAAAAATAAAAAATTGTCTTTTTTCCGCAACTTGTGTCAACATATAAAATATTCCATGGACTCGACATGCCTCTCAGTATATAGCTTGGGGTGTCTACTTTCCAAAATGGGGTCATTTGGGGGGGGGGTTTTGAACTGTTCTGGCATTTTATACACAACATTAGGAAGCTTACATCCACTCTTCTAACCACTTAAAGACAAAGCCCTTTTTGACACTTTTTGTTTACATGAAAACATATATTTTTTTTGCAGGAAAATTATGTTGAACCCCCAAACATTATATATATTTTTAAAGCAAAGGCCCTACAGAATAAAATGGTGGGTGTTGCATTTTTTTTTCTACACAGTATTTGCGCAGCGATTTTTCAAACGCATTTTTTGGGGAAAAAATACATTTTTTTTAATTTTAATGCACTAAAACACACTATATTGCCCAAATGTTTGATGAAATAAAAAAGATGATCTTAGGCCGAGTACATAGATACCAAACACGACATGCTTTAAAATTTCGCACAAACACGCATTGGCGACAAACTACATGCATTTTTAAAAGCCTTTAAAAGCCTTTACAGGTTACCCCGTTAGATTTACAGAGGAGGTCTACTGCTAAAATTACTGCCCTCGATCTGACCTTCGCGGTGATACCTCACATGCATGGTGCAATTGCTGTTTACATATGACGCCAGACCGACGCTTGCGTTCGTCATTGGGCAAGAGCAGGGCAGGACAGGGGTTTTTTTTTTTTTTGTTTTTTTTTGCTTTTTTATTTTATTTTTAAATTGTTCCTTCCATATTTTTTTTATTTTTATCATTTTTATTGTTATCTCAGGGAATGTAAATATCCCCTATGATAGCAATAGGTAGTGACAGGTACTCTTTTTTTGAAAAAACTGGGGTCTAGACCCTAGATCTTTCCTCTGCCCTCAAAGCATCTGACCACACCAAGATCGGTGTGATAAAATGCTTTCCCAATTTCCCAATGGCGCTTTTTATATCCGGGAGGGGACATTCCCTCCCACTGCTTGTAAAAGCAGTCCAGAGGCTAATTAGCCACTAGGATTGCTTTTACATGAAAGCCGGCCGCTGGCTGAAAAGAATGATACCAAGATGATACCTAAACCCGCAGGCATCAATCTGGTATAACCATTCAAAGTCCAGCAACATACCAGTACGTTGCTGGTCCTTGTTGGACATGTATTGTAATCTTCTTTTTTTTTCATGCAGCCAGGTGGCTGAACGAAAAAAGAGATTGATCGGTGGGTATGCCCACCATTAGAATACCGCCCTTCATCCACCCACTTCTAATGATGGGCATACATGCACCATTTATATATGCCGAAGCATGGGGGCATCCTCCCGCAAAAAAGTTATGCCGGGCACACATGGTCGGACTTTTCCACGGGCAAGCCTCCGTCGGAATTTCGACCGTATGTACGCGGCATTAGGAGCAAAATCACTCCTCCGCCCCTACTGCCCCAATGCTTCGGCATATTTGCTTTTTTTTTTTTAACTGTGGTGGTGAAATCACCTCCTACAGCACTGGAGTCGCAGGGATCAGGCCTGTCTCTGCGAACGCTGCAGTTATGTGTGTTGTGTTTTGTAAGTGACAGTGATCGATCGATACTGCACTTGGGTGGCCTGGGCTGGACGGAGGGGCAAAACGCAGGTGCTAGGAGGTATCTGGGCTGATCCCGCTAACACTGCGTTTTTGGGAACCAACCCTAAACTGCTGGGGACGCTAGTATAGATCTGATCAGATCAGATATTGATCTGTTCAGATACTATACCACTAAGGGAGGTGTATGCTTCACGCGTGGGTGTTAGCGTTACTGGCACTAACCTGACGCTGCCTGGGGTGTGACGCAGACCCTCTCTGATGCTAAAACCTAATTGATATCACCCGCCGGGCGATCAGGGGCTTAAACCTTTATTGGGTTATATACGGCGGGTGCCCTGACACTATAAAAAGCAAACTAACTAACCAGCGTCACCCGTAACACTTATATGATGATCACTGGTGAAAGGGTTAACTAGGGTCAATTAGGGGGTTAAAACCTTTATTAGATAATATATGGGGGTACCTGACGCTATAAAAACCTGCGGCGAACCTAAAAAAAATTACTGGCTACCGATCTGCATCACCGACGCTAAGACAGCGATCAGAAAAATGATCGCTTAGCGACAGTGGTGATAGGGGGTGAAAGGGTTACCTGGGGGGCGATCAAGGGGGTTAAACCTTTATTAGATAATTTATGGGGGTACCTGACGCTATAAAAACCTGCGGCGAACCTAAAAAAAATTACTGGGTACCGATCTGCATCACCGACGCTAAGACAGCGATCAGAAAAATGATTGCTTAGCGACAGTGGTGATAGGGGGTGAAAGGGTTACCTGGGGGGCGATCAAGGGGGTTAAACCTTTATTAGATAATTTATGGGGGTACCTGACGCTATAAAAACCTGCGGCGAACCTAAAAAAAAATTCTGGCTACCGATCTGCATCACCGACGCTAAGACATCGATCAGAAAAATGATCGCTTAGCGACAGTGGTGATAGGGGGTGAAAGGGTTACCTGGGGGGCGATCAAGGGGGTTAAACCTTTATTAGATCATTTATGGGGGTACCTGACGCTATAAAAACTTGCGGCAAACCTAAAAAAAATTACTGGGTACCGATCTGCATCACCGACGCTAAGACAGCGATCAGAAAAATGATCGCTTAGCGACGGCGGTGCTAGGGGGTGAAAGGGTTATCTGGGGGGTGATCAAGGGGTTAAACCTTTATTAGGGGGGGGGTTAGGGGGCTACACTGGACCTAAAACTAAATGTAGTGACACTTTTACAGTCACAAATGTCACTGATTGCAGTGATCAGTAAATAAATGGTCACTGCAATCAGTGACACTGTGACTGGGGGCTGGGGGGTGATCTGGGGGGGCCTGGGGGGGGGGGCGATTTATGTGCCTATGTGTGCTGGTGTTAGTGTAGTGTTTGTGCACTAACCTTGATGTCTTCTCTTGTACAGCGCTCGGTATATGTGAGCGCCGCACAGGAGATGACATCACTTCCTCCTGCTTCCTCTGTCTGTGTGTACATTCCACAGACAGAGGGGGCATTTCCATTCGCCGGGAGCGATCGCGGGGTGGTGGCCGGAATCGAACGGCCGTCCCCTCATGTCGGATCGCTCCCCAACGAATTACGACCGCTCACTGTACAGAAGGGTGGTCCGATTGGACCCCCCAACTGTACAAAGGCAATCACGTACACTCTACGTGATTGTGCCTGTCGGTGCCATTGTGCCGACGTATATATACAGTGAGCGGTCGTTAAGGGGTTAATGATGCATAAAGTGAAAAAAAAAAAGTCAAATATTCCTTTAAATATCGTACCTGGGGGGTGTCTAAAGTATGCCTGTGAAGTGCCACGTGTTTCCTGTGTTTAGAACTTTCCCTGCACAAAATTACATTTCTAAAGGAAAAAAAGCCATTTAAAACTGCTTGCGGCTTTAATGTAATGTCTGGTCCCGGTAATATGGATGAAAATCTTTAAGAAAAATGGCATAGCTACCCCATCACACACCCCCCCCCCCCCTACCCCAGCCCATTACCAGCCCCTTTGGGTCTTGTATGGATATTAAGGGGAACCCCGCACACAAAATAAAAAAGGCCCTATATACTCTGAACAGCCGTATACAGGCGGTGCATACAAGACAGGGACTGTAGGTTTGTTCTTATGTAGAATCTGTTTGTAATTTTGAACAGGTACATTGTTTAAGTGTAGCTCCAGCCAAAAAATCTATTTTTAAGCTTTTTGGAAAACATAGGGAAGGGTTATCACCCCTGTAACATTTGTTTTGCTGTC